>OZ005648.1:145845534-147045534 GCA_963930645.1 Salticus scenicus | reverse complement strand
CTATGGAGTTTTATAATTGGTGGGAGAATATTTTTGGACAATAGTGAGAAATTATTTTCCTCACACACTAGGAAAATATTTCAGGGACCGGTCTTATAAATTTAGAAAAAAAACGGATAATTGATTGGTCACGCAGGTTAACCTTGATTGACTACGATAGATTCCTTGGCCTGAATAGAATGACTTGGTCTTGGACAGGAAAAAACTCGCTATTTATGTACTTAAAATAATATTTATAACTGCTAGAATCGAATAGCAATAAGGAATATTTTCAATAAGTAATTATTTTTTTTTTTTAAATGATATGGTTCAAGAAAAGAAATTGTAAAGAGAAATGGACTTTATCCGCGTTACGTAATGAACCTTTGACACTTGACTATTATAGGGGAAAATGCAGGATTTTATAATGTTTACATTCATGCTTTATGGGGAAATGTTTGCATTGCTTTGGGAAATGTTTGTATCTAGTGGGAAATTCATAGGGAAATCGAGAATTAGAAGTCACATGTTGGGTATGATTTAGCCTTGAACCCCCCGCCCCCCCCCCCCCCCAAAAAAAAAAAAAAAAAAAAATGATATTGTCCATTTTTAAGTAAAAATACTTTTGAAAAGGGGTTAAAGCAGGACAACAAATTATACGACAATGTGGTTCGCCGTTTTGGTCTCATAGAAGTTTTGGTTTTGTTACCATGGGGAATCATGGTATAATAGTAAAAAAAGATAAAATTTCTTTTTTATCTTTCGATTTCTTATCATTTACTTAAGGAGGATGGTGTAGGAAAAGAGAAAGTTATTTATTTATTACTAGCAGATTTCGCCTGCTTTGCAACTCACTATATTTAAAGTAATTTTCAAAACATATCAACCGATATATTTTTAATCACTTTATAAATAAAAACTGAAAATGGTTCCGTTGAAAACATTTTGGTTCCCTGCTACATACAGTAGCGTCTTCCTCGCGTACGCTATATCTGTTCTGATTCCTCACTATTTGTATTTGTGGCTTTATATGACATTCTAATTTAAGCGCTAACTAGACGATAAGTGGAGTTGCTATCATTCAAGAATTATGTTTTTAGGACAGATTATCAATTCACTCTATGACAAAGGCTTCCAGCACTAAACAATCTTAGAGGCTGAAAAAAAGTAAATTGATTTTTTTTTAAATCAAAAATTCGAAAATCTAGAACGACATTGAAAGGTTATCTTCTATCAGTTATTAATTAATTATCTTCAATTAATTATATACAAAATGTAATGCATTGGCTATTCGAGGATCAAACTCAAAACATTTCCATTTTTATCCTTACGCTCTAACCAACTACCACGGACCACGGGGAGACACTTTACATTTACGTTTCTTTCTCTGGATACGATTATTTTAGAAATTCATAGATTTTTGTTAATTTACGAAAAAAAATGGAAATCGGGCTTCGAGTTTCATCAGTGTTCTATACCGACTTCCATGCAAAATTCTGTAGCTCTGCAATCAGCCGTTTTCCTACAAAGTGACGTACATACACACACATATTGTGTTTAATATATGTTGAAACACAATGTGTGTTTCAATGTAATTGTTTCGAATTACACTGTGTTCAACTTTGAAACACAGTTCTGGTTGTTTACATTGAGAATTCTTTTTATAAATTGAATTCTGGTTTTTAAAAAAATTGTCTATGAGAAATATTTACTTGTTATATCTGTGATTGTTTCCATAACTGTTTAATACTTTAGTTTATTTATTTATTTACTTATTTATTTTGCTTATTATAATATATATATATATATATATTCAATATATTCCCGTCAAAATTATGCAATTAAAAATAATGTTGAAGTCATTTATTTTCTTTTACGTGAATGATTTATTTATTTAAGCTAATAAGAATATTTTACGAAAAAAAAAATATATATATTTAAGGTATTGCTTTTAAATAATAAGGAATAAATAAATTAAAATATATAAGGACATATAAGAAAAAATATTTTATTATTAAATAGTCTCATATTTCACTGTTACTGTTTGGTCTAGATATTTGAGAGAGAAAATTTTTAAATATTCAAATTTCGTAGAAAATAATAATTAATCACCCTATTGCTTAAAAAATATATATATAAATAAATAAATAAACTTATTTCCCATCTATGGACGACATTTTACATGCACAAAGTAAGTAATTGAATTCTGTATTTAGTATAAAGAATATATATATATATATATATAACATAAAAATGTAAATTTTTTTCTGAAACATAATATACATTATTAAACAGATTTTTTATTAGCTTAAAAATAAAACTCTGATATGACAAAATAAATGAATGATACATTTATAATATATATTATTTTAATTTTAGTTTTTTTATGAGAAATTTTACCTTTAAAAAACCTAGATATCTGTCATTAGAACAAACTGATTTTCTTTTTCTATTAAGGAGATATGATATGCAGATATAAAACAGGGATTCTTAGATGTAAAACTTAGATAATAACAAGAAAAAGTGAATTTTTTTTTCTTTCTTTTTCTTTTTGATAAAAAAAGGCGAATTTTAATATGTTCAAGTTCTAGAAACACTTTTTAAAGAAACTTTATATCTTTTTAAATTATTGGAACTTGATAACAGTATTTTCTTTTGTGTTCAGATTTAGTTTTTAAATTGTTACGCATGAATGAGTGTGATATTTCTTTTAAATATTAAATTATTGATAATAGTTTTAAGTTATTTTGTTTGTGAAATACAATAATTCAATAATAATAATAATAATAAAACAATTGATACTAATGATACAATGATACTAATGAACAATTGATAATAATAAAACAATTGTAAGGAAAATTATTTTGAAAAATGAGAGATTTAGAATATTTAGAATATTTTGAATATTTTGAATGTTTTAAATATATATATATATATATATATAGATAGATCTTGCTTAATTTGATATATGTATGTGCGTTGGACGCACTTTTGTTACTCTTTTGTGACATACAATCTAAAGAATTGAAATTAAACAATATTTAAAATTGAAAAAATTCATTTTTTAGCACAGTATTTTTTATCTAAATAAATAGTGTTTTCTAAAACGTAAAAAAAAAAGATATATGTGACCAACGCAGTATATGTAAAAAACGTGTAACATAATATCTAATATCCTATTTAAGTTTAATTAGTTCATTTAAATCTACCATTATAAATCGCGAAAAGCTGAACTGAAAGGAGAGCGATTATGAGAGTGATATTTTATATATTTATCAGTTTTATATTTGTATTTAACTGACCGAACTTTGCCAGCCTAAGCGGCTGTCGCCGTAGGTGGCGTTAACGCACTGCTATAGCAAGTAAATCATTCTTAAATTATATATATATACATATATATATATATACAGACATCAAATTAAATTTAAAGAAAAAAAAAAAAAAAACAGACATTTGAACATTTTTTTTTCTGGCAATTGTTAGCACCCGCTTTTTTTTTTCCAAACCATTTTTCAAGAAGGGTGTTTCTTTTCGTATTTGTAGTTTTATATTAATTGTAATTATATATTGAAGAAAATTTCACTGTATGTGGAAAAAGTACCGTGACTTGCAATGCTCTGAAATAAATTACAGTGTTGGAAAGTCTGAACATGTCTGCAATAATGAAAATAATAATAGTGCAACTCCAATGTACAATCTAGGTACCAATCTAGGCAATCTAGGCACTGCTTACCAGATATGTAAAAAACTTAAATCAATAAATGATTCAGCAAAAAAAAAAAAAAAAAAAAAAAAACTCTAAAATTTTATTTTTGTGTTTCTCCTCAAGTTCTTATATTTTTAAAATTAATCATAATATATGAGAATTATTTTGTACGTCCCTGTGAAAAAATTATATAAATTATAAACAAACAATTTCAAAGCCATCATTTGACGTAACATATGTAAATTGTTTTATGCACCCGTATAATGTATATGCATTCCCATATTGGACATTATTTATCTAAGCAACATAGCACCTACTTGTCCCCCTCCCCCCCTTTTTTTTCTTTATTAATCAGCTTAATATACCAAAAATGTTTTTAAATAATTTTATTTTATATCTGTAAATTTTATTTTATATCTATTCCTTTTATTTTATCTGTGAAATATTCATTTTTGAATTTGTAACATTCTCCTGGATTTCTGAAAATATTCTTCCTATAATTAAAAGATGAAATTTTTGCTTGTTTGTCTTTTAACTGGTATTACTGTACAAATACGTATATATTATCATTTTATTTTTTAGAATATTCTACTCATTACCAGAATCTAATGCACTAACGATATATTTTAAAAATACACAAAAAAAAGACGATGAATTAAAACTAAAGATTCAAATAAAACAAAATAGAGCATAGAACCTTAAATCAGAAAACAATAATAATAATATGAACCGTTATCGTTCAAACTTAACCAATGTACATTTGTATTTAGAAAAAAAAAGAAAAAGGGGAAAAAACGAAGCTTTCCCTGAAATACTATATTTAAAATCGCATAACTTTAGCGCGTTTTATGTATGTTATGCGTTACTTATACGTACATTCTACCAAAAAAAAAAAAAATATATATATATATAGACAAGCTTATAATCGAATATTTAGTATAGTCAATAATTCTGGATTTGTGCATAAGTCAAAATGAATACTTTTAATGTGAATACGTCAAAATGACGTAGTGTGTAAATATAAATAAAATCAAAATAATATTTATAACATGTTAGAAAGACATTACTTTAAGATAATCTCCCAAATGAAGTAATAATATCATTTCTTAGAAGTCATTCGATGGGAATGGTGCCTTTTCATAGAAGTGCATTTCCATTTTTCATCATGGCTGCGCTTTACTATGATTGCGTGTGTCTTCTATTTACTAGCAATAGACAAAATAGTAACCAATATTAATCTTAACTCAAAATTATGATGTAATATCAGAAGGCTTTTGGGTGTTACAGATAAATATTTTATTCTTCTACATTAAAAAAAAAAAAAAAAAAAAAAAAAAAAAAACTTTTTTCTTAAACCAGTAATTTTAGAGTGTTGCCATTCCTGCGTTATGTTTGCAAATGAACAATTTGAAAAATGGTTCAATTGTTGCCAACGATTATTGTTCATATTTTTTAGGCATTCTAATATACATATATTTTAATGTGAGACTTATTATTTTAGCAATTTTTATTTGAATGTATTTAAATATTATTTACGGCAAGATATTTGAACAAGTAAATAATAATTTTAATGAAAAATTTTTACTACATGAATTTGTACAACAAAACACAGAAGAAAATTTTGTGGTGGCCATAACGTACTAGTTAAGCCTACTGAATTATTTATAAACCAATCAACTTTTTCCTCACAACAGAAGTTAATTATCTCTACGAACATGTGCATCATTTCATTCAAATATTCACCTTAATTTATTTCTAAATTCTCATTCCAACGAAGGTTCTCTAGCAGAATAGTAAGGTTTTAAAATTGAAATATGTATCAATGAGCAATGAGCGATTGTTTTGAGAAAAGAAAAACCTTTAGAAATTATTATAAAAGAAAACTATCGTCATTGCTTTTCATCCGTACAGAAACTTTGAAAAGAGAAAACGTACAAACGATAGCTGGAATAGGGTAATAACAATCCCTTGTAATTAAGTCAGTCATCGTTAATCACGTTCCAGTCCCATTCCAATGGAAGGCTTGCTTCATTAATCTCATTGGATATAAAATGATTCGGAAAGAGGAATCTACTGCCCTAAACGACTTCGTGATTGCATCAAGCAGAAGATTTCATTTTAATTCATATATATATTTTTTATCATTCACTTCATAAGACTTGGTATTTTAGTTGATGGAAATTATGATAAAATTTTGCTGTACCATATTAATTAATTATTGATAAAACTGTTTCTAAAACAATGTATTTATTTGCTATAAGGTACAGAAAATCTTTAGTATTTCATGATATATGTATATTAATGGAATATTCTCTAAGCGTTATTACAAAAAAATGTTATTTTAATTTGAAGGAAATCGTATGCGTTTGTGTATTTATTTTTTTCCATGATCGACAGAGAGAAGCATTTTTATGAAAATTTCCGCATAAATAGATGAGCCATTTTATTATTATTATTATTATTATTATTATTATTATTATATATCACATCAATTGGGGTTTAAAAAAAGATTATTAATTGTTGTTTAAAGTGTCTTATATTAAAGTATTTGTAAGTAGTTTTGTTTTGTTTTAAAATGTTAATTTAAAATCAAAAACTCATTAAATCGAACTAAATTAAAAATTAAGAATTTTTTCTATATTTATTTATAATCTATCAGCCTTAAATTAATCCTCAAAAAATTTATATATATATCTACTAATTTCTTTATATCGAAGTATATTTGCCCACACACACACATAATGCTACGGATTTGTGCTAAAATAGTCATTATCTGCGAAGTTTGAAATGACCAAATATACTTAAATACAGCTAACGATTATTATAGCTTAAAATTCCGAGATTTTTGCTTGTTCCGAATACATAAACCAGTAGCCGTGGGGTTCTGTGCTCAAAGCTGGTAAATGGAATGTGCCTAGTTCGAACCTAGGTTCCGCTCATCGAGCTAGACGTTCGAAGTTTTCCATGATTTTCTCCGAAACTTTTGCAAATACGGACCCCTTATAAAGGCCATTACGAAGGGCATTCCACCTACAGGATTTGGACCCCAGTATAGTCAATCAACCTTAATACATACAGAAATAAAAACATCCGAATCTATAAACACAGATTTACTAAAAGAATAATAATACATTTTATTGTTTACGATGTTCACAGGGCCTGATTATCGCACAGGCAAACAAGGTTTTGGCCTAGGGCACCTCTATCTAGACGCACCATAATTTTAAAATTTTAAATTGCTATTTTTGGTAAAAGTTTCCTTAAAAAAATTAACTGAAATCTAGATAATGATAATAATAATCTTGGAATCCAATTCACTCCGTGGAGGATCAAGATTGTATGTCATGTCTCCAGACTACACGTCTGGATGGATCCTATTCTATGTAAATAATAATTTTAGTTTTTCCTCGAGGAGCATTAACATAAAGATTGTTAAAACTTTCCTATTTAGCAGCATCCAATATTATTTTTTTTTTTACATAAAAAGAAATATATATGAATAATAAAACTGAAATAGAACTTTATATCAACATATTTAAAAATTTCAAATGTATAATTCAGTCAATTTTGCCAGATGCATGGGCAAATTTAATTTCTTATAAAGTTACATTTCAATTTCATATTCATGTGATATGTAAATAAATATATTCTGTTGTATGTTGAGGGGAAAAATGAACGTGTAATTCTTCTTCATCAATTTGTTTTTTATTTTTAATAACATTAAATTTTAAATGGGGTTTTGTTTATTACCTTTTGAAGCAATTATTTGATTAAATTAAAAAATTCAGAATTAGCTAGATTATTGTCATGATTGGTAAATATACCAAATTTTGTAGCGATTGGTTGAACGATGTAATTTTTTACAGCGAACGAAAAAATACAGAGAAATTTTCACTGACATACTTACTGCTATATATACAGATTAAAGAACTTTGTTTCGTCCTAATGGAAAGTATCTTTCAATGGTATTTAGTCTTTAGTCTTGTTTTAATATTTACATACCCGCTGACTTCTCATGGTGTGAACGAAGTGGATTAGGATAAGGAAAGAACCTTGTAAAAATTAACATTTCTATGCAAGTGAATTTCAACAGGCATAAGAAGGAGATATTCTCCCAAAAAATAATCATAATTACTTTGAATTTCTTTGCAATAAATAAATAAAACTAATTTTTTATGAACATGCAGTTTTAACTCTGTCTCTAACATTCAAACTTCCTGCACAAATTAGATATTTGTTTTGAGAAAATTGCTTAAATTTGTGGGAGGGCAACAAAATCGTCCTGGGCCTTTGTCCCCAGCATGCCTTAATCAGGCTCTGGATGTTCATGATTTCAAATCTTGGAAAAATTTTAGTGTTTTAAATATACAAAACATTAAAAAGTTTAACGTATATCCTATAAACATAAATGTAAAGTTTTCAATAGCAGGGTATTCCGCAGTCACTATATTGAATTTTTATATAAAGCATTCTTTGTAATCTGCTTTCTTTCGATGATATGTACTAAAAACGATTCATGAAGATTATCATTATATATATATATATTAAGTGGTATTAAAAATAGTGACTGCTGAGAACCCTGCACTGAAATCATTTCTTTCTAAAAATGCCTTGTACTTCAATAGTTCAGAAAAAGCATGAATAAAACAGTTCCTAGAAATTCAAGAAAAAATTAGTTATTGTTGTGTACAGATGCAACACAGAAATCCATCATATCATTATCAACGATATTTAAGGTGGACATGGAATTTGATATTGATTGATAAAATAATAAATAAATCTTCTACAAAATAATGAAACCTCCAAGATTTTTAAATTTACCGTACCACCGATTAACAAGTTAAGCGCCCGCGAAATCTTAAGGAAATCCCCGGCAGGCCAAGCGCGCTGCTGAGAAACGTGTTATGTTTATCGTGTTCCAATAAAATATATTAAAATTCCTTAATTATATAATCCTATAATAAATGAAAATTAAGTATATTTTAAATAATTTTTCAGTAATTACTTAAAACAATGCCATTTTTTAGTTTTATACTATATTTTACACTTTCAGCCACCGGTGGTTGACGCGGCCTAAACGGAAAATTCAGTGTCAGCCACAGATGGCTTACATGGCACTCAACGTGTTAAAAGACAACATTTTTAAGAGGAAGGAGGGGGGATATGATTACCACCATAAGAATAATTACTGAAATACACCAATTGGTGGTTACTGAGTTTCAAAAAAATCTTTCTAAATACTATGCAGTTACGTGTAAAACAAACAAAAGAAAGAAAAGAAACATAGAATGAAAAAGAAAAAAATCTTAATGATTGAAGTTATGTAATTAACATTTTGTTATACTCAAAATATACATGTTTAGTATGCTTTTTTTTAACACTTTAATGTTCATAGGTTTAGTGGCAAAACAAAACATATGACATCATATACCATTTGATATGCAAGTTATACATACATATATACATATACATACATATGTATATGTATATATGTATGCATGAATTAATGGATTTTTAAACTTATCTTCCTTCTCTGTTCGATATATAAGAGTAAATGGTGTTTCAAATAATATGGTGTTTTAAATAAATGGTATTTCAAATGAAGCTAAATGCCTTAGTAAGTGCGAGTGCGCGTTGCTGGTTAGATAATGCACTCATGTCTAGTTTTTTCATTTGATAAAGAACCAGAGGCTAATAAGTCTACTTGAAATGAATTTTATGAGTTTTTGTAGCGTATAATGTTTTATTAAATGTTAAAAATTTATTAAATTAAATATTATTAGAATTTAAAAATTTTAAACTATATATGTTTCTAATTAATGTTTTTTTTTTTTTTTTTTTTTTTTTTTTTTTCGAAAATAGTAATTGCTGTCTTTTGTTTCTTTTACATATTTGTGTATAACTATATATCTAATAGCCTTCAAAGGAAATTAATTTGTTAACGTTAAAGATTTAATCAAAGACTTGTGCAAATATTCTTTCTTGTGTACTTATGTTAACTTTAATTAACTTTAGAAATAATTCTTGATTGTTTTTTCGAGTATTCAAATATCATGCTAAACACAATGCGAAAACAAGATTGATTAATCACTTTGCACATATGTACTAAATTTTAAAAATACTACATCTTATTTGTTTGCCCTAATTTACGTATTTTAATGCAGTTAAACATGTTAACTATCATGTTTTATTTATCAATTTTCAAAAATTTTATTTAACATAACTTTATAAGTTTATTATTAATATTATTGTCATTATTATTATTTTTTTTTATTACAACATATTGGACTAGTTTTAAATAAAACTTAAAATATTGTATTTATCATTTCAACACATATTTGATTAAATTGTAAATTAAACTTTAATTTTATTCAGTCCTCTTATTTCTTGAAAACCCATTAATTTCGCATGTCACGAATGAAACATTAAAAGTATTTATATATAAAATTACAAAAATTCTAACATGTTTTTAAAAATATCCGTGTTTGAAAGAAATTAATTAAACAATACGTAATTTACATGTGATTCTAATACTTATATGCTCCAATATCTAATTACTTTTCTAACACTGTTATTGTATTGTGACATCGATGTAATGTATTTCAGTTTATATTAAACTATTTGAAATACTTCCAGACTACTACGGAATATATTCAAATCAAATTCAGTTCTCTTTCAATTTGACTGCAGCATCAGAATTTAACGGTCGAGAAAGTGAAGCAAACTCGTTTTACAACAAGCTAAATGCATTAAAATGATGATTATTTCCTATTTAGTATAGAACAATACAGTCATTTCGGCAAACTTTTCAATTTAGGACACTGCTGTTTTGAAAATCGCTAAATAAGTATTCACGTGAATAATTTTTCCCCAAGTAATATATACTCCAAGGTTCTAATTTGTTACTGAGTATCTTGTCTGTTTTCCAAACTGTGAAAATTAAGTTTGTTGTATTAAACGACTTGGATTTGAGCCAAGGAGGGCTAAATGTAAAGGTTTTAAAGTAATCACAGCATAATTACACATATAATATTTTATTAAATAAATATAAATCCCTACTCTTTACTAATCAAAATGTTATTTTAACCCTTTAACCAACCATTTATTTCTAGTAATGTTATATTAAAATGTATGTGGGACTGAGATTAATTTAAGAAAAGAAATCTCTCTAGATTATTAGATAAAATTAATTTGATTTTTAACTCTTTACAAGGCCATGAGATGTATAGTTACCTCCACACTTGACAAAATTCTAATATTCCGTAGCATTGTTAATACCTGCCAACTTTTCCACGCCGATTTATTTTAGCAATAATTTTCTTCAAATGTAATTCCTATAAAATAATATCCCCTTCATGGAGGATCAAAATCGTAATGGTATGTCTCCGAACCATCCTTAGTGATGTGTCTCAGATCGTCGTCAATTACTCATTGTGCAGTACAAGTGCGACGTTAAGACCAACCAACTAACAAACAGATTAAATAAGAAGAGAAAGACTCTAAAAAAAGACTGTTATGGAAAAAAGGCGGGTACAAATACTACTAGATATTATTAGCAGGTATGCTTACCACCCAACTCATCAATTTTAAGGGAGAAAGGCCTAGTAATCTACTTTTGTACGCCTACTGTTTTTAGTTTAAGCATAGTTTGAAACATTTTAATTCATTGCTGAGCATTTTTAGCCTCATCCATATTTCCCACCACTTTATTTTTTGAAGAAAATACATAACTTCGATTAAATAAGAAAAAAATACTCTTTAAATAAAAGTGGTATAGAATTAATTCGGGGATAAAAATTTTCCGGATTAAATTAAAATGTTGGCAACTCCGATCTAAGCACCCATTTTTGTGGTGAAAGTATTACATCATACCTTTCAACAATCCCAGTTTATAGAATAGTAATGTTAGTATCCTAAACCTGCCAATTATACTAATTTATCCGTAATAGCATTAGGCCCCGCCTTTATTTAACGCCAATAAATTTGTAGGGCAATATTCAGCAATAGGTACTCACGAATAAATAAGACGAATGCTCTACAACAGTGTTGCCAGATTGCGCGACATTTTTATTCAACTGTCACCAATAATTTTGAGAAGTGATATTTAATGTATATAATTGACGATTAATCATGTATTATGCATATCAAACATCACTTCTCAAAACTATTGTTGACTATTCAATAAAAAAGTCGCGCAATCTGGCAACACTGCTCTACAAATATACTGGTGTGAAAAAAAGGCAGGGCCTAATGCTATTACGGATAAATTAGCATAACTGGCAAGTCTAGTATTCACTTTTCCTTTCACAGCATTTTTAAAGTAATTTTCTTCAACATGTATATAGGATTAAAAAATAAGAAAAATTATGTAAAAAAAAAAAAAAAAAAAAAAAAAAAAGTACTAACAAAGCTACGGAAATAAATTAGAAATATTGGCAGATCCATATTAAATTACTAATTTTTATATTAAACATTCCTCATAATTTAAAAAACATTGAATTATTTTTTAATATAAAATAAAACTCCATTAAAATGATTTAGTTTTGTATTTTGAATTCGCTAAGTTTCGAAAAAACAGGATTTGTTAAGAATTTATTATTTTTAAACCTCGGAAACAATTTGCTTTCAAGCGATATCTTGGGAAATTTAAAAAATGTCATGGTTTTCATTATTTATCAGTCTTTTATTGGAAAGGAAATTGAAAAATGCTACTTCTCAAAAATTTACATCCTTTTGAAACAATTTTATGTAGCAGTTAAACCAGAGTTTGTTTCAAAATCAAACATAAAGGAATTTCGAATTTCCCAGTGAAAAACAGAAATTCTAGAGGATATTAAAGAAATTCTGAAAAGAATTCTTTTCTTTGTATGCATTAAATAAGTTTGAGTGCTATGTAGTATATATATTCAGAAATAAGAATTTTCCGGGGTTTTTTTTTCTTCCCCGTTATTTTTATGCTATAATATCTATCCTAATTAATCACAAAAATTTGCTCAAAAAAAAAAACAAATATTTTTTTGCATAGAAATAGTATAGAAATAGTAATTTCGATATACATACGTAACGAAATGCATTAATAAGAAACTAGTATAAGAAGAAGTATTTCTGTGATTAATTATGAACGCCCTAACTTATAATTTAAAAATATAATGACATGCTTAAAATTCCAAAATTTTACACATTACTATTGATCATGTAGAAATTTTATATATATATAGATATATTCTTTCAAAGTAAAACTTAAATGTCATTAGTAGTTTTTTTTTCTTTGTATAAACTATACCTGCCAACATTGCAAGTATTAATTCGCAAATTTGTTAGTATCCATCTTTTATTTCACACCAGTGTTTTTTTAGAGATTTTTTCTTCTTATTTAATCGTAATTACATTCTTAGAAAATTTCTCTAACAATCATGGCTGCCAAAATAATAATTAATATTATGTAGTACTTTTAGTACCAGCCCCTTTTCCTCCACCACTTAAATTTTAGAGTAATTCTGTCTAAATTTATTCACGATTGAATAAGAAGAAACATATTCTAAAATAATACTGGTGTGATAAAAAAAAAAAAAAAAAAAAAAAAAAAAAGACAGAATTTAATTTAGTACGTCGCGACCACTTATATTTGTATTTTAACCATTAAAAATAAATAAATAACACACTTGTCTAAATATTCAGCTTAGACTCGTTGGCTCTATGGTCAGAGTATGCAACTACGAACCCAAAAATTGTAAGTTCGATTCTCACCGATGGGAAGTGAAAAACATATATACACATGTATATACAGTAAAGTCTCGTACATCGTGGGTGCAAGTTTGCCTCATAAATACTACAATTTTATTTTTTAACACAACTAATTTCATATCAATGCAACTGCTTTATACAAAAACTAAATCAAGTGGATGAACCAGTAGATTGGTACTTTAAAAATTTAGTTGTGTTAAAAAATAAAACTGTTTTATTTATTTGTCATCTCTGCCACCGCGCTGTACGAGACTTTACTGTATATATATACAGGGTGTTTATAAAGTCGCGGACCCATTTTGATGTTTAATAGCTCATAAAATAATAAAGATAGATTAAAATTAATAACATAAATGGTTAGATAGACTCAAAATGTTTCATGACGCTTGACAATGAACTTCCACGTGTGCCCCCTTCGTCGCACAGAGAATATCAAGTCGATAGTCAATTTCACGTCAGGTAGCGGCAAGCATGTCGGCATCCACAGAGGCTATTGCGGTTGTTATTCTGCTTTCTCTTGTGGTGTATGCATTCTCCTTAATATCCGCTGGAATAAAACATCACATACAAAAGTACTACATAGAACAAACACATCAAAAGTAAACATAACATTGCAATAGTTGCTAAAAACAAAAGAGAGAAAAATGCAATTACTAAACAGACGATATTTAGAAAAGTACAGATATTTAGACTAGAAAATGAAATTATCTGAAATTAACCACACGCGCAGACGATATTTACAAAAGTAAAGATATTCAAACCTGAAAAGAAAATATATGAGTTATTCCATCAATAAATGCCATAAGTGTGTTTATATCTTCATTATTTTTATGAGTTATTAAACATCAAAATGGGTCCGGGATTTTATAATCACCCTGTATATATATATATACATATATATTACGGATTTCACAAAGCATTTTAAGACACAGTAAGGAATTAAATGGTAAAATTGGATATTAGCAGGCATTTTCGAAGTGGAACACTATAAATTGGTGACGACGCAAAATGCCAGAAAAGAAATAGTCCTGTTTAAAATGAAAGAAATAGTCCTGTCGTACTAATAAACGGCAACTAACAATACTACGCAATATTAATTTCAAAATTAGCGGCTATGCTAAAAATTAATCATGCAAAAAAAGAGACGAGCACTAACAATTTTACTGAATATTATTGAGAATGTTGGCGGATATGTATAAACGTATATACATCTGCCCCATAGCTAAAAATAAACCTATTGAAAATAAAAACTTCTTATTCATTATTGTAAAAAGATTTTACATATTCATCAAGATATTTACGACACAAAATCTAAAAAAATCAATATCGTAAAAGAAAAAGAATCGTTGAAATTCACAAACAAATTGTTGAAGTGAACAATTTGCTATTCTTCTAACTCATAAAATTTGAAGGTTATTACAGCATTCAATGATGTCTGAAATTGAGAAATGAAATCTTCTACTGAAAATAACTTTTATTACTTCCACATATAAAAGAAAGCATTTCAAATCATTTTCTTACTTCAAATATCGTATTTTCTTAAATTTATTACCCAATAAATAGATATGTAAGGATTTCGATATAATTAGTAATTGTAGAAAATAAAAGAAAATTGAGAAATATTTCAGTTGTGACAAAGAAATATATTGGCTGCAACATGTATTTTATAATGTAAAATAAGATATAAAATTTTAAAAATAATAATATTCATTTTCTTATATAATGCTCCAAATATATTTTATTAAAGTATATACTAATTTAAAAAACAATTTTTCTTTTCCTTTAATTTCAAAACCATTTTCTTATGTATGTATATGGCAAAGAATGAGAAAATGACTGACTTCTAAAATATGAAATTATAGAAATATTACTGAAAATTGTTAATCAGCTGTAATTATTAATAATATATGCTTGAATGATAATCTGTGTAGAAGAAGGTAAAATCGTTAAAAAAATAAAATAAAATTTGTATTGACGTGTTTTTAACTTAATGTAAAATGAAATGCATAGATGTTGGAAATTCATGCCAAAAAGTTTTTATAAATGTTTTCAGTTTATTTGATTTTGTTTATTGATTGGAAATCTATGTGAAATATTCATTTTTAAAAATACTGGTAATAAATCTTGTTTTAAACTTAGAAATGTTGGTAATTATGGAAGTGGCTTTCTATTTAATATTAAAATATAAAATATTTTTAAACAAATCAGATCATAAAAATTCATTTATTGGCATTCTTAAAATTATTTTTTTCACCTCAAACAACAAGTATCCTTTAGTTAATATGATTAAATTGGAAATATAACGTTTATATGTAAAAATTCACAATAATTTATAAAGCATGCGAATTTTTGGGGGCATTTTACTTAGATTGCATTGTTAGATTCAATAAGATAGGAATTTTAAGAAAATAGTTTTATTATTTTGCAGAAGATCAATGAAAGTAGAACTGGTTTGTGGCTGGAAGGATTTTGATCATTCTTTCTTAAATACCCTCTTCGAATTTTGATTGAAATTATTGTTTTCGATGAAGATTTGCAAAGTTCTTTGATTTTAGCGCATTTTGTGAATCTTGGTTAAAATTTAGTTATTAAATCTGATTCCCCAGTAGTAGTATATGAGCAGCTATTTGTTTAAGGTAAACATTAGTCGGATATAAAAGCAGTTTGAGTGTGGTGGACTATATACTCTGTAACTGAAGGTGTCTAGTTTTTAACATAGTTAAAATTTCCAATTCTACGCCGCCGTTTTGTACTGACGCTAATATCTGTGCTTACACATTATTTTATATTAGATCCAAATAGATTTTTCACTAAAAGGGATATACCTAAACGTTTAGCTTTTTTTTTTTTTTTTTTTTTTGAAAAAGTTCTTTTCTATATTATCTATGATCAGAGCCTGATTAAGGGGGAAGCACACATTATTTATACTTACACCGTTATTTTTTAACAAATACTTTCCTCCTATAATAAACAGAAAATTCTCATTAAAAATTATTTTAAAAGAATTCTGGTGTCTAATAACGGTGAGTAAATTGTATTCTTTTACACCGTTCATTTTTTTATAAAAAATATTTCCTCGTCAAAGCGTGGAATTTCTATGACATGAAGTAAAAAATAATTGTAAAAATATTCCGGTGAGAGCGGAGATATTGTGTGCTTCACCCTTAATCAGGCTCTGTCTATGATATTAATCCTTTCTGCTAAGGTTCGAAATTATTTTCATATTCTTAAAATTCACAAAACACATAAAATAAAGCGAAGAACGTAATAAACTAGAAGCTCACAGTCTGTAAATTAAGCATGTGCACACTACACAGTTATATATTTGACAGAAATGTAAAAGATTGTGATAGATTGGGAAAGGGCATGCTTCCATCCTTCCCCTTATTCAGCGTAGAATAACCCATTCACCAAACAAAGATACCTGCTCTGCATTCAGTAATTTACATATCCGTACATGTTGATGTCTGCGATAGTTCTTGTTCTCCACTTAAAACAGCATAAGTGAGTTATAGCAGATAAAAGATGTAATTCCAGTTTGTACGCTATATGTATCGGCTTGACTTTCGATTTCATTTCGGTCAGGAGAAACAAAAATTTTACGAAGGCTAATATGGTCAAACGTCTTTTTGAAAACGATAAATGAAAGTTTCCTTAAAGTTATTTAAATACAACTTGTTCAGAAACCATAGATATAAAATTGTCAAAGAACGGAAACGATAGGTTGGGGATTCACTGTATATGTTTATAATTCATATAGTCATATGCAAGGAAAATATTCCTCGATTGTTAATATAATTTAAAGTATGCGTAAATCACTTTATCTGTATGACATATATTTAGTTACAAAATCTAAAAAAAATATTTTTTTGTTTTTAATAAAATTTAATATATTTTTATATAATTAAAATATTTAATATAATTAAGGTAAACTTTCTATACAGTTTTTAACATAAATGTAAAAACATTAATAAACAATGCAAAAATTTTAAAATTTTAGCTAATGTAACTTTATAGGGGATTAATCGTAAAATTTTGTTTCATTTTTTAAAAATTTATTTGAGTATTAGAATGTCATTTTATTTACAAAACACTAACATTATTATTTACAAAAACTGCTAACATTATTACGTTATTTACTAACATTATTATTTACAAAAAATATATATATTGATATATTTATTTAACAGAAAATATTCTTGATAATCTAAAATTCTCTTTTATTACAAAGATATTTCATGCTTTAATAACCTTTCAAATATTTATATAAATATCAGTATTTGAAGATGTATAACAGCAACATCTTCTAAAATGAATGTCATCAAGACGATACTCAAGATTTTCCTAAATGTAAACAAAAATAATAAAAGTTTCGTTTGAAGAGAAGAGGTTTTAGAATAAAGATGTATAGTTTAGAGAATATTTTATATATAGTTGAGTATAAAGTACATGTCTTTAGTAAAACCTTGAAGTTAAAGTAATAAAATGCATTAAAATATTTCATTTCGATATTCTTAAAATAATAATAATAATAATAATAATAATATAATACAAATGTAAACAAAAAAGGAAATACCTATAAATCACTTTTTTTTTTCTTTTTGATACAAAACTGATTCCTTTTATGTTTAATTAATTACTAGAAATCTTTATGTTGTTAACGAGCATCAGTTATGCGTATATTTTTATTTAGATATCAAAATTTTGTGTTTTTGTTTCTCTCTTTTGTTATTTGTTTCCGTCAACAAAATATTTACAAACATTTTGAATTTAAATACCTTTTAACATCTTTTTTAAAGAAAAAAATAATGATACAGTAGATATAATTGATAAAATAAATATGACTGCATAAAATAGATTGATTTATAATATACAGTTTTTATTTTCTTTCAGTTTATATATTTGTCATAATCTTCACTTTCAGGCTTTATCGATCCACTGCAGGATAAAGGTCTCTCCTAGGTGTTTCCAGTCTGCTTCATTTTCGGTAGTTCGTCTCCAATTTGCTCCTCAAAACTTGATTATCTCATTTCTCTAACGACACTGGGAAGGTTTGTGTCTTCCTTGGTGTTTTCGTATCTCAAACAAAATACTGGTGATTTATCTATCATTATTTCTTCTGGAAAAGTGCCCTGCCCTGCCCAGCTTTAATTTAACTTCTTTACTCTACAAATGAAATCCGTAACTTTGGTTTGTTCCTTAATCCATGTGTTTTGCTTTCTGTCTCTTCGTATGAATCTGAACATACATCTCTCCATGTTTCTCTAGGTTGTTCGAAGCTTTTGCATAGTTTCACATGGTAATGCCTAAGTTTCTGAAGCATAAGTTAATACAAGAAAAATACTCAGATCAAAAAGTTTTCTTTTCAAAGATATTGCGAGGTCGCTTTTGAATACAGTGCTATTTCTTTTGAATGTTCTCCATGCAAGTTTAATCCTGTTGTTAATTTCTTCAATGATGTTAACGTTTATCGTAATGACTTGTTCCAGATAAGTATAACTGCATACTGTTTCTAATACATCCATATCAATAGTGACCTTCGGTGGAGATAGAAAGGAATTTGACCTATTTTTTGTCTTAATGAGGTTCATTTTCAATCCAACGCTTGCTTCTTTGTTTAAGACTTCAAGCATTTTATACAGATCCTCTAATGAGGAAATAAGCAATACAATGTCATCCACAAATCTCAAACGATTTATAAATTCTCCATCAATTTATATGCCTTTCTCTTCCGAATTTAGTTTCCTAAAATCTTCTCGGGGTACTGCATTGAACAATTTAGGTGAAACTGTGTCTCCTTGTCATAAACCTTTTCTGATTTTGAATCCATTACTTGTTTTGTGAAGTTTTAATTTAGGTGTTGCTTCTTTATAAAGGTTTACAATAAAGCGAATATATCTTGAATTAATATTAGTATTCCTTAAAAGCCACACAAAGTGGTAGTATGTATTAATTACTTCTCTCAATAATTTCCCTAATTGTATGAATATGGTCAATGGTATTAAAATGACTTCGAAATACTGCTTGTTCTTTAGGTTGTGCTGCATCTGATTGTCTCTGTGAGAGATTTGTCAGAACTTTTATCAGAATTTTATACAGGGTTGAAATTAAGCTAGTAGACGATAGTTTCTAATATTTTCTTTTTCTCTTTTTTTAAAAAAAACAAGATTATGATAGCATTTTTCAGTCTCTTGGAACATCACTTACTGTTATACAGTCGCTAAATGGTCATTATCAAATTTTCGAAGTTTGCTATTTTCTTATATTTATTGGTTTGGAAGCCGTTGAATGTGAAACTAATTTAGGTATTTACAAAATAGCGTGTCTTCTGTCAGTGTGTATGAAACTTATATTAGCATATCTCAAGCTCAAGGACAAATAATAGTAGGAAGTCCAAAATCGGTATTTTAAATATTTAACATAAGAGAATTTTTTTTTATAGAAAACGGACAAATGATTTGTACAGAGAATCCTACAAAATATTTATTCATATTACGGCGAAAGTTCTGGTAAATGTAGGTTGTCATTATTAGATTTCACTAAGCAAAATAAAAATAGGCATATATATTTTGGCACGTTTTCCGTAGAATATGGTATGAAAAGTACTCGTACTGCATTTATAGCGACACATCTTAGAATTCTTATATACTAATTTGAAGATTGATAAAGTGCTTGAAATGAATTTTAAGTTGTGTCATACGTCTTTTGTTGTAATAAATTTAATTACATTGTTTGCTGCGTAGATAGTGTATTTATGCTATACAAGGAAAATTAAAATTATTTAGAGTCATCTACACACACATACACAAATAAACTGCCATTTAATATACACTAGAAATTTTCGCATACATTATCTCATTTATTACGACTTGCATTGTAACAATATTTCTATGGTAATGTAATGTACTAGAATGTAGTACGTGTGCCACACCAATATCTTTAAATAAATTACAAAATAATAAAAAATGATTTCCTGTAAAATGTATTGTTTTTATGCAACTTAAATACCATTAATTTTCACCGCAAAAATCGTGAACATATAACTTAAAATATGAATTTTTACAGTAAATAAGGTAGAACATTTGTTGGTTATTTTCTCAAATTTGCTTCTTTTTTGAAATAGTGATAGGTAAGGGTTACTGACAAGCGGATAAAACTGCTATTTAGCTTTACTTTAAAAATAATTGTAACGAGGTTTCTTCGCACATCCTCTTTATTTTTAATAATTGCTAATTGTTTTATGTAAAATTTTATGTGCAAGTGGTATTTTATAATTTTAAAGAAATTTATTATTTTCATAATTAAAAAATGTTCCTGTAACAAAACAATGCCTAGCATTTATTAGATTATATATATTGAAACTAAACAATATATTTTGGAAATATATAAAATAAAATTTGATTAATGAATTTTTATTCAGTGACATCAAATTTTGATTTCTTTTAACTTTATAAAAATAAAAACGAAAGTATATAACTTATAAGTAATTACAAATATGATTTACCATTGTTCAAAAAAATCCATAACGCAACAAATTCACTGTAGCAGTGGGGCTATGTAAAAAGTTAAATGTAGAATTATTTATAACATGTAGGCGAACCGTAATCCGGAGAATACCTATTACCCTAATCGTACTCAAAGTTCCAGATCAGATGGTGCATATAGCATCATTTTGCATCAATTTTCGATGATAAAGTATCCAGTATTTTCTTTCCTCCAACTGCATGTAAGCATTATTATTATTATATAATTTTTTTTAAACAAATTATAATCTTTTTTAAATATTTTAAATATTTTATTACTATTATTATTATTATTATTATTATTATATGGAAATAGTTGTGCGGTTTTATTTTTTGAGAATTTATGTGAAACATTTTTACGTGAAAAAAAACGCTTGACAATACTTTACATACAGGAAAGACATTTAACAGTAAGAGATAATCAGTAGGGTGTATCGAAAAAAATACATATATCAAATTTACAATAGTGCAGAAAAGTTGCGTTATGCCATTGTTAGTATGTGTGCAAATTTTTGTTGATTTGAGTTAATATCTTCAGTTGCCTCTGGGGTCGTTTATTATAACAAAATTCGTAATTTTATCGTTTTTCAAAATATATATATATAAATAAGAAATTGAAATCCTTAGTTCCAATAGGGCCGAAAAATTGCAATATGGTGCAAAATTGCAATAATATATCCTTAGAGAGTGTTCAATTTTTTATTGATGTGGGTTAATGGCTTCAGTTGCCTCTACGGGTAACTTATCTGGCCAAATTCGCTAATTTTAACAATTTTCCTTCAACACTTCCACGACTATCATTCTTTTAATTATGGTTATTTCTATTCACTTTTTTTTGGGGGGGATGGGGGGGTGGGGGGGTATGAACAAATTATGCATTTGTGCAAGTGTAAAACGCGTGTACTGTCAAAAAAAAAAAATAATAATAATTAGGTGCCTTTAACCGTTTAATTTTTACGGTCACGACCGTTTTTTACCTACAAGTCGAGAATACCCGTATTTTCTGATATGACTTGATATTTTCCGCTATACCACAAGGTTCTTATCAGTCTTTTACCATTTTTTTTTTTTTTTTTTAAGGAAACTTCATTAATCGTTTGTAGCACATATCTTCAAAGGAATAATACAAAAATTGATTTATATATAAAGTGGTATTCAAAACGATAAATTGCGGGCAAAACATTAATTAAAGGGTATTTCGCCGGAACTTTTGCTGACAGGAAAAAATCCGTAAATTTTGCTGCATTTTTTTTATAGTGAACAGACTCTACAATGATTCATTCTAATAATTGTTTATTATAATGCAAATAATAAAACATTCAGGTTGAAAATGATAGAATACAATTGAAGTATGGATCAGTTTTTTCATACAAATAAAAATAAATAAATAAATAAACAGAAATAACCATAATTTAAAAAAATTACAGTCGTAGAGGTGTTGAAGGAAAATCATTAAAATGAGCGAATTCGGCCCGATAAGTGACCCGTAGAGGCAACTGAAGCCATTGACCCACATCAATTAAAAATTTGCACACGCTCTAAGGACTAAGGATTCCAATTTCTTATTTTAATATATATATATATATATATATTGAAAAAACGATAAAATTATGAATTTTGTATAACGAACGACCCTTGAGCAACTGAAGAATTCAACTCAGATCAACAAAATTTTGCACACATACTAACAATAGCACAAGACAACTTTTCCGCACTATTGGAAATTTGATATTACAAATAATATTTTTTTTTCGGTATACCCTAATAATCAGCATATTTTTATATTGGTTATTTTAAATAATAAAGACAAAATCTCATTAAATCAGTTTTGAAAGACTCTATTTTTTCTTCCATAATCCAGTAAGATTTTGTCATAGGAAAATAAATTTGGAACGTATAGAAATGCAAACATCTGAAAAAAAAAAAAAAAAAAAAAAAAGTATAAGAAAAAATATTGAATGATTAAAAAGATAAAAATATATATCATAATTATTCAGCGTCTCAAATTTGATATGATTTTTCTTTTTCATTAAGTTCATTAATATGTATATACAATATCCCACAAATGTATTAAAAAGTATTTCATATGCATTTGCCCAGGATGTATCTATAAAAGTTCTCTTGCTTTGAGATTTCAGTAAATCTAGTATTTATAGTACTCTCATGGAAATACTTTGAAAATCAAGTAAAATCTACTACTTTGAAAGAATAAAACAGGATTTGATTTTAGGTCTTCTTCTGTAAGTTGAAATCTCTTGATCTGTGAGATAAGAAAGGGTATATAGTTTAGAGAACTGTAGAGAATAAAACTATACACAATGAGAAAGTGGAAAAGAACAATTGAAATCATATAGCTATGTTAAAGTAATCTATATAAATAAAGAGAAGTATCTGCCTGTGTGTGTTTGTGTCTGTCTGTCTGTGCTCTGGTGCTCACATTACTGATCGCAAAACTACAAAACTTGGCAGATAGGTACTTGGAAACCTATCGAGCACCTATGGTGGCACCTGATCGAGGTTTTTTCGAATTTCGAATTTTATTTATTTATTTATTTATTTATTTTTATTTTTATTTTCAATTTTAGATATTGACCTCTATGTTTCATTTTTCATATATTTTATTACTTTCTCTTACCCATAAGGTAGAGAAAGTATTGTTTTTGGGTCAAATTTTCGAACGCGAGATTTTGTTATATTTACACGTTTTGAGGTCCCCTGAATACGAA
The DNA here is from genome assembly GCA_963930645.1 of Salticus scenicus. Lineage (NCBI taxonomy): Eukaryota > Metazoa > Arthropoda > Arachnida > Araneae > Salticidae > Salticus > Salticus scenicus. The sequence goes on along the minus strand of OZ005648.1, from coordinate 147,021,856 downwards.
AATCATGTTTTTAGCAAATGGTCTGTGTGTCTGTGTGTCTGTCTGTTATCAGCATATCTCAAAAACAAATTATGGCAGAAAGTTCAAACTTGGTATTCTAAATGTGTATCATATAGGGATGCTACAGTATCATATAGGGATGCCTCGCCTCCCCCCTGGGGGGGGGAGTTCCCCCTCGAGGGGAGTAAATTTTCATGATGGGTATCTTTCAAAAAACCTCGCCAATACCTTTAAAACGAATGGTTGAACCATCGATCTGCGATAATTTAAAACGAAGTTATCGATTTTTTTTACTTTTAACGAAAAAAAAAAAAACTTTGAAAAAAATCGTACTTTTTTTTTTTTTTTTTTTTTTTTTTTTTATTGAGAATAGAATGGACTTTTTTTGGATATTTTGTGTTATACTACTTCTCTAATATGGAAATCGTCTGTCTTATCATAAAAGATAATTTTTTTAAATAATAATTTTAATAAATTATTTTTTAAAAAGAGAAATATTTTTTAATAACCGAATTAATTTCTATATAAATGCAGGTGCATTAATGAAACAGTGGGTTGAGGGGGGCGGTAGCCCCCCCTCACACAGAACTAATTATCATATAAAACTCTTCAGAAGCCTAATATGAAATGTTTAACATAGGTTTACATAACAGTACTCGTTATCTTACCTATTAATCTGCAACCTGTATTTATAGTATTAAATTTCAGGGTAAGAGAAAGTCGTGAGAGTGACACACCAGATTATTTTTTCATAAAAATCGTCTGCGTATCTTAGCAACGGTTATACGCTATTTATTTAATACATTCATTTGAAGACTTTTTTTTTTTTTTTTTGTTATATTTATTGAAAATAAAATGGTAATGCAGTAGAAAAATTAAGATTAATAAATTTTTAATTTAAAAGCGTATCTATAATAGTTATGTTTATGTATAATTTTTATACACTGTAAGAAAATTCGGAAACGTTACTATAATACATGAGATAAGTTTCTGGTTTTAATAAGTTTGGGGCAGGTTCCTGGGAATAACAGGTTTTCGTCCATGAAACGTTCCTGATTTAAGGAATATACAATTATTCTGAATGTGCGTATTTTTGATGGTTACTGATATTTTCAAGGAACATTAATGGTAAGTACTGGGCACATTAGGTGTCCAAAATTTTCGAAGAAAGTGCCTTTTTTTTTTTTTTTTTTTTACAGTATAACACCTTTTATTTTTCATTTTTTTTTTTTTTTTAATTAATCCCGTTAAAAGAAAAACCTTCTTTTTCAGTTTTTATTTAATTTACAGTATTTATGGGGAAAAATGGTAGTATATACATAGTAGAAAGTTTAAACTGATAACTTTTTTATTATTTTAAATACTGCCATAGGCAGCGAGTACCCGAAGCGAGGATTGGAGTAATTTCAGTGTACCTTTTTTTCTTTTTTCATCTATAATGTGGTGTAAAAAATAAATATTGAATAATTCTTTTGAAAATTCATTTAAATATAGTGACCCCTGCTAGTTATTATAACAAACTTAAATTAATGTAACTAAAGTGCTCTGTATAGTGTGTGAGTTACTGAATACGTTTTACATCGCTACTAGCGCTACATTATGTGCGATGATGTCCTGTTTATAACGTAAAATTTTAATAAAATGACTGCATTTAAATTGATACATATACGCATATGTAAATATCCATCAGAAGTCTCGTGTTCAATTCTTATTGTAAATTAACGTAAGAAGTTATTTTATCGCCAACTTTACGTGAGTCATTAATAATATTTAAAAATCCATTATACGAAAATCCTTTTCTAAAAAATAAAACCGTGTTTATATTAACAGAGCTGCCAACCTAATCCGGCAAATTGTTAGTACCGCCCCTTTTTCTACACCAGTCATATTTTAGAGTATTTTTCTACTTAATTCATCATAGATACATTTGAAGAGAATTGCTCTAAAAATTAAGTGGTGTAGAAAAAAGGGCGTTTTTCAATGGGCGTTAACAATTTGCCGGATTAGGTTGGCAGCTCTGTATTAACCATGGTTCGTACGGACATGCCTTTTTTCAAGGAATCTCCAACCAATAATTTTATGAAATTTATTTCCTTTCGCGTTTTAAAGCCTTTTTTATATAAAAATGTTGCTATGTAATTTTATTGGTGCAGAAAATCAAGAAAATTCAAGGACTGTACGAACTATGTTAGTACTTTCCCGACCGCATGTTTTTGTCTTTTTGACAGTAAGGTCCGCCCCCCTGTGGGTGTTATTCTCCCAAGTTACAATATTTCAGAGCAAAATTTTTTGTATTTACATTTACAGTACAAATGGATATACATTATAATTATATTCTTTATAATCGAAGTATCTGTATTCACAGTATATTGATTGCACAAATTTGAATATTGGGTATATTCTTAAGAAATACATAACGCACCAATTGCGAAGGAAACGCTCACTGGCGGAGTTACAGATTTCCAAATGACGTGAATCTATGTCAGCGGTCGCAAATATGTTAAATATTTAAAAGGTATTATTATATTATTATAATATCACATTGTTTTATTTAATTTTAATTTATTAATGGACGTGTACTAACTAAAGAAATTACGTTTGATTAAATATGTTTTTGTTATTACTTTATTCATATTTAAGATGTTTTTTTTTTTTTTTTTTTTTTAGAATTACCAATATTAATCAAGTTTATATATATATATATATATATATATATCTTCTATACACAAGTAATCGTCTTTGGCGACTAGTTGGTTGGCGTTTCAAGAAAAATATATTTAAAAATTCCTAAATACATATTTCCCTTTCACCTTACCGTGGTAAAAAAGGAAATTACTTTTAAGCATACACTGTTTGTTGTAATCTTATCCAGACATTTTTTTATTTTTTTTTTTTTTTTTTACTTATTTAACCTTTTAACGTCCTTGATTCTTTGAAGCGCTCTAAACAGCCTTGTCAAATTTAGGATATCTATTATTCAACTATCACCAATAATTTTGAGGAGTAATATTTGAAATGCATAATGAACGAATAACCTTCTAAGTGATGAGGCAACCATTACAGATAAAATTTTGAGATGGATTTGGAATAAAAAAAGTTCCTGAATGTGGCAACACACAGGGGAGTATTAAATAGGACCATCAAAGGGTTAACCCTTTCAGGGGTGGTGGTATATATTTTAATCACCTAATTTCAGTTTTTAACTACAAAGATTCATCCCAGAAATTTTATATAAAATTGTACTCTTTCAATTTACCCGAAAACATTCATTTATTACTTTTCTTCTAATCTTGATCTCAGACTCTGGTGGCATTTGATTTTAAATGAACTTAAATTCATTGCCCCTGAAGGGGTTAAAAATGGAGAAATATGTCAAAAGTCCCCTTCTGAAGATTTTTTGGAATATCTACATTTCAATCTTAGGCAATCCTATTTATTACATTTTAAAGCAATAATATTACGATATCTTAATATATATATATATATATATATATATATATATATACGAGATATGAATGGATATGTAAAAATACCTTTCACTCCATTGCGTTCATGGAGAAGAATTAGGAAAAATTCGGTAGTTGATTTTAAATTTTTGTGTTTTTTATATTTAAAACAAACAGAAAGCATTTTTTTTTTTTTTCATTATGTATGGATATGTCAAAAACTTGGTTGACCACAAAATTGCCTCGGGGGTACATAACAGATATTCCTGAAATTAGTTTTTAGGTATTCGTATTTGTTATAGAAAGCAACAATTTTATAGATATTTCTACTTTTCTTTGAGATGTGAAGAGTATATGTAAAACACGTTTTATCCATTTTTCGCCTTTGGATGACGATTTCCTAATATTTAGAAAAGTTGTTTGGAAGTATTTATATTTATTAAATTTTTAAATAACACATTTACAGGTATCTGTTTTTTTTTTTTTTTTTTTTTAGATGAAGGGATATGTAATAATCACGATTTGAACTCCTAATCGTTTAGCGGGACAAACTTATAATATTCCTTACATTGGGCTCTACGCATTTATGTTTGTTTTATTTCAAAGCAAAAATCTGAGGTATATGGCTTTTATTTTGAGATATGATGGTATGTGAAAAATAGCAGGATACATTAGAAATACGTTAAAAAAGAAAAAAGAAAAAAAAAAGAAAAAAAAAAAAAACAGTATCCTTTGCATATGTATGTCTATTATGTTTGAGCAATACTTTTGTGTTTTTTCTAAATTTTTACAATATTATTCATTTGAAAAAAACTAATAATAATAAATACGCATTTTGTGTGTTATTGTTTTTTACATCTACGAATTTACAAAAAAATTTCCTAATAAAATTTTTAAACATTAAAGAAGAAAAAAAATAATTTGTAAAAACTTCAGAAAAAAACAAAATTTTAACACATTTTTTGGTAATTTATAATTAGTTTCTTAAACTTATTCAAAATTATACATTTTATGAAACTAACAATAACTTAGTATAAACGTATCGAAATAATAAACTTAAGAAATTAAATATTATTGAAAAAATAATCAGCAAAATTCATTCATTAATCATTATCGATATGAAAGAAACATCAGTAATTAAATGTTACGTTAACAATAGTGCGTATCTAATTCCATTCAAAAATATCTCATTAGGAGGTTCACAATAGTTTTATTGATCTTTTATAAGCAAAGAATCTTTTTTGTGATGATCTTCTAATATAATAGATTATCTAGTTTATTATAATGAAACTCGAAAGCTGAAAGAAAACTTTTTTTTAAAGTAACTTACTTTTTTTTATTCCACAAGAAATCCTGAAAATTAATTATCTTGTTCCTAAAAAATAGACTTTTTTTTTTTTTTACTTAAAAAAAAAAAAAAAAAAAAAAATCATAATATATTTCTGTAAAAAAACTTTAAGAATTGTGTATTTCTTATTTTATATTTGTAACAGCATTTTTTAATATATACGTGCCTTTATAAGTTTTTTTTTTTTTTTTTTTTTCATTGTTGCATATCGTTATAAGAAAACTGGATTATTGAAAAAAAAAAATCATAACAAAGAAAGTTTACAAATAAATACATATTCGTATAATTGTAATTTTACATATACGTAAGTACAATACAAATACTAAACGTGATTTTTTTAAGTGACAAATTTTGTAGTTAAAACTTTTGCGAACGCAAAATTTGTGTATTTTGATAGTAAGTTCCGCCTCTGGGCGTTATTATCCCAATTTATAATATTTCAGAACAAAAGTTTTTGTATTCATATTTATATTAGAAATGAACATACATTTTAATTTTATGATTTGTATTGAAAGTACTTGTGTTCGTTGTATATTTGGTTATAAAAATATGAATATTGGGTTTAAACTTAAGTAATAAATAACATGCAAATTGCGAAAGAAACACTCACTGCTGGAGTTACAGATTCTCAAATGACGTGAATCTACTTTAGCAGTCACGAAAGTGCTAACATCCGTTACAATTTTGCTTTTTTTTTTTTTTTTAATGAATTATTTTGACGTGCTAAACTTGAGCTCCATCTTTCTGTTTGACAGTTTGACAACACACTTTTTTTAATTGACCACTTTTTAAGACATTTAAAGGAAAATAACATTATATCCCGTATTTAACACATTCCAAACATATAAGTTATTTTTGGTTTCTTCGAAAAAAAAATAATAATAAGGTATTCAAACTCAAAAGTTGCATTACGTTATATAAGAAGTTTATTCTTTACTGCTGTAATTTGAAACCCATCTTAACCTAAATTCTGGATAAATTAGGTAATAAATTTAGCAACATAGTTTGTTGCTTTTCCATGATGAAGAGTGACTTTTTCTCCACATTTGAGTAAAATCGCGGAATTTCCATATCTAAATATTGCTTTAAAGGATTGTCAATATAACACTGAATATTTACTTTCACATTTCATAGTACTTTTATTAATGCTAGTATGCCAGTTCTCTCACATTTGTTCTACATATGTCATGCCTTTGTAAACACATCGTGTAACATAAAGACCAATGCATGGAGAATGAGGTTTTCGAATGAAAAGAAATGACGTATGTAGATAACCTGTAATAGAAAATACAAATGATTAACTTCTGGTTGATTAGCTGGCGCTTTATTATGTTTCAATGGATTGTCAGAGAGGTGTATAAAACAGTAGATATTCCAGAGCTAAGGCATAACTTCTGTTGAATGTAGTTGCGTAAACTTCTGGGAAATACACAAATGACTATCAGACGGGCTTGCAATTCATATAAGTAAATTTTATCATTCGGAAGTGGATGCGCAACAGGACTAAAGAAAGCAGAATGTCGTTTTACCAAATGTCGAACGTAATTGCAGTATTGTTCGATGTTTTGGTCATAGTACAATAATTTGACGAAACACGGTAATATGTAGTCTATTGTCATACGGAAATTAAAGAAATAAGTTGTTGTAAAAAGAGATAACGGAATGCGATTACAGAATGACCATCCTATCGACGTTCAGAGTACCTGATGCATTTTTTTAAAGATCCCACGAGTACATGGGACACCAATGTATGCAGTAACTATGTATAAGTGACTTATAACGTTATTCACTATCAACTTCAACTCCCGGTTCAACGCAAAAACTTGAAAAGCATCTAAAGGCAAAGTGCAATTAAAGAAAAAAAAAAAAAAAAAAAATTGACGCGCTACTTCTGCTATCTAGCGTCAAAGTTTTCATATAATTTTTAATTGATTATTTTTAGCTGATTTTTTTTAATAACAAAGACGCTAGATAACAGATTCAACACGCCAAACTTTGCTAAAAAGGTCAACCCTGACTTTATACACTTTCAAGTTTTCGTGTTCAACCAGGAATTAAAGTTATTGGTGAATGCAGCCATCAGTGAACTAAGGAGTAGTTCACAACACTAATGAGCTAACTTTCTGTCGACGTTCACAACATAAGATTCGTTTGGAGTGATGGCGGACAAATTCGAGCAGGAATCAGAAAAAGTAGAACAAAACTATTTTCAGCAATAAGCCCAGTTTTGAATGTAATTCCGTTGAATTACAAAGACATATCTGGAGAGATCAAGGATGAAAGTGGAAAACACACATGATTTCAATCCATCACACAGTGCGACAATCAAGAGTTGTGGTGCGGAGTACAGTTTCATTGACTGCCTGACACATTTGGTTGTTATCTGCTACACCCATTCAGCACCACCATACATCGACAGGATTTTACACCTCGATCTCTTTCTTTTTTATGGGCACTTTGTATTGACATTCTAGTAGAATAAAACTTGACTGTGGACGAACATATTTTATTTTTTTATGTCCTTCCTACCCCCACCCCACCCCCCCCTTTTTTTTTTCGTGGTTCATTAATAATGCACTATCTAGAAATAAGTATTTGGACACTTTCGAATTCAAAGGCTTTGTCAAACATGTAGAAAAGTTCTTTAGGAATGTTCTCGAAACTTTGGTAGCGTACAGAACATATTATACCTCATATATTTCTGAAAAAGTTGCGTCTTGAAGAAAATAATCTGGTGTGTCCCTCACACGACTTTCTCTTACCCTGAAATTCAATACTATAAATAGAGGTTGCAGATTAAGAGGTAAGATAACGATGTTATGTAAACCTATGTTAAACAATTCAAATTAGGCTTCGAAAGATATTTATATGATAATTAGTTCTGTGTGACGAGGGCTACTGCCCGCCTCAACCCCAGTTTCATTAATGCACCTACATTTATATAGAATTTAGTTCGGTTATTAAAAAATAATTTAATAAAATTATTATTTTAAAAAATTATCTTTTATGATAATGCAGACGATTTGCACATTAGAGAAGTAGTATAACACTAAATATCCAAAAAAAAGTTCATTTTATTCTCAATATTAAAAAAATAAATAAATAAATAAAATAAATAAATAAATAATACGATTTATTTTTATTTATTTATTTATTTTTTTCGTTAAAAGTTAAAAAAAAAAAAAAAATCGTATCTTTGTTTTAAATTATCGCAGATCGATGGTTCAACCATTCGTTTTAAAGGTATTGGCGAGCTCTTTTGAAAGATACCCATCATGAAAATTTACTTCCCATGAGGGGGGACTTCCTCCCCAGGGGGGGGGAGGCGTCCTACATACACAATTTTTTTCCCCAATTAACTATCTCTATTACAATAAATATATATTCCTTTCATTTGGTTTAGTGCAGTCTATAGACGTTAAACTCTACATACCTGCAATTTCCCCTATAGACGTAATGTATTAGAATTATCTTGATTGTCCCTGTACACGAACCATTTACTTGATCTTAACGAAAAGCTTACTGCAGCATCCCTATATGATACATTTAGAATACCAAGTTTGAACTTTCTGCCATAATTTTTTTTTGAGATATGCTGATAACAGACAGACACACACACAGACCATTTGCTAAAAACATGATTTTCGTATTCAGGGGACCTCAAAACGTGTAAATATAACAAAATCTCGCGTTCGAAAATTTGACCCCAAAACAATACTTTCTGTAATTTATGGGTAAGAGAAAGTAAGAAAAGGGGACCAGCTAAAAATTAAACAAAAATCAGAATATTTTCCATCACCCTGTAAAAAAGTAAAGCTTTAAATGCGTTTCGGCTGTAGTATGTGATTATGAGAATTTTTCTCATTATCTGTATAATTTTTTATATATATTTATGGAGATATAACGGGTTTTTTGAAAATTGAAAAAAAAAAAAAAAAAAAAAAAAAAAGATTTTTTTTTTTATTATGACACATAGAATATTAGACCTAGTGCAAAGCCATTTTTAGGAAATTTGGCATACTGCATTAGACACGGCATATTACAATCATAAAAATAAATAAAAATAAATAAAAAATCTTAAATATATTATGAAATATGAGCATTTTTACTAACTACGCATGCGCTAGTTTAAAAAAAAGTAATTTGCATAATTTAATAGCCAAACCTACTAAGCAACTTATATGGCAACACCAAACAAATATCGTGTGAATTCAAAAAGTTCTATGATTGCCGAATTATCTAATTGCCGAATTCCCTTTATAATTTTAGTAAAACGTCAATTAAACGTCAATTATCTCAAAGCTTGTATCCTACATTCAACCTTTTTATTCGAAAGTTACACATTATAGACATTCTCCTAAGTACAAAATAGTAATTTTAAATTAAACTAAAAATATTCATGATATTAGGAATTTTTATATATAATATTAAGAATTTCGATACAATTGTTTTTGCGCTTTTCAAAAAATTTGAAAATTTGAAAAGTATGATTTTTCACTATTGTCAGACATACACCTTTCGATAGACTGACAGTATTTTTGGCTATGGGTCATCTGTGTCTGTTCGCCTCTCTGTGTTCTAATCACTATAAATAATTTTAGAAAGCTTTGATACTTATTTATTTAATTCATTACTTCTATGGCATGCTCTATAAAAAAAAAAAAAAAAAAAAAAAAAAAAAAGTAGTATCATCAGCAGTACTGGTTGGGATTCATTGATTCACCAAAGAATTTCGATGCACTAGGGTCTATCAGATATAATTCTATTTATGTATACTGCACAAACATTCAAAAATTAACATACACAATTCTTGTGCACGAAAACATATTTTCTATTAAATGTGGTCTGATAAATATAAAGCTTATGGATCCAAAATTATATTCAAATATATTAGACTAAATTAAAGAAAATAGCTTGGAGTGCATTTTCCAGTGATTTTTTTATAGTTTTTTTAGCATTTTCTAACAGATTTAAAAACTTTTATGCCTTTGACATTTTTCTGTCCTGCTGAACTCACATTCTGCACGTGGTTAATTTTAGATTTTTTTTTTTTTTTTTTTTTTTTTTTTTTAAAGGATATTTATGTTCTTTTTTAAAAATGTAAAAATTAGTTTGTATTGTAATAACGCTGTTTTTCTTGTGTCAGTCCTCTTTCCAAAACTCTTTCAGAAATACGAAATTTCCGTTTCTTTTTTTTTTTTCTCCAATAATTTTATACAAAAATATTTATAGCGCTTTTATAGTAATGTGTTGTGGTTAAATAGAATAAAGAAAATTGCATAAAAATAGAGGTAGCAATGGAGACAGAAATTTTTCATCCCCGAGAGTGCCTTGGAAAAAAAAAAAAAATTGAAGAGGGTGGAGAGTACGACCCTTATCATATTACATAATTTTAATGACTCTTTCCCAGGATCCCTTAAAAATATGCATGTAAATTATGACATATAAACGAAAACTGCTCAGAATGAAATTTCAGTGTGTTGAGTATTTTTTTAAGTACATTGTATTAAGCGGAATGAACTATTTATAAAGCTAAAGATAAACAATCTATTTGTGCTTTCTTTTTCAAAGTAATGTTATAAATACGATCTCTTGTTAAATTCCTGTATAGTTAAAAATGAAATATATTTTGTCTGTCTTTTTTTTCTCTTAGATATTTTAAAAAGATGTGCAAAAGTAATCTATATATGATTTCATTAAATTGTAAGATATAAAGTTATTTCTTAACATATTTCTTATTCATAGTTAGAAAGAACAACAATTTTCACGCAAAAAATCAAAATTTTGATTATATGCTGAGCTACAAATATATATATATATATATTTAAAAGTAGAATGTAAATATAATTTTTGTGATATTTCTTCAATGATCAAAAGCAAAATATATTTCATCGGGGCATTACAAAGGTAATATTCAGAAAACATTTTCGTTAAAAACAATATTTTTTTCCTGACAGAAACTGTTTAGAAACAGAAAGTTTCTTAATCAAATTCTCTTTAATTTAATAAAGACAAATATTTTGAAGGATTCTCAAAATTCATCATTCAACACTTTTAACAATTAATATATTCCAGACAGTTTATGTCTTCCTTAAACTCATCTCTCTTTGAGAAGATATTTCAAATTAACTGTCTCTTACCAAATTCAAGTGAAATTAAAACAATTCTCAGAGTATAAATTTACGCAATCTGAATGAGTGCTTTTACATCGATAAGTGCAAGGTTAATTAATAACTGTTATCCAAGTCCCAGCCGACGCCAGCAGACCGTGTTAATCAAGCCATGCTTCTTGAAATCAGTGAATCCAACTTATGCTTACAAAAGTGTGTAACTATCATCCTGCTCCTTTTCATAAAATCTTTCCTAATTAGCTATTGTTATCCCTCATCCGCGCTTTTAATTAAATCTTCCAACTTTGCCATCTCAAATTAATTGCAAATCCTAGAGATTGCGGAGTTAAGAGAGGGGTCAGATTGAGGTGTCACGTCTTATTAAAAATGCCGGATCAAAAGCTTAGTTTGGAAATTTTCCCGAAATAATCTAGCAAACTGTTGAGAAAGATGAAGAATGCTTATCGAAAGGTGGATGTGATTGTGTGGTTTACGGCTTAAATTTAATGATGTTATTTGGAGATTTTAGTTGTAAATTTCTTTAACCTTTTAAAGTAATATACGTATTACATATAATATTAAACGCGTGTTTATGTGCTTATAGTTATAATTTAGTTTTATGAGTATTAATTTTTGAACTTAATTATTTTTTAATTCAAAATTAGAAAATTTTTCTCATTTAATAAAATGTACTAATTTTACAATATTCTTAATTTTTAAAACTTATATAAAAAAGAGCATTTTAATATATTTTTTTTTCTTTAAAAACATCTACATATTCAAATTTATTTTTCTTCAATAAAATATATTATGTAAATTTATGTTTTTATTTATATATATATTGATGATGATGATGATGTCGTGTCTATGAAAGTGCAATTAAATGGCTCCGAAGCTGTCGAAGACAGCGTTAGCAACCTCGACAGCCCTATCTGTATAAAGTAGGTCTACTGGGTCTTCAAAGCCGATATTAAGAAGTTTGGCCTGGATTGCTGGGCAGCTGAAGATGTGTTGGGGAGACAGTGGGATGTCGTCTGGGCAGTGAGGACAAAAGTTGGTGTAACTACGCTGCCCGTCCTCAGAAATCCTCATCCCCTTTAAATGGTTTGTCCTCAGTCTGGTTAAAATAGTTGATAAGGCTCTATCACAGTTCAATTCCGGAGTGGAGTTTCGTTTAACTTGTTGACCGATTAGTTGCACAATTCATGGAAGAGAGGGTTGCCAGAGCCTCGAGAGGTTGGACTTTTGCCTGTTGGTCCGCGGGAGGTATTTTATTTCCCTCCTACCACCCAAAGGAAAACCTATGGAGGCATTCCCCTATCCGCCACCTGGAGACGCGCTCTCTAGGGGTTACAGGCTCCCCCGAGAATATATATATATTGTTAATTATATATATTTATATATGTTTATATATATATTGTTAATTATATATATTTATATATGTTTATGCATCTATGTTTGCGTTTTTTTTAACTGTGTGAAAAATGTAAGAGTTCTGAATACTCCAGAATGGCTACACATATATCAGTCTATAAAATGCATAGTTTGTATTTATGAAATGTAATTTAATTAACAGGGTATAATATAGTATATTTTATATATACACTAGCAGCAAAGCAAAAATGTCCCCTTACCACTCAGTATTGCTCAAAATCGACGAGCATCGGTGAATATCGACATTGTTACCAATCTTGTAGAAATTTGATCGATCTTGCCTATTAGTTGACCAACCATCTAGAAGTTTCTGAAAAATTAGATAATTGGATTTAAATTTAAATTTAATTTTAATTAAAGAATTCGAGTACAGAACACAATTTTAACAACATTATAAATGATGTAATTCGTTATACACTTTAATTTGGCTGGTACGCCGCACGCCAATATCGGTCGATATTAGTAAAAAGGTTAAACAAATGCCATCAACCTCTGTCGATACAGATCGATACTGCACACCAATGATAAAATTACTTAAAAATTTACCGACTACCAACGTGGAAGATCGATATTGGGCGACATTGGGAAAAAGCGGTAAAAAGTTGCCGGCTCATTCGCCGCTGAAAACCAATACTGGACTATATTCGTGCAATATTGGCCAATATCTCTGTGCTACTGGGAGTATACCATACAATATTGCCGGTACAATGAATTCTGATATTAGACGATATTATTATGCTACTGTCAATATGCATATATAGTAATTGAATATTACTTCATATCTTAACGTCTTACACGTAAGTAAAGAAGATGGTTTCTAAAAATTTCATAGAAACACTAATAGCTGCTTAGAAAATGACATTTAAATAATTTGGAAATCAAATACACGTTATACATTTTTACTTTAATAAATAGGATGATTACCTTTTAAGCTGTTACTTCGTATAAATATGTGAAATTATTATCGTGAATAATACTCATGGATATTTATTTCTCATTAATTTATAGTTTACTATTTTCTAGAAAATTTACTCATACCTTTAGTCTAACAAATATTTCTTAAAATTTCAAAATAAACTTTTCCACCCTCCTAATAATTATCCTTTTGAATAATTACGTGACATGTCCCATTAAAACTAGAAATGAGTTTTATAACGAAATTCTATTAAAATCCACTTTAATTATTTCACTAACACAACAATCAATCATACATGTTAAAGACCAATATTTTATATTTATGTAATGTACTAAGTATATAACAAATGCCAAAACAAAATTTTATTGAAAAAAATTAAATAACTGTCTTTCCAAAATTTTTCCACTTTGTGTGATTTAATATTCAGAATAAATTTGTTATTTCTCAAAACTTTCATTTCTCAAACCGCTAACCTAAAACCTAAATATAAGAAAAAAACATATAATGCGTATATTTGAACTCACGCTTTTTAATTCTTCATTTTAAACTATTCGTGTAACGTGTAAATTAAACAATAAAAAATTAATAAAAAAAAATGAAATGAAAAATATTTCTTTTGATATAAGATATATGTAGGAAAAACTTAATGTTATTAACCCTTATCGCTCGTATGTCCTTTCTGAGGGGACATTAAAAAATCGAGCCGCGACTTAAGGTGTTCCTCTGCAAATGAAATGTTATTTTTCTAAAACGTGTAACTATAGGCTACCTTTCGGCTACCGGAAAATTTTAACAGAAAGATTTATTTTATTTAATGATGAAGTAAAGTAAAACAAATTATTACAATTTTTCGGTAGCCAAAAGGTAATAATTTGAAAACTATACGTGTGACGTTTTAAAGGAATGCCAAAAGGCGTGCCCTACGAAAAATATGCTGAGAGCAAAGGGTTAAATTTTTAAACATAATATTTTAATATTTAAAGTGGTCGTACGCTCCGCCTTTTTTTCGGGATACTCTTCTAAACGAGAAATTTCCTCCTTTATTGGTACCACATATTTTATACCACAATTTCTACCCTATTTAATCAGGGCATGTTACTATAAAAATAACATAAATATTTCTGCATTAAATTAGATGTGGTAAAAAGGACAATTTGTTTTTTTCATAATGGCCTGGGGAAAAAAAATGGAGAGTACGATTCCTGATATTTATCAATACATAAAAAAAACTGGAAAGAAAGAAAAAATAGTTTATGTTTGTAGTACTTAGTGCTGCGGTCTAACAGACCGACTTTAGATCTGCTCTCTAAACAAATGGGAAAATTAAACTCAAATGAATTATAATATTACTGCACAAATATAGCAAATAGCCAAGGTTAACTAAAGAATTTCTTCATTTTAACTTAAAAAGAGGATGCAGTAGGGCAACATATCCGTAGTAGCTGCAGTCACTATTTTCCCTGATTCTTCCAACCATTATATTAAAAAACATAATCTTCTTAAATAAGTGATCAATTAATGGAAAATTTACTATATAAATATAATGGTGGAAGAGACATGAATAAATGTTTAGGCAGTAGCAAACCTTATAATAAATGATAGGCATCGAAATGACCAGCGTGTGACCTCTCTCGGATTAAATAAATATATATGTATATATACTGATAAACAGAGCATACAGTAATAATATAAAGGTTAATAAATATTACCAGCAATTCCAAGAATTAAAATGATCAGTATCAAAGGCTACCTAAATCTAACCAAAAATTCAAATAGGACTTAGATAATGGCATGTTTGCATTCCAACGTATATATATATATGTGCGACATATTAATTAATATTCCGTAGTATTGCTAGTACCTGCCTTTTATCTCTCATACCAGTCTTTTTATTTTAGAGTATTTTTCTTTTTATTTAATCGTAATTACATTTTGAGAGATTTACCCTAAAGATCAAATGGTGTGGAAAAAGGGGCGCGTACACTAATAATACTACGAAAAAATTAATTAGGATTTTGGCAGCTATGATATATATATGTGTGTGTGTGTGTGTGTGTGTGCATGTGCAGAAAAAAAAGAAAGAAACATTTCTATATATATATATATATATGTATATAAAACTTATATCTGAAATTCATTTTAGATAATAAAAAACTACTTCCTATAAAATAAAATCAAATATCTGTAGATTCTGCTTTAAAAATAAAACACCTAATCACTCAAAATGTATTTTTATTTATTTTTGAAAAATAATTAAAGTAAGTTTAAAAGAAGAATTCCGTACGGAAACTTATCTGGAACTATTTCTGGATTTATGATAGGGCACTGAGCTGTATTTCTAAAATTACTAAGCCTAAGAATTGTAATGACTATTTTTTTACAGTTACTAAATGCGTATACTTTTAACTGGACACAAAGAAACCTAACTATTTAGGCTAACTTTTTGTATTATAAAAAATAGGCATAAGTGTCATCAATTTTTGTATTGTTTCTCTGTGTTTCAATTTCATTCGTTACACTATATGTCCTTCCATTCATTTCAGTTAATGTGCAACTGTCTCCGGTTCCCATTAAAGCTTTTAATATATTTCCACATTTCAAGCATTTATTTCACAAGCTTAACAATACTTGCAATAGGAAAATAAGAAATTCTTGCAGGCTATTCATTTTTCTCATTGTTTTAGGCTGGATTAAATTTTTTAACTTGTTACGAAGTAATTTAGAAAAAAGACACTTACATGTGTGAGTTAATAAAAAGAGTATGATAGTAATTAATTTTTTTATGCATCCTCGAAATAACGTGAAATGGAAATTTCTTTCTATAAGCCACTTTTGTTTTTTTAACATTAGTGTTGAGAATTATAAATATCATTAAGACAGTCTCTTTAAATTCATACAAACATTAAATATATTGCTTATAAGCCGGAAATAGTTGTACATTCTATTATTTATTCCATTACAAAACGCCATTATATGAGTCATTATCTTTCAAGATAATTTGAAAGAGCTTTTAGTTACAGCACCTTATCTTCATCAGTAATTGCCAAATTGAAGAAATTTTTTAATTAATAACTATTACTAGTTTTGCGAAATAATGTTTTATATATTATGTCGTTGCAAAAGTTCGTGCGGACGCGGATCATTTTATTGCCTCCAAAGACGAGAGCTTCTGTCGCCGCGTTATACGTTTGTTACCCGAAAAATGGTCAAAGGTTGTAGAAAGTAATGGAGTGTATTTCGATTAAAAATTGTCATTTGATTTGATGTATTTTTATGAAATGAAGTAATAAAAAACCGCACGAACTTTTGCAACGACCTAATATATGATAGTCAAATAGACAAACGTGTGAGACAAACGTGTGTGTTGTAATACAAACATTATAATTAAAATATAGTAAGAAATACTGAAAATAAAAATTCTTACAAATTTGCTACTCTAATCTGCGCTTGTTTAATAAAAATACATCTTCTTTTATTTTCTTCCTTTTCTTTTTTGTTTAAAATACTCTTAGATCTCAAAAACAAGCAAATAAATTGAGAAATTATTATAAATAACGTAAATATAATTACAGATTTGCGAGTTCAAAAATTACAAAGAGTATTCCATAAAAATTGAGAGGTTTTTTTTTTTTTTTTTTTTTTTACATAGTGGCGACACCGCAAAACTAAAAAAAAATAAAAGTGCAGATGATTTTTGAAAATATTAACTTAACGTTTATAATTATTCTACACGAAGCAGGCGATTTTATTTTCCTTGTTCCTTGCTTGTATGCTTGTTTAAAGAGATGTTTTTATTTGTCCTACAGAAATGGTGGTGATTGATTAAGAGTAAATAAATTTAAAAAAAAAAAAAAAAACGAAATGCGTCGTGCCATAAAATTTTGCTATCGTTTTAGCAGAGCAACTTCAGAAACAGTTGAGTTGATGAAAGAAGCTTACAAAGACAATTTTTTTAAGCTTAATATTTGTTAGACCTGCTAACTATGCTAGTTTATCCGTAATGGTATTAAGCCCTGCCTTTTTTTCACACCAGAATAGTTGTAGAGCAATAGTCTTCTTATTTAGTCATGAGAACATATTACTGAATATGAGTCTACAACTATTCTGGTGTGAAAAAAAGGCTAGGCCTAATGCCATTACGGATAAACTAGCATAGTTAGCAGGTCTACTTTGTAGATGACATGATGATTTCAAAAAACGATGCTTGTTTGGAGAACTGGTTGCTAAGCCTGGCCGACCAGAAAGTGTCGTGAATGATAGAAACATCGTGTGGACAATCTTGCAAGAAAGTGCAATGTGCGCAATCTCGGCGAATGATGTGTGAGGAGATAGCAGCATCAACTAGCATTTCAAATACGTCCATATTTCACATTCAACGCAATAATTTAAAGCTTCGCTATGTTTGTTCCAGATTCTGCTACTTATGTTCAGTAAGACCTTAGTAAATGCAATATTAAACTTATGCCACATCCCTCTTTGTGACCAGATCTCACACCATGCGATTTCTTGTTGCATACAACGTTGAAGAAGAAGCTCTGTGGCAGAAAATTCAATGCAGATTCTGAAGTTATTTCAGCCGTGTAGGATTCATTGAAGCAGCTTCTAGAAAAAGGTTTCTCTATTTGTTTTAACCCGTTAGTAGTCGCTAGTTGGTCGATTTGCCGCCCATCCTTAATTGTTGCCAGATTTTTTTATTCGATAGCCACCAAAAATTTTTAGAAGCGGCATTTGATATACATAAAATGCGAATAAACTCGAAGAAACGTCGATCACATCACTTTTTAAAATTAATGGTGACAGTTAAATAAAAAGTGCGCAATCTGTAATAGGTGGCGCTGTCTATAGCGACTACTAACGGGTTTAAAAAAGTGGATAGAATGATCGATAGTTGCATAATATCTGATGGAAGGTATTTTGAAAATGGACGATTATTTTTTGCTGTATATATATTTCTTGATTTTTTTATGATTTTACTCTCAATTTTTAGGGTGTTTTTTTTTTTTTTTTGTTTTTTTTCCCAAAAGTGTAATCATAAGGAGTTTTCACATTTATTAAATTTTTAAATAAATTTTAAAATAACAAGTATTAAAATAATATAATAATAATAATAATAACCACAAAATATTAGGAAAAAATTATTACAACTTTTAATTTATGATAGAATAATCTAAAATAAAACATGTAACATTATTCATTGAAAGATACGTCAGTGTTTATTGAATATTATACTAAAAAATATATAAATATTTTGTATTGCCACAAAATCTTGTAATACAAAATGAAAATTGATCTATGAAACGTTAAAAAGGATATTTTATAGCAAACTATATATATAGTAACAAAATATTAAAAATAGAATAATGGCTGGTAAAATATAAAGTTTTATTAAAACAAATACGTCGTTGTTTTACCTCAAAAATTTATTCTCTACAAAAGTTAAAAAAAGACTGATAAGACAAAGGATCGTGTATAGTTGTCAACTTTAGCGCTCAACCACGACCGGAAATATTTAAGAAAATTTTTCTGTCGTAGTTTTACTGATGAAATAAAACAGAAATTTTTATTAAAATTTTCTGATAACCAAAGAATGCTAAAGTTGGCAACTACATGAATACGTATAGCTGCCAAAATTTCCAATATTTTAATCACAGTTATCACCCATTTATTTAGATATTGTAGAGTAATACTCGTCAATATGAACTCACGATTAAGTAAGAAGACTATTACTCTAGAAATATACTGGTGTGAAAAAAAGTCGGGACCAAATACTATTACGGATAAATTAGCATAATTGGCGGTCTACATGTAATTCCTCCCCCCTAAAAGCAGTAAAAAATGAAATATTAATGTAACTAAAAAATAATGATAGGAATGACCTGTAAATTTAGAAATCCATATTTTTGAACATGCATGTTCTATTCGTGCAAAAATTAATATAGGTCATAATTCATATTTTTGTTCGAATATAAATTTATTAATAATTTTCCTAATTCAAAAATGTTTTTTAGTCAAAAAAGTGCTTGGAATATGTTTGTATCACTACATTATAACGCAGAAAAAAAAATTAAATTTGAATATAATAAGTTTTCGGGAAGATACGAATTAATGTTTGGCACAATCATTTAATATTAGCATCCCCATATTTCTACAGCTTATAACTTTATTACAAATTGAAGTATATATATTTATATATAATTATTATTATTAACATTATTATTATTGATATTATGCAGTGTTTAGCAATTTCATGATCATTTCGGACTACTTTAATCATTTAATTCGCTTTGACTTTATTTCATCCAATTTTTTCCAATTTCGGATTCTGAAGATGGTTTTCAAAAAGCTGCGACGTTTCAAATGGGTTAAACTAGTCCAGTCACTTGTCGAAGTTTTAGACCTTCAATAATCTCATCCTCATTGTCTTGTCATCACTAATAAGCTGTGAAAACCTTTCTAATGTATAATTTAATGGAATTAATGCGCAATCTCTTCTAAACAAGTAGCAAATACACAAACTCTCTCACTTCAGTAGGAGAGATTGCGCAGACTTTTATTCAACAATTATTCGTTATTGGTCGAACTGTAGCGTATAAGAAATTCATAGCGTATAAGAAATTCTTTAATCTAAAAATACTTTATACTACTGCAAGTAGAGTTTCCTATAAAATGATCTGAAAATTCAAGCATTTATTTTTTTAAATGAGACAAAATAACCACGTTTTATTTAAGACGATCAAAGCAATCAACATGGCACTCTACTATCACTGTTGTAAAACAATCTGGAGTAGCAGCCCTCCTACTCTATGTGCGTAATCTCGCGTACCGCGCAATCTCTCCTAGCTTTACCATATATTTCGAAAACTCAAAAAACTGTGTTTAAACATTGTCGCATAATTCAATAAAGTTAGTGAAAGAGCCGTTTCCCTAAATTATCTGAATTTTTTGCAAAGAGATTAATTTTATTCTTATATTAAACATATTTAGCTATTTTTAGGTTTTAAATTTCCCTTCATTTCACTTTAAAATACCCCCAATTATCTATTTTATGTATATTATATTAAGTTAGACAGTGTTCCATGGAAGTAGTTTATTTCTTCATAAATCTTTTAAAAATGTTTTTTTTTTTTCACCCTATTTTATCAATATATCTATTTTTTTACTAATATTGCCAAATCTGAAGGATTTTGTATTCAATAATCACCAATAATTTTTAACTGTAACGTTTGAATCACTTCGAAAATATCTATTATATATATATCAAATATAAAATCTCAAAATTATTGGTGATTATTGAAAAACGAAACCACCAAGTCTGGTAACACTGTTCGTCAGTGTTATATGCATAGCTACCAAAATTTAATTTATTCCGGATCCTTTTAAGCTCCGCTTTTATTCCATACCACTTTTATTTAAAGAATACATTTTTCTAATTTTATCATAGATATACATTGGAGAAAATATTCTAAAAATAAAATGGGGCTAAAGATAGGCGGAGCTAAAAGTGCTCCGTATTAAATTAAAATATTAGTAGCTATGGTTATATTATAGCCGCCTAAACTAGATGCCTTCCGCATGGCTCGAAAACTTGGCAAGAATTCAAACGGTAGATAACGCCACCTGTTACAGATTGCGCGACTATTTTATTCAACAGCCGCCAAAAATTTTTAAAAGTGGGATTTGATATACATAAAAGGCGAATAGAATCGAAAAAACGTCGATTACATATATCATTTATCACTTCTTACAATTATTGTTGAGATTTGAATAAAAAGTCGCGCAATCCAATGTACCAGGGGACGCTATCTACCGCTTGAATTGTTGCCAAGTTTCCGAGCCACGCAGAAGGCATCTAATTAAGGAGGCTATGATTATATAATATTGATTTTGCAATGTTATATGCATAGCTGTATAGTTATACTGTATATTCATCGTGGAATCAAGAAATATTATCGTAAAAAAAAATACTGAAATATATATATATATATATATATGGATTTGTAATTTATTATAAAATATGATATTTAAAAACTCCTTTCATATTATTTAATAATTGCATAAAATTTAAACTGATCATCAGACTATTTCCTTTTTTAATTTTTAAAAATATTTTAACTCAAATAAGAAATGTAAAATTTGAATTAAATAAAAACAAATCAGAATTTTATTTTACTTTTAACAAATTTGCCCTTTAGATTATTCTATAAACAAATATTAGTTTCGCATATTGTAATTAACTATATTATTTATTTATTCTGGAGCTAAAAATGACCCGGAATAAATTAAAATATTGGCAGTTATGGGTATAAGTTATTGATTTTGCAGTGTTATATGCATAGCTGTATAGTTATGGTCTATATTCATTGTGGTATCAGTAAAGATTATCATTCACAAAAAAGCAACTGAAATATATATATATGGATTCGTAATTTATTATAAAATATAATATTTAATAACTCCCTTCATATTATTTAATAACTCCATAAAATTGAAAATGATTATCGGACTATTTCTTTTTTAATTTTTGAAAATACTTTAACTCATATAAGGAATGTAAAATTTGAATTAAATAAAAACAAATCAGAATTTTATTTTATTTTTAATAAGTTTGCCCTTCAGACTCTTTTATAAACAAATATTAGTTTCATATATTACAATTTATTATATTATTTATTAATCTTGCTTTATAAAATGCTTGCGAGCAAAGTATTTTGTTATAACCGTTAGGCTTTAACTCTTCTGGTGCAATGAAATTAACTGAAGTATTCCTTATTGTTGTCATGTTGATTTTATTGTGCCATCAAGTGAACGGTTCTATTTAACGATTAGAACCACACTGAGTGATGAAAAACAGATAGTTCTTCGGTGAGAAAAAAATATCTTCAAGTGGGTTAATGACTTTTTGCTTCTTATTTTATGATTCATCACAAAATGGATTAATGTTTATTAGTACCCTTTGTTAATGCATCAACCTAATTGTTTATGATTTGATTAATTATCGAATATATCTAAAATAACATTTGCGATAAAACTAGTAATGAATTATCATTAAAACTATTCATACAAGAAAAAAAATTACTTTTAAACAATTAATATTTTAAAAGTTATTTTAAGCATTGGAGGGGAATAAATTTATTTCCAATTTGCATCTTGATGTTCTAATTTAAACACACATGTCTATGTGCATATATGCATAGCTGCCAATATTTTAATTTATTATTTAGCAATTTTAGCTCCGCCTTTATTCCATACCACTTTTTTTTTTTTTTTTTTTTTTTTTAATGAGTAATTTTTTCCTATTTTATCATAGTTATACATTGGAGAAAAATATTCTAAATAAAGTAATGCGAAATAATGGCGGAGCTAAAAATGCTCCGAAATAAAATATTAGAAACTATGTAATGTATGTAATTTACTTTTATATGTACAGTTGGTTGTCATTGAGCTTTTAAATTTCCGGTGTACACTACATCCTGCATCCGAAACATACAAGCGGATTGCCACCAAATTTTGTTTATATGTGATTTATGAATAATACTACGGGGTCAAAGAATTCCAGAAAAAGTAATTTTACTCAAAAAATTTACATTTTCGGGAAATTGTAATGAAAATAACAGAAAATAGATTTAAAAAAAATCGATTCATACAGAATGCATAAAAATGCTTAACATTTATTTAACTAGGTTTTTAAATCTCAGGGATACTTCCATTTGTGATGTTTGCGCGTATTCCACCAAAATCGCCACCTGGTGGTATATTTTGAACTTGTACTGCTTTTCATAAATCTTCTGCATACCAAATTTCGTGGCTCCTACACGATTTAACTGTAGGATACTCTTTATAGAATAATTGAATTATAACTGCATGGTATATGTTTCGGATGTCAATATACACATAGCTCAAAGTACTTAGTAAATTTCATCACAGCCTAAAAGTATTTAAAAAATGTAGGTAAGTATATATTTTAGCTTAGATTTACAAATATTACTTAAAATTTTGGAATGATATTTTTTATTGTAAGTTGATCAATACATTTTTCCTCCTTTTATGTGAAACAATTGTATGTTATTTATAAATAATTTGTTACGCATAACTTGAATATCTATACAATAAAAGCAAGAAGGAGAACTCATTGATCGGTATGCATTATACTCATTATACATTATACTTCATCACACTTATTTTAGCGAAATGAGTAGGAAAATGGTTATAACACATACTCCAATTTTTAGTTTAAAAAGAAATCCAATAAAGTCCAATTTAAAAAAATATTCTAATTATAATATATATGTGAGTAGATTAAGTTTAATGTATTTTAAAAAAGAATAAACAAACAGTAATGCAATTTTTCTTTAAATATATTCCCGAAGACATTTAAATAAACATATTTCAGCTTTACTTAAAAAAATTATTTTTAATTAAAAATATATTGTACATATTTATAACATATCAACTGTCTAATTTTTGTATCTAGATCTAGGGGTGAAATTACTCCACTTTTTCAGCACTACTATTTTCCTTTAGAAATATTTATTATATTTTTACATTAGTATATATACATATATATACATTTATTTATTTATTTTTTAATAGGATTGAGATTATTCATGAAAATTAAAGTTGGAAGAATTCCATTTTTGACGAAGTTCTTTCATCGCTGTATAGATCGATTAATTAAATTAACATTACCATATTTATTTAGATCGAATATTTTAATAATTAAAATACGCAATACAATGTTTGACCATAAAATTTAATTTTTGAACATTAAGCTTTAGTTTATTTATATTAATAGAAAATCTCTTTTTAATCTCCGAACAAAAAAGGAAAAATAAATAAATAAAAGGTGTGTTATAAATTTCAAGCCTTTGTCTGTTGTTAAGCCTTTGTCTGTAGTTTGTCTGTAGCTGCCTTAGCCTTTGTCACTGTAGTTTCCAAGCAAATAAACAGATTTCGCTGCGGCTTTATTTATTAGAACGCTGATTTAATCTGGATGCTTCTTAGCTAAATCTTATGTAAATATGTTAAAAAGATCTTTTCATTAATTAAATTATATTTCCACAGGCCCTTTTTTTATCGATATTTTAAAATTTGCAAGCTGGCAATCCTCCATTTCCAAAAAAAAAAAAAAAAAAAAAAAAAACGTTTGATAAAATCTGTGAACTGTGCTGGTAACGAAAATACTTTAAACTATCTTAAATTATAAATCACGTGATTTTTATTCATATGTTATTATTTTTATTTATTTATTTACGTAAGCAATTATTTGATTGGGAAGTAAAAACCAGTTTTGAAAAAAGTTTAAAAAAATTTTGTAAATAATGATTTGAATTCCCAGTCTAAAAATCTCGAAGCTCGGTTAACAATTAGAAATTTTATTGAGATTTTTAATAACTAAATATGTGTTTTCTATTTTTAGTCTGCAATGGCATTTTAGGATTTCTAATCCGTCGGTATTTCAATTTCAAGCAAATGCTAGACAATAAGCTTTGTACTTTTTGGGGGTTAAGGTGCTATCAGACGAAGTGTGTTAAGATAGTCATTAGCACAACCACCTCACAAGCAGGTTTTTACAAGAGAAACGGTCAAAATATCCCCGTTCGGTACAGCCTGCTTCGTGTCTATTCTTCATTCACGAGCATTTGACTATTTATAACTCGCACAATAGTTTGCAGCATGAACTCCTCCAATGAAAAAATCGCGATATCAGATAATCATCTATCTTTTTTCCTTTCAATCCTCTTTGAGGTGAGTGATCGCCAAATGTTTCGTCCGTGATTTACATTTCCGGATTTCTTTTATACTAAAAAATAACGCTAGATTCAGCCGAACAAAGTCGTTCGGTAGCTTTGAAAGGAAATGTCTTATAATTCAGAATATACGTTCCTCCGTGTGATAGCAACTTTAGAGTTTTGGATTACAGTGAAAGGTTTTTTTTTTTTTTTTTTAATTCTTGATAGATTTTGAGAACAATTAAAAAATTAGCTAAAATTACAAGTTAGAAATTTAGCGTGAAAAATTGCTAGTCTTTTGAGATTTTAAAGAAAAATAATATTTAATTAAATTTAAAGCCGTTCTTGTATTCAAATTTTATAATTTTCATACTAGCTTCCTTTTCAACACAGATTTTATATAAAAGTAATAACTAATTAAAGTTTATTTATTTTTTTTTTTAAATACAAATTTAGATGTACATTTGTTTACTAAAACTGTTTCGTTTTCTATAGATTTTATATATTAATTACACAAAGGAATTGTTTCGTTTATTTTATTTTTTCTACTTATTTTAAGTAAAATGATTCATTGAATGAAAAAAAAAAAAAAAAACTGTAGAAACGTGTGCATCTTTGCATTTTTTTACACTTCAAGTCTGATCTTACTACATAAAAAAAATAGTGGTACCCTAATTTCCCTTTGTGAGAAACCTGGATAAATATCGTGTATATTTACTTTGGTTCAGTATTTTGTTTTATATATCTCGAGGAAGAAAGAAATACATTTCAATATATATAATATAATTTTTGAACTTTGAGACAAATAAATTTATATTGTTAATACATAATTGTAAACCGAAGAACCATAAAAAATTGAAAAAAGAAAAAAAGAAAAATTCAAATCTTTTGATGTTAATTTTTGTCCAGGTTTACCTTCAGAAATTAATGGAAAAACAAATTCTACCACTAAAACATAAAATACCTGTAAAAGTGTTTAAAAAATATAAAATTCTTTAATTCGGTGGAGATTCATAATTAGTTATCTTGTATATTTTATAAATATTTTATGAAGAAGAAAGAAAACTTGATTAAAATAAGTACATTAGAAAAGAAGAAAATAAAATATCGTGTTCAAAAGAAGAGATTAACTATTTGAGCAAAAGATTTTGAAACTTTTAGTGCATGAAAAGCACTCGGAGAATAAGAAAGAAAGTTTACAGAATCCGAACGATGTGAGAATAACAAAATAGGATTAAAACTGAAATGAAAAGGAGAATTGAAGTTGAAAATAAAATAAAATATCATTGGACACCGGATTAACAAACAAAAATAAATGACCATTAAAGCATAAAATTTCATGAGTTTGTGGTTCGTATATTTTTAAATGAATAGTTTTTTTTTTTTTTTTTTTTTTTTTTTTTTTTTTAAATAACTGCAGCTGAATATCTTTATTCATATTATCCTTTTTATTTATAAAATGCAAAGTATATATTTTAAAATGTGACACAAAATGTTGTTTTTAACCATAAAATTAGAAGTCTTTTTCTTTTCTTATGCTTTCTTTCTAGAGACTAATAAATAATATTTAAATACATATTAAAGACATTATGACATTAATTATATCGGTTGGCATAATTTCTATTTTATAATGAAGCATTTAGATTATCTCATTTTTTTGTGAAAGTTTGAGTTTCAAATTACGGAATCAAAATTTGAAATTTGTTTGTTTATCTTATTCAACGTTGTAAACAGAAATATTTTTCATCTGATAAACCCTCTATATTCTTATTTATGTTGTTAAAAAAAAAAAAAAAAAAAAAAAAAAAAGATAATTTCTTTTATTACATTCTGACTATTACTTGTTATTCAAAGAATTTAAAACTAAATATTCTTTATACAAAAAAAAAAAACCTTATATAAGATTTTTTTTATGTATAAAATATATAGTTACAGTAATTACATTGTGAAGGAAAGACAACATCAGTAAAATTAATAATAATAATATTAATTTAAAAAAAACAGAACTGGTGTTTTAAATTAATAAATACAAATTTTTGAAAAAACATCATAAAATTGAATAAACTCGCAACGGTTGTTTCGAGTCGAAAAAACACACGTCCCGTCGTCAGGCGAACAAAGTAGGCACGAGTGCTGCAATCAAAGCGGCAACGCGTTGATTGCAGGTCCATTGTCTCTTTGATTGCAGCACTCGTGCCTACTTTGTTCGCCTGACGAAGAATCGCGTGTTTTTTCAACCCGAAACAATTGTTGCAAGTTTATTGTATTTTATGGGGTTTATTCTTTTTTTTTTTTTTTTTTTTTTTTTTTTTTTTTTTTACATATTAGTAACATCAGATTTATAACAATAATTAATACTAATAAAGCATTTTAAGTGTTGTTATATAAGCATAATAACTGATTAAATTGATCGCATGTGTGCCATATATTATTGACAAGTTCATCTCATAAATATATTTTAATGATTGATTTAAATAGTTTTTCTTTGTATATATTAAAATGTTTATTAGGTAAAAGTAAGTTAATACCCACACATCGACAGAAAATATTAAGACAATTACTCACAATATTATTGTTGCATTAATGTTAGATGTTTTCATTACAGTGGTAAAACACATTTTGGTCATCAGATTTCTTTATTTGAAACAGAAAGCACCGCTTTTTTTTTTTTTTTTCGGCTCTCTTGAGAGTAGATAAACACTTAAAACACTTTTAAAAAAATTACGTATGCATATTAAAATCATTTAAAAAAAAATTCGCAACAATCGAACGTGGTTAAGTGCCACTATCCGAACTATTGTTTGCATGTGTGTATATGTATATATATACGCTTACGATATTTAACGTTTTGAGAATGAATACGCGACAACACTTTCTTTGAAAAAAATGTCTTTCTTTAGAGGATTTTTTTTTTTTTTTTTTTTTTTTTCCTTGCTTGCTATGGTTCTTATCCGGTATCTGCTCACATTCGTCAGCAAAAGCACATTTAATAATTTAATGATAATTCATCATGCATACTATTAAAGAACGTCATATGATTAATAATAAATTTTGCACATAAGGAATGCTCCTGTAATATCTGATATTTTTAAAACTAATTATAATATGTTCTCTAAGAAATTCTGAAAAACTGAAAAAAAATAAAAATAAAGCTATTGTGTATTTTAATACATATTTAACCCGTTAGTAGTCGCTAGTTGGTCGATTTGCCGCCCATCCTTCAGTGTTGTCAGATTTTTTTATTCAATAGCCACCAAAAATTTTTAGAAGTGGCATTTGATATACATAAAACGCGAATAAAATCGAAGAAATGTCGATCACATCACTTCTTAAAATTATTGGTGACAGTTAAATAAAAAGTGCGCAATTTGTAATAGGTGGCGCTGTCTATAGCGACTACTAACGGGTTAAATTAATAAATGTAAAAGAATTTTTGGTGCAAAAACTATAAAATTAATGTATATAACCATAAAAAAAACAGCAACACAATATAAATAATGTATGTAAACATAAGAAAAAACAACAGAAATATTTTTTAGGTATTTTTTATGTAAAATAGTAGTTCATTTATTCATTTATTTTTTAGTTGCATTTTAAAAATGCATCAATGAACTTGGTTTATAGAATATTTGAATAAATACTTTAATATATTTATATACTTAACCCTTTCAGGGGCAGATAATTTTTCTAATTTAAAGTCAGAGAATAAATAAATAAATTTTTCTCCTTAAGTTATAAAAGTAAAATTCTATAAGAAATTTCCGGGATGAGCTTTGCAGCTGATAATTAACACGTTAATTGTCAATCACGCGATATCGCGTGATGCGAGTTCTCACCAAACGGCCGATCACGTGGGCGTCGCTAACAAGTTTCTAAGCTGAATAGTATAGCGGCCACAGCAAAATGGCTTATTTATATTGGCCACTAGGAAAGGGATCGACTTTCGTGGAATTACGATGGAAATTTTAATTTTCAGATTGGCAATGATCATATTAAATTAAAAGATACTGTAGTGGCATCACCTCCCCCTCGGGTTAACACATTGCCTTAAAACGAGAATTCTCGTTTCCCAATGCGAATATAGATGGGCAATTTTAATGTTAAATGCGTTAAGTAAAATGCGTGTAAAATTCTATCTAAACAAAATTCTTAGGATTAAATATTGTTAGGATAAAAAAATATATACAATATCAGAGCTGCCAACATTTTCAACTTTTAAATCAAAATTGACACCAATATTTTTAAATGAAAAATGTTATATATATTTTCGACGATTAATAATACAGGAAACAGATTTAAAAATTTTCCGGTTTGAAGTCTCCCTTGAAAAACGGGAGACTTGGCACCTATGCAATATAAATGTATAGACACACACTAAGCGAGACGTAGCAAAACCTCGACGGTAGTTTTGGTGCCCCCCGAGACCGATTCCATTCCGAACTTCGATGACATTTTCTAGTCAGTTTTGATCTTTTATTCCTTCCGGTGTCAGCCTTCTTTTTTTTTATCTTTGTTTGACAAAAAATGATTTTTATTTCAAAATTGGATTGTACCCGTTTAAGCAGATAATTATTAACACACACACATACAAAATAATAATAATAGTAATAGTAATAATAATAATTTTGATCCACTGCTAATTGTGAAAAACGAAAATTCTGAGCATGTATTCGTACAGTCAGCAAGGTATTTTCAGAGCAATTCAAATAAACCTTATCAATGTCACTAAAAGTAAACACTCGTCTTGAAAAAAAAAAAAAAAAATGAAATGAAAATAAAGAAGAAAGCAAAACATGAAGTAAATAATAATAATAATAATAATAAATAAATAAATAAATTGTTTTGCTACAAGCATGTAAAATGAAAAAGAGGAAATACATGAATGTCAATTTAAGTTTAGTTCATATCTTAGATTAGGCAAGACACCTTAGAAATCTCAGTCGAAAATTTACGTAAATATTATTTTTTTTCCCTCCGTTTTTTTTTTTTCTTTTTTAAGTGTAATATTGTTAGCACATTAAAGAAAAATAGCTTTTCAATCTTGTCAAAAAGATTGTCTTTTTTACAATACCATTACCTTCGAAAATTCTCCATACAAGCATTGCAACTCTATGCAAATCTTGTATTAAAAGAAGATATAAAATTCAAAACAGCTTTGAAAAATGAATCGCAGCATACAAATTTTAAATCTTTTATCTTTTGGCATTCCATCATGAAATCTCACGTGAATATAATCCTAGATGTGCTCGCAGTCCAATAGTTTTATATTTCTTTTGTTCTCATTTTTAAAGCATTTTCAGCTTAAAGAAAAAATGACAGTAGTTTTTTATAAAATGTTTTCGATTTAGTTAATGCTGATATGTTGAACGGAAAGTAGAATTTTAAATCACAGTATTCTTTAAATATTTATTGAATGATTTCTTATTCAAGTTATCTGTAAAATTTCTGTGAAATTCCTCTGGATTTAAGGGGATTTATTTAACAAAGATTTGAAAATATTATTTTGTTTTTGAAAACTGTATAAAAACAAAAATAGGAACTCGTTTTTTAATCATTTATATTCAGGATGAAATTAGTTTAAAGATTTTCTGCTCTTCTGAAAACTTTTAATTTTAAAGAGAATATAACTTACTTTAAATCTACCTATCTCAAACAATCAACTTTTAAACAGTAATTTCATATGACATATGAAAATAGTTGCTATCGGACAAACCAGTTCTTTCCTCTTTAAACAAAGTATATAATTTTTCTATGAAAAGTATTACACATATTCATATCACATAATTTCAATTTACAGTTTATTAAAATATTCATTTTATACAAGATGTATCATTACATACTTCCAATCGTTTTATAATATACTGATAAATAGCTTTGTTGAATTATTCTCGATAATGCTGAGGTTGGATGGATGGTTGGGTTTTACGTCGCACTAGTGCTGCGCAGATGGGCAATTGACGACGGTCTGGGACACACCCCTAGATGCACTGTAAAAAAAAAATGTAAAATCACGGTATTTGACCGTATAATTTTAGGGGAAATGACCGTTTTGCTACCTAAACGGTCATAATCCGTAAATTAATATTTTTGAAAGCATTTTAGGAAATAACCGTATAATTTTGCGGGAAATGAACGTTTTGCTAGCTAAACGGTCGTAGCCCGTAAATTGATGTTTTAAAAGTATAATTCTTTTGAATTTTTACGAGAAAAAGCTAATCTACGCAAATTGCTCTTATCTTCTATCAAACCATTTTTTTACGAGAAAATCTTTTATTTTGTTTTTGAAGAAGGGTGAGAAATTCTCACCCATTATTTTCCTCTAATGAAAATCTTGAAATAAGACTACCTCTTTACGAATAAAAATGATTTCGTTTAATATATTTGATTTTCTTTCTCAAAAATCAGCATAGTCAGTCTTTATAGAAGAAGTAGAGAAAAAAAAAGGCCACTAGCCACAGAATTTCTAGAAAAAAGCGTTTAAAGTTTCCGTAATCTTTAAATAGTAGGGATTTCACAATCTGACCAGCGCTACCGTGGCGTGCTTAGTAGAGCGCAAGGCTATCACCCAGACGACCAGAGTTCGATGCTACCTGCGGGCTTTTTATGTAATCTAAATTTTTATTTATTTTTACCTTGTTTTATAATTCAATTCAAATTTGGAAATTTTAAGAAAAAATTTGTTAATTTTCTTGAATATAAAATAAATAAATTTTACAATTTGCAATATTTATAACTTAAAAATATAATAAATTTCTATAACTTAAAAAATAAATTTAATTTTTGTTTTAACTAAAAGTAAAAGTTTTCCAATATGATAATTGACTGACTTCTTAATTTTGTCAAAAATAGCAAATTTAGATTTTAAAATAGTCTTAAAAGAAAATATATTTTATGCATAGTTTGACCGTTGACAATATTCAATCACTGTAAAAAATTTCTGTAAAAATAAAGCATTTTTTTAACATAAATACAACATAGGTTGCTGTATATTTTTACAGCTAGTTCTGTAAAAATAATTGAAGTTTTGTTACTTCACATTGTGCTGTAAATCTGTTTAAAAAAATTTCCAGTCTTTTTGTGCGTATGACACGATTTATCAACCTATCAGTTCTGATGTTGACTTTATCAGTTTTTGTAATGAATTGCCACTGTGATCCCAACGGCGCGGTTAGTAAATCGCTGGCCTTTGAAACAGGAGAATGTGAGTTCGAATCCCAGGCTGCCGAAGACGGTTTGCGTAGAATGAAAATTAATAAATTAGCTTTCTTGCGTAAAAAAATAAATAAGTTGCTTAATGTTGTGGATTACTCACTGCACGCATGTGTAATAATTGCAAGAAATTTTTTCAAAGCATCCGAGAAACTCAAACTTTAACTTTTAAATTTACGGTCAATGCTACTTTTTTTGCAGGTTAGTTGTATGTTTCATCACAATGTAAAATTACTGGCAATACATCATTCATCGTCTAAATGTTTTTTTTTTTTTTTTTTTACGGGCTTTGTCTGGAATCTCTGCTGCCGGACTTTGCCCGTAATTTTACTGCAGCATTTTTTACAGTGTGTGGTCCGGAGACATGCCATCACAATTTTGATCCTCCACGGAAGGGATGGCTCTCCCGCTTCGGTGACCCCCGCAGGTATAATTTTTTATGGGAAAATAGAGGACATTGCGGCCACGACAGATTTTACGTGCTCCAGCCACCATTAGTGTACACGACGGTTTCCAACTGCTTGATGTGTGATAAAATAAATAAGAAAAGCGTTTCAATTTTTAAGAGACAAAAATTTAAATCTTATATTTTAATTCTAATGTTTTATTGTCGTTAACTTGTCTTAAAAAGTAATATTAGGAAACTAAATGGAAAGAAAGTATATCAAAGAAAATCTACATTAAAAATAAGAGCGTTCTATATATCTCTATATATGCATTTTTGCTATCATAAATATAAAAAAATCATAATAAACTCTTCTACAGAGAAAGAAAAAATTAACTAGTAACTAGTTTTACATTTTAAAATGATTACTAATATGAGTGCACATTAAAAAAATACGTTTAGATTGTTAACTATTTTAATTTTAGCACAAGCTTTCATTTAATTTTAAATGTTGGTGTGTTGACGTGCTGGATAAATTTCAAGTAATAAAATAATTGTATATTTGACGATAATAATTTTAGACTTTATAAAATAATTTATGTAATAATAATTGCATATGAATATATATTATAAATAAGTAAAGTTACATATTACATAATAACATAAACTATTATAATAAAATTTAGATAATAATTTATATAATAATTTTAGTCGACGATTATTCAAATCTAAAATTATTATACAAAAATAGTGATATTTAAATTCCCCTTTGTGAGAACACTACTAGGCGTATCATGTTACGTGAAAATATTTCTTTATTTCTATTTTTTTTTTTTTTTTTTTTTATGTATTGTAAATTTTAATTTTGAGAAAAACAAATGAATTTATGCGAAAAAACCATATTGTTTAAACCGTGAAACCAAACGTGTGATATATATATATATATATATATATATATATATACATATTAAATAATTGTATAAAATGTAACTAAACAAACTGAAGAAAAAAAAACTAAATGTTAGGTCGAATAAAAATAAAAGTATGGTAAATGCCCTAAAATGATCCCCTTAAGGTAAAAACTTGTGTAAAATAATACAACTCTTCAAATAAAATTTTCGCACTTTGCATTTTTCACTGTAAAAATAGTTTAATAATATTTTAAACCCAAATTGAGTAATGAAAAGAACAGATTTTTGAAAAACTGTCTAAAGGATCATTTTACCATAGTACAAAGTGATTCTTCATTTAAAAATACGTGTAAATTATTTTTTATCGGCAACGTAAAGGATACAAAAGTGATCATGACAAATGATAATGAAATAAAATACGTAAACCATGTCATTTTTCTGCACATGAAAGACTGTATATCTAATAAAATAGAAACGTTAGTGTTCACCTTAGGATAAGTGTTAAAATAACCCACTTTTTCAAAGAATTATATTCAGACGTGCAAAACTACGATCGCTTGAATACCGCCATTGCTTCTTCTTGACTTGGTACAACTAATTAACGTGTTACCCTGTAAATAGAGCTATCTGTCCGGAAGAAAACATATGTGGATCGTTTTGCCCGCTAAGGATAATTTTAGATCATTTTCCGTTATTCATTGATTAAAACTATTACAAAAAAAAAAAAGGAAATAGAAATAGAAATAACGATTTTCACTGAGCAATAGAAGCAATCGTCAACTTCTTAATAATGAAAACCCAATTTTCTAAAATCTAATGCTGAATATGATGTCACAGTGAAAATATAACGTTTGTTTGCACAAAATTTGACATGTGAAGTAGTTACTTTGGAAATTTAAATTTTATAAATTTGGGTGCATATTGGCTTATGCATGGCATTGTTCTGCACAATTTTCTCAATTTTGAAAAAATACATGCATCAGTAACACAGATCTAGAAAAGTGAATTTGACAAAATTTGATTTGATGATTTTAGCTGATCTTTAAGCTTTTTGATGTGCTGAAACTGAAAATGCAGCCCATTTTTCTCTATCACGTATAGATTTTTGTTAATACAGGGTGTTTACAGAAACAATTTCTTACATATGACATTATAACAGTATGTTGGTTGTTTGGTCGGTATGGTTTTATGTCACATTAGTGCTGTGCTATTACAACAATAGGTATACATGATTAATTAATCATGGAAACATAATATAAAACTCACCATACAATTATATGTTGGAAGAGTAATGGAAGAAATTGTATAGGTAGGCACCCTGTATTGGAAAAAAATCTATGCGTGATAGAGAAAAACTGGCTTTATTTTCGGTTTCATCACACCAGAAAACATAAAAAAAAATACGTGTGGCACTCGCGGACTGCCGCGGTAAAGCTATTGCATAGCATTTTTCATCAACTTATGCAATTATAATTATTTATTTATTTTATTTACGCAGTATTTTTTTTTTCTTTGATATTAATTCTAGTTTTTTCTTAGATATTAATTCAAGTTACACTTTTTGAGCGTGGTGACCGATAAGAAAACAATTTTTTTTCTTTTATTGAATAAATGAGAATATATCCGCAATGAGAATATATCAAAAATATCCGCAATCGATTTGTAGGTATCGAAAACCTCGATGTACTACATTTGAATGATCTAACTCTATTTTTTGAGAAAAGGTATTTTAATAGGTTTTTAAAGGCCTGCAAGTCGAATGGGGATATTCAAGTTTTTTCTATGATATAATTTCAAGTTACACATTTTGAGCGTGGTGACCCATAAGAAAACAAATTTTAATAGAGAAAAGGTATTTAATAGGTTTTAAAGGCCTGCAAGTCGAATGGGGATATTCAAGTTTTTTCTTTGATATTAATTCAAGTTACACTTTATGAGTGTGGTGACCGATAAGAAAACAAATTTTAATAGAGAAATGTATATAATAGGTTTTAAAGGCCTGCAAGTCGAATGGGGATATTCAAGTTTTTTCTTTGATATTAATGAATAAGATAACAATAATGATAAGATAACAATAATGATAAGAAAACAAATTTTAATAGAGAAAAGGTATTTTAATAGGTTTTAAAGGCCTGCAAGTCGAATGGGGATATTCAAGTTTTTTCTTTGATATTAATTCAAGTTACACTTTTTGAGCGTGGTGACCGATAAGAAAACGAATTTTAATAGAGAAAAGGTATTTAATAGGTTTTAAAGGCCTGCAAGTCGAATGGGGATATTCAAGTTTTTTCTTTGATATTAATTCAAGTTACACTTTTTGAGCGTGGTGACCGATAAGAAAACAAATTTTAATAGAGAAAAGGTATTTAATAGGTTTTTAAGGCCTGCAAGTCGAATGAGGATATTCAAGTTTTTTCTTTGACATTAATGAATAAGATAACAATAATGATAAGATAACAATAATAATAAGAAAACAAATTTTAATAGAGAAAAGGTATTTTAATAGGTTTTAAAGGCCTGCAAGTCGAATGGGGATATTCAAGTTTTTTCTTTGATATTAATTCGTTACACTTTTTGAGCGTGGTGACCGATAAGAAAACAAATTTTAACAGAGAAAAGGTATTTAATAGGTTTTAAAGGCCTGCAAGTCGAATGGGGATATTCAAGTTTTTTCTTTGATATTAATTCAAGTTACACTTTTTGAGCGTGGTGACAGATAAAAACAAATTTTAATAGAGAAAAGGTATTTAATAGGTTTTAAAGGCCTGCAAGTCGAATGGGGATAATCAAGGTTTTTCTTTGATATTAATGAATAATATAACAATAATGATAAGAAAACAAATTTTAATACAAAAAAGGTATTTAATAGGTTTTAAAGGCTTGTAAGTCGAATGGGGATATTCAAGTTTTTTGTTTGATATTAATTCAAGTTACACTTTTTGAGTGTGGTGACCGATAAGAAAACAAATTTTAATAGAGAAATGTATATAATAGGTTTTAAAGGCCTGCAAGTCGAATGGGGATATTCAAGTTTTTTCTTTGATATTAATGAATAAGATAACAATAATGATAAGATAACAATAATGATAAGAAAACAAATTTTAATAGAGAAAAGGTATTTTAATAGGTTTTAAAGGCCTGCAAGTCGAATGGGGATATTCAAGTTTTTTCTTTGATATTAATGAATAAGATAACAATAATGATAAGATAACAATAATGATAAGAAAACAAATTTTAATAGAAAAAAGGTATTTTAATAGGTTTTAAAGGCCTGCAAGTCGAATGGGGATATTCAAGTTTTTTCTTTGATATTAATTCAAGTTACACTTTTTCAGTGTGGTGACCGATAAGAAAACAAATTTTAATAGAGAAAAGGTAATTAATAGGTTTTAAAGGCATGTAAGTCGAATGGGGATATTCAAGTTTTTTCTTTGATATTAATTCAAGTTACACTTTTTGAGCGTGGTGACCGATAAGAAAACGAATTTTAATAGAGAAAAGGTATTTAATAGGTTTTAAAGGCCTGCAAGTCGAATGGGGATATTCAAGTTTTTTCTTTGATATTAATTCAAGTTACACTTTTTGAGCGTGGTGACCGATAAGAAAACAAATTTTAATAGAGAAAAGGTATTTAATAGGTTTTTAAGGCCTGCAAGTCGAATGAGGATATTCAAGTTTTTTCTTTGACATTTATGAATAAGATAACAATAATGATAAGATAACAATAATAATAAGAAAACAAATTTTAATAGAGAAAAGGTATTTTAATAGGTTTTAAAGGCCTGCAAGTCGAATGGGGATATTCAAGTTTTTTCTTTGATAATCATTCAAGTTACACTTTTTGAGCGTGGTGACCGATAAGAAAACGAATTTTAATAGATAAAAGGTATTTAATAGGTTTTAAAGGCCTGCAAGTCGAATGGGGATATTCAAGTTTTTTCTTTGATATTAATTCAAGTTACACTTTTTGAGCGTGGTGACCGATAAGAAAACAAATTTTAATAGCGAAAAGGTATTTAATAGGTTTTAAAGGCCTGCAAGTCGAATGGGGATATTCAAGTTTTTTCTTTGATATTAATTCAAGTTACACTTTTTGAGCGTGGTGACAGATAAAAACAAATTTTAATAGAGAAAAGGTATTTAATAGGTTTTAAAGGCCTGCAAGTCGAGTGGGGATAATCAAGGTTTTTCTTTGATATTAATGAATAATATAACAATAATGATAAGAAAACAAATTTTAATACAAAAAAGGTATTTAATAGGTTTTAAAGGCTTGTAAGTCGAATGGGGATATTCAAGTTTTTTCTTTGATATTAATTCAAGTTACACTTTTTCAGCGTGGTGACCGATAAGAAAACAAATTTTAATAGAGAAAAGGTATTTAATAGGTTTTAAAGGCCTGCAAGTTGAATGGGGATATTCAAGTTTTTTCTTTGACATTAATTCAAGTTACACTTATTGAGCGTGGTGACCGATAAGAAAACAAATTTTAATAAAGAAAAGGTATTTAATAGGTTTTTAAGGCCTGCAAGTCCAATGAGGATATTCAAGTTTTTTCTTTGACATTAATGAATAAGATAACAATAATGATAAGATAACAATAATGATAAGAAAACAAATTTTAATAGAGAAAAGGTATTTTAATAGGTTTTAAAGGCCTGCAAGTCGAATGGGGATATTCAAGTTTTTTCTTTGATATTAATTCAAGTTACACTTTTTGAGCGTGGTGACCGATAAGAAAACAAATTTTAATAGAGAAAAGGTATTTAATAGGTTTTTAAGGCCTGCAAGTCCAATGAGGATATTCAAGTTTTTTCTTTGACATTAATGAATAAGATAACAATAATGATAAGATAACAATAATGATAAGAAAACAAATTTTAATAGAGAAAAGGTATTTTAATAGGTTTTAAAGGCCTGCAAGTCGAATGGGGATATTCAAGTTTTTTCTTTGATATTAATTCAAGTTATACTTTTTGAGCGTGGTGACCGATAAGAAAACGAATTTTAATAGAGAAAAGGTATTTAATAGGTTTTAAAGGCCTGCAAGTCGAATGGGGATATTCAAGTTTTTTCTTTGATATTGATTCAAGTTACACTTTTTGAGCGTGGTGAACGATAAAAACAAATTTTAATATAGAAAAGGTATTTAATAGGTTTTAAAGGCCTGCAAGTCGAATGGGGATATTCAAGTTTTTTCTTTGATATTAATTCAAGTTACCTTTTTTGAGCGTGGTGACCGATAAGAAAACAAATTTTAATAGAGAAAATGTATTTTAATAGGTTTTAAAGGCCTGCAAGTCGAATGGGGATATTCAAGTTATTTCTTTGATATTAATTCAAGTTACACTTTTTGAGCGTGGTGACCGATAAGAAAACAAATTTTAATAGAGAAAAAGGTATTTAATAGGTTTTAAAGGCCTGCAAGTCGAATGGGGATATTCAAGTTTTATCTGATCTACTTTATAAACATATTTTACGCGTACAGCTATTCACTGTTGTACATAGACGATAGATACCTATACACCTATATACTTTCTCACAAACAGCTGCTTACGTATTCGTCCGATTTCGGAGCAGCTCGTCTCGATCCGTGCGAGCTTCGTACAGTCTGCCGAAATCTGCCGAAGTCTGCCGAAGTCTGCCGAACTGTGTTAGGTTTTTTTTTCGTTACGGAATTTTTCGATTCGGTCGCCGCGCTCAAAGCCCGCGATAAAAGCTATGCAATAGCTTAAAAATCAAATTTTTGCATATCGGCCTGTGTAATTTGTGTGTATATCGGCCAAAATATAGAGCAGTTATTACCAAATTTTTTTTCGTTTAACAGTTAGCTGTGTCTAAGTATCATTGGCTAAATTTGCACCAGATTCTCTATGTAAAACCTTTGTTGTGTGAAGAAATGGTTATTAAGTTTTTGTGTGTGTTAATCGATGAGTAGAGTATATTAAATGATATAGAAGAAATTTTGTGTTGGCCACAGCGTACATGTTTCAACTACTCTTAAAAGAAATTAGTATTAAATAAATAAAAGGTATATACTAAAATAATGGAATAAATTACAAATCCTTCGCTTAAAAAAAAACGGATTACTTATTCAAAATGATATTTGAATGCATATAAATATGATTTTTAGTACTGGGTTCGGTTCGAAGTACATACGTTATTCTATAATAATGACTTTATTATTATAAACTGCTTTACTTCTAAGTAATTTTACAGTAGTGTGTTCTCTTAAATTAGTTTTCCCAGGGAAATTTAATTTAAAAACTTTATGCGTCGTTATAAAGACTAATTATCACGTAAGGAAGTATTTTATCTTAATTATCATTCTGTTAAAATGCCTACTACACAATTCTGGAAAAAAGAAAAAAAAATAGATATGCTTAATTACCGACAGTTAAAAAAAATCGTTTCTTGTGTTTCATCCAATACCAGAATCCAGAACGTGTTGTCAATATATTGCCTTAGGGTGCCAGCAAATCAATAGCAATAAAGTGGAACCAAAAACTACAATGGTTGCTGCCAGGTTTACTATCGATAATCAATTTCTTTGTTTAGTCGCTACTTTTACAATGCTTCATTAGTTTTCTAAAATTAGATTTATAAATTACTGCAACCCTGTAATGGATAACTTGCCAATATTTTAGAGATTAAAATCTAAGCAAATTTTTTTTAACAATTAAACTAATATTAATCGTAAAATAACGATTTGTTGCATTTTTTATTAAAGTAAATTCCAATTAAGTTTAGCAATATTCAAGAACTAGAAAATCATTATTATTATTTTTTTTAACTAAACTATTAATAAACATGAAACAAAGCAATTGTAAGTAATGAAATAGTTACATGATTATACCAATGCTTAATGTTTTAAATAACATTTTTGAAAATATTTTTACAAATTAATATATATATATATATTTTAATAGATTTTGATAAATCTAACATTTATGATAGACTAAAAGATATTTTATGCATTATTTTTTAATTAAAATTTTGTTTTATAATAAATTATATTTTCTATTTTTCTTAATGGTAGTTCATGTATTAAAATTAGAATTGTAAATATATTGAATTGTATTACTATTATTATTATTATTATTATTATTATTACTGAGGTCTTTGGCACAACTCTATTTCCACAGTATTTTATGACTCATTTGGAATATTTTATATATTTTTAAAAATAAAGTAATATTTAAGTAAAAAATGTACAACCTTGCTTCAATAACCTGTAAAAAAAAAAAAAGAGCATGGATAAATGTTTAAAAATAAATAAATAAATAATAATAATAATAATTAAAATTGTGTTATCTTACAAATAAATAAATAAATAAAAGTAAAAAAGTAAATTAAGTATGAAATTTAATACTTTTATGATTTTTTTTTTTTTCAGTTTTTATTTATTTATTTATTTATTTTTAAGTATATTTATTCAATACGTTGCCTTACTTATTTTAGAAGACCGAATTGAAAGAAAATATCTTCAAACTCCGGTTTAGCAAGGGAAAACATTGCGTAAGTACAGTTAAAAAGATTTTAAGAATTAAAAATAATTTTTTCTGATATTCAATAAAATAGTTTAACTTATACGTATTGTATTTTATCTCATTAGCGATCAATTTTTGTAAACACGCGAACTAAGAATATAAACAATTTTGCGCTATGATTTTAGGCTTTAAAAAAAAATAATTTTATACAATTTCAGCAAAAAATTACGACTACTTAGTGTTGTAAGTGTGTATTGTATATATACTTAGAAATTTTCTCTAATGATTTACTTTGAATAAATTAAATTGTAATAAATAAGTAAATAAAGTGGCACTGTAAATCCACAGTAATTGGTAGCATTACCTGTTTGTCATAGTTTTCATTTATTTTTATTTTTATTTTATTATGAGAGGAAAAAAAAAAAAAACCTAAAATTTTGTTTACAAACGCAGTTTCTATCACGTACTGTTTAAATTTAGATTGCACATTAATATGTATTTTTTCTTTTTTAATTAACATTTACGCATTTACATAGTTATAATTTTTTTAATTTATTCCTTAATATTCTTTGTACCCATCTTTTTATAATGAATTTTTATTAGAATAGTTTTCTATGTATTTAACCGTAATTAGATACCGAAGAAAATTACTGTATAAAGAAAGTGGGGGTGAATGAAAGGGGGTGCAAAAAATTTTCACAAATAAATTTAAAAAGTTGGCAACTTTGCTTTCATCATCATGTTACTAATAATGAATTAATCAATTAGATCGTTTAGCAATATACTGCTGTAAAACTTTATAAAGGTTAGTATTTTGCTAAATATAGCTATGCAAAATTAAATGATACTGATAAATAATTTTACTGTTATTACTTGAAATGTATTAACATGCCAGAATTTTAAATTATTCTGAAACAAGGTTAGTACCCATTTCTGACAGAATAGAGTAGAAGGTAGGATTTTACCAACTATATGAAAAATACCAGAGCCGGGAATCGAACCCGGGCCATCCACTTAACGCGCGGATGCTCAAACCATTGAGCTACCCTGGCTGATAACCAGCTCAGCACTTCTCACATAGTATACGTTGGCAAAGACATCGAGTCTGCATTAAAGCAGCTATACGAAGTGACAAATTTGAACATGGCATAATTCCAATCGGCCACGAAATATTAATTCAGAAATTTATTTATCAACCTGGGCAAAATTTACTCATCAAAACCAAAATTTCACCAAATTTTATTCACCAATATGCACCAAATTTTATTCATCAACAATTTTCCACATAGTTGGTAAAAATCAACCTTCTACTCCATTCTATCAGAAATTAATTTCCAGGTTGATGAATAAAATTTCTGAATTAAGGTTAGTACCAGTTCTTTTTTCATACCATTTTATTTGTAGGGATATCTTCTCCAAAATATAATTATGACTGAAGGCAAATGAAAATACGATTCGAGAAAAAGGGAGTGGGAAAAAAAAGAAAGGCACGTACTACTAACGCCCTAGAAATAATTAAAATGTTAGCATATCTGAATATGCAGATTAAGATTTTTCTTTTTTTTTTTTGTTAATAATTGTAGAAAAAAAAATTCCAACAATTTAATATATTCCTAAGTTCTGTTAGTACCACTTTTTTTTACACCACTTAATTTGTAGTGAAACTTTCTCTAATATGTAATTACGAATAAATATAAAGAAAAAAATATCTTTGAAGAAACATTATGTGAAAAAGAGGGTGTGTATGTGTGTGTGGGGGGGGTACTAACAATACTCCAGAAAAAAATATATTGTTGGTATGTCTATCTATTTGGCATAAATAAATTCAAAATGAAAATTTAAAACCTTTTTAGTATATCGTTGAAAATATTCGTAATAAATCTAAAACTTTGTATGCAAATGAAGATGTATTTATTATTTCTCACCTGTCGCTTCAATGCCTTTTTTGAGTTAATAAAATAACTATTGTCAGTAGCTTAATTAGCAAATGAAGTCACATTCTAAGTACTGAAAAAATTTTCTTCAAGAGTTTTTAGTTAAACTATTTCTCAGTAAAAAGTAATTAGTTTTGTTTTCTAAACACATTATTCTTACCGTAACTAATTTGTAACTTTTAAAAGAATAATTCTTTACTTTAAATT
Organism: Salticus scenicus; assembly: GCA_963930645.1. Taxonomy (NCBI): domain Eukaryota; kingdom Metazoa; phylum Arthropoda; class Arachnida; order Araneae; family Salticidae; genus Salticus; species Salticus scenicus. The sequence goes on along the minus strand of OZ005648.1, from coordinate 146,978,737 downwards.
CTGTTCAAAAAGTTCTTTTCTGTGACCTTTAAGAAAAATTCCTAATCTTTAAAATGCGAAAGTTTATTTAAATTTTCATAAAGGTTGTAACTGAAAAATTACTTTAAGATATTGTTTTTTCTTCTTAAAAATAATTTTCTGAGCATCAGAAGTGACATAAACGCATTAAAAAAATATGGCGAAGATCTTACTTTAATTATATATATATTAATTAAACTAAAGCTTTAACTTACTAGGATGTAACTCACTGGTCAAACAATGTTGCTGTAACTCCATAGGTATAAGAATACTAAAATATTCTGTTCTATTATAGCCTCTTAAGGGCCCTCTTCACTCACCGCCGCCGGAAGCCGAAACTAATGCTATTCTATGGGAAATTTTTCTTTACAATTAACTTATTAACTAATACATATTTTTAAATTCTGTTTTCACATTCTGAAAGTTCCCGGCTGTAAAATTGACGCACCTTTTCTAAAAAGTTATTTTTTTATTTTTTTATATTTTATTTTGAAGCTGCAAAATACGAATTTTCAATATGTGAAATTTTTTCCTTTTTTCAATTTCGAAATAAAATATTAAAAATTAAAAAAATACATTTTTAAAAAAGGTCCGTCAATTTAACAGTTGGGAATTTTCTGAATGTGAAAACAGAATTTAAAAATATGTATTAGTTAATAAGTTATTTGTAAAGAAAAATTTCCCATAGAATAGCATTAGTTTTGGCTTCCGGCGGCGGTGAGTGAAGAGGGCCCTTAAACTAGATGCCTTCAGCGTGGATCAGAAACTTGGTGGTAGACAGCGCCACCTGGTACAGATTGCACGACTTTTTTATTCAACTGCCACCAAAAATTTTTAAAAGTGGGATTTGATATACATGGAATCGAAGAAACGTCAATTATATATATCATATATCACTTTTAAAAATATTTGTTGAATAAAAAAGTCGCGCAATCTGCAATAGGTAGCGCTGTGTACTGCTTGAACTGTTGCAAAGTTTCCGAGCCACACGGAAGGCATCTAATTTAGGAGGCTAGTTTTCTATTCATACAAAACGAAAATTTCTCGATTTTTTTCCGGTTTTCGTTGTGCTCAAAAGTTATAAATTTTGACCCATTTGACTCTTTTTTCATCTTCTACAAGACATAATTGAATGAACAAATTCAAACACATTCTTAAAGGTGTTTACAATTACTCAACTAGGGAAAATTTTATTTGATATCAATAACAAAGCTATGAAAATTTCAAAGTATCAACATTTTGGGCAAAATTTCGAAAAGGAATTATTCTTAAGAATTTTTTTTTTTAGATTTCTTTTATTCAAAACATATGGTAAATCTTAGTTTATAAAACATTAAAATGTGATAAAAAGCAGAATGTTAGTGAAAAAATGGATCTTGAAGCAACAAGATTTCCCCATTTAAATTCCCCATAAAGAAATTTAAATTTCCCCATTTTCCCCATTTAAATGCGTTAGATCCGTAATATCCTTCGTATCTCCTTAAAAATGGTTTTTAAATCTCTTGAAATAGTTCTTTTTTTTTCTGGCAACCTTTAAATATTCTTTCTGAAAATAATCTTCAGTTTTTAAATTTGCACTGATAATCTGCATAAAAAATATATGAATGGTGCTTTTTACAACTATTACATTCATGAAGTTAGGAATCCAGTTTTTTATTGACAATATAAAATAGTAATAATAATGATAATAATAAAATGCTTTTAATAAAATATCCGAAACAGATATATAAAATATACAAGTCTGTATCAGAATGTTGACTATTTTAGTTAGTTTAGAGGCAGATATAGAAATAAAAGTATCTAGATAATTACCCTCTAAGAGAAAAACTCGAAGATCAATAATGCAAACATACGCATTAGTTCAACGCACTTAATATATATATATATTAGGTCGATATATAAGGCTTCAAACATAGGCTTCTCCCCCCTGCATTCATCATGTAGTGTGTTTGGGCGTTACTTGCATTGGACCAATGGTCAAAGCATGCATACTGCAAATATTAATAAAATTCTTCGAAGGTGTGGAATTTTGCATATAATGTTCGTTTTTAATCAATCAGAATAATGATCACCTTTTATTTTAATGGGATTATGCAAATATTTGGAAACATTAATTTTTCAGCCGTCACTGGCATTACTGTACTCATTGGTCTGATTTCATTGGGCGTGTGCCATCAGTCTTAGTATATGATCTGTGGTTCAATTATTCTTCTAACAATTGTTTTGTCTGGTGTATTTCTGTTACTCCAAACTCCTAAAATGGAGAATGAAAAGTGCATATTCGTCTTGTGATGCTTTGGGAATTCAGACAAGGCTATAGTGCTAAAGCGACAACTGAAAAAATATGCAGTGTATACGGTGAAGCACTAATATCTGATCGGACAGTTAGATATTGGTTTACAAAATTCCGCTCTGGAAATACGACTTTAAAGGACGAACTGAGGACAGGACGTCCTGCCGACATTGATGACAACCTTGTAAAGGCTATATTGGAATAAAATCCAGGCCAGTCAAATGGAGACATAGAAGAAAGGTTGAATGCACCACAATCAACTATTTTCCGTCACCTGAAGAAATTAAGGATAGGCAGCAAATTAGGAATATTTGTTACCACACAATCTCAGTGAACAGAATAAAGAAGGTCGCCAGTCTATCGCTACAAGTCTGCTCTCACGAGAAAAAAACGAGCCTTTTTTATATAGGATAATAACTGGCGATGAAAAATGGATTACTCATGAGAATATCATCCGTAAAAGACAGTGTCTTGATAAGGAACAAAAAACCTTACCAGATTCGAAAGCTGACATCCATGGAAAAAAGATTTTATTGTGTGTATGGTGGGATTCTCGAGGACTAATTCATCACAAGTTATTAAAGTCAAATTTGACAATTACTGCACACATATATGTTCAACAACTGCAAAGAGTGAAAGAGAAACTTCATGAAAAACGTCCTACACTCGCCAATAGCGATAACGTCATTCTTTTACATGATAATGCAAGACCACATACAGCAAGGGTGACTCAAGAAAAAATTCTAGAGCTTTGATGGTCTGTTTTACCGCACCCACCTTACTTCCCGGACCTTGCCCTGACAGATTTTCACCTTTTCTGTTTCTTACAAAATTTTTTGAAAGGAAAAACATTCAAATCTGAAGAACAAGTAAGACATGTTGTCGAAAATTTCTTCTAGTCGAAAGCAACCATATTTTACAAGGAAGGAATATATAAACTGCTAAGAAGATGGGAGAACGTCATACATAATAATGGTGAATACATAATAAATTTATATAATTTTGTAACTAAATGAAGGCAAAATAAATGCGTGCTGAAATCAAAGGAAGTTATTTAACACTCCACCTACAAAGACGTAACATGATAAATGTGGGAGGGGCTTATTCTTCGGCAGAAAATAATACCTAATATACATTATTATATTCATTGCACAATGTTATTGGTGTGTATTCTATTTTAACTGCATCGGAAATTATTTATGAATCAACCTAATATATATATATATATATATATATATATGTATACCCCGATCTATCGTTCCGCATTGATCGTTTTATTTGTATGGTCCCTCTGCAAATTATATTTAAATAATATTAGCAAAACCCGCATTTATCGTGCTTCAAAAAGTCGTTTTCTCGCAATCATCAAACTTTTACTCCTGACGGTAAAAAATTTCTCCTGAAGGTCATTCTGTTCTATATAGCATACAAATGGAATTATTTCTTGCATCCTAAAATAACTCTCTTCCCCATTTCAATGGAGTATCAAAATTGGGATGCCATGTCTCCAGAACATATCTAACCATTCTGTAATTTGAGCTTGGCAGGAAATAACCTCTTTAGTGGTACAGAAAATTGTTTCATGAAGTGCAGTTACGTGCGGAAATAAGATGAACATTACTAAACAAAAGGGCAAGAAAATTATGATGATAATGTTGCTGGTAATGCAGATGAAAATTGGTTGCGTGTAGCAGAGAATACATCTGGTGTAAAATTCAGTAATAATATTTGCATTAATGAAGACATTGCGACATGCAATATCCTAAAGCATAGAAGAAATGTGTGATTTAAAGAATTAAAATAATGGCAGAGAAACAGAGGATAATTTGCACGTCGTTGACCTAATTATGGAGTTTGAATCTTTTATACAAGAACATGAAATTACATAAAAGGACAAGAAAAAAAATTTCTATTTAATTTATAAAATGAACGAAAAACCCAAAATAAAATTACTGATTCTTAAAAATAAATTTTACTTAATGTTATACAACAATGTCTTATTTCTTTGATCGCTTGAAAAGTAACAATTTAGTTTTTATTAATAGTATAATGTATACACTGTGTGTATTAATTCATAAACATTGTTTTCCTCGTGTTCTGACTTTAACCCGCATTCGTCGTTTCCTGCTTTCCTCTTTTTTTTTTTTTTTTTTTTTTTTTTTTTTTTACGCACCTTGTGAAAAACGATGAATCGAGGTTCCACTATATATATAATTACTTGAAACATCCCCTGTGAATTTATAGCGAAACATGTAGATAATGATCTATTCACATACAAACATTTTCTTTAAAAAATTGCATTACACAACAATATTCATTGCTTAAAGAAATGGAACTTACACAAACCAGATAGCTGTTTAAGTAAATAACACGGTTTATGCAACTAAAATTGCGAAAATATTTAATTAGTTAAAGAGAAAATGTTCATGGAGGATTTTAAAGCAAGATGTTTTATCTTTTTCTCAAATGGCAGGGGGTGATCAAGAAAAAAGCAGAACCTTCAGAGGAAAAACTTATTTATGAAAGATATGTTTATTAATTAGACATAAGTATCTAAGTAGCAATGTGCTTCTTTATATAAGGTAATATATATATATTTACATGGGGTCAAGTCTCCAGTTTTCATGGGAGGCATCATACTGAAAAACTTTTCTAATTGTTTTAAGGATTACTCAATCGTTGAAAATATAAGTGCAGATTCCCTTTTAAAAATAGTAGTGATAAACCTGATATACATATAAGAGGAGCAAACATTCAAACCATGTTTTCTCCAAAAATAAAAAAAAAATGAGTTAGTGATTTTTCTGTGAACTCAACATTAAATAGCACGAAATTATACTATTATTTTAAACCAAAATAATTTTTATCACATTATAAATGCTCTTAGAAAGTTAGGGTTTCAATCAAACAGTGTTTCCTCCAGAGCCTGTTTTCAGTCAAACTGTGATTTCTCCAGCCAACCAGTCAGTACTGCTCTTTCTGGTCCCGTGACTCGTACATGTACCAGCTTTTTATGTCTGTTTTTTCGTTAGTTCTATCTTCTTTTCTTCATTTTAGAGGAGTGTACTTTATTATTATTATTTTTTTTTTTCAAATGGAAGAATTAATAGATGGTGTATTAGTGAGTACTTCTAATTATGGAACTAGAAAAATACAGAGAATTGGTCGAAAAAGAAAAGAAACGAAAAAGAAACGATATTCAGCACCTTTAGATAACAACATTTATGCTCCATGCAAACATTCTATTGATACTTTTTCATGCACTGATGTTAGACCTAATGACGTTAAGAAGTTTCGGGATAGACTTTATGAAATTCCGGGCAAACAGCGACAAGATTCTATTATAGCTTCATTGGTTGTTACAAAAAATGTAACTCGACGTAGACCTAATAACGCAACCCCCCCCCCCAAAAAAAAAAAAAAAAAAAAATCGCAATCATCAGGCTTACAGCATGCATTTTCTGCTTCTTATTTTATTACTAGTAGCAGTGGTAGGAGAATTCCTGTGTGTAAAAACAATTTCATGGCTATAACTAAAATAGGTCGTACAATGCTAGCCAATATTGTTACTAAGGTACATGCTGGTGAACCTATTGAGGAAAAGAGAGCAGGGGATAGAAAAAGCCACTTAAGCATTAATAATTAAAAAAAAAAAAAAAAAAAAAAAAAAACAAGGTAAGAGAATTTATCTCAAACTTAAAGGCATCAGAATGACATAGACAAACTTTTACAATTGATGTATGGTGAAGAGTGAAAAAATCAGCCTGTTTTTAAATGGTATAAAGATATCATTACTAATAACTTTCATGTAGAATATGAAGAAACAGAGGAAGCATGAAATTGCTTAAGTGAAGATATTGGTTTAAAAATTTAAATTTGAAATTGGCTTAAAAGTTTTAGTTCTTCCCTACAATTTGCATGATGATGTTTCACGCGTAAATATTTAATTTAACTTTATAATTACATAACAAAATCTGTTCTGTTAATTACATTAAGAATGTTATTTCATGAATATTCGAGCTACATACTTTTTCATTCAAAAAATGTTTTGTCCACATTGGAAACATTCAAAACATGTTTTCTCCTCTGTGTTTCGGTCAAAACATGCTTTCTCCACATTGGAAACATTCAAAACATGTTTTCTCCTCTGTGTTTCGGTCAAAACATGCTTTCTCCAAATTTCAAATACATTTTTCTAATTAACTCTAAGTTTATTAGGTAAAGTAGGCCTACAGATCTTCTTAGTAACCAATAATACAACTAAACAAATGATAATTAGGGTCTAATAATGGTGATTTTTTAATTTATCAGTTTTTTGTGTTTTCTGAAAAATTGCATTCGAAGGAGAAAACACGGTTTGAATGTTTGCTCCTCATAAGTGCTGATTTGCGTACCAGCACTCTCCATCTTATAGCAACCATCTTAACCATATGAAAATCTGTAATGTGTTATCTATAATAAGAGGTATGCACAAACCTTTATAAGAAAAACTTATTTTTAAAGATTTTTTTTTACTAATTATATATAGGTATTTAGGCAAGAAAATATTTTCTTTATATAATGTGACTGTAAAAAAAGAAAAAAAAAACACTTTCTTAACAGTTTCGCGACCGTTGACGTAGATTCACGTCATTTGAAATTCTGCTACTCCACCAGTGGGCACTTCTTTTACAATTTGTATGTTATGTGCTTCTTAAAAATAGGGTAGGTGCTCCAGTGATTGGAATGCTCCAGTAACTGACATCCATCCCGAAATAATTAATAAATAAGAAAAATAATAAAATCATATATTTTACATATAAGAATTTTAACTTTTATGTCAAACGCTGGAGCATAGGGTACTAATAACTGGTAAAATGAATAACTAGCAGTGTCAAACACTGGAACATAGGGGCCAATTACTCATAAAATGAAAACCTGCAGTGTCAATTACTGGAACATTGAGTGGGTGCCTAATAAAAATTCATAATATATATATATATATATATATATATATATCAAATGTATATAGAGAGAGTATGATTATCCAATTGTAATATAAATGCAAATATAGAAAATTTTGTTCTGAATAATTGTAACTTGGGAAATTAACTCCCACAGGCTGACCTTACTGTCAAAAAGACAAAAACACGCGGTCGCTAAAGTGTTAAATAACAGCAAACTTGTCATCTTGCAGCAAATATTTTGCATTTGCCATATTGTATATTGATTGTTAAAATTATAAGAATAACTGAAAATCTTCTGGTCAGGACGACATTTCAGTCAGTTGATAAGAAAACAAAAGATGCATTACGTACAAAATATATATATATATATATATTTTTTTTTTCGCATATATTTCTAATCTAGGAATTGAATAAAGAAAAGATAACTATTTAATAATATTGAAATTAACCATACAGTTACTTTTTTTTTTTAAATAAAAATATTAGATTGTAAAACATAATTTTCATCTACATAATATGTCATTATTCTAGGCTAAAACAGTCTTTAATTTTTTATGTTAATAATGAAGTTAAATTTGATAATAATGATATTAATAAAATTAAAAAAAATCAGTTTAGCGTAGAATGTTTAATTTTATAAAAAGCTTAATTAAAAATAAATAAATAAATAAAATAAAATAAAATTGAAATTGAATGTGGCAATGTTATATTTTTACTACATATAAAAACAAATTTATTTTCCTAGTTTATTTTATAATTTTTTTAAAAAAATGTTATTTTTTAAAAAGAAGTTTCAAATTCTGTGTATTTTCATTATTTACAACTTATTTTTTATACTTTATGTTATTTTAGATCTCAAAAATATTTATTAGAAACTCAAAAACAAAATTACGATAAATATTTTAAAATATTTAGTGATAATCTATCTAAAAACACGTTAAAAGTTTTTATTTCTTATATTCTCAAAAATTATTTTTAAAAAAATCAACTGTAAAGTTTTAATTACTAAAATCGTTCTCGAAATCTATTTATTCTTTTTATACTTTATGTTTAGAGAAAAAAAAATCGAATTCATTATACACATACAAAATGTCAAAAGTCTTTCTATGAGCACTTTGTGAAATGCCATTTCTTTAGATTCTTTTATTGAGAAAATGTGATGCAGGAATCTCACATTAAATTCAAAAAGTTCGAGATCATTTATTTGCTGGAATGAAAAGCTGGAAGAATGCCAATCATGTGAATATTATTTTTGGTGTTTTTGTGGGTCAAACCAAATGTCATTACTTCGAATGAAAAATGATGCCAATAAAATAACATCAGAGTGACCTACTGCTAAACTAAAAGCAATAAGTCCGAAGTAAAAGTTTTTTCTGCTTAAATATATGTGTATATGTATACATGTATACAAATTAAAATATGTAAACTAATACATTTTTGAGTGAAATCTGTAAAATATTTTACATTATATAATATTTAAAATTGAATTACTTTTTAAAATCTTTTCATGTCTTTTTTTATCGCTCTTTTACATTTCTATCATACTACATTCATAGTACCAATCTTTCTATTTATTACAGACTTTATTTCATACCACCTTTTTAAGAGACTGAAAGACAGCTTTTGCCACCAGTGTAATAGCACACTAAGAAAAAAAAAATCTTTCTCTAGAATGAATAAGTGGCCATTTTCTAAAAACCTTAACTAGAAATATAGATTTCCGAGCTATGCGCATAAGGCACGCCAATAAACTGAATAGGCGAAATTATCGAGAATTTCTAGTGTACACATTTCTAGATAATGAATCAATAGTCTAAATACTCTAAATATTCTGAATCATTTATATTGCGAGAAATTCTAGCTTGATTTTCTAGAATTTGATAATAAACCAAGATTATAGTTGCAGAAACCCGCCTCTTGTAGCCTCATTTACTTGCAGAGATTTTTAAATAATTTTGCCCTCGAGAATATAGGCAAACGCTCTAGAATTCTAATAGGGCTTCTAGAACTCGCTTTCGAAGGGGCTTTTTAAGGATGACATGGAACTATTTTTTCTAGAGCCACAATTTAGATTCTAGATGTCAGTTACAGAATGTTTTTCTCAGTGCACATGTTTTGCACCTGAATAAGAAAGGCCATTCGAAATCAATAGTGTTTTTATTAATTTAAAACTGTGTGAAGAAATTTTTAAATATAAATATAGTAGATGGGACAGCAGACGTGCACATGACAAATTGAATAATTCAATAAAAGAAAAAGAACCAACTTTTATTGCATTCGTGCACTTTGTATTTTTCGGAATTATTTTATTTCCCCATGTGAACGAGCTTTAAAATAAAATAGAAATATATAATATTTTTGTAAAAATGCTAAATTGTGTGCACTGATCACTAAATTGCCGTCAAGTTAGCCCAAATCATTCGTATTATGTGAATTTCTAAATAAATTTTCAAAAAACAATTTATTTAAATATGCTTTAACTGACTTAATTTAACACTTTGCCGGTCCTAATGCTATAAAGTGCTCCAAAGAGTGTAGTAACGCTTTTATTCAACTACCACGAATAATTTTGAGGAGTGATATTTGATATATATAATGGACGTATAACCTTTTAAGTAATTACGTAATCTTTACAATTAAAATTTAGTAGCGGATATTGAATAAAAAATCCATAAATTCGGCAACACTGACAAATGAGTGAAATTAAATAGGACCGGCAAAGGGTTAAAGTTAGTTATATTTTTAAATATACTTTTTAGATAATATAAGAACGATATAAAAATAAAGTAATTTAAAAGAGATTTTAAAAACTTTTCAAACACAATATAATATTTAATTAATCGAAATTATCCTCCAGTGTTATACGTTATTTTTAATAAAGAAAATTAAATTTTGTGCTATAGCATAACAGAAACCTTCCTTGTCATATAATTTAGAGTAAAATGTTCTTAAAAAATAGAAGAAGAAAATCCAACATTTTTCTCAATCTTAGAGAGTGCTAGAAAATAAAAGTAAAAAAAGTTTAAATTTGGCATATATATAAATACATATAAGACAAAATTGATTTAAAAAAAAAATAGAAAAACGTATTACACAATTCACTCTTTATTTTTTCAATAAAAAGAATACTTGTTTTTCTTATTACGCAAAATATTATACTATTACTGTTATTTGATATATATTTTTTTTTTTTAATATACGCTCTAATAACCTAAGATCTTGTTTCAGCATTTGAAGGAAATTAAAGTAGACTTTTAATATTATCTGAGAATAAAATTTTAGCCGCAAAGTTGCCAGGGTTTTGTCCTACGCCGTTATTATTTTGCATTTATCACAGGGTTGCCACGGTCTGTATTTTCTCCCTGACACTTTAAACATTTTTTTTTTTTAATTAATCTTCAATAATATGTTTTCTGGATGAATTAAAGGTAAAAATAACTCTATAAATGTTCTGGTGGAAGAGTCAGAAAAAAGCACTAATAACCGTTTTCTTAATTACTCTTTTCGACTGCTGTGGAGGATCACGGTAATATTTTGACCACATTTTTTTCGAACATGCTTGCCAAATTTAGCTGCCGCCCATGTGAGACACCGGGAAATTTATATATATAATCATTTTTAGTTTAAACTAATGGTCTTAAGGTGTTTTAAATTAGTTTATTATATTTTATTCTTTCAATTTTCCAATTTAAAATCTATTTTGGTTCATTTTATTTTCAATATCACAGAGCTCAATGTTCTGCAGTTAATAATCAAAACAAATGTTAATACGTGTCTGTTGTGAACAAATCCAATTCTAATTAAAACATTATGTAATTTATTGGTTAAATATTTCTTAATTTAGATATAACTTATTGGTTAATTTGGATTTGGGTGGCGTGTAATCGAGTCTTAAATTATTATTTTGTAATCTAATTTTAATATACATATTATATAAACAGTGAAAACCGTTTATATAAAAAATGCCAAAAATATTAAACTTGGCAACCATTATTACGAGTTTTCACAATTAGTGATGCTTCAATAAAGCTGTTTAAAGCTCTAATTTTTGAGTAAAATATTTAAAAGGATTCACGTATATTAAATTATTAATAAATACTTTTTTTTTTCTCATTTCGCAATAAAAATTAATTTTAGAATATCCTACAGTCCTCGCAGCGTTCTTAAAATTTTACACTTATTTATTATATTGTCACCAAAATTTTTAAAAAATACTTTTTAACACAAATAATATTGCATTTAAACAGTCATAAATATTGGAGAAAAATTCTTAATTGACAATACTAGGGACAATAGAATAAAATAAACGTAAAATTATAGGAGCGCTGCGAGGCCTTTATCCAACGGAGATATTTTGAGCCATTTGAGCCCTGCAATAACTTGCGTAATAATAATAAAAAGTATTATATATAACAAAAATAATATTTAATGACCTTCTTATCTGTATAGCAGTCTTTTGAAGGATAAAATAAAGCCAAAGCACAATATAAATATATAAAAACTCAACACTTTTACAGAAGCGGGAGTGGTGGTGTCATATTTTGCCCCCAAAACAAACAATTAAGATAAAGATTAATAAAAACTAACAGACAATAGAACAATTCAACTTGTTTTGAAAAGAGAAAAGTGTAGAAAGCAATATTGATTTAGAAAATTAAATGGAATATATTTTAAAACTGTGACATAAGTACTGTTATACAAATATTCATAAATGTTAATATATCATTTTTGTTGAAAAACTCTAAAAGTGTTTTAGACTGAATAATTATCATGCCCAAAGTACATTTGTTGGCAAATAAAAATCTAATACTTAGTTGAGGAATACGTTTATGGAATAAATCTGGTCGTTAATATGTTACAGTTGATTGTGGTATATATTTTATACAATAAAAGCTAAAAATAATACTTCAGTTAGTTTAACAATATATTTTTAGCATGAAGTTGAATTGTTACTAGATTTCAAAAGATAAATGGTCAAAATATTACTCATCACTAAATGAAAGCGAAATTTCTGGCAACGCTTAGAAAAAAAAGTTAAGATATGGGATTATATTCAAAAACTGTATGTTATAAATTTAGGACATTGGTACAATTTACTATTTAAGAAAAAGAAAGGTGGGGATGTAATGAAAAACAACTTTTTACTACTATAGCGTTAAATTATATATATATATATATATTCTTTTTTCTTTTCTTTCCTTTTTCCTATTTTTAATCGCCACTACAACTGCGGTATTTTTCATTTATTAAAGGTCAAATGATAGGTAAAATCGATACTGACTTATAAATTTTACTTTCTAATGTAAAAAGAAAGTTACATTTCAATGAAATTAGTATTTATTAAGATTTATATTATAATTCACTTTGCTTTAAATTTAAAAATCATCATTAGTATAATTAAAGTTTATAATATACAAGCATCCAATGTCAGATTTGGGTCAAGATGATACATTTAGTGCTTTAAGTTATAGATGATAAAACTAAAGTTTATTAGAACTAAAATTTTCAATTTATACAGAAAATTATTAACATAAAATAAAAAAAAGTCTTTTTTTCTTTTTCTTTTTTTTTTCCGCTTACATTCACAACTATTTGACAAGAAGTAGGTTAAAATATCCAATTCTAGCTTTCGCTCTATGCGTAATAAACCAAAAACTGCTAAGATCTGGGATTTTCATTTTTACATATAATTAGGAAAAACTATATATTTTTTAATTTACTTTTGTAACAGTTTACAAAGGAACAGAAACAAAAGTACAGTTGGAACAAAACATGACACAGTCTGCGATACAAGTGTTTATTTGAAATATATAGTAATAATTATCAAAATATCTAAAAAACGATATTCAAAATTTTAAATAATAACATATTTGCAAGAATAATAAAAAACATGCTCTAATTATGTGTTCAGATATAACTTATGTCAAAATATCAAAGTAAATATAATTTTAAATGTTAACACTTTCGCGATCGCAAGATTTTATCTTTTTGATAGTATATGCATAGCTGCCAATATTTTAATTTACTCCTGAGTAATTTTAGCCCCGCCTCTATTTTGTACCACTTATTTTTTTTTAAGTAATTTTTTCTTATTTTATCGAAGTTATGTATTCAGAGCTGCCAACCTAATCCGGTAAATTGTTAGTACCTCCCCTTTTTGTACACCAGTCATTTTATAGAGTTTTTTCTTCTTAATTCATCGTAAATATATTTGAAGAAAATTACTTTAAAAAATTAAGTGGTGTAGAAAAGGGGGCGGTACTAACAATTTGCCGGATTAGGTTGGCAGCTCTGTGTATTGAAGAAAATTTCTCTATAAATAAAGTGGTGCGAAACAAAGGTTGGGCTAAAATTACTCCAATATAAATTAAAATATTGGCAGCTATGCCATGGTATATGTTCCACTTGTGGGCGATATCCTTTCAAGCTACATTATTTCAGAACAAGATTTTCTGTATGCACATTTGTATTACACATGATTATACATAATGATTATACTCTTTCTAATGAAAGTATTTGTATTCATAGTATTTTAATTGTATATATATATATATATACATATATGAATGTAGGGAATATCCTTAATAAATATTGCAACCATAGACCTATTATAAGAATGGACAGAGCATTCTATTATTAAGGAAATATAAGAAAATGTGCAAAGATGAAACCACGTTACTGTTGAAAAAAGATTATCTTCCCTGGCATTTATTGCGTTATTGGCGATTTTTTGTTCTGAATATAAATACTATTATTATTGTTATTATTAAAAGATACAGAAAGCAAAACTTGTGTAAAACACTGCAGCTGCTGAAATTTATTTTTACCTTGTTATTAACACTTTCCAACAAAGTTCAAAAGTGTTTATAACTTCGGATTGTCTATACTCGCTTTAACTCTCATAAATAATCATGGACATTTTTGAAATCATATAAGGTATAATATATTTAAACAATTCAATTTAGAGAATTAAGTATAGCAATTATAAACATTTTATAAAAATAATTAGTTAAAAAGAACGAAATAATAAAATATTAAAAAGAGTCTTATCTGTGAAATAAAATCCTTATTTTGCATAACTTCTAGGGTTTTTAAAATACATCTAATTACTATTTCTTGCTATAAAATTCTTTTTAAATTCAAAACAATCTAACTTTTACAGTGAAATAAAAATTTTAAAAAGAACTTTCAAAGAAAAAGAAAAAATATCGTCATCTTATAAAAAGGAGAATTCAGGGCATTGCGAGAAGATTTCAATATTGGCCAATTTGGCTTTCTGTAGTTCAACAGTCACGTGACTTTTTTATGAGTTATCTGTGCCACTGAAAAAGGTTGTCATTGCCCCGTCCACTTTTGTAATAGGTCTATGATTGCAACATACAGACTATAAAAGAAACGCCCACTGTCAGAGTTGCAGATTTCCAAATGACGTGAATCTACGTCAGCGGTCGTGAAAGTGTTAAGAAGAAAGTTAAGAATGTTGAGATACTGTGCTGTCATTGCTGCCAACCTTTCTATAATTTTTAAATCAGGTTTTTCACCACTATTAAAAAAAATCTGCAACATATATTTTGGATGATTAAGTAAACTGTCAACGTTTATAAAAACTTTCCGGGATGAAGTCTCCCTTGAAAATTGGGAGACTTGGCACCTGTGGGCGCAGTGCAGCTGCTGACTTTTTTAATTTATTCCGTAATGTTGTTATTACTCGCCCTTTTTTCAACATCGTATTTTTTAACCCTTTCAGGGGTGTGGAAATTACGATCTGTTAAAATAAAACGTCACCACAACTAAAGAATAAGATTAGAAAAAAAAAGAAAACTGAAGAAGAAGAAGAAATGAATATTTTCGACTTAGTTAAGAAAGTAAAATTTTATAAAATATTTCTGGGATGAATTTTTTCAGTTGGGATGTAAAATTAGGTGGAACAAAATCTGTCCCACCACCCCTGAAAGGATCAGAGAGTAATATTTTTTAATTCTAAATTACAATAAAATATAAAGAAAATTACTCCACAAGGAATACGGCATAGGTCGTACATTTTTAGGACACTGTCATAGATTACGAAATTTTGCTTTCATTGCTACCACAATCTCTGTCCTATTCAAGGGCGACTCATTACGGTAAAAATACTATAAATATTTCTTCATGAAATTAGTGGTGGCTAAAAAGGCAAATTTTTTTCGTTCCTGACAGTGCCCTGAAAAAAAAGGCGGATATTACGACCCCTGAAACTGAAAACATTCTGGAATAAATGAAAATAGTTGGCAGCTATGACCCAGTATTTGTAACAACATTTTTTTTTAAACTTAAGTTAAATATATTGTTAAGCAAAATATATTTCTTATAACGCAAATATAATTAAATATATGTAGAATTTAGATGATTGTTGAAACAGATATTTTATTGTAACGTTCAAGCACATTTTGAATGCACTTTTATTATAATTTTATGATTTTAAAAATTAGTATGGCATTGAACATAATAGTTTCTATGGCACTTTTAAAATAAATAAATAATTAAAAAGAAAGAACTAGTCATTGTTTATTTAATACAAGAAACCATTTAAAAAAAAAAAAAAAAAAAAAAAAAAAAAAAAGATTGTTTTGTTGAAATTAAAAATGACTTTGTATTAATTAAGAATCACTGGAGACTTTACCTGAAACATTTTTCCGATCATTTGAACAAATCCCTTAATAAAACTTCTTTTTTTTTTTTCAATTTTAATTCTTAATAATATATTTTCTTAAGACTAATTATGGTTTATTCTTGAGAGATTTTTAATTTAATTTTCATATATGCATGTAGCCATTAGTAATTAGTTCCCTGGGGTCTAGATTATTTATTATATCTTAAATCTTTATTCAAAAAAAAAAAAAAAAAAAAAAAAAAATTCAAAAAAAAAAAAAAAAAATTGCGAATGTTTATATATGTATTAATTAGGTATTAAATCCAGTTTATATATATATATATATCTTCAATGAGGTCGCTGAAAGTTATATTTTAATGATTTATTTATTAAAATTATTTTTATAATGCAAAATTTATTAATTAACCGAAAAGATCTCTAATATTTAAGATCTAATTTAGAAATGAAAACCAGTAAATTATTAAGTAAAATAGATAAATAAAATAAGTAAAAGTATTCTTGAACCAGTGGCGAATCTTATAAATTATTCACAAACTTTTTTAACCGCGCCTTATTTTCACACCAGAAGTTTAGTAGATTATTTCTCTGCAATATGTGATAACGATTAAATAAGAAGAAAATCCTTTTTCAAAATTTACGGTATGAAAAAGAGGCGGGGCTAAAAATGATTGTGATTAAATTATTTAAAAAATGGGAACGCTGTCCTCCAGAACTTAACTTTTTTTTTTTTTTTTTTTTTTTTTTTTTTTGGAGGGGAGGGGGGTATAAAGTTTTTTAGGATGTTATTCCAGATTAATGAAAAGTTTACAGTTGTAATATTCAATTGTGAATGTCAGTACTTTTTGGGGGGCTTCAGCCCCCTAGCCCCCCACCCCTTAGATCCGCCACTGTATGACTTCGTTTTATCTTCTGTATATATTAAGTGTCATAATCTCCGCCCTTTTTTTCAGGAAACTCTGAAGAAATTAAAAAAAAAAATTAAAAATATATTGCTACCATTATTCTTATGCAATAATATCCATCCTGTAGTATCATGGCACAATACCATGAATATATCCAAAAGTATATCCGCATAAAATTTGTTGTGGCAAAGAAGAAGGGAATTTCTTATAGTTCAGAGTGTCCTGAAAAAAAGGCGAAGGGTACAACTCCTGATTATATGACATCAATAATAATTCAATTTTATAAATAAAATGTATTCATTAAGATTCTGTAGTAGGTCTTTTAACTTCTCTGTAGGTTCATTTTATTTTATCATTTATTTTTATTTACTTTATTTAGATGATTTTATTA
The DNA here is from genome assembly GCA_963930645.1 of Salticus scenicus. Classification (NCBI taxonomy): domain Eukaryota; kingdom Metazoa; phylum Arthropoda; class Arachnida; order Araneae; family Salticidae; genus Salticus; species Salticus scenicus. The sequence continues at coordinate 146,961,537 of OZ005648.1, read as the reverse complement.
AAGGCTTACAACATCAAAGGAGAAATTTTTCCTTATAAAAATTCCTTTTACATTACTCTAAAATAAATTTAAGACAAATATTGTACTTAAAAATTTATCTTTAATACTGAATTTTGTTCTGTTTTATTTTAGAGATAGAGTTTAGCGTTTTTTTTTTTAAATCAAATAAAATAGAACATGATATCTAATAACTATAAATCTCCAAAAAATTGACTTTAACGCAATTATTTTAGAAACTATTTGCACATATATTTTATTAGACATTAATTTTTTTTTTTTTTTTTTTTTTTTTTTTCGAATGATAAGTTGAAAATTGCATATACTACTTTCAAATATCGACACAAATAAATGTATAGTAAGAAAATTTTTTATTGCACATTTCCATAATCCGCATATTCTTGGTCTTTCTTTTATGTCAATTCTCATTTTTCTAGAAATTTTTCGGTGACAAAATTTTTATAACTTGATTGCATATTTTATTTCTGCTTAATTTCCATTCTTAACTTTGGGTTGAACTACTACTTGGGTTGAAGTATATAGGTTAAACTACTAATATGTATATGGATAACAAGTAATTATTTTACTGAACACATTTCAAAATGTGCCCAAACTTCTTAAAAATGAGTGTCTAAAATAAGTCATGCATATCTGATACAAAACAGAAAGTCGCAACTTTTTACTTCACAATATTTTTCGTAAGAATATTTTAAGAATCCTTGTTTATCTACTTTATTAAGTATGTTAAATATTCAACTGTATCATTCTACAAATCTTATGAAGAAGGTATAAAAATAGAATATTGATTGATAAATACGTACTTGCCAAGTCTTTCAACTTTCCCGAAAGTCTGCTATCTAATCTGTATATATACATATAAATTACGTGTCACGATGTTTGTCCGGGGTAAACTCCTAAACTAAGGAACCGATTTTAATGAAATTTTGCACACTGTGTGCAGTTTGGTCCAACTTGAGAGATAGGATAGTTTTTATCTCAATTTATTGTCACAATATTGTTTTATTGCAATTATTTGTTAATTATAGACCTTTATTAAAGTTGCTCCAAAATATCTGTGAGTTCCATTTATTTAATTGTTGCCAAAAAAAAAAAAAAAAAAAAAGAAAAAAAAAATACGAGTTCATTTTCTTTCGACATAAAAATAAATACATTTAATCAAACGTGAACGTTAAAAAATTATAAAAAGTTAAATTATGCATCTCACGAAAATTGACGTCATAATCAATTTAAAGATTTTATACACATTGATAAAGTGCTAATGTAGTTCTATCATAGATATAGTAATATATATAGATCTCTCATCCCCATGTTATCGTACAAAGATTTTTGATGCCGAAAAAAAAAAAATAAATAAATAAAAGCTTTGGAAACAGCCATTAAGTGGTATTGAAAAAAAAAAAAAAAGAAAAGAAAGAAAGAAATATGAATTTGAAACTGTATCTGGAGTCTTCCATTCCCCTTTAGCAAATAAATTATTCATAAATTTTATTTGCAAAAATATTAGTATGTATTCCGTGTGTATTCACTCGGGGAAAGACGGCCATATTTTGGTAAAAACGTCGTCTTTTCTCAAATGAAAAGGAATAACTTTTTTCTCCCCAATGATCACTCTATTCTATATATGCTATACTATATCTATGAGTTCTATACGCACGCGAAGTGTGACTCACTGACCGTCTGTGCAGCCAAGAGAAAGATTTCCTATGTTAATTGCCCACTGGATTTTTTGTAAAAATTATTAAAAATCGATGAAATTTATTTCCCGATTTTAATCCTTATATTTGGGTATAGATATGTATTAGTTATCGCGGGTGTTAGATTGAATTATTTTGCTGTCAAATTGACAAAATTTTAATTTTAAATTTCAAAACTCTGTCGCCCTTGGCTTTTTTTATTATTATTATTATTATTATTTGGCGATCAAAAGCGTAACACGAAAATATACATGCCAGATGTATGCATTGTACGAAATGTAATATGTATTATTCATTGTACGTATGTATGACGTGTAATATGTATTGTACGAAATATTGTTTCATATTATTCATTACTCTTTTAATATAAGTTGTTAAAATAACCATGATTTTTGAAAATAATTAAATATTTTCGCCAGATAATTTGGCGATATTATTTTTTTTTCGCCAAGAATGACAGAAATGAAATCTATTCCGCTGCAAAATATTAGTATCTTACATCAGATATTTTATTTAGACATTTGAAAACAAATTTGACTTCAAACTATGATAGAATATTTATCATTTTCCTTTTAATTAGTATATTATTAGTATATTAAAAATTAAAAGCATGGTATATAAAAAGTTTTTTTTTTTTTTTTTAATCTTATAATTATTCTTATCTTAATCCTCAATGTTTCCCATCTTTATTAACTTGAATTTACTATTAAAATTTTAACATACTCAAAAACTTCTCATCACTTCGTTAAAATACACTAAACTTTTCCAAAATCTTTTTCTATTTAAAATGATACATGTATTTACTTTAAATGTCCAATATTTCATAAGATTTCCAATTTTAAAGTTTTAAAATATTTATCAAATTTACTTATTTTTCTGGTTTAGCCTTATTGTTTTCCTTTTTACAACTACAGCTGTTGCCCTCTTTAAAATATTTAAAATGATGAGGTCATTTTATAGTAAAATTATCCATTATAGCATATATTATATTTCACTCCTCCATAAAAATTGATTTTAAAATCGTCTGTTTCTTTTATACTTTTATTTTAATAGAATTTTAATAGAATTTAATTTATATATTAGTCATTTTAGCAATTTTATCCAAAGTAGCATTAGAAATAATATATATCACTTCTCCATTAAAATCTATAGGACAATACAATAAAATTAATTTGTGCTTAATATCAACACTACGAAAATTTTTATCAATCGCTTCCAAATTTTGACCTAAGTTTCAAATCTCAACCCTGTGGGTTTTTACATCGGCTACAACGTTTTCGTCTTTGTTCGTAAATAATAATTTGACTGTACTAAATAGTTTACAGCTGTATAATTCAACGTATAACTTAGTCACAGCAACGCGTGGCCGGGTCTGCTAGTATATTATATTTCATTGATCTGAATTAGACCATTACGCAATATACCGGGTGATCCAAAAGTCAGGACAAACTTTAAAAATGAATAATTCGAAAACGAATCAAGATACAAAGATATGGTTTGCACCAAACGGATGAAAAAGAAACCGGGTTTTGTGTGGCAAAGGAAAAAAATTCGTTCTGTTGGCGACCAACAGATGACGCTATAGTGTTTTATTTCACCAAAAGATGATTTACAAATGAAAAAAAAATGCTGACAACTTACAAGTCAGCTAAATTACAGTTAATTAGTACTACTACAGTAACTGTTCAATGTCCATCATTCAGAAGTACAGCTGTGAGATGATTCACCACATCGTTCACAGCATTTAGTAGCATTTCTTGCGTTATGGCAGACACATTTTGGCGGATGGCATCTTTCAGTGCTGCTAGTGATGCCGGTTGGTCGCGGTACACTTTTGACTTCCAAGAATCCCCACAGCCAAAAGTCACAGGTATCAGGTCGGGACATCTTAGAGGCCATGCGTGATTAAAGTAGCGACTGAGAATGCGATATTTCGATGCATATAAGCTTCGACTATCATTACCTGCTGTAGTTGTTAATTTTTATATCGTTTGTTGCTTTGCATAATCCTACATCAGAAATACAACAGCGCCATCTGTTGGTCGCCAACAGAACTAGTTTGTTTTCTTTGCCACAGAAAACCCGGCTTCTTTTCCATCCGTTTGGTGCAAACCGTATCTTTGTATCTTGATTCGTCTTCGAATTATTCATTTTTAAAGTTTGTCCTGACTTTTGGATCACCCGGTATATATATAAGGAAAATTTGCACTCGTTGTTTTTTTTTTTTTTTTTTTTTTTTTTTTTCATTTTTAATACATTAAAGTCATTAATACAACATAACCATATATAGTAGTTGGAAATATTTTTCAATACATCTGTCAACTACACTAATTTATTCCGCAATACCCGCCTTTATTTCCACACTAATGTAGTTGTATATATATTTTTTTAATATGTGCTTATGGTTAAATAAAAAGGAAACTACTTTACAAATATAGAGATGTGAAAAAAAGGCAGATTCTAACACTATTACGGAATAAATCAGAATGATTGGTAGGTCTATTTCAAAATATTACATAATTACTCAGTAAGTATATTTCAGTAGATCCCACTAATTGTAATGGAAATTTTAGTAATAAATTTAGAGAAACTTTCTTCGCTTAATTTTATTGGAAAATACTATTTAAAAATAGTGGTAGTAATTATTTATAAACGACGCAAATGTTGGCAATGATGCTAGTAGTATTTTTATCGCAAAGAATACAAAAATCTATATTATTTACAACGTGAGAAACTTTGAATCAATAGAACAAATAGCAAATGATAAACATAACAAGTTAAATTTCTTTTTCAGATATTAACTCTAATGATGAAAATTCGTATTTTCTTTCAGCTTTCTAACATATTACATTCGCAATTTCCTACTGATGGAGTTAGATAACATACTAAAGTTTTCTCAGGCAGATGAAATTTAAAGTGTAATAAATCAGCCGAAAATATATAGGAATTTCGTTGAAGATCGCTACTCTTATGTTATCCAATGTATCGTCATTAGGAGTTATATATGATAGTGAATCATGATCAGATGAACAAATTACTTCATCTTCGAAACTACAAACTAATACACAAATAGTTTTCTTTAGGAGACGTTTATAGAAGAACCTAAATGGGGAATCATTTTGTAAATGTAAAAAGCTTTCGTGACATATCTATCAGGAGTTGACGACGATTGCTTCTGTACGTATATTTAACTGCAATTACACTCTTTCTCATATTTATAGGTACACTTTATATTTTGAACTAAGCAATGTAAAAATAATTTTGAACAAGATTATACTAAGGACACTTAATATATCTAGTATTCTAAAAACCAAAACTGCTATAATTTTTTTAATATGAAACAAAATTAATAAAAAATAATGCAAAATGTTTTTTTCTCCACGTATTTAGATGTTCATAAATAGTGTAGGGACAATCAAGATTTTTTTCTTTTTATTTAACTTACAAGCGGATAAATTACAGTTTACATGCGAATTCGTTAACTACTGGGCTAGATTAATTCATATATAAGCTTTCAATTTTTCTTGGACGGACATTATTGATAATTCTTCGAAAACAAGGACGTTCATGTAGTGAAGTATGATAAATGTGTTTTTTAAGCGGAAGGATAATTTCAATCCGCCGAATTTCTAATGAAATTCGAAGATCTAAAATTGCTGAAGGAAATGTAATCAAATGTTGAACTGCTGATTCGATAGGAGAGAGATCTGATGAAAAATCATAGTTGTTTTACAGAGATCTAAGACTCACAATTCCTCTAACTATTCTACTCACAATGACTGCTGCTGAATTTTCTCGTAATTTTTAACGAAAGGTTGGGGTCCACATTTATGCATGCTTAAAATAATTAATAATATGTTAAAATGAATAAAAAACCTGTAATAATCAATAAACGTTTAATGGGGGAAAGAACGTCTGTGTTAAAGTTGAATAAAGACAATATTAAATGGTAAAATGTTGCATTTTCGGATGAAAAACATTTTATTCTTGATTAATCAAATGGTTTTAACAGTTACTGGCACGATCTGAAGACACCGAAAGACAGAGCAGATTTTTTAAAGGCAGATATGAATCGGCCATTTTAAAGGTGGATCTATGGTGCTCTGGGCAGCTGTTTCCACTGAAGGCAGAATAAATTTAGTAATTTTTACTATTATTATGAACATCAAGAGAATACCGCAAATTTTAAACTTCGAATTCTCAGATTTATGTTAGATTTTGGGGGGTAATAATATTTTTCTCAACAAGACTTACATTTTTGCTCTACTTCTAGAGCAATAGGAAATAGTTTGAAGAAAGAAACTTCTGTATTGTTGCCTTTTCCGCGGCCTAAAAGTTGAAAAAAACCTTAACTTATCATATCAGAAAAGTGCATGCAGGTGGAAAGCAATTTTAAATAGTTTAAATGTATTCAGAGTACCATCTATGCTGTATGAAATGGTATTGAAACTGAATATTAAAGAATATATATATATACCAAAGAGAATGTCTGAATGTTTCATCCTAATAAGAGACCCCAAAAAATATTAATTTAAAGAATGATTGAAAAAATATACTAAGATTCGAGCTGTCCTCATAATTGTGAACTGAAATCCTTTTTTTGAGCGTATTTAAAGTTTTTTAAGATAGAAAAACGATAAAACGTTTTAAATATCGTCTGTTAATGAAATTCAAATTAATAAAAAATATATTTGTTTAAATAATAGCGTTCAGCGTTTAGTTAATATAGAAAACGGGTGTCCTTATAATTATGAGAAGGACTGTACAGTGAAATACAGTAAATCTGTCTTGTACGATATTACCGTGTAATCACATAACTACATTTAAATATTATTTTTGAATGTTATACGATTTTCTGAATTAATATCGCAAGGTATTTTTTTTTTTTTTACTTCATTGAAATATCTAATGTATTATATATATATTTTAACCGTTAGACTGCTAAGCAGCGCGATAGCGCTGCTATGTTAATTCTCGAAAACTGCGAAGCAGCGCTATCGCGCTGCGAGAGGTAAAATTCAGATATCACCGGAATTTTAATTTAATTTTTTTACTTAAGGAAAATCAATCAGTTGATCGAAACTTCTCGATAATGTGAAACAGTTGGCCATGTTACGTCGCGACAGTATTTTGGACGATGATTCGACTCATAATGATACGAAGAATGATGAGATATTGGAAGCAAATAATGAAGAAAGTGACGAAGAATGCGTCATAATGCATCGGAGAAAAAAATTTCGGATACTGAGTTCTTCTTTTTCTTCAAAATTGGAAACGGAAGAGCTTGTGACAGCGGATATAAACAACGAAGGTATTGATAAAGAAAGCGTTATAATACATCGAAAAAAAAGATTACGAACAATGAGTGAATCGTCTTCTTCTTCTTCGGAAGCAAAAGAGCTTACTTTTACCGATATTTCCCCAACAAAATCATTTTCTAAAGCAACAAATGTCTTTTTTGAAATATTTGGACCTAGACACGTACCTTCTTCAGATGCGAAACCTATAGCCTATTTCAACTTATTTTTTACTACATCACTGCTCGAAACTATCGAAAAAGAGACAAACAGGTATGCTTCCCAATTTTTGAATTCACGAATTTGATCGGAAAATTCTCGGGCAAAAAGGTGGACTCCAATAACAGTACAGGAAGTCAAAGCATTCATTGCTGTGTTACTGGAGATGGGTATAACAAGAAGACCAACAGTTGACAGTTATTGGAAAAAGGATTCTAGGCAGATACCATGGTTTGGGAAAATGTTTTCCAGAGATAGGTTCCTATTGATCTTGAAGTTTTTTCATTTGGTCGACTACAGACAATTAGCTGAACCAGGCCATCCAGAATATGACCCATGTGGCAGGTTTGATACTCTTGTCAAACATGCGAATTCTGTATTTCACCAGCACTATGTACCACAGCAACAATTATCTATTGATGAGTCGTTAGTTGGTACTCACTGCCAGTCGTCAATAAAACAGTATCTCCCAAATAAGAAGCACCAGAAGTGGGGAATCAAATTTTGGATGTTGTGCGACTCCATTACAAAGTATTGCTTGGGATTTTTCTGCTACAAAGGCGCCAAAAATGCAGAAGATAAAGCTTTGATTAAAAAATATGATCTTGGATTTACAGTAGTTCAAAAATTGTTATCAGAGGGAAATTATTTAAACAAAAGCTACCATTTAAAAGAGTAAAATCCGCTGTAAAAGGCACGTTAAAAATATTTAAAGGAATTTTAAAAGGTCAAAACACAGTTAGACAACATGTTTCGTGCTTATTTACTAGCACATCATCAGGTCTCGTTAGTTAATGAAAGCCACCGAGCTTTATCTTGTTGTTCTAAGAAAGGCTGCCATAGGGTTGCTAAGTCTTTACTCTGATTCTTGTTGATGCATTTATCGCCAAATTTCCAAATCATGATCTTTTCGTATATATCTAATGTGTATTCGGTGTGGGGGGTTGCTAGAATTTTACTTTCCTCCCACTTTGGCTGGGCTTCTTTATTGTCGAGTAAAAGTTGCTTTAATGCCGTGTTTCCGTACAATGATTTAATGGAATGTTTATGTTCTTTAATCCTTTTACTCAAATTGCGCTTTGTTTTGCCAATATAATAAGATGTTATATTATTGATTGAGATGGGGATTGCATATACACCGCCAACTTTTGTTTTTTTTGTCACGATCGGATATTATCAGATTTTTCAATGTTGAGGTTTTAAATGCAATATTATATCCAATATTTTTAAATTGTCGTATTACGGGATGGAAACCTTTATTAAATGAGATTGCGCCAATAAATCTACTAGTTTCGTTTCCAGTTTTTAGATTCGTATTGTTAAGCCGGTTTATTATTCTGCGTTTCAACTTATTAAATATTGTGATATTGTAACCTTGATTAAGCATAGTCTTTTTAATTAAGTTTAATTCTTTATATGAGGAGGTTGGTTGGTTGGTTGTAGGATTTAAGGCCGATTGACTCCTGATGTGTCCTAGGCCTAGGGGGGAGTGCCCTCCGTGGGGGTCTTTCTAAGGGGTCCTAGCCCGTATTTACGCGAGTTTCGGAGGAAACCACGGAAAACTCCGAACGGCTAGGTCGATGAGCGCGACCTGGGATCGAACCCGGCACCTCCCATCTACCAGCTTTGAGCGCAGAACCGCTCGGCCGCTGGTGCTTTATCTGAGGAGGATTTATAGGTGCAATGTGTGAAGGCTCTATTAATTAATGGTGTAATGGCGTTGAAAAGTAGTTGTTTAGATGTGTAAGAGTTAACAGGTGCTATGGTGAGGGGGGCGATGTTGGTTTGTGATAAACTTCAGTCCAGATAGTACTATTATCATGATTTCTATGTATCAATACATCGAGGAACGGTATGACTCTATCTTTTTCTTTCTCGATTGTGAGATTTACAGAATCAAAAAATGTTGTTCATATTGTTTACTAGGGTTAGAAGGCTATTATGTGTATATTCCCAAATTATGTAGATGTCGTCTACATATCTCTTATAGAAGGAGGGTTTAAGTATGCTATTTGTTAAAACTGTATTCTCAATATGTTGCATGGTTATTTCACCAAGAGTAGGTGCTAAACATGATCCCATTGGTGTACCTGTGGTTTGTTGATAAATAGTGTTATTAACTCTAAAGTGATTGGTTTTAAATATCAGGTTTAATTATTTAGTAAAACGTACAAAAGCTACCATTTGTTTACGGATAATTTTTACACAAGCTTACTTTTGGCCAAAGCACTATTGAGAAAAAATACATACATAACTGGAACTATACGACGAAATAGAAAAGAAGTTCCTCTAGAAGCTAAGAAAGTAAATGTAGGAGAAGCTAAATATTTTGCATGAGGAAATGTTTTGATGTGTTCTTTCAAGGACAAGAAATCGAAACCACATCCTGTGATACTAATTTCATCAAATTCAGATACCAAGAACATGACCATCAAAAAGAAGAGAGGAATTTTCGAATACGAAAAAGAAAAACCAAGCATGATCCACGACTACAATAAATTCATGGGAGGAGTGGACGAATCAGATAAAATGTTATATGTGTACTTGGATGAGAGAAGGACCCTCAAATATTGGAAAAAGGTTGCTTTTAATATATTTGGAAGAATGGTATTGAACGCCTACATTTTATATACATCGAATAGTACAGAGAAAAATATTAGTAGGCTTCAGTTTACATCTCAAATAATTAAAGATATTGAAAAAGAATGGATAGCTTTCAGAAATAGTGAATTAACACAAACACCTCTTTCGAACAAAAAATTCGCCTTAGAAAAATTACCTGGACGAAATTTACGTCAATGTGTGGTCTGCAGTAGCAAGCAGAGTGGAATAAAGCGTTCCAACCTCATCTGCGCTCCCTGTAAGAAAGGGCTACATGGCCTTTGTGAAGAAAAACACAATTGTTGAACATTATCTTTTCATTATTTTTCTTTTACATTTTCTTTTACAAGAAGTAATATATGTATTTGTTTATTTATTTTCTAAAGTTCTTTGCATTATTTATTTGTAAACACAGATAGAATTAATAAATTAACTGATAATTGTATGAGTGATTGTGTTTTATTTCCTAACATATATATATATATATATATTTTTTTTTTTTTTTTTTTTTAAATGCTCAAAAGATATCACCAGAAGACGACGTCAATAGTTTTATCATTGAAATCAATTAAATGTAGTTCTTTCGAAAAAGAAATATCTGACGTGATTTTTGACGCATAAAATATTACGACGCTCATTTCATCATTTTTAAAAAATATATCTTTATTTTTTTGAAAGTTGGGAAAAAATAAGAATGGGTGGAGTCTCGATAAAATCTTATCAAATTACAAACCTCTTCACTACACTGAATTGTATATTTGGAGAACTATATTAAAATTGGATTTTTTCACTGCTTTTAAATTTTCGTAAAACATTATGTATGAACAATTATTAATGTTAAAACACGTTTTTTGTTTTTATTCATCCTTTAATGATACTTAAATTGACCTTTTACATACGCTACAGCAAGGCGTGGTTTTCATTAATTAGGTGAGTTTTTATAGATCATTAGAAAATTTCATATTTTATTTCTGTAGAAAGAGCTGTCGAGAGTAAATGATTTATCTATAAAAATACACATTTATATATAACATTTCGATTGCTGCTTACTTAGATTTTTTTTTTTTTTTTTTTTTTTTTTACTGCGCGGCGTAGTTTTCCAGCTGGCATGAATGGGTTTCGAATTTTTTACAAAACTAAATATTCACACCGGAAAAACTTTTATTAAGGTCGAAAACAGCGATAGCAGTTTAGGGATAGGTTTCAGCAAGTGCTTCAGCATTCAAACGGTTAAACATATAACACATGTTGCTAACTTTCAAAATCTGTTTTAAGCAATTCTCCCCACTATTTTCTATCAACATATTGGAATACAATTACGTACATTCACGTCATTTGAAAATATGTAACCTGTGGGCGTTTCTTTCTCAATTTGTATGTTATTTATTTCTTAAGTATGTACCCAATATTCATATTTTTACCATGAAATGTACTATGGATACAAATACTTTAATTAGAAGAAATATAATTACATATTCATTTGTGGTACAAGTGTGAATACAGAATATTTTGTTCTGAAATATTGTAAATTGGGAGAATAGCGCCCATAGGCTGACCTTATTGTCAAAAAGACAAAATGATGCGGTCGCTAAAGTGTTAAAAAATCGTGGTAATACACCTTCTGAAAAATCAGAAGACTTGTGAGGGCAAAAGTGAACATTCCCTTACTAAATGATACGGTTGTTTACAGCTAGTGTCGTACGATCCGGAAGTTTTCTCAACTAACTCTCTCAACTTAAAATTACTCTTCACAAATGTGTCAACAAAAAAAAAGAGGTAGTTCTAATAAAAGCTTGCCTCTGGAATAAATTAGACAGAGCTCTAAAGAAACCTTGAATTACCTTGATTTTTTTCACCTCTAATTATGAATCGTAAATTTAGTTATAAAATCATATTTATTGTTTAAAATTAATTGAAAAAAGTTGAGTCTCTATCAACTATGCTGGAAAGGGTAGCTGATAGGGTATTTAAATCTTATTTTACATGAACCAATAGGTTATTTAAGCCTGATGACATTGAATCAATAAAGTTCACGACTGGTCAAATGTCCTGATTTATCAGGTTGCGCCAATTTTTTTTTAATAAATATTTTTCATCAAATTTTACTGAATTCAGCATAATTAGCATTTTTTTTTTTTTTATTGCTATTAATTTTCTAGTATGATAAGCAGTGAAACAGATTTTATGAGCAACGGGCTTTGACGGAATTGCCATGAATATAGAGTTTTTCTCCTTACCCTAAATGTCTTACAAGCTCCGTATATTAGGTGTACTGAAAAGTTCTGACCACTTGAATTAAAATACAGGCATCGGAAATTTATTCTGGATAATATTTAATATATTTTTTGGAAATGTTTAAGGGGATAATTGGTAAAATACTATGTAAATATTGTTAGAAAATATTTACCGGTGTCAGTTTATTAATTCAAAAGGTGATTCAGTGGCATATACAAGACTTTACGGTGGACCTACATTTTTTTAAAGTGATTTCTTGGCCTTAGTGTTTTAGTGTTGAAATTGGGCCAGTAGTTAATTTTATGAATTGTAATTCCTCAAATTCTACAAATAAACAAGCTCTCGTAATTGATATAGTGTGATGACAGGCCTCTTTTTTCCCCTGCTTTTTCGCGCAGTATGTTTCTTTCCGTATTTTCAGTTGTAAGCGTGCACAATTAATTAACTAAAACATTTTCATATAACTATACTGGTAGAAAAATCAAAGAAAAAAAGCAAAAGTGTAGCTACCCAGTGATAATAACTACGCTCAAAAATTGTAAAAATAGAAACAAGCGTTGCCAACTATACGATAATACTTACCAACATTTCAAAAAATTTTCGAACAGGTTTCACGTCAGTATTTTTTGATAGAAATATTTTATAACTATTTTCCAAGATTAAATAAAGGGAGATTTATTGAAGAATATTTCTAGTATGCATTCCCCCGCCTAAATCGGAGACTTGGCAACTATATGTACGATAATTATAGAACGGTTGGCAAACATGGGGGGAATGGGAGAAAAGTTGATTAAGAAAGCGAGTGCCTTTTAATATTAATAGTATTTCATTCAAGATTTTACTTAACTTTTTCAAGAAAATATTTTACTTAATACTATACTGTTCGAATTAATTGGGACAAATGAAAAAAAAGGTTTTTTTTCAAAAACCTTAGCTTTTAATCATTACATACCTTAAGTAGACTGATAAATCTCTATATTAGTACGAAGTACATCCTCCTTTAGCAGAAATGACTTCTTCAACACATGTTGGCATTGACTCCTCTAGTATAGCTCTCATATTCTTGACTTCATTATCATGGAACCACACTTGTATAGAACTTTTTATCATTTGTTCTGTTGTCGTGCAATGCATCTTAGCTAAATGATTCTTGAGAATATGCCATAAGTTCTCAATGGGATTTAGGTCTGGTGAATTACCTGAACAATTAAGTACTTTTACTTTATTTTCTTGCATAAAAGTCTGGACCAATTTTGAATTGGGACAAGGGATCAAATCATACTGAAATGTTCTGTCAAATGTTTCCGTGAATGGAACAATCCTACTGCATAATAATTCTATGTATTTGACAGAATTCATCATGCTTTTAAGAGGAACTAAGCTTCCAATGTCATTTGTTTTGAAAAAAAGCCAAAACATCTGTTTAGAAGGGTGTTTTACAGTTTGTTGGATATGATATGGTCAGAGAGTTTCACCTTCACTTTGTCTAACTACACTTGATTTGTATTCCTGCACAAATAAATGCGTTTCACCACTAAAAACCACCTTCTTCCAGACATTAACAGTCCATGAACGGTATTTTTTGGCCCATGCTAAACGTTTTTTCATCATTTTGTGAGTTAGAAATTGTTTTTTCCTCGGTCTTGTTGCCCTCGGTCTTGTTGCCTTGCCAACACCATAATCTAATAAATCCCTTCAAAAATCTGTGTTTGTCTTTCTTTGATTTATTTTGCTATTTCTTATTAGAAATTTATCAGTTCTTGGAATAGTTTTCCGTTTGCACCCCCATTTTCTTTTTCTTTTTGGAGATGATGATCCAGGATCTTGAAATGTTCTTAAAATTCTTAAAACACTTCATTTGTCCACACCAGCTGTCATAGCTATATCTCTCATAGTCATAGAAGTGTGTTCATTAAGTGTGATTACTTTAGAATGCTTCCTCGGAGTAATATCCATCTTTAAACAAGTAAAAGTAACATGTGTTACACAAAATGCAAAATTATAACCACCAGCTGCCACACAGAAAGACTCACACTTGAACTAATGATACACTAAAACCAATCAAACGAGTAAATTATAGTCAAGGTCAATCCATCACACTACCTCTATGCAAATATAACCGGTTTGAGGCAGTTCAGGACATCCCTGGCAATCACATACCAACTCAGACAAAAAAAAAAAAAAAAAAAAAAAAAAAAACACGTTTGTCCCAATTAATTCGAACAGTATAGTATTTATTAATTCATGTTCTCTTTTTACAGTCGTTACATAGTTCCTTTCTAACCCTTTGATGAGCAGTTTTCCGGCCAAGTGGAGCACAATCACTAATTCCTTACAATAAAAATTCACCATGGAGTTTATATTAAAAAAAAAAAAAAAAGTTTATTTTTAGAACTTTACAGAAAAAGCAATTTCCCTTTTTTATCTTAACTTTTTAGTAAATTCTAGCTGCAATCTATAATAAATGAGAGTAATTAACTTAACTTTTAAATTGTTAACTTCTTCCTAAGCAGTTGGGGGAATGTTTATACTCACAGACAAATGAGCCCAAACCTAAGACGTTCTCGTAAAACAATGCATTGTTTTTAAAAATATGTACTTTTTGTATATTCGTGTTTAACCGCTTAGGTTTTGCCGCGAAATATTACGGCAGTGGCATATAACGCATAGATTATTAAGGATAATACTTAATGATTTAAACACGAATCCGTAGCATCATTTGTTTAACCCGATCAGGGCATTTCGGCACCTTGTTAGTTCGTCGTGGCTCGCTCAAGACCCCCGTGTTAGAACAAGAAATTTGTAATGAGAAAAATCTGATAAAATTCCTGAATACTTCTACTTTAAGGGAAGACCATGAATAATGCATAACAATTCAAACAAATATTTTATTTCCGTCATAAACACACCCACCTCCTAAAAATGCAGGCATTTACTAAAAAAAAACATAACTTCAGAAAAAATTAAGATATTTGAAAAATTCAAATTGTACGATCAGCCAAAAAAAAAAACGCCAACCCCCAACCTAATTTCGCCGTAAATTATCGTAGAAACATTTGACTGATACCGATCGATTTGTAATAACGTCTAGTTTATAACGGTATAGCCACATTTTGCCTAGGGGTCGTCTACATATAAAAACAGGCATTAATTTCAATAGCAACCCCTATTTTTGACTTTATATTCAGATTTCTGAGATCAAGGCTGTTCGGAAAACATACCTATTTATATACTTTAAATCAATTCTAAATAGAGTTACACGTGAAAATGTATTAGGGGTCCGTCTATACATTTAGAAAATATAAATCATGATCTAACACCCAGTACACATTATTTATTAAGTTTTACACCGGAAAAAAATTTCAGAAATGTTGATTATACTATAAAAAAAATGATTAATTCACAGAACTCTTTGAGTTAGTTTATGAATTAAAAGATTTTTATTGGTTTCTATTGATTAAATATCAAATAGTTCACTTCATACGAAGAAAATTAGATAGCTTGAATAGATATTAAAATATCTGGCAAAAATAAAATAAATAATTAAATAAGGTAAATGGTTTTAAATTTGTTTTAAATTTGTTTGAAAATTCAAAATTATTTTATTTCAAGCTGCCGTATAATTCTCTGAAACGGTGGCACTCAACCTGGTTCCCACGGCCGTTTCACAGTGACAATGGGAGTTTGTTCTGATACTGCAGTTCTTTCATTTTCTTTAATTTAATTGACTTTTTAAAAATATTAAAACAGATTTTTTTTTTTTATTTATTTATTTTTTTTTATTAATTTATTTTTTTCATGACATTATTAAAAACTTTTACATAAATCTCCACGATATTCTTTTGCTTTTATATTTTATAATGTGCAACAAATTAATATGCAAAATAATAAATCCTACTACATAATTGGAGGTTCTAAAATTCTACTCTTAACACAGATACCGAAGTGGACGGTGGGTGTAGAAAGGCTGACTACCCTTAATCTAAATCTTCAGTTGAAAAGGTCAAAATGTTACATTACTTTATTAAAAAAAATAGGGGGGGGGGTAGAAAGAAAGAAAATAATAATAATAAAATAAAATAAAATATAAATAAATAAATAAAAAATCTTAACAATAAACTATGGGAACAGAAGCAGGGAAGCCACCGTCTCCGTGAACGATAAAAATTACGATGTCGTGTCTCCGGACCATCGTAGGGGTGCGTCCCAGACCGTCGCGAATTACCCATAGCGCAGTACTAGTGCGACATTCAACCCAACCTACCTACCTACCAATATATTGTGGTGTGAACTGGCGTATAAGTGACCGATTACGCATGTATTTCAGTGTGGAATAGCTTTCTTAGTAGGAAAAATCTGTTTGGATTTTCACAAATATATATGATTTTAAGTTTATTTAAAATTTGCTTTGGAAGAAGATGATGACTCCTCATTTAAATGCTAATGCTGAAGGTCACATGTGGATAGCGGTAAAAAGTAAAAATCTATGTTAAAGTAAAATAAATTTCTCTTAAAAAAAAAAAAAAAAAAAGAATAACTGTGGGCTAAAAATACCCCGGAATAAATTAAAATGTTGTTTATTCTGGTTTTAGTCAAGTGATATCACTTGTGCTAAATAGCTGGATCCGCCCTCTCTTAAGCTCAGGTTCAGCTCATCATTAAAATATTGTTTTTAATATCTGCCGCAATGTTCAATGAAATGTTCAAATCACAAATGTCAATTTTCATATATTTTGAAATCTTCCCGTTTCAACTTTAAAAGCATTTAGATTAATTAATTTTATTTTGAATTTTTAAATTTAGACGATTAAACTCTTTTAAATGAAATTTAAGCATTCTGAAAGATCAATATCTATATATTTAAAAGTAATAAGACTATTCCTTTGTTTTAAATTTTTATTCCATAATAACTGTGACTTTGATTTCGTGATTAGGAAATTGAAAATAAATACTATTGAGCTATGTTCCAATAATAGATCTTATAAACTTAAAAAAAAAAAAGCAATTTTTCACTATTTGATTCTGTATTAAAAAACTTTTAATAGAAATTTGATATTTTATTATGTTACATTATGGGATAAATTTTAAATAACACAAAGCTTACAAACGGTACAGTAACCAAATGCAAATATGTCACAACAAAATTTAAACAGAAAATTCATGGTAAAAAATCTTTTTAAAATTATTAAATATTCATAATAATAATAATAATAAAACGATTGTCGAATGCATAATTGCTGTTTCATGCAATCAGCTGTACCGTGTTTTCTAAAACAAGAGGTGTACGTACTCTTGAATATTGAAATGCGAAAAAAAGTGTAACAGGGTTAAAATAGAATTTTAGCAGCGAAAAACTAGAAAAAAGATATTTAATACTTATAAAGAAAGACTTAAGATATTAGGATCGGATATATTCCTCTCTTGTACCGTAAGCCACGCCTTTTCACAAATTTTCACAAAACTTTATAATATAAAACAAAATAATTTTGCATATTTGTAATTAGATCATTTAAGTTTTGTCTTCAATAATCGATATAGTAAATACCATTGTGATTTATGCATACCAGCGTCACATATAGAGTCAAATAGGAGTATGCAAATTAGTCTTTTTTTAAAAATAGTGTTTCAGAGAATCAGAGGCGGGGCTTCTTTTCTTTTGAAATTCTTTCACAGTCCCACGCCTACATTGTGATAACTTTACAAAAATATGCCAATTTGTATAATAAACATCGAAATATTGCTTAGGAAACAATAAAAATAACATAAAGGTAAATTAAAATAGTTTTCCGTCAAATTATATACAAACATTTACTTATAGAGGATACAGTATATAACAAGTGACGGCCCCCTAACAGGAATAAAAAGTGAAATATCACTGTAACTCAAAAAATAATGTTAGGAACGAGCTGTAAATTTGGAAACCCATGTTTTTGATGATGCCCGTTCTATTCGTGCAAAAATTAACATAGATCATAATTCATAATTTTTTCAAATATGAATTTATTAATAATTTTCATAATTCAAAAAATGTTTTTTTAGCAAAAATTTGCATGGAATATGTTTGAGACACTTCATTCTAACGAATAAAAAAAACAGAATTTAAATATCATAATTATTTCGGAAGATATGATTTAATGTTTGTCACATTCACTTAACATTAGCATCCCCAAACTTTGACAGCTTATAACTCTATGAAAAATTGAGCGAAATATATAAACTATACCATTTTCCGTGATGATTTGATCCAAAGAATTCCATTAAATTATAAAAAAGGGGGGTTACCGTTGAAAAAAATGAAGTTGATGTCAGTTTTAATATGTTGACGACCCCCTAAGTAAAATCTAACTATAACATTATAAACTAGACGTTATTACAAACTGATCGGTACCAGTCGCATGTTTCTACGATAATTTACGGCGAAATTAGGTGGGGGGGGCGTTTTTTTTTTTTTTTTTTTTGGCTGACTGTATATTAACGTTTAAGAATGGTATTTTTATGGACAAAATCACAGACTCAAGAAAACAAGAAGAACTGCTTGAGTTAGTGGTATTTCTTCTATAGGTGGATTCTGAGAAATAAGACCAAAGAAAAGTGGCTCAGATCTCAGTTTGATCAGGTTAAAGAGTTTAACATTTTAAATGAACGCCAATAGGCAATGCCTGTTATTTAAACTGAGAAAACATGCTGACATTTAATAGTTAAACTAACAACTATAAAATATTAAAACACTGATGTTGCAATATTTTTACTTTCAGCCAAGGTTATTTTTTATCATTTGAAATAAAATCCCGAATTCTCACAAGATAAACTTTAATTTTATTTGAATTTTAATGAAATATATTTAGATTAAAAAAAAAAGTTTCAATGAGAAACTTCAAATTATATGTATCCATTGAAACTGTAGAAAGCGAAAAAGAGGAATAATTTTACAGTTCTTTCTTTATAAAAGATTAAGATGCATATACACATAAAAGAAAAGTAAATTATTTTTTCAAGAAGAAATTGAACTTAAACAGCTTTTTTCTTTATGATATCATTAAATATGAAAACGGAATAAAAACAAAGACCCATTTCGAATGGCTCAAAATTTCTTTAAGAAATAAAAAAGTTTAATTTTCTTGCTGTACTTTTACTATTACGAAAACAGTCTTCTTTTTATGGCCTGCAAATTCACTTTACTTTTCTATTCATAACTTAAAATTATAATTAAGTGTTTAAAGAAAGATTCGTTTGTTTCAAAATAATTTATATTATTCGGATGAAAGTAATTTAAGATATAACTATTGTTTCTCCAACAATGTTCTCAAGAATATGGCATTCATTAAATGTTTTCTTTATTATCATTATCTTGTAAAATAGTAAAAGAAGTAATATAAGAAATGGATGAAATAAAATTTTACACATTTTTTAATGATATTTATTTCAGTCTTTTTATTTGTAAGCAAACACAATCCTATTCAAACTTAAAATTAAACAATTTATTATTTCAGTGATTTTTTTTTTTTTTTCTGAAAATAAATTTTATTAAAATTTACCCTTTCCTTCTTTCAAATTCAAACCATTAAGCAGAATATATTTGTTTAGAAACTATAAAAATACCCTTAAAACATTATAATTTGTGGATGAAAATTTCATTTCTTCAAGGCTTGTAATTAAAAAAGCACACCTGCTGGCAAAATGTTTATCTATTTTGGCATCAGCTGGCACGTACGCGTTTAATCGCAGTGAATATCCTTTATGACAAACACATACTTGCCAACCATCTCATTATGAACCGTACAATTTTCAGTACCCGCTTTTTTTACACACCAGTCATTTTTTAGAGTAATTTTATTGTTTTATTTCATCGTAGCATTATTTGGAGAGAATTACTCTAAATATAAAATGGTGTAAAAAAGGGCGTTTTTTCAAGGGGCGTTAACAATTGTACGGTTATTAATGAGATGGTTGGCAAGTATGCAAACATATAAGTATCAGAAACCTTACTAAATGATATTAGATGTATCCGATTTGTCAGATATGCCGATTTTCTTCTGACATTTACAGACATTTCAACTTTTATAATTTATTCCGGAGTTTTTTTAGTGCGCCTTTTCTTCCCGCTAGAAATTTTGTAGGATAATTCACTCCAACATTTAGTTCGAGAGAAATGATGAGTGCCGAGTACCTGGGCCAAAATGGATATGCCCCACAACTCAGCAAACCAGAGATGATAGAAAACAGAATAAGTACAGATACCAGATGATAATATATATATATATATTACTGATAAGGTCACTAAATAGGCAATTATTTAAAAATAACATGACTCTTTAACTTCAAAGAACCATAAAAAGAAAAATTAAGGAACATCATCAACCTGATCATACCCGAGGGCTTCCCAGAGAATGGCTAGTTTAGCAATGAAATTATCAGTGTTTTCATTTTATTGCGTGCATTCCTAAGTTTAATAATTAATTCATTAAAGTTTTAACTTTAAATTCGGTCGCAGTTTCATTGAGAATGTCAAAAAATCATGAATGGGGTTAGTCTTAAGAATATTGGAAAAAAGAGTCCAGATTTTCATTAGTGGGAGTGGCTACGGAGAGTGAGGGAAATTTGGATTGGTTGAACTGGTTTCGGAGTGAGGGAAATTCGGATTGGTTGAAATGGTTTCGGTTTTCTGGAGAAATAATTTTGGTAATATGCGATTTAGATCTATTTTCAGGAAACTTGGGGCAACCACTGCAGCTAGCTAAATAGTTTTCTCCACAATTACAACAGACAGAATTAATTTTTTTATCTCTGAGAGGGCAATCTTTAGTTAAATGCTCTTCAGAGTAACGAATGCATCTAATTTTCATTTGACAATTTTTAGCGGAATGAAAGACTAGCGTCTCGCCGCAGCGTCGGCTCTCTGCGTAAGTGAGAGTTAATGCTAAGAGAGCGTGCGTAAAGGACTAGATATAAATTGCTGGATTCATGCAAATTAACAGCAGGGCATCGTCCTTTTGGCACATTTTCTTAATTTTTGTGTATTCCTTTAATGCAAAGATATTTCAAATCAAAAACACTTTTTTATCCCTCTTCCCAAATATTTCTTCCAATGTTTCACTAAAATAACTGCAATTTATCAATTAATAGACTACACACATAGAATAGACAAAGATTATATAAAACGTAGACCATCTAAAAGGTTTTATTAAAAAACAGCAGATTTATTTTTATGAAATGTTCATTAGTAATAGATGATTTAAAAATTAACAAGGGAAAAAAATGGGACATGGCCCTCAAGGCAGGGCCGTGAGGGACAACTGTTTTAGGCTCATATGACCCCTTCAGAAGTATATGGGAGAAGTATATTTTTGTTTATGTATTTTCAGAAGTATATTTTTGAGCTCCAATCTTATGTATCTGCGATACATGGGAGCCTATGATGTAGAATCAAGTGTTTTTGCCAAAAAAAAAAAAAAAAAAAAAAAGAAAGAAAGATAACGCCAAATTACCGCGTGAAACGGCAACTCAGCCAACTTTCTCGTAGAGAGCCGGCGCTGCAGCAAGACGCTAGTGAATGAAAGTACATCTGACATTGAAAACATTGAAGTGTACGGGTAGGGTTTTTATACTGTTCAATTTGAATTTTATATTATAATAGCGCTTCTGGATGAAAAATAGATTTACTGCGCTCAGTATCATTTAACTGAATTTGGAAAAGGGGGAGGGGTTTCTTAATTTTAAAACTGACTAACTGATTGATTTTAATAACTTCGTAATTTAATTTAGATAAGGCGTCCTCAATATCTAGTTGAGTCGTCTTAATAAGTCCTCGAATGATAATTTTAAGTGGGGGATGTTTTTGCTTTTCATTTTTAAGATAATACTGAATTTTCATTTCAGAAAGCTTCTCAGTTATGTCATTGTGGATAGTATTAGATTTGGGGA
The DNA here is from genome assembly GCA_963930645.1 of Salticus scenicus. Lineage (NCBI taxonomy): Eukaryota > Metazoa > Arthropoda > Arachnida > Araneae > Salticidae > Salticus > Salticus scenicus. The sequence goes on along the minus strand of OZ005648.1, from coordinate 146,939,552 downwards.
AGATTTTAATGAAATCACCCGCAGGTGTAGCAATGAAATTGCAGTGACCTAAGGCCTTTTCAAGATTCCTGAGTAATTGCTTTTTATTACCACATTTTACTGTAATAAATCGGCCTATAGGTAGAGAAATTTTCTTAGCTTGTCTGGGTTTTGGCGTGTAGTTAAGCATGAAATCAAACAGCAATTTTTAAAGATGCAATGCAATTATACCAATGAAAATAAGTGAATAAAATTCGAATAAAAAATTTTTGAAGTATAATTTCAAAATTTTTCCACGTTTTCGGCAAAGTTCATGAAAGTTTGTTCACGTTCCACGGTGCGACTATAGGCTCCATATGCATTCATCCAGTCATTATTTTTGTTTGTAGTACTGTATTCTCCTCCACAACCATCACAGTGATCTATATTAAAATCTATTCCCTCGTATCTATAGAATCTGATAATTTTAAACGCATTTCATCTTCATCGCTGTTGAAAGTGTCGTTTTTTTTTTTTTTTTTTTTCTCGCGTTTATTTTAGACTTTTTCACGGTTTTAAGCTTTTTTATCAACTTTATCCGTTTCTGTTATGAATATTTCCGACGTTTTTAAATATTTTATGATGACGTCAAAGCTATAGTTATCTGTTTGATAACATATGCTTTTAACATTTTGGTAACTATGGTTTGGTTACCTAACTGATTTTGTCATGGTTACACCAAGATTTAATGCTATATCTTAAGGTACTTTTGCTGGTTATAGTACATCATGAGTTTTTGTTGTTTTATAGGTAGTCATCTCTCCCCGATTTGATGAGGTCACCTCTCCTAAAACTGAAAGACAGTTATCCATCCTATTTAAAGCGTTACTCCGCCATGTAGTCATTGTTTTAGGCTTGGAATCAAATAATTAATAACGCGCCGTAAAAATCCGTATAGTTATATATATATATATATATATATATATATATATATATATATATATATATATATATAAACGTACGTATTGTGAATGATTCAGATACCTAAATCAACAAAAATATTCAACCACTAAATAAAAATAATAATAATAATAATATATATATATATATATATATATATATTAATTTTTATTATCAAAAAACACAAATTCACGTCAAAATCAATGAATTAATTGAACTACTTCTTACGAAAACTATTTATGCTGAAATATCTGATTAAGTTTTGGAAATATTTCGACTGAACATCTCTTTTCTGTGGCCGTCTATCCTAGAGTTAGTCTATGTTTTTAGCAATAGAATGTTTGTATATATATATATATATATATATATTTGTAAGAACGCACTCTTAAATATGTATACAAACAACGACTCGCAGTAAACTGTAAAATAAAAAATAGATAGTTTATTATAACATAACATTGTTTCATGTTAAATTACAAAAATGGTTGGTACGGTCCCGTTTCCCTGACATTTTAAACTTTATAATTAGATAAAAATTTTCCCCATAAATGATCATGGAAACATACTGTAGAAGATCACTATAAAAATATAGGGGTGGAAAAGACAGGAAAAAAATACGGACAAAAATATATATTTAAAAAAAATAATAATTATTATTAGCTTTTTAAAGGAAAACATAAACAAAAACTAACAACTCATTTTATTGTTGTTTTAATTCAGTACATATATAGAAAATTTTAAATAAATGTGCAATATCATCTTTTGAATACTCACAATTCCTTTCTTTTTCCTCTTTCTATTTTTTTTTTTTTTCAAATTATGAATTATGATATGAAAAACGGAAGAATATACACATATAGAATCATAAAAATATTCTGCCTAAGTGCAAATTACACATTTTACAAAAAATAACAAAAGTTTGCCTTTCTACTACCAAGATAATGATTTATGTCGAAATGTTACCTTGATAAATGTTGAAGTTTCGTAATATTATTTTAATTAAAGTAAAATAATATTATTAAGTAGAAGTTTGAAGTTTCGTAATATTATTATAATTTCGTATTATTGTTATAATTTTATTTTTATTATAAAATTTGAGAATATATACTAATGTAAACTTCCTTTATATGTACTAGAAATTTTTTCTTTTCAAATGAAACAACGAGTGACAGCACAAAATCTTTTTTTTTTCTCTTAACATAGGAAAACTTTTCTATTTTAATATGATATTATTTGTATTCAAAGCAATGCTACGCATTTTTATTGGTAATAAGAATGAAGATGAATTGTGAAAAGAAAATAGTCCATCATAAATCAGGGAATCTTGAAAAAAAAAAAAAAAAAAAATCCAATTCATCTTCCTGAACAAAAAGAATACCATACATTGTCGTGCCCGTAAAATATACGTATTCAACTCAAAATATATACTATGACAATCATTCTTTAAAAAAAGGAAGGTATAGACGACATAAGATATCGATGGGATATTTCATACTCCTAATATTGCTATAAAAACGAGATAAAAGATATGCTTGGACTGAAGGAAAAAGAGTAGAATCTTTTCTACTATTTATTTCTAGAAGAGCAGTTTCTTCAATTTTACGGTCCCTAAGCCTATGTTATGGATTTGTATAAAGTTTGATAAATTTATCAATTTAAAAAAAGAATCTTATCCAATGGAATAAAAAAAAAAAATATTTTTAAATATATGGGTTATGTTATATTATTTAAGAAATATTAAATGAAAGCTTATTTAGATTGAGACTCTAGTGATGTATTATAAAAGAACTCTTAAACGTACAGCAAAAAACAAAAATAAAATATTAAATAACTAATATACATATAATACCTAAATATATTATTATTATTGAAACGTAACCAATCTAAATTAGAACACACACTATGACGATTTCTGCCAACATTTTAATTTATTCTCGAGTATATTTAGCCTCGCCTTTATTTCATACCACTTATTTTGAAGAGTATTTTTTTTTCTTATTTTACCGAAGTTATATACTGGAAAAGATTTTCTGTAAATAAAGTGGTACGAAATAAAGACGAGGAAAAAATTCTCCAGAATAAATTAAAATGTTGTCAGCTATGCTATGCTTCGTGTTTGAAATCTATTTCACAAACACAAAATCATATGTGAAATTACTTATAAAAACTAGCAACGTAAAGGTAATGAATGTGGTGTGAATAAGGAATGTAAGTTCATTATTGAATGAACGTATTATGCTATGGTTTATGCAGGATTGAGCTATAGTTTTTTATTCATTAATGCTGTACTTTATGTGCATTTGAGCGCAAAGTTGTTGCATACAGAGTTGCCAAATATAGGGACATTTTTATTCAATATTATTATTATAGATTCACCAACAATTTTGAGGATTCGAAGTACTTCAGCAACATTACAATTAAAATTTAGTGGTAGTTATTGAATTAAAAAAGTCCCTGTCTTTGGCTACAATGGCTGCATGCCAGAAAAAATTAATTCATTATTTCTGAAAAATATACAAAAATTACTAAATCAGTTTTCTAATTGTTTTGACAAACAATTATCTAAGATTTGAATAACTCTTTTCTGAATTGCGTAAAACCATTTTTAAATGCCAAATATTGTTGAATAGTTGACATATTGTTCCAATTCAAAATGGTTAAAGAGTTGACTCTATAACTGAAAACTCATTATACTAAATTCATACTTTTATTAACATTTACTTTGCTGTAACCAATAATAAAAAAATACATATTTCCCTATACAGCAGAGAAAAATTCTATTGGAGCAATATTGAATGATATGGGACTTTTTTGTTGTTTTATAGAAGTCTGTTGTTAGACACTGTGCAATATATTAAATAAATATACAAATCACTTTTGATGTTTTGCTAATAACAATTATAAATTATATCATTAAATGCGTATTATATAACTAAATAAAATTTATATGCATATGCACTATTTTATTTTTTACAAAAATATTTAAATGTGTTTTCATATACTTTACATAAGAATATACTATAAAAATACTACAAAAACAGATTAAAAATCTACTGAGATTTTAACTTTCAACATTATACAAAAATGAATCTACAAATGATTCAGGCAAAAAAAAAAAAAAAAAAAAAAAAAAAAAGAGAGAGAGAGAGGGGGGGGGGAGAAAAAAGTGCATAAAAAGAGAAAAAAATCCATAAAGAGAGGGAATAATTCGAAAATGAACATAAAATTAGTTTTTCAAAAAATAGGAAAAAGTTATTTTTACTTTAGTAAGAACTTCCATTTATTTCCTCCGCTCTAGATATATTTTTATATTATTTTTACAAGAATTCCTTAGGATATTTCCAAAGATAATTTAACCATAAAATTCATTTATCAAGAATAATATCCTTCCTTCGTAACATGTATTTAATATGAAACAAAATGTTATAATATTTTAGATTAAAGTTTTAGAAATGTGTAATTATTTTGAGCGTTTTATAATGTATTTATAATCATAATATTATTCGTTATAAAATATTAAAACAATGTTTAATAATATTCTTTATTTAGAGACAGTTTAATTTTTAATAAATCTTTTTAATGAGATTTTCAATAAATCTAAATACCAAAGCGTACTTTTACTTAAATGTATAATATGTACTGATACAAAATTTTTCTGTGTTCGTAGAATGAAACGAATTTCACCTAATTTGTATATATGTATCATTTACGTGTTATCGGAAAAGTAAATTGTTGTATGAAAGTGAGATTTTACGGTTAATTTTTTAGACTGTTATATATACATACTTGTCAACCATCTCATTATGAACCGTACAATTTTTAGCAACCGCCTTTTTTTCGCACCAATAATTTTTTAGAGTAATTTTAGTCTTCTTTAATCATAACAACATTTGGAGAGAATAACTCTAAAAATATAGTGATGTGAGAAAAGGGACGTTTTTTCAGGGTTCGTTAACAATTGTACGGTTATTAATGAGACGGTATTCAAGTATGTATATATATATATATATATGTATATATATGTATATATATATATATATACATACTTGCCAGTGGTGGACATAGTATAAAATTATACCTAAATTTGGCAACGCTGACGAGATGAATGATATTAAATTGGACCACCAAAGGGTTAAAATGTGGATTTGAAAGATTTTTTTTACATGATTAAATTCTCAAGACTGTAAATAAATAAATATATATATATATATATATATATATATATATATATATATATATATATATTAATCAAAATTCATTGAATGTAAATATAATAATAAAGTAAACGTTTAATTCGTAATGCAACAAAAATAAAATAATAAAACGATTAAAAAGATATATTGTGTATAAAAAAGTTCATTTAACTCTTTCAGGGGCAAGCAAATTCTCTTTATTTAAAACCAACAGCCACCAGAAATCACTAACAATATTCAAATGCAGGACATAAAAGCGGTTATTGATCTAACACGGAAACGTTAAAAAGGTGTCGTCTTCAAAAAATATTTAAAAAATGTATGTGATTCTGCTCTTCATAAAACACCAGAAAGTGAAAAAATTCTCGGCTGAAATGAATTACAGCGACCACAAAAAATTATCAAAATTAAGCATTTTTGGCGATTCAACGCTGTTAGGCGATAAGTTTGCTAGTACCGAGATTGCCGTGTACGAACAGAACCGTGTTTTGCTTCTCCGCTAAGTACTCAAAATCAATCGCCTAACAGTGTAAAATTGCCAAATATGCTTACTTTTGATAATCTTTTGTGGTCACTGTAATTCATTTCAGCCGATATTTTTTTCACTTTCTGGTGTTTTATGAAGAGTAGAATCGCGTATATATTTTTTTTTTTCAATATTTTTTGAAGACGACACCTTTTGAATATTTCCTTGTAAATTATAAAAGAAAAATTTTATAAAAAACAAAGAAGGGGAGAGGGCAGTTTTTGCAGTTTTGAATTAAAATTTGTACTTGCACTATGTAATCACCGCCCCCTGAAAGGGGCAAGCTGGTTTTACTTAAGAATTGCTAAATAGTACCGCAAAAGAATGTATTTTAAACATTTAAATAAAACTATGACAGAATAATACAGAATGTTTCTAAAACTTTGTAATAACTGATAAACTCTAGTATTTCCAAAATTGTTAAGCCAATTTTAAGAGTTTCGACAGTTAAACCTACGTTGTTAAACGGACAAATTTGTTTATGGGATTACTCAACACATCATGCTTTTTTTTTTTTTTTTTTTTTAATTCCGTATTTACATCTATTATTTATTTATTTATTTATTTTTCGTTTTGGTTTTTAAAAACTATAAACATACATTTTATAAACATGCATTTAGTTCATTTTTCATAAGTTTTAACTAAAAAAAAATTAAAAATGAATATAATTAATTTTCGATAAAGAAATCGATTTTAACGATTATGTTGGTGTTAAGGTGGACTCACTATACTTGGATAGGAGGCCTGGGTGGAATGATCTCTTTCAGTGGTCTTTTAACCCTTCCAGGAGCGGTGGTTGCATTGTGCGACCACAAATTTTAACTCAAAATTGCAAAAACTGTCCCCGGAATTGTTTTATATTTTTTTCTTTTATAAATTAGACGAATAACTTTATTTATTTCTTGTCTTTTAATATTCTTGAAGATTTCTGATGGCTGTTGATTTAAAATGAAGAAAAGTTGCTTCCCCTGAAAGGGTTGAAGGTGTGTTAGCTCATAATTACGGGAGTTTTGACTGTTGTGATTTTTCTGAATGTGAAAACAAAATTCAAAACAAAACTGATCATAAAAAAAAAAATCCACATAAAATAACGCAGGCTTTGGTTGTTGCTAAGAATATATATTGTGCGCTCTTAAGTAACCTAAATACTTTGTCTGAAATCAATATAAAGTACTTTGTAACTTAAATAACTGCGTATTATGCGACGATTTTTTTTTTAATTCGTCTTTGAAATGTACTACATGCACAGTCATTCACTAAGTAATATCTTTTGTGATGACAGATATATTTCCTAGCGAATATTTGTATGATTTCCTGGCTTATGTTAATCTATTGATTTTGTCAAAGGTATGTTTATTATCGCTGTGTATATGTGCATCGAAGCAAACTTAGCTGTTTACACAGGAATATTATGTACCAATAATACAAATGTTGATAGCACTATAAATGCTTATTGTTACAGAACTACATACTTTTATTCGACAAGAAGTTTTAAAACAATTTGCAAATAATGTCATGATCGAATTCCAGTTAAAATTTAAAATATTAACATGGAAATGCATTTATTTACAAAAGTAAATTTATAAATTTTACCAACATTTGTATGGTTCTTTTCAATGTCAATTATTAAATGCCTATCATTGTATAGGTTTGTATGTCAAATTAAATATTTTGCCGATATTTCAGTTAAATATCTGATTTAAACATAAAAAGCAGTATTTTACGATTATTTACAAAAATGAATTGTATAATAATAAACACAATTCATTAGATATTAACAATTATTGAAATATATATCCTCTTATACGAAGAAATAATTGATTTTTCTATCGATAAAACGTATAAAATAGAAATTATTGATGTGCTCCAAATATGCAAAGAAAGAGATTTATTTTAGGAGCTTGAAAACTTAATGTCAAGGAGAAAGCTACAAATGCGTAAATCGATTTGAATATTAGTAAGAAAAAAAGTAACCACTAAACAATCGATTAAATTTCCCAACACCCTTTATTGGGCATTAGTTGATCCAAGAAAAATAATTTTAAATAAGAAAGTGGCTATTAACTTTGAAAAATAAGCGGTTTAAATTAATGTTTCGTAACCAAAAATAAAAGTTTTAAGAACCCTTTTGACCTTATTTAATTTACGATCGTGCAGGTTGCAAAGTTATGTAATGAATACATTAAAAAGTTTTTTTTTTTTTTTTACTTCAAATTCATTATTTAAATAGATAAACTTTTGAAATTAAAAGTTAGTTTTTAATGTAAATAATAATTTTGAAAATGTTAGAATAAATTAATAAAAAATACAATGATGAAGTTTTTATATCCTATTTTTTTTATAGAACACATAATGCAGAAAGCTAAATAAATGCATATTAATATAAAAATATATAATATATACATCAAATTAGTGAGTTTTAAAATTGCGTACTTCATTCCAAAATTGTATTTTTCATGCATTTTTGTAGGTGTGCTTTGGCATATTTTTAAAATTACGATTTCAATATTAAAATTAAAAATATCTAAATATTCAATACTTTAATTTAATATCTTTAACGACAGAAAAACAATTATACAAAATCATAATGATAAACGGATGTAGTAAAGTAAAACACAATAACATTAAAAATACAACAAATAATTATCCAATTCCTATACTGTGTTTTTTGTATGGTTATTTCATATTTTCAGAATACTAAGATGGATTATTACTCTTGCATATATTCAGGAAATGTTTTTCTGTTCTAGAGTTCGATTAACAGCCAACAGAATTGAGGAACATTACCAATAGAAAATTCGTAAATACCAATGGGTTTCTAAACCAACGGGTAGATATTTTCTTTTGAATAATAATAACAAGTAAACACTTGACGTTAAAGGGAATTCCGAATCATTACAATCAACAACGCTTTAACCAGTATTCGAATCTTGCAGATAGCAAATGAAAGCTACAATACGATACTGCAAATAGAAGCATCTTAAATTCAAATAAAAATGTCTGAAATACGTAAGCATGCTAAATTTCAGACAACACACACATTTGAATGTAATACTCGTAAGTGTCTTTTTATAAATATACTGAGATACATGTCTAAATAAAGTTACTATCTCTGAAATTAAGAGGTATTATAAATTAGACATTTAGAAATTAAAACCTTTGACAATTTAAACACTTAGAAATTCTACTATATTGCAGTTCAGATCAGGGTTGACAAATTTGGCCTTTTTTTAATTCAATAATCACCAATAATTTTGAGAAGTGACATTTGATATACATATTACACTATCAATCTTCGAAGTGATTAGTCAAACGTTACAAATAAATATTATTGGTGACTATTGAATAAAAAAAAGGCCAAATTTGGCAACCCTGGTTCAGATACTTAGAAGTTTAGACACTTGCGTTACTCAGTAAATTTTGCACACGGAATATGATTTAAGTAGCATTCATACCCTGTTAAAACTTCTTTTAAATTCAATAGATATAATATTATTTTTCTTAATAAGCAATTAAACTAATTATACTTTGTAAACTTTATGAAATTTTCAAATATTAATAGTCTAAAATGTGTATCATATTTTCTGAAAATTATATATTAAATAATTAATGAAACAACATATTTAAAAGCGTAAAAAAGAAAAAAAAAAGCTTTCTTAAGCAATATATAAAAGAATATAGATGAAGGAAGCAAGTAACCTGTAATTAAGATAAGGAAGCAAATTTGTAAATGAACAATCAAGAACAATTTGCACATAAATGATTTATTTTCTTAAAGAAAAAAAAAATGTTTTCTTTCGAAACATTCATTTTACCTCGATGTAAAGCAACATATTTTTTTGGCTTTAATCTAAATAATTTGTGTTATTTTAAATGTCAGTCAAAAAAAATCGTTTTCCAAACACCATAGGCTATACAACATTCAGATACTTGTTATGCATTTAAAAAAATTATCCTAAATCACTACGCATGAAATTAATAATAAACACTAAGCTTTAGATATTATCGATAGTTTTATTATAAGATGTACCGAATAAACATAAAACTGCGATTTGTTTTTTGCGAATACTAGAGTATATATTATCAAGCAAAAAATATCAGATATGCATCATAGGGTCATGATTGTAAAGATGCTCGCCTCTGAATCCGTTGGTTCTCGCTTCAAATCCAGACAAATGAAATGAAAATTTTTCTTGTAAACATTATATTCTATTTACACTCTTAAAGGTTCTATTTCTTTTTTAACAGAAAAAGAGTCACACGTCACATTTTTAATGGAAAATATTCACTGTGGTTAGTAACAGCTACCTAATATCTGGAAGCTAAATGATCAAGGATGGCGGAATTTCAGACACTTTAAATGCGTGAAATCATGTGCCTTTTAAGATACTTCAAATGTCTGAAGTAAATACGATATATTTTGCATCTTAAATTCTAACATCCCATTTCATACATATTCATGTCTGAATTTCAGGAATTTGTATTAAGAGTGTAATCATTTCTTTTAAACTGGGAACTTAGAATGAATGAGAAATGGAATAAAAGTTAGATGTTGTGAAGAACTATTTTTTTCTTTTTTAAATCTATATAAGTGAATATATTTTCATTCATTTTTCCTAAAGCGTTTTCTGATATATTTATTTAATTCCGTTTATTTATTGTCAGTACATATAATAACGCTGACAAAATTTTTCTTGGTTTTGATAACAAATTTCTTAGATTTTTTTTAAATGCAAGTTACAATCCATTTAGTAGAAGAAAAATTTTATCATTCATTTCTGTTTTAAAATTACGTTAATATGCCTTTCGTCTAAAACGGAGTAATTTGCTGTCATTGTATGATTTACTATTTCTTCGATTTCCTTTTTTTCTTGTTTTTTAAAGCGCATAATCTTTATATATATATATATATATATATATATATATATATTTCTATACTTCTTTAATAGTTTTTTTTTCCTTTGTAATTGATATTAATACAAACTACAGAATAAAATTATTTTTCAAACACTTTTTTGTTAATTATTGATGTTGTATTTGCTAATTGTTTTTTCTCTAAACAGAGATCTTTTTTTCTAAAAGATAATTTAGGGCTAGTTTATTTCATGTTATTTTAGATTCTGAAAATTTTCATCAACGTTATCTGCAATTCATAAACTATTCAATTAAAATTTTTTGAACAAATTGAATCTTTTCAATAATCCATTCTTTTTCTTATTAAATACTGAATATTATTTTATGAAATTTCTAAATTAGTATTCATCATTGTATTACAATAAAATCATATTATCATGAAGCAATTAAATTTTCAATTCATTAAAAAAAGGTTTGAGTTTGTTATAAATAATCCACCATTTTTTTTTTTTTTTTTTTTTTTTTTTTTTTTTTGCGTCATCATGTCATGCAAAACTTTTTATTATTATTTTTTTTTTTTTCAGAAAAATCGCTTTATAAATAATAAAATAAATAAATAGTACTAAGGGAAGTACAGTCGGTAACAAAAGTATACGAACACTAGCAAAAATTCCTAGGTAAAAAAAGTACACTTCATACGGTTTTGTTAAATAAATCTTTGTCAAATCCTGTTTTTAGTCAGTGTAAGAACATGATTCGATAAGGATTTATTTAACAAAACCGTATGAAGTGTCCTTTTTCTACATAGGAATTTTTGCTGGTGTTCGGACACTTTTGTTACCGACTGTATAATGCTATAAAGTGTTCTTAAAATTATTTTTATGAGATTACTCCTTAATGTTTTACTTATTAGAATATATTAAAAAACAATTTTACATTAAATAAAGTATTTATTTACAGTAAATAGTACATAAACTTTTCTAAATTAACTACAAGCATATGAACTATTCCTTATGAATATTAAAATAAAATAAACACATTTCATGTTCTGTTTTGTCTTTTAAATTTATGTAAAAAAAAAAAAAAAAAAGAAAAGAAAAGAAAAAAAAGAAAAAAACATATATATTTAAAATGATATTTCTTTTATTTTTCAGATATTTCACCATGACGATAACGAGCAAAAGACTGGCTGTTTTTACATTCGAAATCTGAAACGTCATGTGGTTTTTCCCGTTAAAAATGGAAGACTTTTAGTGATTTTTGAAAAGATGGCATAGCTCAATACTCAGACATTTATGACAGAAAAATGGACAAAAATAATACTTCTTAAAATGCAGGAAGATGCACTCTAAGATTCGGCAGATAACTTTTGAAACATTTTCTGAAAATCTATATTTGATTCCTTCAAATATTTTAGATGTTCCACTCACGAGTTTACAAAGATGAAACAAATGAAGAATTCTTCCTCTACTTAAAAACTGACTTTTGATTTTGTATTTTAAATCTCAAGATGAATATACAAATCTCAAAATGCCAAAGAAATTACTTGATATTTTTGATTATCCATGGATGTTTAGTTAAACTTTGATACTTTTCAAATGAGCTCAAATTTTAAAACATATTTATCTATGGTGGAAATGGGTACAAAAACATTTCAATTTATTTAGTTAAAAAAATAATAATAACTCCAGCTAAAGTATATATATGATCTCATTCTATAAAGAAGTATTAAATACTTTATCTACATTTTTTGCATATGTATTATAAATTTAAACAAAAAAGAAATGTTCCTGTTATTCATATTCAACATGATTTTGAATTAATGTCCTACAATTTTACATATTTAATAAATTTTTTTAATGAATTTCTCCACAACCTAAACAAAAAATGCTAAATAAGATGTGTATAATAGAAATACTATTTCTTTGTTGTCTGAATTTTTTACAGATATTTAAGACTGTAAATAACACGGAAGATCCCAACATTATAACAGCAAGTGCTTTGACTGAAAGAGAATCTATGTACACAGATTGTGGAGGTGTGTTAAAAAATCCTCAAGGGATCATTTCTACACCCAATTTCCCTGAACCATACCCAGTTCCAATTAATTGCAGATGGGTAATCGAAGCACCAGCAGACAAAGTAATAGCAGTGTATTTCACGCAATTTTACATGCGTGAAGGATTAACAGTGACAGAGTATGCATTCTTTTCTGAAACACTTTATATGGGCAAAAAGGAATTTGGCATGATTAGCTCAGACAGAGAACCTACGTATTTAGTAAGCAACAAGCCCGTTGTGGTATTAGACTTCCTCGTAAGAGAATCAGGCAATATACACATGAGAGTTCGAGAATATTTGTTAGATGTGTTTGGCTTTAATATAACATATGAAATTGTTGGAAGAAACGAATCAGTAAGGAAAGACGCTTGTCTTTATCATCATTGTTCCTTCACAGGCTCCTGCTATGCAACGTCTCAGTTTAAAGGATATAGTTGCAAATGTTTCGCAGATTTCTATGGTTCTGAATGCCAGTACAATCCAGAGTGCGAACCAAAAAGCGAGACAGTATGCAATAATGGTGGTACCTGTCGGTAAGTCTATTTTAAGTATATTAATAGATTTTGAAGTATTAGAATTGTAACTTTAGTACTTTTATATTTTACCATTCTTATATTCAGATAAATTACGTCATTTAACTTTTTAAAAATGCATTCATTTACTGTTTAATGTTTGAAGCATTAGAACAAGATTTATCATATATTTCCAGACATACAGATATGAATATATATTTTTTTAACTTATACTATAATTCCTGTTTAAAAAAAAAAAAAAAAAAAAAAAAAAAAAAAAAAAAACTTTATAATTTGATTTTCTAAAGCTTTCTTTTCAATTAAGATAGTAATTTTGATTTTGCATGTACTTGATTTATTTTATTAATGGCTGAATAAATTTTTACGAAAGCAAAAAATGACCTGATAAGAATTCGAACCTGAAAGCATTGGCTTAATATGTTAACGGTCGATTAACTAAGTTATCACAATCAATATGCGTATTGCAGAATTCCATCATATAAATGTTGGAGAAACGTTTTCAGGAGTTTTAGACGTCCCTTAATCGAATATCATATTTTATATTAGTAAATTTTAGTAATTTATTGCAGTGCATTTTTTTCGATTGACTAGTACACAGATTGTTGAAACAAAAGTGATATTCAATTAAGGACAGCTACAAACCCTGCATTTTTCATTTGTGTTTTTGACACAGCGTAGTCTTATAAAAAATCTATTTAAACTCAAAATTTCTAAATAGTAATTTAGGTTTTTTTGAATAGTAACATTGACCGTTGTTATACTGCAGATTTGTTATAGAAGTGTTAAATTAATTTTTGCAAAAGTGAGAGTCCAAAATTCGAACCCGAGAACTTTGATTTAACGTTAATCCTCTTTTATTTTCATTTTCCCTAGTTAATCACAAATAAACTATTCCATCATAAAAAATAACAAAAAATTAAAATGGGATGAAACAGATGTTCAGAAATTAAAACAAATTCAAGCAGTACAATCTTAATATGATCTCATCATTATTTGTCATATACATGAAAAAGTGAATATTTCATCAAAATAAAAATTGAATTAAGTATTTATCTCTGTGTAATACTTCGCAACTTAAAAAAAAAATACATACTGTATATACTGAAAACACAATATTGAATCCTTACAATCTGAAGCATTAGAACATGATTTACTGTACTTTTTAATATATAAATTTTCCACTATATTTTCCACCAGCCAACTTTATCTTGAGAATAACTGTCATTTAACTTAAAAATAGTATCTTATGTAGTAAAGTCTCTATGCGCTACAGTATCATCGTGGTTACAGCGTCAGATGGCGGTAAAATGTACACATGTCGTTTCTATCTTGTAAACATTAAAAGATTTTCAAAAAGTAAATTACATTGTTGTAAGGTGGTCTCGATTTATTACGAAAAGATACTTTTCGCACAATAATTGGAGTAAGAAATTTTCAATGATGTCGTTTGATTGATCCCATTTCTCCCTCCTGTGACTTCGAAAACCACGTACGAACGAAAAAATATCACTTTTAAAACCAAAAAATGGCTGGTGTCGTAAGTCAGTGGTATGGCACATGATTTCATCTGAAATGACTTCGGTTCAAATAACTTACATTTTATTGTCTAAAGGAGAGTTTCAAAGTCTTATTATCATGACTAATTACTCAGCAGATCATTTTTATTTATTCCATATCATTTAAAATGATATACATGATTAATTCCCTACATAATCATATTCTATTATCCTGAGCCTCAACCCTTCGTTGTATCTCTCTGTCTTTATCTATCTGCATATATGTGTACTTATATTTCCTTGTAACTCATAGCCTTGTGTTAATTCCCTGTAACTCATAAATACTTGTACCAAATTTGATGCCAAATTATCGAATAACTTATCGGAATAATTTTGTGTAGTTCTTTAAACTGATTACCAATTCTACGCCGGCCTGTCATTTTCCACAAGAAACATGCTTATAAACATTCTTATAACATATGTTTATTTTGTTACATTTCATTGAATCTATCCATGTTAAAATGCAGAAATAACGTCTATAAATTGTAATCTACAAAACTGTTTTGTGTGTCTCCGTACACGAACCACAGTAGATATATACACTACTAATAGTATATAATTTATACGTTGTAACTTCTTAAGAGTTGAAACAATTTTACATCATTTTGATCACTACAGAATGTCTCTGAAATTATTTTGTGTGGTCCAGCAAGTAAATTATTTAGGCAAAGCATTTCTTTTTTCTATAGAAAATACACAAGCCTACAAAAATGAAGTTGACAAAATTTGATTTCATGATTTCAGCTGATCTTTATGTTTTTTGATGTGCTGAAAGCAAAAATGCAGCCAATTTTTTTCTATCACGTATACATTTCTGTCAGTACAGGGTGTTTACAGACCCAATTTCTGACGTATACCATCATAACAGTAGGTTCGTTGGTTGGTTGGTATGGTTTTATATGTCGCACTAGTGCTGCGCAATTACAACAATAGGTATCTATGATTAATTATTCATGGAAACATACTATAAAACTTACCATAAAATTATATTGGTGGAAGAGTAATGGAAGAAATCGTATAGGTAAGCACCCTGTATTGACAAAAATCTATACGTGATAGAGAAAAACTGGCTTCATTTTTTATTTCAGCACACCAAAAAACATAAAGATCAGCCAAAATTATAAAATCAAAATTTTACACGTCGACCTGTGATATTATTTTAATCATCTTATTAATGTATGTTAATTATTTTATGTTGATGACAGCATAAACTAGTATTTATTTATTCGTAAACTTAAGCACATTAACCCTTGAACCACCTTCGAAAAGGACAAAATTGTAATGTTATTTTCACTGAATAGTTTTTCAATGTATTAAAATAGGTTTAATTCAACTCGAGATTATAAAAGGTAACTGTGTACATCATAATAATTTTCATGGCTATTTTTCAAAAACCTCCAAACTTGAAAAGCATGCTAAAAATGCATAATTATGTAATTTTGAATTGTAAGTGTATTGGAGAAAAAAGAACAGATCAGTGACCGGGTATATCCGCCAGTGGCGGTCAGATGTTAACGACATTTTATGAATGAAGTTAGCTAAGATTACACAAAATCTGTATTAACACTATATTGAGTTTGACATTCAAAGTGCCTCAGTCTGCAGTTTGTTCACCATAAAATAATCATTTTGTTACCCGTATAAATATTTTATTTTAATTTTAATTTTTAATAATCATTTTGTTTACACTTCGTTTAAAAAAATACAATGTTTAAGAGACTATGTTAAGAAGTGAATACTGGTTTACTAAAAAAATGTTCAAACATAACTGTTCAAATACTCATTATTTTTTACAATTTAACTTCAACATTTTTTTTTCTGTTATACACTCCAGAATTCTTAACTTGAGCGTCTGCGATAATGACATTTTTTGAAAAATATATCGAATTATTAGAAATGCTGAAAAGTGATTTTAAACATTACCTAAGCAATAAATTGAAGAACAAACTAAACTGAAAATCAAAAGTTAAAAAAAAAAAATCTCATTTTAAAAAATACTTCTATTATATTTTTTCCATTACTTAAATATAACGTAGATAAGGCTTATTTTTTCTAGTTTAATCAATATTTTATTTTTTGTATCATGATCATACATATTAAAATAAATAAATAAATAAATAAAAAACTCGAACTTTTTCAAAATTTTAATATGTAATTAAATAAAAATTGCTCAGCTAAATAAAAAAAAAAAAAAGATGTAGTATGCTTTTCTATTTGATTTTTAATTCAATAAATAAGTTTCTAATGTTGAAAAAAATAGTGAACATCTTTTAAAATTGTTTATCTTTCAAGTTTACATCTCCTTCTATTCAATGCCTTCTAATTTTCTTCCGATGTCTTTTACTTTGTTATTTTACACTAGTTCTCTTCATTAGATTTAATGAAACATTGTTTCCTTCATTTTCCTTCGTCATTTATTTATTTATTTATTTATTTTTACTTGAATAGTTTCACACATTTTATTCAAAGTAATTTGCTTAGTTTTTCTTTGAGCATTTTTTTTTCTCCCTTAAATGTTTAGAATTTCTTTCTTTATTCTGCATTGCTTTATAATAAGTTTGCAAATAACTATACTTATGCAAGCGTTTCTTTGTTAAAATTGCGTGTCAAAATGCGAGAAACAATATTTTAAAAGATAAATCAATAAGTTCTTTTCATTTTTTATACTCTCTAAGAAAATAACTGAAATATAATTTAAAAGTGTGATCGTTAAAAATTACAACAATTGGAAAATTAAAATCCATTATCTTTTATTTTATTTTAAAATTCTCTCCGTATTCCTATGATATTAAACATATGTTTAATTTAATTCTATTTAAATTGTACTTGAACGAGAATATTTAAAAATATATAGCATGGAGTTTTCTTTATATTGCCAGAAGACAGAGAAAGCAGCAATCCGATCTCATATATATATATATATATTGGGTGAAAGCGAAAGTTCTACCCGTTTTTAGACATGCAAATTTGCAATGGAATTCACGTCACACATGACATTGTAATGACGCAAATCGTCGACCAATCAAACTTGTGGATGGCTCACATATAAATGTATCGTGTCTCCCAAAGTTAATCATCCAACAAAATATATCAGAGGGTGTAACATGGAACGCGAAAAGGAGCATATAAGACATTGTTTCTTATACGAGTTCGATAAAAAGAGTACAGCCGCCGCAGCAAGTCGCAGTGTTGGTCAAATTTATGGGCAGGATGCAGTAGACGAAAGCACATGTCGTCAATGGTTTCGTAAATTTAGGGAAGAAGATAGAAGCTGCCAAGATGAGTCTAGGAGTGGACGGCCATCACACGTTAGAGACGACGATATTGGCCAAGCCATAAGGCACAACCCGAACCCAAGCGTGCAAAAATTAGTGGAGACCTTCAACGTACACCGGACAACGGTCGAGAGACCGCTGGTTAAGTTGGGTTTTACGAGAAAGTTGGATCGTTGGGCTCCACATAACCTGACAGCTAATCAACGGGATGACCTATGTTTCCTTCTTTCCCGGTACAAAAATGACCCATTCTTGGCACGAATTGTGAGAGAAGATAAGAAGTGTGTTATATAACGTAACGTAAAGCGTCGTACGACTGTGTGTCCCCCTTCTTATCTGCCTGCATAAACTTCGAAAACTGAACTTCATCCCAAGAAGGTGTTATTGAGTGTGTGGTGGGATGTGCAGGGAATAAATCACTGGGAGGTCCTGTCATTCAACCAAACCATCCGTGCTGCCTTCTACTGTCTACAGCTAGACAGGCTGCATTCAAATTTGCTAGAAAAGCGGCCAGATCTCATCAATCGTCGCGGTGTTATCATTCATCACGATAACGCCATTCCACAAGCTGTTGTCATCACTCGCCAAAAATTACTGGAATTTGGTTGGGAGGTTTTACACCACCTTACCTATTCTCCTGACTTGGCACCAACTGAATATCACCTATATCATGCGTTGAACAATTCCTTCAGTCTGGAAATCTTTGATGATCTTGATGCTGTGAAAACTAAGATCCAAGATTTTTTTTATTCGAAACCGCCGGAACATTTCCGCCGTGGGTTTCATCTCCTACCAGAAAGATGGCAAGAAATCATAGATAGCAAAAGGGACTGCACAATAATAGGTACGGTTCATTTTGCGTTTACTTGTTCTTCTTTATGGGTAATAAAAACGGGTAGAAATTTTACGCTCTCCCAATATATATATATATATATATATATATATATATATATATACAACTTATTACATGATACAATCATACAATTGTTTACATAAAAACATTTTATTCGCCATTATCCAACATCACATCCTAGTGAATGCATAGTATTGCACTTTGACGCCTAGTTTATTTATTTATTTATTTATTTTAGGTACTTAGTTAATAGTTACTATTGGCTCGTGCTGAAAAATATCCTAAAAGTTAGGATAAAATTGTCCAAATTATCCTGTGCTTGTTATTAAAAAATATTGACAAATATATAACATTTGTCAATTTTTTCTTTTATGGGGATCATTTTGTTTTTGAGCTATTAAAGATGTGTGTAAATCCTTTGAGAGCAAAGTAATTTACACCCATTTAATTGTAAAGGCACTAGAAAATACAAAAAAAAATGTTGTGAGAGCAGAAAACAGGAATCGTACTCTCCGCGCTTTTTTTCAGGACACTCTCAGAGATCAGAAGCTTTCGCCTCTATTGCTACCAGTATTTTTATACACGACACTTTACAATAGAAATACCATAAATATTATTACGTGAAATTAATGATTGAAATAAAGGAGGAAACTTTTCATCTCTGATATTGTCCTGAAAATAAGGGCGGAGACTTCAACCCTTGTAAAACAAAGCATTTTTTATTTTTATTTTCTTTCATTAAGTAATAAAAATAAAATTTTCTTGAAAAAATCCAGGATGAACTTTTACTCTTGGGAATTAGTAATAGCGTTCGCGTTGAGCAAAAACTGTACGTTAAAGGGTTAATTGAATATCAAATTAATTCTTTCAGGACAACTTGAAATCTATGTTAAAAAGTTTCAAGATTTGATTTTAGATAGCGAATTCATATTGTCACCCTCTTCGTTTTCAGCAATTTTTCTCTGAGATGTAAGAATGCATATGTGTGAAACCTCGTACATTAAACCTTCGAGACGTAAAGCTATTCCGTTCAGAATTAAATAACGAATTATTATTGTCACCCTCTTCGTTATTTCAGTAACTTTCCCCTAAGGATTTTTTTTTTTTTTTTTTTTTTTCCAAAATTTAATGCGGACTTCATTTTAAGCAACCAGAGTATTTTCTAGACCGGATTAAAATTTATAAAGTAAGCCGCCATTTCTTACAGTTAAGTAGAATAAAGTCGTTTTCGACTTAATTCAATTGCTGAAAAAGCTCGATTTACTTAAAACCGAAAATAAGTTCCGTATATTTTGTTTAGAGAATACTTTCTCAAAAAAAGTTCAGTAACTATAATATTAATAATAAATTGGTAATAATGATAAACAATTAAAAGGTCTTAAAAACGATATTTATCAAATTTAAACAAAGGTTAGTCCAAGAAAAAAATATATCAGAGAAGTTAATATATATACAAATGTAAATATGATATTTTGGAAATCTACGCAGATCACAAATTTTTATTTAAAATATTAATGTAGTGACCCGATTAAATTACTTTTTAATTAATTTTAAAAAGTCTACAAAACAGATTTTCATGTAACATAGCCAAAAAACATCCCAATTAAATCTGTGTTATATATATAATAAAAGGTGCATTGAAATCGATACATCCGTTTCTGTGATACAGTGGCACAATCGAACACACACTTAAACAAAGGATTAACTTACAACACTCTTTTTTTTTCCCTTAATGGCCGGAAAAATTCTTTTGCAATCCTATTAAAAATAAAACATCTACACATTACATATATAACTTTTTTTTCATATGTGTTATTTAATAAAGTAGTTTATTTAAGTTTCTTCTTATTTTTTTACTAAATAAAACTAAAGAAGTTTAAGTAATTACTTTAAAAATCTCAAAGAATTAAAAGCTATTAATATCTCTATAGAAATTGAACTGTGAAGAGATATTTTCTTTTTATAACCTTTTAAATAATAATGGTTTTTTCAATATAATAAACATTTAATAAAAATTTCTATATAATAAACATTTCGAAACATTTAATGTATTTAAATTTGAACTTTTTTCAGAAATAAAAGTTGAAGTCGTTCAAGCATTCTTTTGAAAATTACTGAATAATAAATACAGTACTATATAATGAAGAACAATTTATAATCAAAGTATATATCACAAATTAAACATTTCTGAAAAGCAGAAGAAAAATAAACTTTTCCTATATTACCTATCTGAAAAATTGATATGGAAAATTACAAAGTGTTGATTTTACATCCTCTCAACAATTTTATCTATTTTTTCATTATGACTTCTCTTTTTACTTTTTCTTACCCATAAGGTAGAGAAAGTATTGTTTTTGGGTCAAATTTTCGGACGCGAGATTTTGTTATATTTACACGTTTTGAGGTCCCCTGAATACGAAAATCATGTTTTTAGCAAATGGTCTGTGTGTATGTCTGCGTGTCTGTCTGTCTGTGTGTCTGTCTGTTATCAGCATATCTCAAAAACAAATTATGGCAGAAAGTTCAAACTTGGTATTCTAAATGTGTATCATAAGGGATGCTACAGTAAGCTTTTCGTTAAGATCAAGCTAATGGTTTGTGTACAGGGACAATCAAGAGAATTCTAATACATTACGTCTATGGGGGAAATTGCAGGAGAGTAGAGTTTAACGTCTATAGACTGCACTAAACCAAATGAAACGAATATATATATTTCGTAATATAGTTAACTTGGAAAATTTTTTTGTGTATGTAAGAGCCTCGCCTCCCCCCTGGGGGGGAAGTCCCCCCTCGAGGGGAATAAATTTTCATGATGGGTATCTTTCAAAAGAGCTCGCGAATACCTTTAAAACGAATGGTTGAACCATCGATCTGCGATAATTTAAAACAAAGTTATCGATTTTTTTTACTTTTAACGAAAAAAAAAACTCAGAAAAAAAATCCTACTTTTTTTTTTTTTAACTTTGAGAATAAAATGGACTTTTTTTTGGATATTTGGTGTTATACTACTTCTCTAATATGGAAATCGTCTGCATTATCATGAAAGATAATTTTTTAAATAATAATTTTAATAAATTATTTTTTAAAAACAGACTTATTTTTTAATAACCGAATTAAATTCTATATAAATGTAGGTGCATTAATGAAACGGGGGGTTGAGGGAGGCGGTAGCCCACCTCACACAGAACTAATTATCATATAAAACTCTTCAGAAGCCTAATATGAATTGTTTAACATAGGTTTATTTAACAGTACTCGTTATCTTACCTATTAATCTACAACCTGTATTTATTTTATTAAATTTCAGGGTAAGAGAAAGTCGTGTGAGTGACACACCAGATTATTTACTTTCTCGTACCCATAAGGTAGAGAAAGTATTGTTTTTGGGTTAAATTTTCGAACGCGAGATTTTGTTATATTTACACGTTTTGAGGTCCCCTGAATACGAAAATCATATTTTTAGCAAATGGTCTGTGTGTATGTCTGTGTGTGTGTCTGTGTGTGTGTCTGTGTGTGTGTGTGTGTGTCTATGTGTGTGTGTGTCTGTGTGTGTGCGTGTGTGTCTGTGTGTCTGTCTGTTATCAGCATATCTCAAAAACAAATTATTGCAGAAAGTTCAAACTTGGTATTCTAAATGTGTATCATATAGGGATGCTACAGTAATCTTTTCGTTAAGATCAAGCAAATGGTTCGTGTACAGGGACAATCAAGAGAATTCTAATACATTTATGGGGGAAATTGCAGGAAAGTAGAGTTTGACGTCTATAGACTGCACTAAACCAAATGAAACGAATATATATTTTTTTTGTAATAGAGATAGTTAACTGTGAAAAAATTTTTTGGTTATGTAGGAGCCTCGCCTCCCCCCCTGGGGGGGGAGTCCCCCCTCGAGGGGAGTAAATTTTCATGATGGGTATCTTTCAAAAGATCTCGCCAATACCTTTAAAATGAATGATTGAACCATCGATCTGCGATAATTTAAAACAAAGATATCGATTTTTTTTACTTTTAATGAAAAAAAATCAACTTAGAAAAAAAATCACTTTTCTTTTTTTTTTTTTTTTTTTAAATATTGAGAATAAAATGGACTTTGTTTTAATATTTGGTGTTATACTACTTCTCTAATATGGAAATCGTCTGCCTTATCATAAAAGATAATTTTTTTAATAATAATTTTAATAAATTATTTTTTAATAACCGAATTAATTTCTATATAAATGTAGCTGCATTAATGAAACGGGGGGTTGAGGGGGGTGGTAGCGCCCCTCACACAGAACTAATTATCATATAAAACTCTTCAGAAGCCTAATATCAATTGTTTAACATAGGTTTACATAACAGTACTCGTTATCTTACCTATTAATCTGCAACCTGTATTTATAGTCTTAAATTTCAGGGTAAGAGAAAGTCGTGTGAGTGACACACCAGATTATTGTGAATCGGAGAAGGCATAACAGAGATGCAAAAGATATGAAAAAGTACGGAGGTGTACGAATGCTGTTTATTTGATGGCAAGCAAAATACATGGAAGCATTCTCGTTTGTGTAATGTATAATTGATACATAAAATATTTTGTTCTATACTATGATGAAAAGCTCTGCGAAGAATACCGCAATAGTTAAGAACCAATAACTCAGTACTAGGAAAAATTGCACCGGAGGAAAATTGGTGCTGAAAAATTAATTACTTTGTGTATAACACTATACATACTGCACGCGTTCCTACTTTGATACCTGACGCAAAGTGATGGTTTTATTTAGACCCGAAGCAATTGCTACAAGTTTGTTTGTTTTTATTACAATTTGTGGTAGTGTACTAAATGAATATGTCGGTAATCTCAAATGTTGTTTGATGTCTTTAAGATGCGTTTTATTTTTCAAAAATGTAAGATGATTGATGAAATGGCAAACAGACATCATGTATGCACCCTTATTAGAAAATATCGCATTTTGTGACATCAGTTGGCACATAAACATGGTGTTTGAAACAATTAAATTTTGCGCCTAATTTGTCATACCTTCCAAACCACAGAATGGGCTGCTACTACGAGAAGATTCCAAAACGTAAACGTTACTAGATCTGGAAGAGCTGGTGTATTAAATATAGGTTGGCGGGAAAATCCTTCTTTTAAATTATATAAATGTTTTCTAGGGAACTTTCACTCCAACCTAATATACGATACTCTTCGAATTAGTCCGACGGTTTAATATAGACCTGCCAGTTACTCTAATTTATTCCGTAATAGTGTTAGGACTCGCATTTTTCTTCACTCCAATATATTTGTAAGGTAATTTTAAGAGTAATGTTACCCGCAATCGTTAGACTTGGCTAATAGCTGATATACATGGATATACATTGATACTATTAAAATACATAAATAAATAAAATCTATATATTAAGTTGACCGCACACGCCTGTATGAAATATGTATTTCAAAGTACTTAGAATTGAGAACTAGTGTTAGTTTCTTCTGATAGTATAAAAATAAAAGCATCACTTTTATAAGATAAACACTGCAAAATTCTGAAATTAATACAGAAAAAAAAACAAGAAAGAGCAAGACATAATTGCTCGGATATGAAGGGATAGCCAATCGGGATGGAGAATACATAAGCCGAGTCCGTGGATGTAAGGCAATTTCACATTGCTCGAGGGCAAAATTAAATGAGATATTAAAATACTTTATGACGTCTAAACAAAAATTGGAAAATTTTCAAAAATATAAAGGGAATAATGAACTGAACAAGAAAAATGGACAAAAGGGTGAAAAAAAAGAAAGAAAGAAAGAGTAATTTTAGGATATACATGGGTAAATTTACATGGAAAAAATTAGTGAGAAAATAAGACATTAAACGATGACTTATCGATTAATATAAGTCATCGATTTCTTGTCTTGAGAATAAGAGACACGTTTCTTATTCTCAATAATATGAATAATCAAGAAAAAAAAACATATTATTAGTCGCCATTTTTTAAACTGTAGTGTTTTAAAAATGTGTAGAAATGCAAAAATCGGAGATTCAACGCATTAAAGCATAGTGATGGCAGTCATAAAATTTATGATTTTATTAGTCAAAATTATTGGAATTTACGAGTTTACAAAGAGAAAGATTATTAGGCTGGAGCAAGTGTCTTTTTAAAAGTTGTATAAATATTGTCCAGGATACATTTCTGGTATAATTCAATACGACAGTACTTTTCCGCCAACCTAATAAAAATTTTGGTTTTCAAATTACCTTTTGTGGAAACCTTCTATAAACGCATATAAAATAATCTGCATGTAAAGTAATTAAAGTCGTTAATAACAAATTTAGATTTCTAAATAACCTACCTAATAAAAAGTCTGATTCAATTTACAGGAATTTATTAGGATCTTCGGATAGAAAAAAATACAAAAATGTATCATCAATTAATATATATATATATATATATATATATATTATTTTTTCCTTTTTATTTTTCTTTCTATATTCCTTAAAGGTTTGCTTTAATATTTTATTTCATTCTCATTTAAAAATGGTTTTGTTGCACGATCGAAACATGAGCTGTATTTTGGTTAGAATTAGCTATACAATTTTACGAAATCTTGCAGCTTCTTCCGCTTCTGCAGCTTCTTCTGCGTATTTTGATGAGCTAATTCTTCTATTTTTAAGCATTTATTAATCCAATTCTCATTTCCTGTGGTCTTTTTTTTCATACTTTTTAATAAATACCAATTCTCATTTCCAGATAAATTTTTAATAAATTCATTGAGAACCTTTATCATTTTTTTCTCCGGCAAAGTTTATGGTCCCTTTTACTCATGTTGGCGTAAGTAATTTCAACTGATTTTGTCTTTTAATTGTACTAAAATGAATCGTAAAATTTTTGTGCTAGCTTTTAAACTGTGTTACAATCAGTTTTATTTTTGTGGCGATGGTATTATCATGTATCTATTAAAGGCTAAATTTTATAACGCTACTCAATTCTTAAATTTATATATATATATATATAATAGAAAACTATTGAAATGAATTTATATATATATATAAAAGATTAGAAAAACCAAAAAGGTTAGAAAGAACAGAAGGAAAATTACAAACCAATGCACAAAATTGCAGCAAAAGGAAATGCAAAACTTAAAGGTAGGAATATATAAACAAATGAATGAAATAAATGAAATTAAACCCCGAAAAACACTGAGGTCTTCATCAGGGAGGCCCCTTAGTGTAGGGGAGAAAGAGAAGTTTCTGAAAGGACAGTAGCAATTAACTAATAACTATTCTTTAGTAATTTTATAACATTTTTAGTATTTTATACATTATATACTGATTTCTCTTCAGTTAATGATGTTTTTCTGTTTGGTGAGAAGTTGGGGGCTAAGGATAGTTATTAGCTAATTGCTACTGTCCTTCCAGAAACTTCTCTTACACCCCTACACTGAGGAGCCCTCCTGATGAAGACTTCGGTGTTTTTGGGGGTTTAATTTCATTTATTTCATTCGTTTATATATTCCTGTATATATGTAAGTATTATTCACACAGAATAGAGAATGTGAAATAACCGTTGTTAATACTATTTGTGCCATTAAATTCACAGGAATAAAATGAATGGGCGAAGAATCATTATAAGAATTACGCTGAAATTCTATAACACACTAATCAATTTAATGACGAACACAAATTTACAATTAATATGTACAATGCATCATTTAAAATGGTTTAAAAAATAACATTAACTTCTGAGCACCGTCTGTGCTAATTTTCATAACTAGTGAGAACAACTTAAAGTTCTGAGCCCTTATGCTCAAACAGCATATGTCCGATGCCGTCTGATCAGTTTGACATCTCGCGAAGAACTCCCGCTTCTTCTCGAAACTTTCGTTTTAGGTAACAGATGTTGCCATTCTGCATCAACTAATAAATGAAAGGCTGGTTGGTAGTGTTTTCTCTGGAAGTGGGAAAGTTGAATTCCTTACATACATATATTGGAAAATATAATTATTGTTATTATTTTAGATATGATGTAATATTAAAATTAACCCAATTAATATTTCTCCATTAATTACTTCAAAAATATCTAAACAAGTGCTTTATTCACACTTTGTCTGACATCAACGCAGAAGTATTTTAATTATTTCTTTAGCAGAATATAGAACTTATGTAAAATTAATCCAAAAAGATAACAAAAACTTTCAACTTACTAGTTTTCTATTCCGTAACATATACGTGTAGGTTTTAATAACTGGGAATGTTAAAGAATTTTCTTTTAATTTAGAATTTCATTCCGAATGTTTCGAAAAAAAATGTTAATTACTTTCAACTCGCTATTCGTAAGTCGTTTAGTATGCAGAGTGTGCCGTTGAATTTGTTTGTTTTCTTTCTCTAGAAATTCTATAAATATGCAAAACTAAATTAGAATTCTAGATTTTTTTTCTACTTTCTTTCTTTCTTCTCTTTTTTTTTTTTTTTTTTTAATTTGCTTAAACATTTTCTCGATTCGACTATTTCCTTTTTTCTATTGTTTTTCTATTTTTTATTCATTTATTTATTTTTTGCTGAAGAAGTTTTTCTCCCTTTTGATAATTCATCAAACAAAGAGAAAAAAAAATCTTACATAAATATAATTTATATATATAGATGGTAATTTAAAGTTTGAAACAAATTTATATGTGTGCGATTTATGAATAATAATTACATTAAGAACCATACTAAATAATAAAAAAAATTACATAAATCTATTTATAAATCTATTTATTTATTCAGAAATATATTTACCTAATAATTTGATCCATTTTATCACAATCCATCGATCAATTTGTAAAATAATATAAAGAAAAAAATATTTTTTTAATTAATTAATTTATTTATTTAGTTAGTTAGTTAGTTTAAGTTTATTTAATTGGCATTCCAGAAATTACAAGCATTTTTAAACATAATGTTCTTTTAGTAGCTTTCTATTTTCATTTTAAATTCGATTTCTATCTAATTGTCAATTAATGTGTCAAGTAAATATTTATAGCTAATATGAAACTTGGGCGGATTTTTTAATTAAGTTTCCACATTAATTGATAATTTATGTATTCTATCCTTAATATACAGTAGATATTTAAACTTATTTTAAAGTAAAGGATAATTGATTATAACAAACGTTCAAATATCTTATAAAATCCTTTTTAACTACTCGCTATTAATTTCGGACACTTCGTGTCCATCTTCAGAGCTAAATAATTTTCTCTACGCCGTTCTTCAGGAGGAAACCTCGTTGTTTACATTGCCGGGGAAATTTTGCGGTCGTCGTTTCGCTTCACTTCGTTTTTTTGCAGGAGTTGTTGCCAGACTGTAGGAAGGAGGTAGTGCTCTCGGTCGTTCACAGCGTTGTTATTGGTTATTATTTCAAGGGCCTCCCGTTTTAGTGAATAATTATGGTTATTGTAAGGGGCTATTTTTTTTTTTAATGTTAATTGAGTTAATATTTATAGGGTTATTGTTGTGGGTGGTGGAGAAAGCTGTACATGATTTTCCAAATTTTAGATCGGCGCGGTGTTCTTTTTCGCGTTCTGAAATTTTACGTTTTGTCATTCCGATATAACAGGCTTTATTTCCGTTGGTGTGTTCAAAGTCTATTTTATAAATGCCAGAGGTAGAATTTTGTTGAATGATGTCTTTTTCATTACGGGTGTGTTGGAAGATATTTTTATTGGGTTTTATTGGAATGTTTATGTTTACTTTTTTGGCTTCGTTTTTTATTTTAAGGCTGGCGCAGTTACAAAAGGGGATAGCTGTAGTGAAGTTGGGATTAGATTTTTGGGCACTGTTGATTTTGTTCAAGGACTTTAAGCGTTTTTTATATAACTTATTCACTAGGTTTTTAGAGTAATTGGCTTTTAAGGCTATTTTTTTAATGTAGTTAAGTTCAGTTTTGAGTAAGTTTTTGTTAGAGCATACGAGGATAGCGCGGTGAATATAAGAGCGAAGGGCTGATAGTTTGTATGAGAGAAGGGTATTACAATTTTTATTTATGATTTCGGTGTTAACGGTAGGTTTTCGGTATATAGTAGTGTCAAAAGAATTACTAGGATTTTTTATAATTTTTATGTCTGGAAAATTTAGAGTGTTGTTGGTTTCATTTTCTATGGTGAACTTAATATTGTTGTCAAGATTGTTAAGGTCGGTTAAAAGGTTGTCAGGGTTTTCAGAGTTTGGGACAACAATAACCCTATAAATACTAACTCAATTAACATAAAAAATAGCCCCTTACAATAACCATAATTATGCACTAAAACGGGAGGCCCTTGAAATAATAACCAATAACAACGCTGTGAACGACCGAGAGCACTACCTCTTTCCTACAGTCTGGCAAATCGATGACATTTTTGCCATAATCCCTAACTCTTAAAACCCTGACAACCTTTTAACCGACCTTAACAATCTTGACAACAACATTAAGTTCACCATAGAAAATGAAACCAACAACACTCTAAATTTTCTAGACATAAAAATTATAAAAAATCCTAATAATTCTTTTGACACTACTATTTACCGAAAACCTACCGCTAACACCGAAATCATAAATAAAAATTGTAATACCCCTCTCCCATACAAATTATCAGCCCTTCGCTCTTATATTAACCGCGCTATCCTCGTATGCTCTAACAAAAACTTACTCAAAACCGAACTTAACTACATTAAAAAAATAGCCTTAAAAGCCAATTACTCTAAAAACCTAGTGAATAAGTTATAAGAAAAACGCTTAAAATCCTTGAACAAAATCAACAGTGCCCAAAAATCTAACCCCAACTTCACTACAGCTATCCCCTTTTGTAACGGCGCCAGCCTTAAAATAAAAAACGAAGCCAAAAAAGTAAACATAAACATTCCAATAAAACCCAATAAAAACATCTTCCAACACATCCGTAATGAAAAAGTCATCATTCAACAAAATTCTACCTCTGGCATTTATAAAATAGTTTTTGAACACACCAACGGAAATAAATCCTGCTATATCGGAATGACAAAACGTAAAATTTCAGAACGCGAAAAAGAATACCGCGCGATCTAAAATTTGGAAAATCATCTACAGCTTTCTCCACCATCCACAACAATAACCCTATAAATATTAACTCAATTAACATAAAAAAAATAGCCCCTTACAATAACCATAATTATGCACTAAAACGGGAGGCCCTTGAAATAATAACCAATAACAACGCTGTGAACGACCTAGAGCACTACCTCCTTCCTGCAGTCTGGCATGCATTGTATGGTGAAAATGGCTTGTTCAGATGTTTTGTACCACCCATTAAATTTTTGCCCATGAGTTTTGAAACACCCTGTAGAGAGATTGCGTTGGCAATAATCTATTATAGGTTACTTATGTTTTGAACACTTCGCATGGATGACCGAAACTAATTCCGTATTATTAGAATTTTTTTTCCATATCGATCTATTTTAATCGCAATAAATTATTAATTAAACACTTACAGGGGCGGTGGTATATATTTTATCTTATTTTGATTCTCAATTTCGAAAATTCCCCCCAGAAATTTTTAATAAACTTTTACCTTTTTAACTTAGCCGAAACAATTCACTTATTTCTTATTACCTAACCCTGTTCTCAAATTCTAGTGTCATTTGAAGGTAATTACATTGTCCCTGAAAGAGATAAATTGAATTTTTCAGCTTCGAATAGTTTATAGTTTTATTAACATATATTTATGAACAAGTCATAGGCAATTCCGCCTGAGTATAAGACTCTGATTTCCGGTATAAAAAATAGCCGCTAAGTGTTTAAATTATTCTTTATTATTATTATTCATTATTCTTTACAGCGATTTTATTTTTAATTTTATATTATCATAGATAATTGCTATAAAATTTTTATTAAAAAAAATTACGTATTATATATCTGTACTGATAAGTATAAAGGATTTAAGTCCAAAAATGTCGATTTTGAGTTAAGTACATAGTCAGACTCAGAAAAAAATTCTCTATCGATTGGTATAAAGGATTTAATTCTATGTCATTTAGTCTTTGAGAAAATCCATTGGTAAAAAAAGGACCAATTTAGAAATTTATCATTCATGTATGGTATAAACTATTTAATTCAATTTTTCCCGTTATTAAATGAAGGTTGACAACCACTGAATGGAATAAAGGGTAAAAATCAACGAAATACCTTTTCCCTAATCCATTCTTCTGATTTGTTTTTAGCTAGTTAAACTTTATTTTTCGTCTCCTGAAAAATCAAGAATATGGACTTAAATCCTTTATACTTATCACTACAGATATATATATATATATATTTAAAGAAATACTGGTATTTAAATATAGGAACGCTTCGCCAGACTTGTCAACATTTTAATTTATTCCGGAGTTCTCTTAATAACCGGTCTTTTTTTTTTTTTTTTTAACGAAATATTATTTGTAGTGAAAATTTCTGTTATATTTAATTTTGAAAGTATAAAAAGGAAAATACGCTTCTAAAAAAGTGGTATAAGAAATTTTGGGGTACTATTAATACTCCGGAATAACTTTAAATTTTGCCATATCTGGTTTGGAGCAATAAAAATGCTAGTAAGGCACACAAGGGTCGCATTGTGTGCCTTTTTCTTAGGACACCTTCAGGGATGAAATATTTCAGACTTTTACGCTACCACTATTTTTATACAGAATTTTTTACGATATTTTCAGAGTAATGTGTCGTGATTGAATGGGATGCAAAATTTTTCATAGAAATAGTAGTAGTATAAAATGTGGAAATTTCTTATCCCCCAAATTGCTCTAGAGAATAGGTGGAGAGTGCAGGGTTGCCAAATGAATACTACGATTTTTTGTTTTAACACTACTAATTTATTACCAAATCAACCGCTTTATACATAAATTAAATCGGATGTAATTCAAAACATATATTGATACTCTAAAATTTAATGGTGTTACAAAGTAAAATTACAGTATTCATCTAGCATCCCTAAGAGAGTGCGACCCGTGCATAAATTTAAAAAAATTAAAAGCACGCTTTTATTTAAAAATGTATTTAAAACTATAATTTAGAAGAGCGGAATAACATTCATGTAAACAAAACTGCAGACCAATCGTGTGGTAAGAAGTGAGCTAAAATCATAAAACAAATTTTGAATTGGAGCGCTACCCAGTATAACGTCCAGGCACTCAGCCCTCAACCCCTAAATCCGTGCTGCTTGAGCGTATATTCACAATGAAATTATACAAGTATCAAAAACTTCAGCTGATTAAGCCGATAGGAAGTGGATTAAAATTTGGAAAAAAAAAATAATAACTGGTGTTGGAAGTTCAGGACTCTCAGAATCCTAAGTCCGTCATTTCCTTGAGTATGTATTCTCATCGAAATTACATATTTATGCGTTATTCAGCTAAATTGGTTGACAGGAAGTGAGTGAAAATTCGGCACTAAGATTTGAGTCTACACGCGTAAATAGCATCCCCAACTAAATAAAAACGTATAAATAACGTACAATACAACTTTTAATATCTCTTGGTATTATTAAAAAAATTTCTTCAAAATTCGAAATGCTAAATTTGTAAATTTTTATTACCCCCCCCCCCCCCCATTATTAATTATAATGTCTTTAATAACATTTACTAATTTTTAATATCATAATATATTAAAAATAGTATAAATAAAATAAATAAAAATTTCGATAATAACATATCTTTCACCGAGATAATATCTGGATAATATTTAAGATATTTCTGGTTAACTTTTATGATGATAAGGTTCTATATAAATATTGTTAAACAAAAATTTCCAGTGTCATTTTAGTAATTCAAAAGAATAGAACTTTCTTATAGACCTTAGTTCGTTAAAATAAGATCATAGCCTCCTAAACTAGATGCCTGTCGTGTGACTCAGAATCTTGGCAACAGTTTATGCTGTAGACAGCGCCATCTGGTACAGATACCGCGACTTTTTTATTCAACTGTCACCAATAATTTTAAGAAGTGATATATTGCATATATAATGAACGTTTCTTCGATTCCATTCGCCTTTTA
The DNA here is from genome assembly GCA_963930645.1 of Salticus scenicus. Classification (NCBI taxonomy): domain Eukaryota; kingdom Metazoa; phylum Arthropoda; class Arachnida; order Araneae; family Salticidae; genus Salticus; species Salticus scenicus. The sequence continues at coordinate 146,906,774 of OZ005648.1, read as the reverse complement.
TGCATATCAAATCACACTTTTAAAATTTTTCGGTGGCTGTTGAATAGAAAAGTCGCACAATTTGTACCAGGTGGCGCTGCCTACCGCTTCAACTGTTGCCAAGTGTCCGATCTACGCGACAGGCACATAGACTTTAGGAGTCTATGATAAGATTATATGTATATGCAAACAAATTAACATTATTTTGTTAAGTCCCATTCTACTAGAATTATTCGCAAAGCTAAAGCTTTTCTGATAGCTTTGTGTATAGATATATATTATTATTATTATTAAACTACGATTTCCAAAATTATCATGTAAACTATTTAAAGCATTCTGAAAATAATTTCATAGACAAAAGTTAAACTAAAGACATACTTTAATTCCCTTTTTTGCTCAATTTTCAATTTGAATTATTTAAGACCTGTATATGAATTTAAAAGCACGCATGATATATTAAACAGTAAAAACAATGTAATAAAAATATTTTTTTAGCATTTAAATTAAGTAGTAAAAATTTAATATTGTCTAAGTCTCAAGCAAATATTGTTTATCTTTTTATTACGTCCGTTATACATGATAGCAAAAACACATTGTAATAATATTGTGATATAATGTAATAAATTAAATCTAATTTAATATAAATTGAGTTAATTTAAAGTAATTTTGTTGATCTGTAATTTTGGATTCATGCATAGAATCATACAGATTAAAATAATAATAATAATGATAATAATAATAATATATATATATATATGGTCACTGTTTTAAACTACATTTATGCCTAAATTATTTCATCTGCTGGAGTATTGGCCTTAGACATTTCTACCTGAAATAATGCTTGTGTAATTTTTCAATTTGTAGTTTTTTTTTTTTTTTTTTCCCTAAAAAATTTAATTACTTTTCCTTTTCACTTCAGACCACTCTTTAAAATAAGTAATTGTTATACCTTTGTAAGCGATAAATTTCTATCTCAGAATTGCATAAATTATAACTTTATACGGAACTATTTAGCGTTGCGTAAGACAAACATTCAATTAAATACTTCATATTTATTCTATGTTACGTAAACATTGCTTTAGGAAAGGATTTATCACATAAAACACACAACTGAGAATCCACACTAAATAAAAATACTCTTAGTCTATCAAAAATGTTGAAATCAAAGACATTATTTTAAATTCAAAACCATTTTCTGTAACACGAAAAGTACATAAACTTCGAGTGTAAAATTCTTTATCTAACAATCTACTTTCCTACAGAATGTTTACATTCCAAATATGTTAAATATGCGTAAATTGGAGCTCAGTTAGAAAATCAAAGGAATGAACATTTTCTTTATCATCAGAGCTTTTCTAAATGGTAATTCCCTAGATACATTCATTTTAGATATATCTCTTCATCTTCCCCCATCATTAGTAAAGTCGGAAAATAATGGTAGGAACAAAGATAACACATTTTTATGCATGTTTCGCCCGCACATTCGTGAAATTTGCTTTTATCCCTACTTGCACAAATTTTGCTTAGTGTGAGGCCATTAATGCAACTGAAAAAGAGTAGGCAATTAAGAAACAGCAGAGATGCGTAATTAAGTTAGAAAAGGTATTTGCAGAGAAGATCACAGTAAAATATTACTGCAGTTTAATGTGATAATATTTTTGCAGATACAAGAGTAAAAGTATTTTTGCACTATCTACATTAGAATTTTTTTTTTCTATTAAGGTTATAAAGGTTACTTTCGTAAAGTATAGTCTTGAGAGCACGACTATACAAAGAGAAATTTTGCAAAAATTCGATTATGTAATGATATTTTATATACGGTTTTCAGATTTTATAAATAATTTTTAATTAAATGCTTTTTGAATTTAATAAAAAAGTTCTTTTTCTTATTCGGTCATTTATTATTCTTAAATTTCTCAGCCATTTATTTTAAAACTTAAAATTATAAAAATTCCTTTATTTACTTATTTATTTATTATTATTTTGTTGTTGCTGTTGTTGTTCAGCATCCTTCCATATGGTACTGTGTATGTATATTGAATTTTTTCCAAGGACAAACAATTCAAAAATACTTGGAAATCAGTAGAGTTTATTCGTATTTATGTAATTATTTCATTCTTTTCTTTTCTTTTCTTTTCTTTTTTTACACCTTTAAAAATACATTTATTTCATATAGCAAAAATCAGTCCTCCATTTTATAAAGGTAATAACATAAATAATATTTAATAGAATACATTTTTTTTTCTAAAATAATGATGTGAATAATTAAAAAAAAAAAAAAATCAAACTTTTAAACCATTTTTTTAAACCATTTTTTTTTTAAAATATAACAATGTTCTATGCCATTTGGAAGAATCATTTACTTAAAACATTTATTTTAACTGTCTTATATGTAAAATAAATGTACACAGGTTTTAAATAATACTTTCAAGATATGTTTTATCTAAAACGTCATTAAATTTTAATGAATTATACAACATTTAAAATACAATTGCATTTAACAATCAACGAAATACTCAAGTATGTGAATTTAAACTTTAAAAAAAAAAAAAAAAAAAAAAAAAAATTAAAATTAATTTTGTTATAGAGGTTTCGGATTTCCTTTTTTCTAGACTTACAAAACATTTTAAAATACAGCATTAAAAATATATGAATCTTTCGTAAATGCTTTTCGAGTATGGTACAAAAAAATCGCAAACACTTTCTATATATTTTATATTTTTTGCAGCAGTGTGCTCTTACTGTTCTTCACAAACTCTTCAATCTCTTACTATACTATAATTCTTATAATTCTTCTTTACGTTACCCATAAACAGTTTCGAATAAGATTCCTTGAAGACTTTTTTTAAAGGGATGGAACACTGGTTCAGACTTCATAACACTATCAATGAAACAAAATTTTCTACTCCTTAACCCTTTCAGGGGCAAGAATTTTTTTTTTCCTTTAAAATCAACAGCCACAAAAAATCACTAACAATATATATATATAAACAAGAAATACATGAAATTATTCTTCTAAGTTATAAATGTAAAATTTTATAAACTTTTTTTCGGGGCCAGTTTGTGCGATTTTGAATTAAAATTTAAGGTTTCACTATGCAACCACCGCCCCTAAAAGGGTTAAATCAACTATATTATAGGTAGAGAAATTTCTTGAGCAAATTTCGGTATGAGTACTGCGTCAGCGTTCCATCCCTGTAATTGCTATCGTTATTAATATACGAGTATATTACATCAAACTGCAAAAATGGGCAATTACAAACTCTTATTATATCATGATTGCCAACTTTTATAATTTATTCCGGAGAATTGTTAGTACCTTCGTTTATTTCATATCACTTTTTTTTTTTTTTTTTTTTAATGATTTTATTTATTTTTAATTGTGGTTGCATATTGCAGAAAATTACACTATAAAAATGTGATGTTAAAGAATAGGCAAGTACGAATATTGCTCTAGAATAAATTATAAAAGTTGCTAACTCTGACTATCTTTCGACTGCAAAATGTCTCTCCGCGAAAAACAATTTAACATCCTTATAGCAAATTATGTTTGTATTATTTTATATCTCTAAAAAAGTTATTCAATTAACTGATTTTTGTAAAAATATAATAAAATTTCTATAAACTGGGGAACCCGAAAAATTCCTACTTATTTATTTCAAAGGTACTACCTGATACTACCTAACTAAAATTGTAGAAGTCCAAGTTAAAAATCCCTTTAATTTAGTTGAAACTCAATAATAAACAAAAATATCATATATTTTTATTTATTTTTAAACATCTAAGAAAACGTCATCAAAAAACACGCTTTTAGTTATCTAATTTTGAAATAAAGGCTATCATTCAATCCTAGATGCATTACTGCGTGGTACACTAAATGCCCAAAATTGACTTTATTAATGATACAGATGAAGCATCGTTGTCAACCGTACAATAATTAAGCCAACATTTCTAATTTTTAAATCAGATTTTAACCCCTTACCTGCCGTGGAAAATTTACAATATTCCCTTTAAAGTGCCACTGTTCTCTTTTAACTCTAAAATGAGTAAATATTTTAAAAACATTCCCAAGAATCACTATCAAGTTTGTTTTATTGCACTGTCAAACCGTGTCACTAGTTTTACTGATTTACGTGAAACTATTGAAAAGAAAAGTACAAAGGATCGTACTTAGGAAAAACGTATATACACGTCCAGTCAGTTAAATAATTAAAACAGTACATTTTAACCGCTATAATTAAATAAAGAGAAATTTATAATGGGAAATTTTTGGTATGAAGTTTCTCATTTAAATCGGAGACATGCGCTACTATGTGCACAATAATAATCGTTCGGTTAGCAAAGCTGAGAGATCTAAAGAAGTTTTGGAAGATATCTAAACTGCTTATAGTAGGGTAAACTATTTATTAACTTTCTGATTTGTTAACTCATTGTTCACCGGTTACGAATTCATTCTTTTCATTGATAATACCAGCCCCTGCTTTATGCGTATCGGTAAAACAATACATTACTTATTAAAAGGATTTACACGCATTCATGTTTAGCCTTTTAACGCGTGGTGTCCTTGCAAAGAGAACAGAATTACCAATTCCCAACTAGAAAAATTCACAACGTAATTTTTCAACAAAGTTTTACTTTAACATTAAAGCGGAAAAACTATATATTTATTTTATTTTACTTTATTTTATTTTTATATTTGCAAAGGTGCCAACTTCCTTAGTTTATTCTGGAGAATTTTTAGCCCTACCTTTTTTCATACCACTTTTTTATAAGAGTATTTCTTTCTTATTTTACTATAGTTATATATTATAGAAAAATATTTTATAAATTAAATGTTTTGAAATAAAGGAGGGGCTAAAAGTGATCCGGAATAAATTTAGGAACTTGGAAACTCTAAATTTGTTCATAAACTTTAATGGCTTTTGATGTTAAATGAACGTAATTAATTTGCCCTTAAAGGTTTGATTTATAAGTGCTATCGATATATAGTCTTCAGTGGTAATACCTGCATCGATTGCTTAGGATAAACTTTAAGTAATTTAAACATGTATATACGAAAACTCCTTTTTTTAAATAATGTAATGTTTTTAACAAACGCCAAGGGGCGGGGCGTAAAATTAAAAATAGGAGAATATGTGTGCATCAAAATGTTAATGCATTTATTTAACAGGGAAATCTAATGAAAAAGAAAAAAAGAATAATTATGTCTCTTATCAGTAAAGAATAATTTTTTAAAACTTATAAAAATAATTTCATTTGATAATATATAGCAGTTAAAGAAAAATGCTAATGATCAATCTTTTTTTTCTTTCTTGTAATTTGAAATCTCTTTAGCAAATATTTGCAAACTAGAATAACAGTGAAAGTTCACAAAAATGTTTGTCTTTTCTGTATAAATTACTCTGAAAGAGAAGGGAAAAAACAGAATTTACTTAATCTTTATCTGTGTTATAGAACATAAGGGAAAAGCGTAAAACAATTTTAAGTTTAGCTTTGCGAGAAAAAAAAAATATAACAAATAAATCACTTTCAAGTATGTTTACATTAAAACAAAGCTTTTTTTTCTCTCTCTCACCTAGTTTTCTAAAAAATTTGAACTGAGTAAGTGGCTAAATAAATACAAAGACTAAATCTTAAGATATAGAATGTGATTTTTCATCAACGATGTGAAAATATACCTTAATTTTTTTGTAATTTTTTATTTTTATTTTTATTATTATTAATAGTACAATTTCATTGTTACAAAGATAAAATTTAATTATATACATATTTATATTTCCAGCCATATTCTAAAATATAACAAGCGGCTTTATTTTATTTATTTTTTTATTGTATAATATTTACATCTTAATTTAGTGATACATTTTTTTATTCACATTTCTTATTGTTGGTAACCTTAAATATAAAACAATTTTAACTTTTATTTAATAATGAGTTATGGAATATTTATTTATTTATTTATTTATTTTTATCTTTATTATTATTATTATTAATTTTTTTTAATCTGGAAAATAAATGTATGAATTAAATTATAAACGATAACGAACAGAATTTATAATATACTCTTATTTATTTATTTATTCTACTTATTTATTTATTTACTAACTATCGTAAAAAGGAAGAGATTTTCTTGAAGAAGTTTTATGAAAATGTAAACAGTAAAAACATTTTCCCTAAGTATATGTTTTCGCTGCTTTAACCCTTTGCCGGTCCTATTTAATGTCACTTCTCTGGTCAGTGTTATCAAATTTAGGGAGTTTTTTTCATCAAATATTCAGGAATTTTTTATTAAATGTCCACCAATAAATTTTAATTGTAACATGTTACCTAATCACTTCGAAGGTTCATCCATCATGTATATCAAATATCACTCTTCAAAATTATTGGTGATAATTGAATAAGAGTTCCAAAATTTGGCAACACTGTTTAGAGCGCGTTAGGGTTGGCAAAGAGTTAAGCCATAGCCTCTTAAACTAGATGCCTTCCGCGTGGCTCAGAAACTTGTCAACAGCTCAAGCGGTAGACGGCGCCACCTGGTATAGATTGAGCGACTTTTTTATTCAACTGTCACCAATAATTTTAAGAAGTGGGATTTGTTATACATAAAAGGCGAATAGAATCGAAGGAGCGTCAATTATATATATCATATATCATTTCTTAAAATTATTCGTGACAGTTGAATAAAAAAGTCACACAATCAGTACCAGGTGGTGCTGTCTACCGCGTGAACTGATGTCAAGTTTCTGAACCACGCGCAAGGCATCTAGTTTAGAAGGCTATGGTTAAGCAGACAGGTCAGCATTTTAATTTATTCCGGAATATTGTCAGTGACCGCCCTTTTTTTACCCTACCTTTCTTAAAGGGTAATTTTTTCTTATTTAAACGTATTTACATACTGGAGAACATTTCGCTACAAATAAAGTGGTGGGGAAAAGGGGAGGATACTAGCAATGCTCCTGAATAAATTAAAATGTGGCATATGTATATAAGTGTATTAAAAAAAAAAAAAAAAGGACAGATAGAAAAATCAAACCAATAGAATGAATTTGATAATTTATTCTAATTTTTTTAACAATTACATGTATTATCGTTAACACCGTTTATTAAAATGAGCGACTTTTTTTTCCTTTTTTTTTCCTCCAATATTTTTTACTTTTGTTATTTTGAAGATAAATCTTTATTGATTTATAACTAAAAGATATGAATTCATCTGTGCGCACGAAAAGTATAAGTGTATAGCATAAAAACTGTAATTACATGATATATATATATATATATATATATAATTTTGAATAGGAAGTGATAAAAAGGTGTAAGAGTTTAAGGTAAGTGGGGGTGAATAACAAAAAGAAAAAAATGTTAATAAATACAACAACAACGAATTAAATTATCGAAAAAACATTTGTAAAATTAAATACTTCATGTGAAAAACACACATCCACTTCTTCTGCAGTGGATGGGAGCAGCAGAATAGACAATTATTAAGAAAAATTAAAAAGGCCTGACAGGTTTCGGAAACATGGCGAAACCAGCATACTCCTAAAAAAGCGAATAACAATGAAATTCTAAAATAAAAATAAATTAATAGTACTTAAATAGATATAACTGTAGCGATAAGGTTTAATAAAATTAAGTCAATTAAAATCCTTTTTTTTTTTTTTTTTTTTTTTTTTTTTGTAATATTCGATATGCGTGATAAAAGTAACTTAATAAAGGACATGTTAATCCGCCATGTTCCCACATTACATTGACAAATCTTTAGAACTCTTAAATGACATTTATACATATGCTGTTTTAAAAAAAGATATCACTCCATCAATACAAAATAATCCTAATAAAATGATCAGTGAATTAGACTAAAATAACCAAATAGATAATGTTACAGCTAAATCTTAAGATGTTACATTGGTATGGCTCCCAATTTTTATGGGTTGCCAAAATTACATAAACCTGGTATTCCATTTAGACCTATAATTGATTAATACCGTTCCCCTCTTTCTAATATTGCTCGATTTATTTCGTCATTGCTTAATCCTCTTACCTTAAATTCACCCTTTAGTTTAAATTCTTTTCATTTTGTTTCTGAATTATAGCCCCCCCCCCCCCCGACTGTATAATGATTTCTTTAGATGTCGTTTCTCTTTTTATTTCCATCCCTATTGAATTTGCTTGCGATATTATAAGAAAAATTTATCCTATGGATAGCACTCATTCGAATCTTAATATTGAATCAATTCTTAAATTAGTTTTTTTCTGCTTATCTTGTAATTGCTCCAAGTTTAATGATTTATACTATAAACAATTTCGTGGCACGCCTATGGGCTCACCTGTTAGCGTCTGCATAGCAGAAATTGTTATGCAGTTTTTGGAAAATAAAATAAATGATAGATTAAGGGAAAAAATACCTTTTTGGCGGAGATACGTAGATGACATTTTTTTATTAATTGAAGAAAAACATATAAATGAAGTCGTTACTTTTTCTAATTCGTTATGCTCAGAAATTCAATTTACTTTCGAAATAGAACAAAATAACAGTTTGTCTTTTCTTGATGTTCTTGTTGAACGCATTTCGAATTCACCTAGCATTTGTCAAACTTCTGTTTATCGTAAGGCCACTTTTACAGGTCAGTATCTAAATTTTCATTCTGCTAATTCTAATTCTCATAAAATTGCAGTTTTCCGAACTTTGGTCAATAGAGCTCTTCAGTTATGCAGTAACGAGACACTTTTTAAATTGGAAATTAAAAGAATTTTTCAAGATTTATTGAATAACGATTATCCTTTTAAATGGTTAAAACGAATTTATCGTGAAAAAATTATCTGCTTCCCCTCTCCTCCAATGCAAATGAAAAATTTACTAATTAATAAGAACAATTATATTTCTATGCCATATTTTGGTTTTCCTTCAGAATTTATTTCTAAATTACTTAGCCCACATAATATTTATACTGCTTTCCGGCCGATTACACAATTAAAAAAACATTGTTTTTAACTTTAAACTCATAACCCCTTCCTGTATCTAACTGGCGTAATATATTTAATTCCTTGTAAAAATTGTAAATATGTTTATATAGGTGAAACTGGCCGTACAGCAAAAATTAAACTACAGAAGCACAGATGATCTTTTAAAAATTGCAACCAAAATTCTAAAATTGTAATCCATTCAATAGAAACCGATCATATACCTGACTTTGATAATATAAAAGTTTTAAATTCTGATTTTGATAATTATAAATCACGTATTTTCCTTGAGAGCTGGCACACTGCCAGGCATCTCCACACTATCAATGAAGCATGCGCACTGGGTCCTCAATATTCGGTACTTCTTTAAATTCCTTGAGTATTTATGTAATTTTTTATTTTTATTTTTATTTTATTTTTTTTTTTGATAGAATGGAGTAGAAGGCTGAATTTTACCAACTATGTGAAAAATACCAGAGCCTGGAATCGAAACCCGGGCCTTCCGCTTAACGCGCGGATGCTCAAACCACTGAGCTACCCTGGCTGATAACCAGATCGGCACTTCTCACATAATTCATGTAATGCTTGCATATTATTTTGTAATTGATACTGATGAGGAAACCCGGACGGGTTTCGAAACGTCTAAATTTTAATTATTTTTATATGTATATTTTGTTTTTAAATGTATTTTAACTTAAGTTTTGTCTCGTAAATAAAATATATATATTTTTTTTAATGTATCTAATTGAGAAGTTTTAATGTTTGTGTACGTTAAATATATTATATTATTATCTAAGTCTATGCAGGTTCTTTCTTTTCTTTTTAGTACGACAGGACTATTTCTTTCAATCTGGCGTTTTGCGTTGTTCCAATTAATAGTTTTCCACTTCGAAAATGCCTGCCAATACCCGGTTTTACCATTTAATTTCTTACTCTATATAAAGGAATTTAGTGAAATCCGTAAAACCTTATATACATACTTGTCAACCATCTCATTATGAACAGTACAATTTTTAGTACCCGCCTTTTTTTTTCACACCAGTGATTTTTTAGAGTAATTTTATTCTTATTTAATCGCAACAACAGTTGGAGAGATTTACTCAAAAAATAAAGTGGTATGTAAAAAGGGCCGTTAACAATTGTACAAGTTATTAATGAGATGGTTGGGAAGTATGTACATACACACACACACACACATATATATATATATATATATATATTTTTTTTTTTTTTTTTTTTTTACATTCCCAAGGGTGAGGGCCGAACTCACAACCTTCGGGTTCGTAGTTGTGTACTCTGACCACAGAACCAACGGGTCTTGGTTGTATATTTCCTGATTATTTAGACTAGTGTTTTCTGATTTTTTTTTTTTTTTTTTTTCAAAGAATGTGACATTATTTTATGGATTTAAAAAAATCAAACATTTGATTTAGAGTTATGTTATGAAGTCTATTAATCACTAACTAATTTAGCAAAAATATAAATAAATAAATTAATTAAATTAAAAATAAAAATAAAATATTAATTAAAAATTTATATTTTAATAAAATTAAAATTTGAAAAAAAAATATGTACTTTCTAAAATATTTATTTTTTATTTTCAGTTATTACATCGGTTCCACAGTCAAGAGTTGCGAATGTCCTCCTGAATATGAAGGCGTGAAATGTGAAAAACGGAAAGATGACAGACAACTTTTAGGTTTGTTTCTTTAAACATATTAATTTAGTGAAAACATTATAATCGTTTTACTTACATTATTATTATTATTATTATTATTATTATTATTATTATTAATCACATTTGCATTAAGTTTTAAAATCGGCGTTTCCATATTTCTAATGCATCCAATTACAAATTTATACAACATTCTAGTTATACATATATATATATATTAATTAGATCATTTTTAGAGGTAAAATGTTTACCAATTCAGTATACGGTTTTTTGCATGTTGTATATTAAACTGACACTTTGTAAAAGTAGTAAAAAACTTAATTATACATTTATTTTTTGTTTGCAAAAAAACAAACAACATTAAATTGAAATTATTGAAATTAAACATAATTTATTTTTTTTTGGAGAAAATTACTCTAGGACTTAACGATACTACAGAATAATAATTAGAATGTTGGCAAATATAAATACAAGTTTGTTGAATTGAAAATTATTACAGATGGCATTTGATGAAAAAAACTCCCTGCATAAGACACACATAGCTTCCAGCTCGTATTTTTTTTTTTTTTTTTTTTTTTTCTTATACAGGAAATTTTAATTAGATTATTCTTACAAGGTTTTTTTTTTTTTTTTTTTTTTTCTACGTACTTGCTAATTTACTAATTAATATTCCTTAGTATTGTTATCCCCGCCTTCTTTTTCACATCAGTGTCTTTTAAGAGTACTTTTCTTCTTATTTAATCGTTGCATTTGGAGAATATTATCTAAAAATCTACGGTACTAACAACACTACGGAATATTAATTAGCATGTTAGCAAGTATGCAGTTCTATGTGTGTGTGAATAGCATACTTGCCAACATCCTAATTTATATTCTGCAGTATTGTTATCCCTGTTAATTTTTTCACACCAGTATTTTCTTAGAGTATGTTTCTTCTTATTTAATCGCAATTACACTTAAAGAATATTATTCTGAAAATTTACTGGCATGAAAAAAGGGTGTGACTAACAACACTACGTAATATTAATTAGGATGTTGGCAGGTATGGAATAGTATACAGAGCTGCCAACCTAATCCGGCAAATTGTTAGTACCGCCCATTTTTCTACACCACTTAATTTTTAGAGTATTTGTTTTCTTCATTCATCGTAAATTTATTTGAAGAGAATTACTCTGAAAAATAAGTGGTGCAGAAAAACGGGCGGTACTAACAATTTGCCGGATTTGGTTGGCAGCTCTGAGTATACTTTTTTTTTTTTTTTTTTTTTTTTTTTTTTTTTACTCAGAAAACGTGTTATAAAAAACTGTACAAGTTGACGCCTATGGACTAAAGCCAATTACATCTAAAAAGAAATCGAAGAAATGTGTGATAGCTTTCAACATTTTGAAACTGCTAACTTCAATACAGCATGTATAGAATATGATCATAATACTCACATTCTCTTTTATTAATTGCTAAAATCTTTATAATTGTAATGGTCAATTAAAAAAATTATATATGTAGAACAACGCTTCCACCACCCTGAGACAAAGTGTCCTGGAAATATAAATTTTCAATATGAATATATTTTTTTAAATCTCATGTGCAGGGGTTGTACTCTCCGCCCTTTTTTCAGGACAGTCTCCTGAATGAGAAACTTTCTAATTTATTGTTATCACAATTTTTATAAAATAATCTCCATCCTGTATAATCATGGCACATTACTATAATTAAATCAAAACTATTTCTGCATGAAATTAGTGGTGGCAAAAAGGCAGAAATTTTTAATGTCTGAGAATGTCCGGAAAAGAAGGCGGAGAGTACGACCCCTGCATGTGATACAGATCTGTGACAATTTGAAACAAAATTACGGCGTATTTTATTTTTTAAAAATCTAAAAAAGAAAGTACATTTTTTCAGATGTTCTCTGTACGGCTAAACTTGACATTCATTTCACATTCTGTGTTATACTCCTCTGAGATTTAAAAATAATAATAATAAAATTCTGCATTCATTATTGAAAAAAAAAAAAAAAAAAAAAAAAAAAATCGCTAGTCCCGCTGTTGTGCAGCGTTACGGGGATCGGAGAATCGTCCGCCTAAACTCCAATCTACAATGCCTAACCAGAAAGCCCGACTTTAATATAAAGATGTTTCGTGAAAGAGTTCCTAGTAATCCTTGTGTGCAACGACTACCGTCTCCTACCAGTAATTATCATCACATATATATATAGCTGCACTTTGATAATTATAATCATTCTTATAATCATTAATTATAATATGCACTTCGATTTTATTATAATCATTCTAGAGATAACGCTTCTATACTGAGATTTCTCCCATTTAAAGGAAAGAAATATTTAAATTCTTTTTGTGTAAAATCGAATGAAACTTTATATGTGAGAGGTCATTATGAAATATCATACTGATTTTATTTGGATGCATATCGGCGTCTAGCTGGTTCTGTTATTTTGTAATTTTCAATTCGTACAACTTCTATGGTATATAAATGTACCAAATTTGATATATGAGATTTAACGAATACGAAAACGAATGTCAGTTTATTTTGAATGTATCTCGACCGAGAGGTGGTGCTGCTGTTACTCATTTTCTGTGATTTCCCACATGGCTACATCACAGTATCTCATGATTGAAATTACGCCAAACTCCTTATGCAAATACCTTATTGTGAAAAACTATGATTAATATTATGTGCTTGTTAAATTAGATAACGCATAAGCTTATAAAAAGTTTCTTTAAATATAACGGTATCCAAAAAACAACTTTAAACAGAATAACGCCATTATATGATAAATAATTTTTAATTGGTAGATATGCGGGAAGGACTATGCGTCTATCATAGAACATGTATGATATTCTAGAGTAGCTTGCTTCTGACTAAATACTTATGTCACTGAAGCTCTGACTAAATACTAAAATTGACTCAATGCTGAAGTCACCTAAATTTTATATATGAGAAAAAGCATGATCGACAAAATAAGGTGTTTTTGGGATATGTGTGTGTAATACTTCTTATATATATATATGTATGTATGTATTGAAATTATAAAATAACCATAAAAGTTTACGTTGATTCATTATGAATATTTACTAGGTGTCAGTAAATGACTTTCACAATTATGTTCTACCATAGCCTCCTAAACTAGATGCATGTCGCGTTGCTCGTATACTTGGTAACAGTTCAAGCGGTAGACAGCGCCACCTGGTACAGATTGCACAACTTTTTTATTCAACTGTCATCAATAATTTTAAGAAGTAATATATGATATATATAATCGAGGTTTCTTCGATTCCATTCGCTTTTTATGTATATGATATCCCGCTTTAAAAAATTGTTGGTGGTTGTTGAATAAAAAATTCGGTCAATCTGTACCAGGTGATGCTGTCTACCGTTTCAACTGTTGCCAAGTTTTCGAGCAACGCTACAGCCATCTAGTTTAGGAGGCTATATATAACTTCCCCCCCCCCCTTTTTTTTTAGAGAGAAATGGTTATTTATACAAATATATAATTAAACGGCTGTATTCGATATAAAATTTTTGGTACTTGGTTTACAATTATAAAAAGAAAAGATATAACAGCGTTATTACACAACATTCATATGTCATTCTTTTTCTACAATTCAATAATAGGGGGGGGGGGGGGTTCAAAAAAATCTATTTTTTTATTTCGGAATCGCGTTACCTCTCAAAAGTTGTAGTTTGGTATCCTTAATTGGGGGGGGGGGGGGGGATCTAAGTTGACATCTTCGGTTCGCGCATGAGGCTGAAAGTTTGAAAAAATATGTTAAAAATAGAAATTTTCAAAAAATAATAAAATTAGTTTTTTTGTATTTTTTTATAATGCAACAGCCATAAATCGTTAGTATATATTGTAGTTTCAGCCTAAAAATATATATATAACTTTTAGATGATATATACTGTTTGCGCATGAGGTTTAAAATTTGAAGGCAAGGGTTAAGTTGGCGCCACGCCGTCGCATTCTTATTCCACCGCCGACTTGTCTAGACAGTAGACACATTCTAGTAGACAGTTTAAAGGCTCTGCTCTCACTTTGTCAGTCAGTTAGTAGCAGCTAAGTAAGCAGCATCTTTAATTTGCAACTGTAAGTGAATCAAAAAGTTCAGCGTATTTTGCTTTGAGTGAATTATTTTATAAAGTTATTGGAGATTTTTATGTTCAAGTTTTCTTATATTGTTCTCCATTCTGCAAATAATAAATAATGGGACGCCCAAAAACATCTAAACGCTTAAGTTTTTGTCCGTTTTTCGGTGCACCAAAAGCGGTGAACCAAAGTCAAAGTGTTTTACCCACATGTGCAGATGTTTTGTTAGCTTGTTTTAAAGAACATCAAAATCTGTAAAAAACTAATCTTTTCGATGATTTCACATTGCATTGCTGCTCAAATAGAAGAACTGTACTGTAAAGTTTTCTATACCAACGGTCAGTCATGAACGAATTGTTAAATTAATAAAGGATTACCATAATAAGTACTAAACTTTAAGAAAGTCATTTAGTCGTGATAAAGATAAATTTATCTTCCAGACTAAACTCAATCACTTTGTTAATGAAGTAACTTTGTTCAAACTTTTTTATGTTCCTTCCTGCTAGTGTGTAATGAATTTTGCGTTTTCATGTGGTAAGAAGCCTATCTCTTGTAGCTGTAAAGTAATTATGAATTGTAAATGTGATAAAAGAAATTAGATCCCTATTACTGAGAGAGAGTTTTTGTACGACCAGCGAAATGACCATTTAAAATATATTGGCACTTTGGATAGAGTAGAGACTAATAAGATCGCAAAAAGAAATAAAAGAATGCAAAGTGAAAAGAAAAACGAGATTCCTGAACCTGATATTAAAGCTAGCAAAAGAGATACACTTATAAATTCTGACCAAAATAGCCAGTTTGAGAGTCACGAATAAATGTGACAGTTTGCCGTCAACATAGCAAATGCGAATTAAGCTTCCTGCAACAGCATTAATAAGCGATAGATATGGTATATCCGAGAGAGCCACTGTTGCTATTGCTTCCTGTGTTTTGCAAGATTTAGACATAATAAATGAAGGAGATATGTCTCTAGTAATAGGTAAGAGTAAGATCAGACGAGAAAAACATAAAATTCGATACTCTTTACAATCAGACTCTCCAAATGTAGAGTTTTATAAACTGTATTTTGACGGGAGAAAAGATAAAATTTATCAGGAAAAGAATGGTAACAAAATGTATCGCATACTAAAGAAAGAGGAGCACATCAGCTTGGTTCAGGAGCCTGGTGGAAAATATTTGGGGCATTTGACATCTCCAAGGGCCACTGGAAGTGAAATACCTAATAGCATCTTTTGCTATTTAGAAAACAATAACTTTGATTATGTTAAGCTTGTTGCAATTGGATGTGACGGAACAGCGACTAACAGAGGATGGAAAAACGGTGTTATTCGTAACCTTGTGCTTAAACTTGGTCGTCTTTACAATGGTTTATATATTTATTACATTTCAACGAACTTCCGTTCAGCCATTTGTTTGAAAGTGTAGATGGTGATACTTCAGGACCCACAACCTAACAAAATATCTGCACATGTAGGTAGAACACTTTGACTTAACACTTTTGGCGCACCGAAAAACGGACAAACACTTAAGCGTTTAGAAGCTTTTGGGGGTCTCATTATTTATTATTTGGAGAACGGAGAACAATATAACAAAACTTGAGCATAAAAATCTCCAATAACTTTACAAAATTATTCACTCAAAGCAAACAAGCTGAAATTTTTGATTCACTTACAGTTACAAATTAAAGATGCTGCTTGCTTAGCGTCTACTAACTGACTGACAAAGTGAGAGCAGAGCCTTTAAACTGTCTACTAGAAGTGTCTACTATAGAAGACAAGTCGGCGGTGGAATAAGAATGCGACGGCGAGGCGACAACTTAGCGCTTGCCGATCAGTTACTGTTCGTGTTCAGTTTTTAACATTTTTTTCAAATTTTAAGTCTTATGTGCGAACAGAATATATCATCTAAAAGTTATAATTATTTTTTAGGTTGAAACTACGTTATATACTAACGAATGGCTGTTGCATTATAAAAAATTACAAAAAAACTAATTTTATTATTTGAAAATTTCAATTTTTAACATATTTTTTCAAACTTTCAGCCTCATGACCGAACGGAAGATGTCAACTTAGTTTTTTTTTCTCAATTGAGGATACCAAACTACAACTTTTGAGAGTTAACTTGATTTTTATATAAAAAAAATCGATTTTTTCGAACCACCCCATTGACTAATATTGATTTTGGTTGGCAGGAATCACCAACATAGAAAATTTTTTGTGTTGTTAAAATTATTTTAAAAAGAAAAAAATGAAAATTATGGAATCTATACGATCATTCTCGAATAGAAGTCTTGTTATGTATTCCCCTGGAATATAATCTTCAGAGGAGTTACTCAAACAGAATACTGTAACTGAAACACATTGCAAATTTAAAATTTTTAGAAGTTTTTAATTTTAATTATATTTTTTGAAACACGATTGTTAATAAAAAAAAAAAAAAAAAAATGAATGTGTTAGAGATGAATGACAAGAAATTCACTAAGATTGTTGCAACCATTGACAGAGTAACATGTAATGAATGGGCAAAAGTGTACCTCAGTCCGAGTTTATTACACTAATAAAGTAAGTTGCAATAATAAAATCAAAGTAATCAATTCTTTTTACGATTGATAAATGTCCATACCTGACAACATATCAATTAATATTGGGTTGTTCGGAAAGTAATTTCGTTTTTTCCTTCGAAAATGAAAGACGATTTTCTTATATTGTATAAATATTTTAATGAATTATATATTCTCCACTTTGATCGGTTTCTTAGCGGTCTCACGAGTTGTTATTTGGCAGTTTTTCATAAATCAATACTTTATTTTGTCTTCATTAGCACAAACTGGTTTTCTAGAACGTTATGCATCTTCAACTCAAAAGTGCCAGAACAAAATTTGGTAAACCAGTTTTGACAATAGCGTTCTTTAAATAAATTTTCTGTGCACACATCGTATGCTTTTTTTCCTTGTTTGAATAGTATTTTCGCATTTTTGATAGCAAAAACAAAATATGCCGAAAATGTCGCTTCTGATTTTCTTTATTTGATAGGGCACCAATTAAAAACTATTGAGCAGAATAAAACGACATTTTTCACAAACAAGCCTTGCTATATCAGCTGTCACAATATGTAATGGAAATGCAACTTAAATGTGAAGAAGGTGTGAAAAAAATACAATTAAGTCCTCTGCTGAGAAAAACGAAATGACTTTCCGAACAACCCAATACATAGCTGCCAATATTTTAATTTACTCCGGAGCATTTTTAGCTCCGAATCTCTTTCGCACCACTTTATTTCTTGAATATTTATCTCCAGTGTATAACTGTGATAAAATAAGAAAAATTTAATCTTCCCAGACAGCACATCGCCTCCCCAGGATACCTTCAAGATGTCTTCTGGATGAAAAGGCATCCCAGAAACGTCCTTAAGATGTACTGTGGATAAGTTAAGCCTAACTGTGCTGCTAGGGTTTAAACAAAAATGATGTGGTATAAAGGAAGAGCTTAAAATGCTCCTGAATAAAATAAAATATTGGCAGCAATTTTATTATTCCATAAAATTGATAGTAACCGCCACTTTTTAAACACCTTTTTTTTTTTTTTTTTTTTTTTGAGTGATTTTATCCAAATTAAATTATAATTAAATAATATTAATAATACTCTAAAAATAGAAAGGTATGAAAAAAAAATCCTACACTAATTTGAACAACAGTTTGAATTAGAATCAGATTTACAGTTTTGCTGGGTAATAAAAAAACCAGATGTCATAGTGTGTGTTTTTTTTTTTTTTTTTTTTTTTTTTTTTTTTTTATGAGCGTTCTGTTTTTTATATGCCACCATTTCCAAAAATAAATAAACACATACAAAAATTTGGAAGGAGCAAAAACGAATAGTTTAGATCTTGGAAGCAGATGTGGGCAATTCCCCGCTTCTTCTTCGCCATATTAACCTGCGAATATAACAGGGTAAAAAAGTGGGAATAAATTGTCTTCCAGAATGGGAATTTAGGACGGTTTTATGGTATAACAGTATGCATATATATATATATATATATAATGGGTTTTCCTAAAAACTTTGTATTTTCTATTCTATATCCTTAACCATGTCTCTGTCAGTATAATAAAAAAAAAAAAAAAAAAAAAAAAAAAAAAGAAATGTGTGCACTTTTGTGTATATTAACAAAACGATTATAAAATAATAAAAGACAATAAAAAAGGTGGTGGTTGGGTGGGCAGATGTTTGATTACGGAGGTGGGGTGGTGTTGTAAAGTTGGAAGGTTGGGTGGGTTTGTGAAATTAAATATATATATAGATATAAAGCAGAAGGCTTGCTGCATTTACTTTGTATAAATATGCAAACATTCTTTTTCCAATAAAATTTCAGTTTCTTCCTTTTTGAGTTGTCAACTATTTTTAAAATTCTAATTATACTATTAAACACAATGTAATCAATCAGTAAATTTAATTGTTTCTTCGTGGTTTCATTGTTATTCATCTGGTTTAAAATTTCGCTTTTTACATCCATATGACTCCTATTCTGGTCGTCACAGGTTGGGTGAGTATTGCCGGCGTGAAACTAGTTTAACCTCACATGCAAGTCACAAGTCTTGCCGCCTGCCTCCTTCCTTCCTATCTTAAGTTTCTTAAATTATTTTTTCATAAATTTTGATGTCATTGGTTTTTCAGTGATCTTGTATCTGTTGCTTGTCTTCTACTATGCTGATAATAGATCATCTACTTAATAGATCATCTTTATTATATATATATATATATATATATATATATACATATCATCATCATCATTATCAACTTCAGGGATTAGGCATAGTGCCTGTTCCGGCTTCATTGTTTAGTCCACCGCTTTCTCGGTCGTCCTCGTTCTCTCCTGCCCTTTGGGGAGTAGTCGAGGGCAGCTCTGGGGAACCGTGTTTCCGGCATACGCTGTACATGGTCTTTCCATTTAGTACGATATTCTTGTATTCTATCACATAAGTTGAAGATCTTTAACTCCTTCCTGATGTCTTCATTCCGAATATTGTCGAAAATTGTGCAGCCTTTTATAGGTCTCAAATGTCGCATTTCTGTTGCTTGGATTCTCGATAGATCCCGGCTCCCCAAGGTCCATGTCTCTGAACCATAAAGTAAGACGGGTGTGGCCATGACCCTATAGAATTTAAGTTGTGTTTCTTTTCGTGTCTTCTTCCTGAGGATTTTTCTCAAAGTTCCACAGATGTATTGGAATGTGTGCAATTTCTGCTGTACCTCGCTCTCGTATTCATAAGTGAGATCACAATCTAGATAGGTAAAGTGTGATACTTGTTCTATGACTTCATTTTCAATGACAATTTTTGTACGGGTAGGTTCTTTCCCTTTGAAAGCCATAGATATATATATTTTTTTTTTTTTTTTTTTTTTTTCGAGATTTTCATTCCATAGTCTTGACAAATTTTGTGTAGGTTATACGTTGATCTCTGTAGATCGTCTTCACATTCCTGAATGATAACCTGGTCATCCGCGAACAGTAGCGTGTTGATGAACATGTCTACTTTTAGCTTAATTCCTGGGGCGGCTGAGGTTTTCCATGTTCGAATGATGTCGTCTATGTAGAGATTAAACAGAGTGGGGGATAGACTACATCCCTGTCTGACTCCTTGGTTAGTGTCTACTTCGTAGTTTTTGTGTGTGCTGATGAGTATCTTTGTATGTTGATATAAGGACTGACAAGCCTGAATCAAGTGTAGGGGGAATCCCCTACATTCCATGATAGACCATAACTTTTCTCTATTCACACGGTCGAACGCTTTTTCGAAGTCTTTAAAAATAGTATGCGTTTCCAGGTTAAATTCTCTACGCTTTTCAATTATCTGTTTTAAAGAGAATACATCGTCTATACAAGATCTTCCTCGTCTGAAGCCAGACTGTTCTTCTAAGAGCATTGATTCTGACAATTCCCTTACTCTGTTATTAATTAGTTTGCTATATAATTTATAGGCGGTATTTAGTAGGCTAATGCCCCTATAATTCCCGCAAGAATTCCTATCTTCTTTCTTAAAGATTGAGATAACTTTTGCAGTCTGCCATTCTGTGGGGATCACACATTCACTCCAACACATATTAAAAAGATATAATATATATATATATAATATATATATATATATATATATATATATATATATATTAATGATTGTTTTAAAATAATAGTGACGAAATAATTAAAGGCATGTAAAAAATACCGCCGCTGCGGCCCTTGCTTCAGGGGAAAATTATGCAACATTATATTATGAAAGTATGATATTCATTAGAATTTTATTGCATGAAATACCCTTTTTCATACTTGCCAACCATCACATTAATAATCGTAACATTGTTACGCCCCTTCAAAACACGCCCCTTTTCTCATACCACTTTATTTTTAGAGTACAGTTCTCCAAATGTAGTTACATTTAAATAAGAATAAAATTACTCTAAAAAAAGACAAAAATGGGGGGTACCAAATATGTTACGATTCATAATGAGATTGTTGGCAGGTATGATTTATATTTAAAGAAAAAATAATCTAACCATATAAACTTAATTAATTATAATATTAAAACAAGAAAGACAGTAGCATTGGTACTGCTGTATTTATTTTTTTTTTTTTAATTTAATTTTATTTATTTATTTTATTTCGCAAGAAGAGTTATTTATATATATATATATATATATTGGAATGTTTCTTGTTTAAATATTTTAAACTCTTGTGATAATACATATTAAAGGATATTTATTTTTCACTCTTATTTAGTAAAAAAAGGCTTTTTATTTATTTATTTATTTATTTATTTATTTATTTATTATTTTTTTACCTCGACGGCGGAATTTTTCTTTCGAAGGTTATTTGTTTTATTTTATTTATTTTTTATGCTTTGAAAGGATGAAAATTTCGTGCAGAACCTATACCACTATTTGCAAAAACAAATATTCTTCTTTTTCGATTTATGATTTATTAAGAAGAAAACTTTTCTTTATAAATAATGGTATAGAATATGCGCCAAATCCCGATTCCTGTTTTTGTAATTTTCACCCTGTTTTTTATAATACTTTTCTTTAATTGTGTTTATTGCTTTTGTGTATTATTAGTAAATGCATAATAAATTTTACTAAAGAAACTGAATTTTATAAAATCAATTAAAGTTAACTATTTTAAATGTAAAATTATAAAGGAAAATAAATAGTTATTTTAAACCTATAATATGATATTATATTTCAGCTCAATGCGTTGCCGCAGGATGTACACAAACCTGTGTACAATCAAGTCAAGCTGAATACAAGTGTACATGCCATACTGGTTATCATTTGTTAGAAGATAAAAAGACATGCGTTGAAAAGGGTAAAATTTTATTTCTTTGTTTAATGTTAGGTACAATAAATAATATTGTTAATTTCTTTTTCATTATTTAAAACAAGTGTTAAAGGATTCAATAAAATACCAGAAAAAAATAAAATTATTATTTTTAATGTTATGGTTATTGAATTTTAAATCGAATATATAACATCAATGAAAAAAATATCCACATTTATCTACATATATTTGTTATTGTTTTAGATTTTTAATTAATTAAAATGTGTTTTATAAATATTTTCTGTTGTATTTTAAGTAAATTTGGAGTATTCGTTATGACAATTACTTTCATTTTTAACATTTGGATTTATTTGCCTAATTACAACATTTAAACCATTTAAACACTTTTAATTCAGTTTTTTTTTTTTTTTTTTCAAAAAGTCTAAATATGAATTAAAATTCAACATTAGAAATCTTTACTTTATTTTCCTCTGCTTCATACATTTTTATTCTTGCTTTATAAAAATTTGTATCGTTTACTAGATTTAGTATTTTATGTATTGTATTATAATAAAAATCTTTTTACGAATTTGCGAAATAAAAATATTATTAAATAAATAAATAAATAAATAAAACATTATTTGCTTAAATCTTCAATTTAAAATCTACTTAAAATACTTAAGAATCGACAAAACATTTATATAAAATTTTTAAAAAATTCATGATATTCATAACAAGGAATTTAAAATAAGATTGTTATTGTGCATACGCATTATTTATGAAAGAAAATATGCTACTTTTTTTTTTTTTTTTTTTTTTTTTTTTTTATAAATCTTAAAATCGCTGACTCAATGAATATTAATCAAATGCATGAGCAACAAATACGTTTCAAACAAATTCTTAAATAAGTATTTTACAATAAAATTTCAAACATACATTTTGATGATTGAAAATACTTATTGAATTTGCAATGCTTATTTAAATGAACAGAATATACATTTGAAGCGTCCTTCTAGAAAATTCTTTTTTTAATGCATTTTAAGAAAATGGAATTACACAATGAGATATTTCTCCGACAAATATAAATATTTGTTAAAAAATTATAATAATAATAATAGTTATTCAAATCTTCGCTCAAATTTAAATAAATAAATAAATAAGTAAAAATAAAAATAATTTTTTAGGATGTTGTTTATAACATATTATAATGTAATATGTAATATGATTATTATTTTATTATAGGTATTAAAAAGCTTTTATATTTATAAATAATATTTCCTTTTTGAAAATACATAAATGGTCACATTAAGAAATAGTAATACATAATAAAAACCCTATCAAAATTAACTTAACTTTAAAATTTAATTAACAATTAGAATTTATTTTATAATTTTCTTAATTCATTTTTTTACAAAAGCGCTTTTCATTTCCACAAAACTTTGCTTGCATTTTTCTTTGTGTTGATTCACTGAATCGTTTTTCTCATCAGTACATAGTAAAAAGTTATGATTTTCAAATTTTTTAGCTACTTAATATTTACATGTTATCACAATAGCTGAGATTTATAAAATAAAAATAAAATATATACATATTTATTTATTAATATGTGTACATACTTGCCAACCATCTCATTAATAACCGCACAATTGTTAACGCCCCCTGAAAAATCGCCCCTTTTCTCACACCGCTATATTTTTTGAGTAATTCTTTCCAAATGTTGTAACGATTAAGTAAGATTAAAATTACTCTGAAAAGTTATTGGTGTGAAAAAAAGGCGTATACTAAAAATCGTACGGTTCATAATGAGATGGTTTGCAAGTATGTGTGTATTTATTGTGAAATATACATTACTTTTTTTTTTTTTTTTTCTTAAGTCATTCATGCCATCACATCAACAGATGATAACTATGCTGTTTTTCATGTTATCACATTAGCCTTGCCTTTTGGATAATATAAATATGTATATACATATATCACTATTTCAAAATGCGGAGTTCCATTCAGTGCATTAGGTTACTAAGGAATGGACTTAAATCTGTGTAAAATCAAATCGTCCAACTGTAATAAGTTATTAAATTTACAAAATACATGAATTTATTTTAAAGAAAATTATATTTCATTTTGTTTTACAAATATTTCTGAAGAAATTTAAATTAAATTTATTTCGAATCCACATTTTACATTATGAATATTTTAGATAAGAATGATATTTTTAAAACTATTACGCTACGTAAAAAATCCGAAATATTTAAATTTTGTAATCTTAAATTCTTTTTAGAAAGGCACACAAGATACGTTTAAAAGCACTGATGAAACTAAATTATCATACTAAATATAATAATAATATATGTATTTTTTAAAAAAAATATTTACTTTTAATATGTCCTTTTTTTTTTTTTTACGGATAAATTTTAAATAATATTCTTGCATCTACATTTTAACTACTTAAAGAATCATGTTTGTTTACTATGTAAATTCAATATGAAAGGAAAATTGCAAAACATAAGGATCTACCAAAATATTGCAACATGTATATCTCATCTTCTCCTCGGGGCAATTTGGGAATGAGAACACACTCTAGAACACGAGATATGACTGGGACACCTGAAGATGTCCTTAGGAGAGCTGTGCTATAAGTGAACATCATCTTAGGGCATCCCCTCCTTTGAAGAATAGAACATATAGGACATCCTGACAATGTCCTTGGACCAAACGTGCAATTTCGGTAGCGTTTAACTGCTAAATTATTTTCATAAATATTTTCTATTAATTAATTAATTAACTTCAACCGTAGTCATCGGAATTTATAAATTCATTTGAATTTTGTATAAAATTTCATTTTTGATTTAGAAGGGGAATAAATAATTCGAAATTTTGTAGCTGACAGTACAGATTAAAAATTACTGATCAAGTTTTTGATTTGCATGAGTAATTTATATGACTTTATATATGCATATATATTATTATTTTTTTTTTTTTTTTTAATACGAAACATAGAAATTAATCTACTGACATTTAGATACAAATAACAGATCTCAAAAAATGAAGAAAGAAAGAGAGAGAGAAATAAAATAAAGTAAAAAATAAAAACAAATTTTTATAAAAAAATTGTTTTATAAAAAAATTAATGTAAAAATCGTAAACCAGTAGGAATTATGTTAAAATACTATCCTAAACAACATCCATTTTTAAAAGCCATAATTCAATATGTAGACTTTCGTAAACAATATGCAAGCATAACGATTATAGTTAATGCAGCAATGGAACATTGGCGCAGAACTCATACCAGTATTTGTTTAAAAAAAATCTCTACTTATAAAATCGTCGGTTAAAAAAAAAATGTTTCATCTTATACTATTAAGTGACCAATATTTGTATATATGTATATGTATTTCACTGTTCTCGAAAACGGTAGCTCGGACAGTCAAGTAGTTTAACACAAAGGTGCCCTCCGTAGGGTCATTGTGCACATCAAAGTCAGATTTTCGAATTCTTATTAGATTTCTTTTAATTAATAAAAATATAAAAATAAAACTTCCCATTTCTATAATGACGCAGAATGGAGAATCTTAGGAGAGATTTGATTGGTTTATTTGATTTTCATTGTTTTGAGTGTATTTTACATTGAACTACAGCTACGTTATGAGGAATTACGAGAGATTTGATTGGTTTATTTGATTTTAATTGGTTTGAGCGTATTATACGTTGAACTACAGCTACGTTATGAGGAATTACGGGAGATTTGATTGGTTTATTTGAATTTCATTGATTTGAGCGTATTTTACTTTGAACTAGAGCTACGTTATAAGGAATTAGGAGAGATTTGATCGGTTTATTTGATTTTCATTGATTTGAGTGTATTTTACGTTGAACTAGAGCTACGTTATGAGGAATTACGAGAGATTTAATTGGTTTATTTGATTTTCATTGATTTCAGTGTATTGTACGTTGAACTACAGCTGCGTTTAGATTTTATTTAAAAATATTTTAATTTTTAATATTTTAATATTATGTGAATTTACAGAGAACAAATTACGATTGGAGTCGCAGGCGCCCGAGAGAATGTTTTTTGGTAAAAAATTTCATAGGTCTCTAGCAAGCTAGTTAATAGTGGTATGCGTCCTACTTCAATGTTCCCTCCCTGTTAACGAAACAACTATTATATTATAGCTAGAGCTATTTTTTCTATATCCAGTGTTAATATTCGTGCGATAACTTTCTGAGTTAATGAAAGTATAACCATACAATGTTTCTTACTTTCTAGGACGAACGAGGTATTTAGTAAGCTTCAAACTGTATGATCAGAATGTTGACTTGGCACATTTAGATACAACTAGATACAATCAATTGAAGAAAGGAATAGAAAATGCGGTAAGTAAATTATTAAAAAAATAAAACGACGAAATATATTCTTTGGAATTATACATAAACAGTTTTTAACACGTTTAATTTAAATGAAACTTACTTTTTTAATCAAGTGAAATTTACACAAAATCTTTATTTTAATATTATATTATCGTTTTCATAAAATGTTATTTAATATTGTATTTCTTTAATAAAATTAAAGCCACTGATGCGCATACATAATCTTTTACTTATTTATTATTAAAATGAAAATAGATATTATTTAAAAAGTTATATGTAATTTCAGTTTTGGTATTCCATTGTTAGTTTACCCTGTTGCAATTATTTTTCAACACTGGGGGCTTTGCCGCTGTTCATTGCACTCGCCAACCCCGAGAGAAGCTTCGCCTCCCCCGACTCTCTTCACTTATTAACTCCTGCGGGGCTCTGCAAGCCTATTCACTGCTTTGTTTTTCCCTGAATAGGAATATTAATAGCGCATATCACAAAACAAAAGCAGAAAAATTTTATAAAAATCTGAAAATCAATGAGAAATTGAAATATATAATATTTAATATCACATTATTGTTATTATTATTATTTGATGAAATGTTATTAGTATTTTTTTAATTAAAGTTCTAAAAATCAGTAATTTTTTTTTTTTTTTTTTTTTTTTTTTTTTAGAATTGAAAGAAATTTGTAATACCTAAACCATTTTGCGTTACAGCTTTAGTATATAACCCCTTCTTTAGCGACTTTTAAATTTTTGACACTATTTGGCGGTTAATTTTTTGGTATAATTGATTGTTAAAAATAAATAAATAAATCTAGTACCTGTTTTTTCTAATGCCTATACCTTTTACTATATATATATATATATATATATATATATATATAAAAGTTGATTGAGGGCAGTATATATATATATATATATATATATATATATATATATATATATATATATATATATAGTACTCTATATATATTTCTAATGTAAGGTAATTCTAGATAATAATTTTATACATTCGAAAATATCTGAAAAGTAAAAAAGTTTATTATTACTTTTACTATTATTTGAATTTGAAAAATCTCCTACAGCTTTAATTTTTAATTCGTCCCTACCTACTTCTTAAAATAACGAATGATAAATTGTACTGGATTCTCTATAAGATTTTCTGGTGATAAATTTTTTCCCTGTCATAATTAGAAATATAGAAATGTCTAATTCTGTAATGTTAAAAAGTTATCAGTGCGAAATTAGAAGATGAATGTTTATTTAAGTATTTATGAGTTATATAAATATATGAGTTATATGAGTCATTTATAAAGGAGTTTGAATTTGACTACTTTTTTATGCCAAAATATATTCGAACTACTTTAAAATATATTTTTGAATAAAAAATGATAAATACACTTTAAAGACAAAAAGAAATGCATTCAATTATAAAGACACGACATTATTTCATTACTCAGAATGTATATATATATATATATATGTGTGTGTGTGTAAAAGATTGCCAGTGAAAAAATTAATTTTCTAAATGCTGAAAAAAAAAAAAAAAAAAAAAGGTATTTGCAATACTATTATAATCTTAAATTCATTTTTTCATTGAAAATATCTAAGATAACGCTTTCTATTTATATGACGACGCAAAATTTCTTTGTTACTAATAGCGACATAGACATTTATTTTATTTATAATTCTATTTATGTTTTATCTACCATGGATTACATTTTAATTTTGTCTTGGAAAATGACATCGTAACAGAAAAACAAAGTCATAGGATAAATGTTTTTCAAAGTGGCAGATAGAGTACCTTTATAAACACGAAGATTTTAATTAATAACTTTGTTAATTAAAATGACAGGAATTTCTAAGCAACTGAAATGTCTTCTTTGGAGTATCCGGCAAACATTGATACCTGTCATCACTCGAAGGACACTGCCTTCCGCGAAGAGATGCGGTCGCAGACAAAATAATTTGAATTTTTATTTTATTTAATCAATGAATATTGATACACAAATATGTTTTAAAATAATAATAATAATAATAAAATTTTCCGGTAACCAAAAAGCGTAAAAGTTGGAAACTATACAATCATTCATGTTTTCGGCAAATTGTCCACACGTTAGGTAAATCAAATAGTTTTACACCAGAAATTTTAATTTACAGTCAAAACTGTATTTGCACGAAGTTTTACACGTATAACTTTTGATGGTACATAAAATTCATGGTACAAAACTGCTTATTTGACCTGACAATTCTGTACTGATAAGTATAAAGGATTTACGTCCAAAAATGTCGATTTTGAGTTAAGTACATAGTCAGACTCAGAAAAAAAATTCTCTATCGATCGGTATAAAGCATTTAAGTCTATGTCATTTAGTCTTTGAGAAAATCCATTGTTAAAAAAAGGTTCAAGTCAGAAATTGAGCATTCATGTATGGTATAAAATATTTAATTCCATTTTTTCCCTTTGTTAGATGAAGGTTGACAATCACTGAATGGTATAAAGGGTATAAGTCAACGAAATCCCTATTTTCTAATCGGTTCTTCTGATTTCTTTTTAATTAGTTTAACTTCATTTTTCGTCTCCTGAAAAACCAAGAATATGGACTTAAATCCTTTATACTTATCAGTACAGAATTGTATGTTAAAAATACGGTAATAACCTGGGGGGGAAAAAGTTTTTAAGTTTAACATAAACTAAAATAATGCTAATACAATTATTGCATCGAAGCTTACTCAAATAACTATATTAATTCTTATGTACGCAAAATTTAAGATCATTGCCTAAATGTTTAAAACTAAAGACTCAATTTACTTTGTTTTTATGTATTTTTTCGTAATGAATATAACTGTTACGCTGCGATTTGTTGAGCTTTAATTAAATATAAGTAATAGTGCACCATTTCTCCCGATAATGTATTCTGTACGTTTAACTCTTCAAAGTTCACTACATAATTTCTTTTGAAAAGTATTAAACTAATTTTAAATAAGGCTATCAATCACATAGCTGATACAAATGCATTAAAAAAAAAAAAAAAAAAAAAATGATTTTTACTTTACCTATAAGGCAAATCAAATTAATTGAAATACAAATGAAATACAAAAATTATGTGAAGTAAAATTACAAAAAGAGGAATTACTTAAAAAAAAAAAAATCCATTCCATAAATTATAAGAACGTTAAAATTCATTTAAATTAAAACAGATTAAAAAAGTAAATCAGTGAAAGTTTTGGTATATTTATTGTCAGAATTTATAGAAAGTTAATTAATAAAAATAAATTCACACACATATAAATAAATATCGATTCATGATTATAAACAAACCTGCTGAGATAAGAGATATTTTCTGAAATTTGGATGTTACTGAATTGAACTATTCATTATACATTTGACTAATTTTAAAGTTATATTTTATTCAATCAATACGGTCCACATATTCCTTAAGCCTAAATTTGATAAATTATTCAACAACGACATTTGTGAAGATTAAAAGCATGTAGTAAATTGCACATAGCACTTTTAATATTGGGAGATGTCGTCCTATAAATATTAATCTGATGGCGATGGATTTCATAAACGATATATTAGCTGATTAAAATATCAGCATTCACTACCATAGATTAAAATATATTGCTCTGCAACTAGACGGAAACATTTATTTATGTCAAAACCTTTAGTGTTGATTACTCAAGAGATTATATTGATGAATAGTCAAAAGACGAGTTTATCAAATGTTCCAATAGTTTTACTGAAATATATGTATAAATCTCCCTGCATGAGTGTATGTACTTATGTAAAATGTTTCAAAAACATTTATAAATCTTTTAATAAGGATTTATTTATGTACAAGGGGCTATTTTTAATTTTAAATAATTTGCCTGTAATAATGTTATTAATCAATTTTAGAACTTAGTTTTTTGGAATAAAATTGTGATTTTATTTGTCCACAACTGCTCAAATGTCAAATAATAATACATATCATATATTCATTTAATATGCATGTTAAAGATTATAAATAATTAAAATACAAAATTCATTAAGCTATGTCTGACGTTAAAACTAATTAAATCAAAATTTTTAATATAAAAGGTAACAAACTAACAAATAAATTATTATTCAAGTAAAAGATTAAATTTTAGCCATAAATGAATTTATTACAAATTTTTACACTTTGTGCTAAATGCCATTAATTATGATGCCAATCTAATAATTATCATATGCACTATCTGCATTTTCAAACACATGTTATAGCTATACATCATAGCTGCCAATATTTTAATTTATTCCGGAGCATTTTTAGCTCCGCCTCTCTTTCGCACCACTTTATTTTTAGAATATTTTTCTCCAATGTATGACTATGAAAATAAGAAAATAAGATATAAAATAAGAAAAAATTATATAAGAAAAATAAGAAAAATTAATAAAAAATAATAAAAATTTACTCTTTAAACAAAAGTGGTATGGAATTAAAGCGAAGCTTAAAATGTTCCGGAAAAAAATAAAATATTGGCAGCTGATATACATGCATTGATATACATGCATAAACAACTAATCATATAGATGCCAACTTATGAGTTTTTCTGTCACAGGAAAAATTTAACAGAACATTTTAGTAATGTCTTTAGCAGTTTATTTCGATTAAACTTGGACAATTTTACTAAAAGTGACTAGTGCATGCTTGCCAACCATATCATTATGAAGCGTAGTACTCTTAGTCACCGCCTTTTTTTGTACACCAGTAATTTTTCAGAGTAATTTCATTCTTATTTAATCGTAACACTATTTGGAGAGAATTGCTCTAAATATAAAGTGGTTTGGGAAAAGGGGCGTATTTTCAAGGGGCGTTAACAAGTCTACGCTTATTAATGAGATGGTTGGCAGTCCTGCTAGTGGCGTTAAAAAAGCGTGCAAGTTGGCACCTATGGAATCATATTGTCGTAACACTTGTATACTTAAATGTGTTCGCATGTTTTCTATTAGAAACACTATATCACAAAATGTTACCAAAATTAAATGAATGACAATCAACATATCTGCACGATTAAAGCGCGAAAAAGGTTTATTTTATAAACATTTACAGTCATTTTTTTTAATAATTAAATTACAAAGAAATAATATTTTTTTTTGTTTCGTTATTCTCAAATATTTTATAATGTTTAATTATCAAGAAATTACAAAATGTATTTTTAAATAAAATGCTATATATGAAAAAAAAAAAACTTTCTTTCAGGAATTTTAATTTTTTTATGCACTATATGAAATATACTTTCTTTTAGTCGTTCTCAATTATGGTGATTCATAGAATATATATATATATATATATATATATATATATATATATATATTATGCAACGTAACAATTGTTATTACACAGAATCATTATTAGTGCACATTTTTTCCGCCAGTGACGCAATTCATAGAAATACTGGATGCGTCCACACTCCTCATTGGTGGCACAAATTTCCTCATTTGTATGATTCAACGTAACACCATTAAATGACAGGTTACTTTGCTATGACTCATTTATTTATGTGTGCCATTATTATTATTATTCTTCTTTCTTTCTTTTTCTTTTCTTTTTTTTTTTTTCTTTTTTAGAGAGAGACCGCATTTATACACATATTTTAATTCTCTATTAAAAAACCAAGTAACATTCTGGTGAGATAGTTGCTGAATTCTGCGTGAAAACTAAGCTTCTTAATAAGCAATACTTTGGAAGGATTGTTGTCAAATTCTTAATTATATATATATATACATATACAGGATGTCACCCACTAAAGTCCATTTCCACACTTTTAACCTTCAGGGGCGGTGGGTTACATTACTTCCCACCCAACATCAATTTCCAACGGCAAAAACTCATCGAGGAAAATTTCAGAAAGTTTCACTTAACCCTTTCATTCGCATTTTTTTCCCCTCCATAAAACAATAAATCTTATATTTTGTCATAAATTTATTTCAAAGGTAATATATATATATATATAATAGGAGTAATAGCAGAGTACGAATTAATATAGCTAACAAAGCAACTGAGATATGTTTATTTATGTTTAATATAACCACTGATGCCATTAAAAATCATAACTTTTCAATAAATAAAAATATCCAAATTTTGGGAGAAATAGATATTATAATTAATTAAAATACAAATTATAAACATAAAAAAATAATATAAAAAATATTTCAAAGAGTTAATTTACCCAAGAGTTAATTTACCCTTTATATCCCAAGTTACCTTATTTTTGTAAAAATAGTTTGAAACTTTTTTATTATATTTATTTACTCAGGGATGGAACACGGGCGCAGAATTCATACCGGAATCCGTTTAAGAAATTTCTCTATCTATAATATCGTTGATTTAAGAAGTAGAAAATTTTCTTACATTGATAGTGGTATGAATTCTGCGCCCGTGTTCCATCCCTGATTTACTGCATGAGAAACATCTCATATTAATTTTAGCTTAAACTATAGCTTAACCGCTTGCACTCGAACTTCGCCTCTCAGGCGACATCCGATTCAATACTTCAACTCGAACGGCGCTCGAGAGGCGCCATGACCAATTAAGTTACTATATATCTTATATCCACGATTAATGTTCTGCAACTAAAAGTGCTATAACAGGTGCATACTTCGTTAAGAAAGAGACTCCACCCACAATTTTTATTAAGTGCCTTTGGGCGTTGCTTGCCTTGGTCATTGGTAAATGGCCAAGAATGCTTTGCAAAATATCACATGATGGAAATATATAAATCATAATATATATATATATATAATGCTAGTAATATGTAAATATACATCAAATATATAAATAAAATGTTTATATTTAAAATTCTTATGCTTCATATTTTGCATTTTTTATTAAAACTATTGTCGGGTTGCTCATTACGCTTACAGAGCTGCCAACCTAATCCGGCAAATTGTTAGTACCACCCATTTTTCTACACCACTTTATTTTTAGAGTATTTGTTTTCGTCATTCATTATAAATATATTTGAAAAGAATTACTCTAAAAATTAAGTGTTGTAGGAAAAGGGGCGGTACTAACAATTTGCCGGATTTAGTTGGCAGCTCTGCGCTTACTAAAAGAAGATTCGAATGCAAAAGGTTAATTTTCCATCACACTTCAGGCCCGCACATTTGGAAAATACAAAGTGGTCGACAAAAAAGAGGCCAATGACAAAAAAGAAGGCGCAGCCTTCGTAAAAGGTGCATTATGCTAGCCTTTTATTACGCGGCCAGCATAACATAAGGACAGCCAGATCTTATATTAAACTAGATTAGATTTAACTAGAGTAGCTAAAAAGCGGAAACTACGAACCCTGCTGTACTTCTATATTTTTGAATAGATCAATTACACAATTGAATTCTCATTCTGTTCTCAAGCTACGCCCTTTTAAGAAGCGTTTTCTAGTACGAAAAATTATTCCCTGAGTACCGAAAAAATTATGAAGGTTTATATGCGGATCACCAAATATCTGGAAAATAGCTTTGAGTTTCTGGTATACCTATGCGAAAAATGCTCTACAACATTATATTCCACATTTTTCTTCTATTTGTTACCGCTTTCAAGATAGAAACATTGCCAAAATGTTTTACACCTGATGCCGCTGAAAACTGTTGCATCTAGCATGCATAGTCACTTTCCTATACCTACACATTATTTTTATGAATACAGCTCCAGCCGTTCGGCAGTTAAATGGTGGAAACTGACTTTACTGGACACACACACGCATATATATATGAGTCTGTGTTTTTATAGTTCAATTGATTTCTCAAATAACGTATCGTATAATTCTTTGTCGGAAAGAATTAGAAAATTATATTTGTGCATTCACTTATTTGAAAATTTCGCAAAAATTTAGAACATTTTCTACTGCAAATACTTTTCTAAATCAATAACAATATACATTCTACATTTATGACATTTCTTAAAAACACACAGACATTGAAAGATATAAAAATGGAATGTCATAAATATATAACTTAGGTTATATTCACATTAAATTTATAGGAATTGCTATGTATTGAAATAATATCAATATCATAATCTATTTTTCAGATATGTGGTATAGAAATAAATTACAGTTTTATGTTTTCAGTTTGACTCGAGAAAAGAAATATACATCTCGCATTTCTTCGGCTAACTTTCATTTTAAAGAAAATCTCCTTTTTATAGCTATAAATATGTGGGCACAAAATGCGAACAAAAAAATCTTATTTTATTTTCGAAGTGATATATTTGTTGAAATGATATGACCTGATTTACAAAGAAAGAATATGAGACATTTCCAAAGAAGTTTGATGTTGCAATCCTCAAAAATTTCAAAAAAGTGAAAACGAATAATATTTTGATGCTTAAAAAAGTTGTCAGGATGTTTATAAGTTCTATTTCATGCAAAATATGAAAAAAAAAAGAAGGTTTTATTATTGATAAATACATAATCGAAGGTTATTTTAGTAAATATGATATAGATTTAGTAAATATAATTATATTCTTAAAAAAAAAAAAAAAAAAAAAAGAAAAAAAAAACAGAAAGACTGAAGAAAATAAATTGAATTACCGATAAGTAATCCATTTTATCTTCTTTTTTATTAATATTATTTATCCTAATAGATTTTTTATTTTTTTATTTAATTATTTTTATTTTATTTTATTTTATTTTATTTTATTTTATTTTATTTTTTTAGAAATATAATTATATTCTAAAAACAATAGAAAAACTGAAGAAAATAGATTGGATTGCGGATGAGTATTTACTCTTCCAATTCGAAATTGTTTAAATCTATGCAATTATTGTTTTACAATTTCTTTATATTAAACTTTCATTATATGAATACATAAAATTACTTTTTTTTAAACTTAAATATAAAAAATAAACTTTACAAAATTCATTTCAATTTTAAAATGACTTTTTAAATGTGTTTTGAAAAAAGTGTATTAAAAAATCCCTTAAAAATCAAAATGCAATTTATGTTACAAAAATTGTTTTTTAATGCTGATAATTACATTAATAAAGAAATGTGAAAACAACAAAAATTAAAATTAAAATTAAAATAAATAAATAAATAAATCTGGTGTGAAACAACCACAAGACTTCCACTATCCATTATTACACTTATTTTATGCATTTTTGGAGATAATATGATCAGAAGATATAAAACTGATCTAACAAAAGTAGACAAAAATTTTCCGGTAAGAGGAAGCTGATATTCGTGAAAAAACATGTAAAACCGATTTACATAGCCAGTTAAAAAATAAAAAAAATAATTCGAAAGTTATTTTTTGACACACCAATTTCTGAGATCTAAAACTGACCTACCTTAGCAGGATGATTGTTAATATTCCTGTAATAACCATGTAATACATTAGAAAGATATCTAAAATGAATTTGTGTAACAATTTTCAAGAAAATCGTTAGAGCCGTTTTTGAGGTACCGACTTTTATCAAAATTTGGCATACTCAGTTATTCACCGAAAGACAATAATTACAAAAAAAAGGGTATTTAAAAGAGAGCCGGTGAGTTAAAAAAAAAAAAAAAAAAAAAAAAAAAAAAAAGACAGCCGTGTTTAAAGGAATGCACTAGCGAGACCTACAATTGAGCTATTTATACAGGACGCCTATCAATTTTCTTGAACTAACCAACTATAACATTTGAAAGTACATCTAATAGAGTGTCTATATAGCAACTTTGAAGAAAATCGTTTGAACCGTTTTTGAGGTACGGACTTACGGTCCCACTTCCAGTTTCCGATGTCCTACTTTCTCTTTTCCAATTTTCACCAAAATTTGGAAAATTTATCTGTACACCAGACCTGTCTCAATTCCGAAGTTTCGTAGTTCTATCTTTATTAGTTTCGGAGATATGATAGCCAGAGGATTCCCCACATACATATACGCACACATACACACACACACTGACCAACTGTCAAAAACAAATTTTTCGGATTCAGTAAACATTAAAACGTGTAAATCAGGTGAAAACTCGTAATCGAATTTTTTGGACGGAATACAATACTTTTATTACCTACGGTATTCGGGTAATGGAAGCAATAGGCATATTTTAGAATTTTTATTTTAAGCTCATAATTTTTAAGAAGAATTTTTATTCGCTCAAGAATGATAAAACACATATATTCTACTCGTATTGAACATTAGAAATTTACTTACTTTTTTAATAAAGTTATTTTTTAAATATTTTTTTACTTCCATTACCCGACTATCGTAGGTAATGGAAGCATTTGGTCGGAAAATTCGTTATCGAGTTTTCACCTGATTTACGTATTTTAAAGTGTATGTATGTGTGGAATCTTCTGACTATCATACCTCCGAAATTAATAAATATAGAACTACGAAACTTCAGAATTGAGACAAGTCTGGTGTACAGATGAAATTTACAACTTTTGGTGAAAATTGGAAAACCGGAAGTGGAACATCTGGAACCGAAAGTGGGATCATGAATCCGTATCTCAAAAACGGCTCTAACGATTTTCTTCAAATTTGCTATATGTACACTCTATTAGATGTGTAGTTACTGCGATTCAAAGTTACTCAGAGATCTATCCTGAGCGATTGCGCTGTGAGATTGCGCTCTAAGCGACTAAACTTTGTTCTTGAGCAAGCGAAAACGTCTGCTCTGGAGTACTGGATGTTATTTGCTTTATTCCTTTCCAACAAGTGACTGTTTTCTTGGACTGTTCCAGAACATTCGTCGAATAGTGGCTCTTGCGGTATAAGTGACAATTTCCAGAATATTCAAAGAATTATCAGTGCTATTGGACTTTTTTCGAGACTTTTCGTTGTAATAAAAATTTTGGTGCATATATTCAAGAAGTTATGCAGAATAAAGTGCACTCATCTACTAAAACCTGCCTGTTTCTTTACGAATTACTTTCTCAGACAAGAAAGTCGGTAAATTTTTCGTAAGTATATGTTAACAGCTATGATTACAGTAATTATATCCGCATAAGTGTTAGGTCAGACGAATCAGTTTTACATCAGAAATTTTATTTAACAGAAATAATTATATCTGTGTAAGGTACTAACGTATTACATTTTAAATGTATTATTAATGCCTGTTCTAGCTTGAAATAGCATCTTAAATAACAAATGAAAATATAATTTTTGTTATTTACATGAACAAAATTTATTCCAAAACATTGTATCGTACCATTGTACTTGTCAATTCCCAGTTTCATAAACAAATAAATTTATTAAGCTGAATAATTTATTACATCTATTATTAACAACATTTTACTACTGTCACTTTCTATAATCTTAAGATAAATGTTATAAAATTCCACTAACACAAAAAAATCAATATATATATGCATATATGTATAAACAAGAATAATTCTTATTCAAAATAAGGGAGAGCACTGTAATCAGAAAACTTCTGTTTCTTAAAAATAATGGTTCGCTTTTATCTTAAATGCTTGGTAATTAATGAACCATTAGAGGCAACAACGAAGGCACTAATGGTAATTAAACCCAACTGTTTC
Source organism: Salticus scenicus (assembly GCA_963930645.1). Classification (NCBI taxonomy): domain Eukaryota; kingdom Metazoa; phylum Arthropoda; class Arachnida; order Araneae; family Salticidae; genus Salticus; species Salticus scenicus. Next base: position 146,868,897 of record OZ005648.1, on the reverse strand, counting down.
CATTTATCATTTATATAGAACGCTTGTTCGAAAGAAACAGAACAAGTTCTTTAGTTACAAGAGATTAAGATGTAATGACTAATTAAAACGTTGTTTTCCTCTTAAAAAACTATTTAAAAATCACCACTAAATCATTTGCATATTTATTTTTATGGAAAAATATTTAAAGTTCACTCTTTTTTTTTTTTTTTTTTTTCATTCTGCTTTGAAGAAAAAGAAATTCGAAAATGCATTTTTAAATAGAAGATGTGATACAATTACCATATTAAACTTTCATTAGAAATGTAAATTTAATAAAATCAAAGCTTTTAAAATATATATAATATGTTTTCTATAATATTAATAAATGTATTCTATTTTATTTATAAAAATTCTAGTTAATAGCTTTTATATAACTTTTATTTTATATTTCATATCTGGATACATTTTTAGAATTAATGCTTCATTTCTTATCTTTTGGGTATTTTTAATATAATTAAAATAATTTAGAATCTTTATTAATTCAAACAATTTTTTAGTGTAGAGATGATGTTTTACAAATTAAAAATATTTTATATAATTTCATGTTTTCGTAATGTCTATTATATATATTTTCTATATGCAAAATGTATAGTAAAATAAATATTATGAATTGAAACTTCTTTATTGTGCATTTTTTCTATTTTTATTTATTTATTTTTTAAATAATTTGTGACAAAAGTATAATTCATTTATTTTATTCCTAATCTCTTCAGTTTTTGTTATTTAAAATTGTAAAGGAAAGTAACGCACAAAGGATATAAAGAAAAATTCTTTATTCGTATGATCTATGTTTTATTTATTTATTTATTTAATTTTTAAGTGTGATAGCGTCTAAATGCCTTATTCGATTGAGATAAAATTTGGTAGGTATGCTATAATTCTCCGTCAAACGATTTGTATAGAATTTGATTATGCTAGTAACTGTAGTTCCTTTAAAGGGATACAAGATAATTTTTAATCATTATTGACTATTGATTCAAATTACTTGAAATACGCTAGCGTCCAAACGCTATATTTAAATTGGTAATCATGTTATAGATTATCATAAAAAAAACTGTAAAAATTTACATGACAAATGAGGACATACAGTTTTTTTTTTTTTTTTTTTTTTTTCCCTGCAAACCCATTTTTTATTATCTATGCGCTTATTCACATAAAACCAAATTAAATTTTCACATTTTTTCCCATTAAATCGCCTCATGCATTTCTTTTTATTTATTTATTTTTCCTAGAAACACATTTCATATGATCTACCCGTTTATTCACATAAAAACGTATTGGGTTTTTGCAGAAACTGCTTTTACGTGCAATCACTTCATGCATTTCTGTTCTTAATTACAGCGTTACGAGGGTTGCTATTTATATTTCTGGCCTAATAATGAAAAAACAAATATGTAGGATCGAAATTGGTTTTATTGTTTTTCAAAATATTTCCCATGATGATCAATACACTTTTGCATGCGTTTGAACCAATTTTCAAAGCACTTTTTCCAGTCCGATTGAGGTTAACTCCAAAACATGCGTTTTGAATGCATCAACCGCTTTTTCGGGGGTCGAAAATCGTTGTCCACGTAATTGATTTTTGATGTGTGGGAATAAGAAGAAGTCATTGGGTGCCAAATCAGGGCTGTACGGCGGATGACCCATCAGTTCGATCTTTCGCTCAGTCAGAAATGCATTTGTTTGAGTCGATGTGTGAGAGCTCGCATTGTCATGATGAAGAATGATTCGCCTGTTCTTCTGCTTTTTTCGAATTTCTCCGATGACTTCTGGCAAACAAATGGTCGTGTACCATTCAGAATTGACCGTCCTGCGTTGCTCTAACGCCACTGTTGCCACATGACCGTTAATGCCGAAGAAACAGGCAATCATTTGTTTCGATGTGCTTCTTCCTCGAACAACTTTTGTTGTTTTTGCCTCGCCTTGGAAGACCCATACAGTTGATTGCTGTTTTGTTTCCGGCTCATATGCATAGATCCATGATTCGTCACCTGTGTAGATGTTATACACAGCCTTTGATGTACCTTGAACGTATTTTTCCAACATTTCCTTGCACCAATCGACACGAGCCTTTTTTTGAGCGTTTGTCAGATTATGCGGGATCCAACGCGAACAAATTTTTTTTTACGCTCAAATGTTCATGCAATATTTTATTGATGCTAGTCATACTAATGTCCAAAGACGCCTCAATCTCACGGTATGTCACATGACGATCTTGCTTTATCAGTTCACGCACAGCATCGATCTTTTCTGGCACAACAACGGATTTTGGACGACCTGCACGGGATTCGTCCTGGATCGAACATCGACCACGATTAAATTCGTTATACCAATTTTTTACAGTACTGTAGGATGGCGCTTTATCGCTGTATAAAGAATTAAGTTCATCGAAGCACTCTTGTCTTGACAATCCACGTCGAAAGTTATGAAAAATAATCGCACGAAAATTTTCACGATTCAATTCCATTTTTTGAAAGAGAAGAACTTTTCAATTTACTGTCAACAACACAAATAAAGCTATAATGGTAAATCGTCTGCTGAATTTACGTTTAAAAATATCAAACTCTCGATTAAAATCGTCTGCGGTCGCCTAGCAACACTTACTGTTGCCAAGGCCAGAAATATAAATAGCAACCCTCGTAAAAGAATTTTATCTTTGCTTTACCAATAATTTAATCAGTAAATTTTTTCTAGAAAAATTGATTTAATTAAGATAAAATTGGTTTAATTATTGTTGCAATTTTCTAAGAATTTATTGGAAATATAGAGGTCGTACTCTCCGAACATTTTTCAGTACAATCTCAGGAATTAAAAAATACCTTTATTGCTACCAGTATTCTTATACAATAGTTTCCATACTATTTAATCATGACGTATTACTATAAAAATACCATAAAATTGCTGCATAAAATTAGTGGGGATAAAAAAAATTGAAAGCTTCTTATTCCCGCGAGTGTCCAGAAAATAGCTACAGAATACGATTCTTGAAAATACCATACTTTAGTAAAACCTACTCAGAGCCTGATTAAGGGGGAAGCACACATTATCTCCGCTCTCACCGGAATATTTTTACAATTATTTTTTACTTTATGTTATAGAAATTCCACGCTTTGACTAGAAAATATTTTTTATAAAAAATGAACGGTGTAAAACAATCCAATTTACTCACCGTTATTAGACACCAGAATTCTTTTAAAATAATTTTTAATGAGAATTTTCTGTTTATTATAGGAGGAAAGTATTTGTTAAAAAATAACGGTGTAAGTATAAATAATGTGTGCTTAATCAGGCACTGAACCTACTACAGTATAAACTATGGTAACCTGGATTTTACCATAGTAAAACCCAGTGTCTATAAAGTGGTATAGCAAGGTAAATTGGGGCGCTCTTTGATTTCCACGTGTCTCCTGTGTTGGTATTCTAAAGAAATATATATCCAGATATAAAAAAAAGAATATAGTTGTATTTTTATACCGATTTTATTAACGATATACTACTTTTTTTTATCAGCACATCATTATTATGTTATTTAACGCCAATTTTAATCTTAAAGCTCACTCAAAAAAAATTTGAGAAATACTGGTATAATCTCAGGTGGTTATTACTTTCCTGCGCTAGGAAATTGTTCACATCTAAATTACACTGCCACCGGAATTTACCAACAAAACTAAAAGAAAAGAAATAAATGACCTTTTACGGTTATGTTATAAAAGTAAAATTATGCAAAAACATTTCCGGGATGAGTTTTTGCAATTGAAACTTAGTAATTGGTGTCATAGCAGCGCTGACACCCAGTACTACCAAACTGAGGGAAATTTTTATTCAATATATCACTAAATTTTAAATGAAATGTTCGCTAATCACTTCGACATTTTTTTGTTGTTGTTAGATGTCTTCGAAATGATCAAGCAACCGTTATAATTAAAATTTAGTTGTGGATATTGAATAAAAATTTCCTTCAATCTGGTAGCACTGCTGAAATTGCTCCGCAAAGGGTTAAAAGCTGTTCTGTGACTTTTTAGTTAGTTAACATTTTTGTTTCTGTTATCGTTTATTGCGTCAAGAAAAATTAGGGTTTCTTTTTTATATTAGAGTCGTAATGCAAACAAAATAGCTTTAAAAAAATTGTTTCATTCTACTATACAGTAAACATGGTATCAAAAGACTTTTCCATATACCATTTTATGCGCATCAATTTATGTAAAGAAGAAGAGGTCAATATACAATATACATCCATAATTGCTGTCTTCCAGATATTCCTTACAAAATGACCGATGCATTATTTATTCAAAAGACCAAATTCGTAGATTCAACGTAGCTACCATTCTTTCCGATTTTCTGATACTGGTATTTCTTTTAAAGATTTTTTTTTTTTTATTTTTTTTTTAAGGTTTAGTAGAAGTTTTCCATTTTTAAATAAGGCGAAAACTTATATATATACATATACGAGGTGTGGCTATTAAATAACGAGACTATTGCTGTAAAACATTTTACTTTAAATTTATACATATTTAGTTATTATCACCTTCAATATACACCCCTCCACTATCCCTACAAAGCTCCATGCGAATTTTCCAATGTTCGAAACAGTTCTGGAAGTCTTGTCCTGTAAGCTCTTGCATGAGACGTGCCGCTTTTTCTTTCACAGCTTTAACTGACTCAAATAGTGTTCCTTTTAATGCAGATTTAACTTTGGGGAACGGATAAAAGTCACATGGGGCCAGGTCAGGTGAATAAGGTGGATGGTCTAAAACTGGAATGTTGTATTTGGCTAGAAACGCCTTGACAGACAATGACGTGTGAGCCGGCACGTTGTCTTGATGGAGAACTCATGACTTATTCTTCTACAATTCGGGCCGTGTTTTCCTTACCCCTTCACAGAGTTGAGCAAGCACCTCAAGATAGTAATGTTGGTTAATAGTTTGTCATTCAGGAACCCAGTGTAGGTACACAATACCATGAATGTCGAAAAAAAAAGGATCATCATCGCTTTGAATTTCGGTCATCATCTCCAAAGTCTTCTCAGCCGTCTTGGAAACGCTTGAACCACTCATAAACTCGCGCAAGTGATAAACATTCATCGCTATAAACTTGTTTTAATAAAAGATAAGTTTCACTAGCGGTTTTACCAAGTTTCACGTGAAATTTCACGACAATTCGTTGCTCTACTTTTACACTTATCACGTTTTTTCGGCAAAACGAAACAAACACCTCTTACAGAAATGAAGGTTACAGCCAGACTGATTTCTCTACAAACACGGGTGGCGCTGCAATCGAAAGATAAGGCTTTACGCTGCACAGCTGTCGGTCGTTCGGATTTGGCGCATATGTAGTTCATCTGTAGCAGCAACAGTCTCGTTATTTAATAGCCACACCTCGTATATTGGTATCCAGAAAGCCGAAACGGCTGACAGACACAGATTCATTTTTCTGAAATGTCATTTTTTTCCCTTATGTTTTCTCATACTTCCTGTTATAAAATAGTTCTTATTATTTTACATATTTTTTTTTACTTTTATTTAAGAAGATATATATTGCTTTTTCAGTATAATTTACAAAATATTTTTTAAAAAAATTATACATCTCAGACACTTTTTCCAGTTATTAATATGTCAGGAGAAAATATTCTTCAATTAATGGTAAAAAAAAAAATCTGATGTGGGCACCACATGACTTCCTTATACACTTTTAGAAATATACATAATGTTAAAAAATATTGTCACTGGACCCGAAACAGTTGGCTAAAAATATTTAAAAAAAAATGCATGCATACGTAAAAAAAAAAAAAATAAATAAATAAATAAATAAAATTGTGCCTTGAGGGGACTCATTTTAAAATCCTTGGGGGGGGGGGGACTCATGTCAAAGTTGTGCCTTGGGGGGACTCATGTCAAAGTTGAGCCTTGGGGGGCCTTATTTCAAAGTTGCACCTTGGGGGGACTCATGTCAAAGTTATGCCTTGGGGGGGGACTCATGTCAAAGTTGTACCTTGGGGGGGACTCATGTGCCTTGGGGGGGACTCATGTCAAAGTTGTGCCTTGGGGGGACTCATGTCAAAGTTGTGCCTTGGGGGGGGGACTTCGGATCCGAAACAATTGGATAAAAGTGTTAAAAAATGCATTTTCACCGTGTTTCTGAACTATTCCGGTAGTTTCAAATCTCTAACTAGTCGGGAAGTTAGTTAAATAGATTTTCTGTTGAATCATATAAACGCTGCTAAAGGCAGCAGTGACACGAAGCAATTGGCTAAAAATATTTAAAAAATGCATTGTCACCGTGTTCTGAGCTTTTCTGGAAGTTTTAAATGTCTAGCTAGTCGGGAAGTTAGTTAAAAATCGATTGCAAGATTTGTACTGGTAACGCTGCCGAAGGCAGCAGGTATCTGAAACAGTTGGCCAAAAATATTAAAAAAACGCATTGTAAACGTGTTCTGAGCTTTTCTGAAAGTTTCAAATGTCTAGCTAGTCGGGAAGTCAGTTAAATTGCAAAATTTCTCCAAACCGTTTTTGAGTTATTACCGTTTTTTGATACATTATAGCCAAAACCAATGTATTTTTGGTCATTATGAACCTAATTTTCCTAAATATCTCCAAAATGGAAAATCATACAAAGTCCAAAAAGGGAGGTGCAGAACTATATGTTATAACAAACCTATGTACCAATTCGCAACTTTCTACGTTCAACCGTTTTTGAGTTATTACCGTTTTTTGATACATTATGGCCAAAACCTATGTATTTTTGTCATTATGAACCTAATTTTCCTAAATATCTCCAAAACGGAAAATCATACAAAGTCCAAAACGGGAGGTGCACAACTAGATGTTATAACAAACCTATGTACCAATTCGCAACTATCTACGTCCAACCGTTTTTGAGTTATGCGACATACACACACACACACACACAGACACACACACACACATACAGACGTCACGAAAAATCGTGTAAAATCGCTTATATCTCTAAAACGAGAGCTCGTGTTCAGACGACACTTGCAGGTGTACAACTATACATCATGACAGTCACACGTATAAATTGGCAACATTCAGCGATCATTCGTTTTCGAGCAATGTGAAATACAAAATCCATTTCGCAAATCGGGATTACTATACTTCCTTATACTTTGTATAAGGAAGTAAAAAAAAAAGTAAAATTGGAAATTAAATATAATTTTATCATAAAGATAGAAAATTGTTTCATTTTCATAACTTTTCCGGCAACTTACGGAGAGCCGGTATCTTTTAAAATTGCAATCACATACATATGAACTTGTTTTGGAATTGAATAATATTTACAATTTTAATTATTATTATTATTTTTTTTTTTTTTTATAAAATGCTTATTTATTTTTAATTATTTCCAGTGTAAAGTCTTCTTTATTTATATGGTTTTTCTCTTCTTTCAGGCGCATGTACTTATATTTACTTTCGATTTCCACTATATGATATTTGTTAAAAACAAATTCTATGCTACACTTCCGGGAGAACTTTTATTTATTTTTTCCTTAAACTACTTGCTGAATGTTTGAATTTTCTTTTTAAAAAAGAAGACTTGAAATTTAAAAGATGTTCTTATCCGAAACCGCTTAAAAGTTAAATGCAAAGTCCTGTCTCAAAGTTTCACATTGATTCTACAATCTTCTTGTCATTTCTCTCTAACATGAAATGCAATAGAAGAAAACTGGAGATATAAAATGTTATATGTGTGTGTGTAATTGCATGTATCTAAAGGAATATCATACCTATAATATTAATTTATTACATAATGATTTTGGGAATATATTTAAATTATTAAAATAATTATAATCAATGAAAATTGAAATTTAATGATCGTTTATTCACTCAATTCTTTCACAAGTTTTTTTTTTTTTTAATCAATAGAAAATAATACTTATAATATTATTGGCAACCAATGCTCAATTATTTGTTATAAAAAAACATAAGATTTTATAATCATTAGAAAAAAATGAGTTCTTTGTCCTCATTAGTCTAACTAATTATTGCAGATATAGTGTTTGGCAGATGACTTTTTGTTTTAATTTTATATGTTCAAAAACTTTTAATATATAATTAAAAAAAAAAAAAAAACTTTTTTTATTACACCTTTTTATTTTCAGTTGCTGCAACTATTTCAGCCTCGCCTCTACAAAACAGAAAATTTGACTGTCCTCAGTTTTCAGTAAGTATTTATTACATATTTGAAAATGTGTTTTTGTATACTTAAAAATGCTTGTATAACAAATTTCATTATATTGATTTTCATATACAAACTAAATGAATATGTACAGTCACCCCCCCCCCCCAAAAAAAGCCACCCCCCCCACCTAATTTCGCCATAAATTATCCTAGAAACATGCGACTGGTACCAATCAGTTTGTAATAACGTCTAGTTTATAATGTTATAGTTAGATTTTACTTAGGGGGTCGTCTACATATTAAAACTGACACCAACTTCATTTTTTTCAATAGTAACCCCCCTTTTTTATAATTTATTTGAATTCTTTGGATCAAATCATCACAGAAAATGGTATAGTTTATACATTTCGCTCAATTTTTCATAGAGTTATAAGGGGGATGCTAATGTTAAATGAATGTGACAAACATTAAATCATATCTTCCGAAATAATTATGATATTTAAATTCTGTTTTTTTTTATTCGTTAGAATGAAGTGACCCAAACATACTCCATGCAAATTTTTGCTAAAAACATATTTTTTGAATTATGAAAATTATTAATAAATTCATATTTGAAAAATTATGAATTATGACCTATGTTAATTTTTGCACGAATAAAACGGGCATCATCAAAAACATGGGTTTCCAAATTTACAGCTCGTTCCTAACACTATTTTTTGAGTTACAGTGATATTTCATTTTTTACTGCTGTTAAGGGGGCGTCACATGTTATAATTTGTATACTCTATGAGTCAATATCTCTATACATTTTGGGGAAAAACTATTTTAATTTACATTTATGTTATTCTAATTGTTTTCTAAGGAACATTTCGATGTTTATTATACAAATTGGCTTATTTTTTATAAAATTATCGCAATGCAGGCAAGAGATTGATAAAAAAATTCCAAAAGAAATGAAGCCTCGCCTACATATTGCGGAAACAGTATTAAAAAAACTAGTTTGCATACTCGTATATGACTCCATATGTGACGCTTGCATGCATAAATGTCAATGGCATTTACTACATTGAATGTTGAAGACAAAATTTAAATGATTTAATTGGAAGTATGTAATATAATTTTGTTTTATAATGTAAAGTTTTAGAAAAATTGTGTAAAGGCGTGGCTTCCGTTGCAATAAGGAGTTTACTAAATTCTGAAATGTTAAGTCTTTGTTCTTAAATATTTCATAACTTTTTCTAGTTTCTCACTGCTAAAATTCCATTTTATCCCTTTTGTCTTTTGTTTTTAACTTGAATATTCTAGGATTCGTGCATCTCAAGTTATATATCATGATTTAGAAAACGCGGTTAGACGAGAATTATTATTTGAAAGAGCAATATGCAGTGAACAATACTTTTTTTTTCTTTTAAATTAATATAATTAATTTTTATCAGATTTTTTTAAAACAAATTTTCCGTTTTAATCTTGTTGTGACATTTTCACATTCGTTTACTCTACCGTTTATGCTATATAAATTTTATCGCATGACGTAACATAATAATAATATATATATATATATATATATATATATATATTAAGTTTTTAAAATCTATTATTGAAACAAAGCGCAATATTATTTATTTTCGATTATTCTAATCACGGCGCAAAACTGGCGTCACATTTATCCCGGAAAAAGAATTTAAAACCAAGTAATATGTCTTATTACTTTTAAAGATATAGATTTTACACATTTAAAATTAAGAATTCAAGTACAGTAGACGACAGCAGAACGGAGAATATTCGTTCTAGGCAGTAGGAAACCGTTTTTTTCCATATCCGTATTTATTTTCATATGAATATACACAATAATTATACTCTTTCTAGTGAAAGTATATGTATGCATACTATTTTGTTTATATAAATATGAATATAAGGAATATTCTTAAGAACTATCGTAACACATAAATTGTGAAAGAAACGCCTACTGGAGGAGTTACAAATTTCCAAATGACGTGAAAGTACGTCAGCGGTCGCGAAAATGTTAAATATCCTTTCTCAGATTTTAGTTTAAATCTTGTTATCTATATCTTTGTATATTATCTATTGTTGGTTTGTACGCCAAAAATTAAATGTAAAACTTTATAGTAACACTTTCAGGCGGGGCTTACTGTATAAAATAAAAATATACCCATCAAGAAGTAGATAATTCTTTTTCTTAAATATTGAACACTTTTTTTTTTCTTTTAACCGCTATTAATATTATTATCATTATTACTATTATTCTTTTACCTCGGTACCTAGATTTTTGTAATTCAACATTGTATTGTAGGGTTCTAATGATTCAAACTATTTAATTTTCTTCGTATAAAGTGATGTATTTTACTATTCAATGTTTAATAAATAGAAACCAATAAAAATCTTTTAATTCATGAACTAACACACAAAGTTTTGCGAATTACAATCGTTTTTTATTTTATAACTAACATTTCTGAACATTTTTTCCGGTGTGAAATTTAATAAATAATGTATATTCTGTGGTAGATCACGATTTATTTTTTCTAAATGTATAGACGGTCCCCTAACACATTTTCACGTGTAACTCTATTTAGATTTGATTTAAAGTATATAAATAGGTAAGTTTTCAGAACTGTCTTGATCTCAAAAATCTGAATATGAGGTCAAAAATAGGGGTCGTCGTTGAAAAAAATGAAGTTTATGTCTGTTTTAATATGTAGATGACCCCTTAAGTAAAATGTAACTACACCATTAAAAACTAGACGTTGTTGCAGATCGATAGGTACCAGCCGCATGTTTCTACGATATCTTACGGTGAAATTAGGTTGGGGGGTAGCGTTTTTTTGGGGGTGACTGTACATGCACCATGTTTATAATCTTGCAAAATTAACCCGTTAGTAGTCGCTAGTTGATCGATTCACCGCCCATCCTTTAAATGTTTATTCAACAGCCACCAAAAATTTTTAGAAGTGGCATTTGATATATATAAAAGGCGAATCGACTGGAATAATTGTCGATTATGTATATCAAATGCCCCTTTAAAATGTTTGGTGGCTTCTCAATAAACACTGAAGTAATGGGCGGCGAATCGACCAACTAGCGACTACTAACGAGTTAAATGCTTTATTTTCATAGTTAAAAAATAAATAAATAAATAAATAAAGGTAAAATAAATTAAAAGGAAAACCAGAGAAAATAAAAGTAACCATTACAACAATGCATCTTAGAGTTCTTATTAGTAATGCACAAATATTATTCTTAAGAATCGGAAAAAAAAAAAAAAAAAAAAAAAAACTCATTAATTTGCTTTGTACTCAAAATGCAAAATATAAATTCTTTATAAGTTCTACTTTTCATTAAATTACTTTATCATAAATATATCCTTTTGATAAAAATAATACATTTTTAACGCTGTGTATGGTAATAAATTATTCGCATTCGCTTATAATTTTTATTATTATTATTTCATCGTAGAATATTAGAGAACACCTGTGTATTCCCCTTTTCTATCAAATTGAAATACTGAAAATAATTTCAATATAACTATATAATTACTGTTTTCCTATTATACAGATATGTTTTTTTTTTCTTTTTCCATCAAGATATAAGGAATCATGCTGAAACAATCTGGTTTAAAGTAATTAGATACGATAACGATTCACAGTGTAAGTACATATAAAATTACAAAATGTAAAACAATATTTTAAAATCTAATTATAGAAATATCTGAAACTTTCAAATACTGCGTAGTTAAACATATATATATATATATATTAAGTCTAATTGAGATAATATGAATCTATTTAACTTGAAGATTACGAATAATCTAAGTTTAATTTCCAAAAAATAATAAACTCTATGTAATCTGCTTTTGAAGAATAATTTAAAATTTAAATTTTACATTTAACGATGTTTTATATTAAAATTTATGAAACTAAAAAAAAAAAAAAAGGTATCATATTTAGGATTTTATGGAATAAAAAGATAAAGTAACTGAAGAAATATATTTAGCAATTGTTCATTAAATAAAGTAGAAACTGCGATTGTGTATTATAAAGATCTGAAATTATAGAAAAACTTCTGAATATTTTAAAAGTATTTCTAATATTAGAAACAGTTAGAAGAATGTTATTTGGAATAAGAATTATATTTAACTCATTAATAAATAAATTAATTAATTAATTAATTAATAAATAACCATATAGTAGATAAAACAAAATCTTCTTTTTTAGTTTTTTAATGCGTTCAATAATGGGATTCAATATAGGTTTCAGCAAATTTTGATGTCTGTTAATTTATGATGAATTCTAATATATTTTAATATGTCTACAGTCATTTGCAAAAGTTTAAGACCAGTAGCTGATTTTAAGTATTTTAACACATTGCATCATTTGCGCAGATTATTGCATCATATCATGTTCTGAATGCATCAGACGTATTCTACTGCTATAAATAAAAGTGCCCGGCACGTTTATTGCTTGTAGTTTATTGGATTTTGTCGTAGACAGTGCTGTTGTGTAATTATTGTAATGGGTAAAAAACCTTCACTTACTGTTACAAAAAGGTCAGAAATACTGACCCTGCATAAAATTTGATTTTATGCAGGGTCAAATAAGTTCGAGGATAAATGTGAGCTAGATAGCTGTGCATCAAGCTATTAGTAAATTTAATGTTTCGGGAAAATTTGTGGACTTTTAGAGTCGTTTCTTTTTCATACTTGGAGTAAGTCAAATTTTCCTTTCAGGTTTATGGGATTATAAACCAAAATTTTTGGCCAAACATCTGGAAATAGTACTCAAACTGACGTTGGTGCCTTTTACAGCCATAGAATGTTTAATCGTATTGCAGGAGGTTCTTGGATCTCGTACGATCATCCTTCTTATCACAAGATCATCACCTGCACTCGTTTTTCTAGAGAGACCGCTTCTCTTAAAGACCACAAAATTTCCCGAAATTTTAAATTTACTAATCGCTTGATGCACAGCTGTCTTGCTCATATTTACCCTCAAACTTATTTGATGTTTATAAAATCCAATTTTATGCATGGCCAATATTTATGACCTTTTTGCAACAGTAAGTGAATGTTTTTTACCCAATACAATAAATACACAACAGCACTGTCTACGACAAAATCTAATAAACAACTGGCGATAAACGTACCGGGTACCTTTATTTATAGCAATAGAATGCGTCTGATGAAATCAGCGCATGAGATGACGCAATAATCTGCGCAAGTGATACAATGTGTTAAAACACTGAAAATCGGCTACTGGTCTTAAACTTTTGCAAATGACTGTATGTTAAACGGACCTCTTCTAGACATCTGTTTACTAATTCATATAATTGCTTAGAAATGTAACTATATATGAAATTAAATATTTTCTATTAAAATGTTTATAACAGAAATTAATTGTTAACTTTGTTTTTTAAATACTGCTAAAACTTATGTTATTTTGTTCTCACCGATGCTGATGTGATCACTGAAATTCTAAAACTTAAAAATAAAAAATCCCCTGGCATCAGCAAAATCACTAATGAAGCACTCAAGAATCTCCCACGTTCCTTTATTCCAAAAATCACCCATTTAATTAATAATATTTTTAATTTTTGTTATTTTCATCACTCCTGGAAGACAGCGATCATTGCCCCTATCCATAAAGCTGGTAAACCCCACGAGAAGTCCTCCAGCTACAGACCAATTTCCCTTCTAAATTCGTTAAGTAAACTTACCGAGGTCTTCATTGCTCGACAACTAGATCAATTCATTGAAGATAATAATATCATGAAACCAGAACAATTCGGTTTCAGGAACAATCTTTCGGCTACCCATCAAGTTTATCGTCTCGTCGAGTACATCACCACAAACAAAATTCAGAAGAAAACTACAGCAGCCGTCTTCCTTGATATTGAAAAAGCTTTTGACAAGGTCTGGATTGCCGGTCTTATTTTCAAATTAATTAACTATAATTCCCCCCCCCCTCTCATTAAACTTATTTTCTTTTACCTCCTTGACCGAAATTATCATGTTAGGGTTAAAGACAAGCTTTCGAATAACTACTTTGCCCACTATGGTCTCCCTCAGGGTTCTAAAATTTCTCCGAAACTTTTTAATCTTTTTATTAATGATATGCCCCATTACCCCCATACTCAATTGGCTATCTTTGCAGATGATACCTGCATCTTTTCGGCACACAAAAATAGAAAAAAAGCAATTACTGCTATCTCCAAACATCTTAAAATTTTAACCAAATGGTTCCAAAAATGGAGAATAGCCATCAACTATGACAAAACGGAGACCATTCTTTTTTCGGCTATGAGCCACCAAAACAGGGACAAATACGAAATTAAATTCAATAACCACTCAATTCCATGGTCTAATCACTGCAAATATTTAGGTATTATTCTTGATCAGAGACTTACATTCCAACAACACATTAGAAAATCGCGAAATAAGTTCCGAAGAGCTAAAAGTCAACTTTACCCCCTAATTGCTCGGAACAGTGATTTATCAATTAAAAACAAAATGCTCCTTTATTCTTCCCATCTTCGTCCTCTCCTTACTTATAGCTCCCCTGTGTGGTCATTTGCATCTAAAACTAATATTAAATTGCTTCTACAAAGCCAAAATGCAACCATCAGGCAAATTTATAACCTTCCATATTACATTCATAACTATCAACTTTATCGCGAAATTAAATTCCCAAGACTTGAAAATTTTATACAACACCTTAATATTAAATTCCATGATAATCTAGATTCTATTGAGAACCAAGCTTTAAACACACGCGATGTGTATGACCACTCAGACCCAGCCAATAGGCGTCGTCCTAATGTTGGTATTATTCTTTCTTCTATTCTTTAGTTTTTCGTTGTTTTCTTGTAAACTTTAAAAAAAAAAAAAAAAAAAAACCTAAAAATTTCTTTTATGTTCCTTTGATGATGTTCATTTGTTCGTAATGCTATACTTAACCTTCCTTTTATTTTTTCTCCTCCTTCCTCGTTGAGCTCAGAATTTTTCTCCTGTTGTCTTTTGTCCCGGCCTGTCCCCCTTTTTATTTTACTTTTAATTTTGACTTGCCATCACGTTTTTTGAACCAATTCTGCTACCATCTTCTGGTTCGCTGAGGTGTGGGGTCATGTTAGTCAGACCCCGGGTACTCGGCACCCCTACCCCCCTCGAAGTTATTTTGTTCTAATACATTGCTTTCTTTTTACACTATCTAAAAATTACGTTGGTCTAAACGCTTCTATACACTGCTGTTACATTCTTTTCTCGGCCTATCTCAACTTGATCCTGTCGTGTTAACAAACACTTGGATTTTACTCTTATCTATATATGTGCTTTAACCAAAGGCAGAAAATTGGCACAGAACTTCTATCAGTATTTATTTAAAATTCCTTTCTACTTATAAAATCGTTGGTTTAAGAAGAAGAAATTTTTTTCTCATTAATACCGGTATGAATTTTCTGCTCCAATTTGCACCCCCTGCTTTAATTTACAGTAATATTATGTAGGCAACTGTTACAGTTAAAATTTAGTGGTATATATATTGAATAAAAAATCTTCAAATTTGGCAGCATTGCTCATACATCTACTATTTACCATAGTGCTTGTTTGAATCTTTCTTTCTTTTTTTTTTTTTTTTTTTTTAATATGAAGGAACTCAATTTTTGAAGTATACAATAGTGAATATTTATTCCAGTTCTTTGCATTCAATGACCAAATGCTAATGAAAGAAAAATAGATTGGTTATATGATCAGGGGTGTTTGCGTTCCGGATTTTTTATTATATTTCCCACCAGTAATTACGAATTGAATTTTTAGCTATATTTTATTGCTAAATATTACTGGAAAACTGCTAATTATATCACTATTAAAATTACTGGTGGGAAAAAAAATGAAAAATCCGGAACGCAAACACCCCTGTATATAGTTATGTTAAGATGCTTTCCAGGTGAATTTATAGTAAGAAAAAAAAATCCTAACATAATAAACCCCTAGTTACTACGCCATAGCTCACAATATTAAAAAAAAAAAAAAAAAAAAAAAAAAAAGAAAGAAAGAATAACATCAGTTTAGATGATTTTATTACAGAGATGCCAAAATTTATTTTATTCCGTAGCATATTTAACCCCGTCATTATTTCACATTACTTAATTTATCGAATAATTTTCTCTATATATTTACGATAAAATAAAGAAAAATTATTCTTTAAAAAGTGGTATGAAATAAAGGCGGAGTTAAAGATGCTCCGGATAAATTAAAATGTTGGCAACTTTATTGTTATTATTATTATTATTATTATTATTATTATTATACAAAATATTAGAATATTATATATCCTATTATAGAATATAGCACTACCTATTTAGATTTTTTTTCCCATTTTATCTCTGTAAAATTTTAAAATAACAGACTGATGTAATATTTCTTTAGTTAGCTTAGTGTTACACTTTTCACAGATTTAAACAATTTGCAGAACTTTTGATTTTCAGTGTAAATTGTGTTACTTAAATATTTTTTGTACTTCACGTATATAAATCTAGCGCAGTGGTTTACAATATTAGAAAGATAGGTAGAATATACCGATTTTTGAATACACCATTAGAAAATATTTTAGAAGGTAATGTATTAGCAAATTATTTTTAGAGGTAATTAAAAAAAAAGGTTACTGTTATTACATATATATAAATGCAGGTTGATTCCGAGGTCATGGAACAAATTTGGACGGGAGGTAGAGAGCATCACAAGGATTCAGAATTGTATAGGAACCCATGTCCCAAAACGCCATTTTAACCCTTGAAGGACTGGATGTTTTGCCTGCGGTGTACTACTAACTCCGCCTACTGTGTAAATTTTAAAATCGTGCATGCTTCATAATTTAGTAAAATCATTCCCAATATATTCGTATTACTGCAATCACTGCGATAAAATACATCAATAAAAGCAGGCTTTTGATTTTTTTTTTTTTTTTTTTTTTGGTAAACATTAGCATGTTAAAAAAAATAAAAAAAAAAGCAGCATTGGAGAGAGCCACGCCTATATTCACGCAAAAAAGGATTAAAATAACGTTTCAGGACATGTGTTCCTATTCAGTTCTGAATCCTTGTGATGTTCTCTACAACCCCCCCCCCCCAAGTCAACAAGTACAAAAGCAATATTTTAATTGAATTGAATTTTTAAAAACATTGAAATAGGAAAGTGCTTTATTATTACATGCTTTCTGTTTTTATAATTCTGTTTTATACATTTTATAAAGTAAAAATACTATTCTACTTTATAAATCACAGTTTTTGTGGAAGCAGTGGGCAGCTCGAAAATTTTACTACTAACACATATACAAAACTGAGCAGTAGGTTTAAAATGGTTGACTACCCTTTTAACAATAAAATTTGAAGAAAAATCCTTTTTATTATTTCATAAGACATAATGTCTATGCATCTAATTATATAATAATTCATTTAAAATTATTGCTTTCTTAAATGTTATTTCATTTTCCTGAAATTCAGAAATACAGTTGGTAACTTTTTCTAATGATGCTTGTTACCATAATGAATTTGTCGCTATCCATTTGTTTTAATCCTATATTTGACATATGCTAAATACCAGCATTTTAAGAGAAATGCTTTTTGTTATTTTGTAAGGCATAAGTTCTCTATATCAAATAGACTTTTCGAAAATCATTTTATTTCACTAAGAAAGACAATGTTATATATTATGTAAGTTTATGCGATTTTAACACAGTGCATGCAAATTAGTGTAAATATGTTACAGAGTTGCCAACATTTCAATTTTTTCCGGAGCATTTTTAGCTCAGTCTTTATTTCGCACCATTTCATTTACAGACTAATTTTCTCTAATATATAATTACGAAGAAATAAAAAAGAATTCTCTTAAAAAAGTGATATGGAAATATACATAACACATCTTTCTTATGGTTGTTCTTCTTTTATTTCTTCTTCAATGTGTATTATTATTATTTTTTTTAAATTAATACAAACATTTTAATATAATTGAAAGATTTTTAAAACTACAGTAACCACCGTTTAATAAATTCACCGGTCAATAATATCAGCCCCTTCATCTGATCAAATTGGATGAATCAAAATCAAATCAATATAAGCTACTTTTAAAAACGCCGGTTAATGAAATCAGCATCGCTGGTTAATAAACTCAAAATAACATTTTCAGCAGCAAAAAATTTATTTTTTGCAGGTTAAAAATAAATTTAAATTACACTTTTTTAAAAATAATAATAATAATAATAATAATAAAGGGGACAAAAGTGCAAGTTGTACCTGACGGGACTAAAGTGAAAGTTGTACCTCAAGGGACTAATGTGAAAGTTGTACCTCACGGGACTAATGTGCAAGTTGCACCGAACGAACAAACTGTTTCTTCCAACGAAAATGCCTACTAACCCTGGACGATAGGTCTAATATATCGTATCATATTATATATCGTATTTATCGTAATATAACTCAATACTTATTTCGCCTCCTTCTTCGACTCGTTATAATACGCATTTTTTATATGCATGAGCAGCCTCCGCAAAACAAAAACATTAAATCATTAAATTCATTTTTTTTACTTTTTTTTATTTCGTATTATTTCACGCGCAGTTTTTATTTCCTAATTCAAAATTATTAAAAAAAACTTTTTCGGTATCGCTTGTAACGATACTGATTATTATTAATTTTCTTTTCTTTTTCTTTCAATAATAATAATAATAATAATAATAAAAAGATTTTGATGAAATTCTGGCAAAAGCAGAATTTAGTTTAGAACGGAGGACTATTATTATTATTATTATTATTATTATTTATTTATTTTTTTTTTTCAAATTATAACATCGCTTTCAAATTATTCAATTATATTTTCGATAAATTTTAGATTTCGACAAATGTCCAACTATCGAAATCGACAACGCAAAAATCCCAGATTGAGACTAATAGGCCCTCAATCCTAATAATAATAAAATAAAACACAGCAATCTCTTCGTTATCTCTCTTTGTAGAAAATTTTACATTTGCAACATAATTACAAATTAAATATGTCCCATCAATTGTCTTGGTAACAATTTCAAGAAACGTATGCTTCAAATCGCGGTAATAAGCTAATAAGTTACAAATTTGATTTGATTCGCAAGTGATTTATTTTTTAAACTATTTAAAAGACAATTTTAAGCTCTTATTTTGAAATAACTAAGAAGTAAGAGGTTTAAATTGAAAGAGATTTTAAATTTGAAAAAAAGAAAAAAAAAAAAAAAAAAAAAGCCTGAACTTTCGGCAAAGTAATGAGGACTTTCCTCAAACGAAAACGTATCGGAATGCAATGGGTGTATTTAATTTACTTATTTTGAAGCAACAAGTAATTAATTATATGTGAAAAATTAATGAATATTGGTTATTTATTCCTTTACTCATTACCTATTTAGGGAAGTAATACATTTTTCTTGAGTGCAAAAAACGTTCTCTGGCTATAAAAATCAGCCGTTTAATAAAATCATTTTGACTATGAATGAATGTGATTTTAATAAGCGGCCGGTACTGTATTTATATTTATAAAGAAAAAGAAATGGTTAAAATGATTTAGTAATTTTGACCTGATGATCGATTTTGGGGGAACCGTTTTCACGTTTTTTCATACGCATTCAAACAATACTTGTTGTCTTGATAGCTTAATTGCGCAAATATATACGAGTGTCGCCAACTGGTATGGTTTTTTATATACAATATCATCACTAATTTAACTGTAGCGTTTATCTAATCGGCCATCATATATATCAAACATACTTTGAAGGCATGTGATTTTTGCATTTCCCATGTACACACAATGGCATTTATTCAGCATCCTCCAATATTAAATTACGCTTTTTTTTTTTTTTTTTTTATTTACTTCTGACCAAACTTATTTTATTCAACATAGGAGTAGTTCAAATGATACATCATTTACCTACATTCTAGAAAAAACTTTTTTAGAATGTAGAATGGATTTTGTATGTATGAATGATTTTTACTTTATAATTTAAAACCAATGTTTTAACCCCTGGGATTCTTTATATTCCTATATTTTTAAGATAGGAAGAACGTTATTTTTCGGATTATAGCAAATTCACACCATTACGTTCTTTTAAAAACTGCTTAATATTTGGATGCGTGATACATTGTCTAACAGAAAAATGTGAAATATTATATCTTTCATTCAGCGATACTAATGAATATATTAGTTTAAAATTATTATTATTATTATTATTTATTTATTTATTTATTTATTTATTTTATATATATATATATCACGAAAAGTTAGAGATGGATAAGACAGGTCTAAAAGAAAATCAACATGAAATTTTTTAATAGAGTTTGTATTTTGGATTATACTGATTGAAATTGACTTCCATTTCTGCCTATCGCGTACGAGTTTCTTCCAAGATAACTGGGATTTCCAAAAAATAAATCAGTGATATTATTATTTTAAATGAAATATATTCCTTCGAAAAATTAAACAAACAGTTTCTTCTACATATATTTAACATTCTGTGTTTATAATTCTTCCCGATATATATATATATATATATATTTATTTATTTATTTAAATCTTTTGTCACTTTTGCCATTTCCGCGGCTTTCTCATCCCTGCTATTTTCCATATTCTATTTTGTACAGTCGGGGAAGAAAAAAAAACACCCCCCCCCACCTAATTTTGCCATAAATTGTCGTAGAAACATGTGGTTGGTACCAATCGATTTGTAATAACGTCCAGTTTATAATGGTATAGTTTGATTTTGCTTAAAGGGACGTCTACATATTATAACTGGCAACTTCATTTTTTTCAATGGTAACCCCCATTTTTTATAGTGATTGATATTTGAATTCTTTGGATCAAATCATCACGGAAAATGGTATAGTTTATATATTTTGCTCAATTTTTTACAGAGTAATAAGATGTCAAGATATGAGGTTGCTAATATTAAAGGAATGTGACTAATATTAATTCATATCTTCCAAAATAATTATGATATTCAAATTCTGTTGTTTTTTATATGATAGAATGAAGTGACCCAAACATATTCCATGCATATTTTTGATTTAAAAAAAACCATTTTTTAATTATGAAAATTATTAATAATTTCATATTTAAAAAAAAAAAATATGAATTATGACCTATGTTAATTTTTGCATGAATCGAACGGGCATCATCAAAAACATGGGTTTCCAAATTTACAACTCGTTCTTAACATTATTTTTTGAGTTACAGTGATGTTTCATTTTTTACTTGTGTTAGGGGGTCGTCGCTTGCAATAATTTGTATCCTCTGTGATACAAATTATTGCAAGCTGTATATATTTTGACAAAAAACTATTTTAATTTACCTCAATGTTATACTAATTGTTTTCTAAGTAACATTTCGATGTTTATGATACAAATTGGATTATCTTTTATATAATTATCACAATGCAAGCGACAGGTTGTGGAAGAATTCCAAAAGAAATGAAGCCCCGCCTCTATAATGCAGAGACAATATTAAAAAAACTTGTTTGCATATTCGTATAAGACTCTATTTGTGACGCTGGTATACATAAATGTCAATGGCATTTACTACATCGAATGCTGAAGACAAAATTTAAACGATTTAATTGGAAGTATGTAAAATAATTTTGTTTTATATTGTAAAGTTTTAGAAAAAAATGTGTAAAGGCGTGGCTTCTATTGCAAAAAGGAGTACACTCGATTCTGAAATTTTAAGTCTTTGTTCTTAAATATTACATAACTTTTCCTAGTTTCTAACTGCTAAAATTCTATTTTATCCCTGTCTTGTCGCTCTTTTTTTTTTTCTACCTGAATATTCCAGGAAACGTGCACCTCAAGTTAAATTTCATGATTTAGAAAACGAGGTAAAACGAGGATTATTATTTGAAAGAGCAATATGTAGTAAACATTACTTTTTTTCTACCTTAAAAAAAAAATTATATAGTTAATATTTATTATTTTTTATCAGATTTTTTAAAACAAATTTTCTGTTTTAATCTTTTTGTGACATTTTAGCTTTCTTTTACTGTATGTTTTTAAGCTAATGCTATTTAAATTTTATCGCTTGACGTAACATAATAGAATATTAAATTTTTATTAAATGTTTTTTTTTAATACTAAATAATAAAGTAGATTTTTTTTTTTAAGTTTTTAAAATCTATCATTGAAACAAAGCGCAATATTATTTATTTTCGATTATTCTAATCACGGCGTAAAACTGGCGTCACATTTATTGTGGAAAAAGAATTTAAAACAAAGTAATCTGGCTTATTACTTTTAAAGATATAGATTTTACACATTTAAAATTAAGAATTCAAGTACAGTAGATTAGAGCCCTCGATTTACAGAGTAGCGACACGGGAGAAACGGACGCCATTTTGTGGATAAGCTTCCTCCACTCTTTTCCTGTGTTAATAGGAAAGAGAAAGAGATTAAACGGTTGAAAACAAGAAGGACTTTTGCAGATCGCATACATTTAAACCTATGTTATTTTTAAGTACCCTTCAATTTTTTAAAGTATAAAAAATAAAATCCATAAATGATTTAATTGAAAAATTACATTTATAATATATATATATATATTATTATTATTATTTCTATTTCATCGCTGGTGAGATTTGCACAACTTTCTTTAAAAGATAAAATATTTATTCGATTAAGCTACTTAAAAGATCGACTTCAGTTAAAAAAAAAAAAAAAAAAAAAACTCTTTCAAGAACATATAGACTGGTTTATCTATATATATAAAAGAGCAGAGTCTGTGTGTCTGTGTGTCTGTGTGTCCGCTATAGAATCCTAGGCCTTTTCACTGAGCGAGACCAAATTTGGCACGGTTAATGTTTACGACCCGAGAAAGACAACGCCGGAAGCGATTTTACAAAATTCGCCCCCCAAGGGGGGGAGGGGGGCAAAACGTAATTTCACAAAATCCTTCATATCTCAAACAAAAAAACAGATATCCGTAAAATTTTTGCTTTAAAATATAGCTAATACAAATGTCTAAAAATCGGTTTCTGGAATTTTTGAAATTTCGGTCCCCAAGGGGGGCGGGCGGGGGGGGGGGCAAAACGTGACTTCACATGCGTAAAAAGTGATTTCACATAATCCTACATATCTCAAACAAAAAAAAATAGATATACGTGAAATTTTTGCTCTAAAATATAGCTAATGCAACTATCTAAAAACCAATTTCTGGAATTTTAGAAATTCAGCCCCCAGGTGGGGCAGAGAGGGGGGGGGCTATGGAGCAATAACAAATAGAAGTACAGTTAGATCGTTCAAAATTGGTACAGATAGGTTTTAAAGGCCTGCAAGTCGAATGGGGATATTTTCGATTGTGTAAAGTTATTAGGAGGGGCAAGAATGGGGGGGGGAGGGGAGGGGGGCAAAAAAAAAATAAAAATAGTGTCAGATCGTTCAAAATTGGTACGTAGAGGTTTTCGATACTTACAAATCGATTGCGGATATTTTTGAATTTGTAAAATTATTAGGAGGGGCGGGTAGGGGGGTGCGGCGGTAAGGGGGGGGCTATGGGGCAAAAACAAATAGAAATACAGTTAGTTCGTTCAAAATTGGTACAGATAGGTTTAAGAGGCCTGCAAGTCGAATGGGGATATTTTCGATTGTGTAAAGTTAATAGGAGGGTCAAGAAGGGGGGTAGGGGAGGGGGGGCAAAAAAAATAAAAATAGTGTCAGATCGTTCAAAATTGGTACATAGAGGTTTTCGATACTTACAAATCGATTGCGGATATTTTCGAATTTTTAAAATTATTAGGAGGGGCGGTTAGGGGGGTGGGGCAGTAAGGGGGGCTATGGGGCAAAAACAAATAGAAATACAGTTAGGCCGTTCAAAATTGGTACAGATAGGTTCAAGAGGCCTACAAGTTGAATGGGGATATTTTCGAAAGTGTAAAGTTATTAGGAGGGGCGAGAAGGGGGGAAGGGAAGAGGGGGGGGGCAAAAAAATAAATATAGAATTAGATCGTTCAAAATTGGTTTATAGAGGTTTTCGATACTTACAAATCGATTGCGGATATTTTCGAATTTGTAAAATTATTAGGAGGGGCGGTAAGGGGGGGGGGCTATGGGCAAAAACAAATAGAAATACAGTTAGGCCGTTCAACATTGGTACAGATAGGTTTTAAAGGCCTGCACGTCGAATGGGGATATTTTCGATTGTGTAAAGTTATTAGAAGGGCCGGAAAGGGGAGGCGGAGGGGCAAAAAAAATAAAATAGAGTTAGATCGTTCAAAATTGGTACATCGAGGTTTTCGATAACTACAAATCGATTGCGGATATTTTTGAATTTTGAAAATTATTGGGAGGGGCGGGAAGGGGGAGGGAGCGGAGGGGCAAAAAATAAAAATAGAGATAGATCGTTCAAAACTGGTGCATAGAGGTTTTTGATTCTTACAAATCGATTGCGGATATTTTCGAATTTGTAAAATTATTAGGGTGCTCATATATATGCATTCGCGCGTGCGCATCGCGCACGGGTCTACGCTGCCGAAGGCAGTGGGGACCCGGTGCGACATTTTTCCCGATCAGAGGTTTTTTTTTTTTTTTTTTTTTTTATCACATGATAAAAATTAATGCAATTTTGATAATTCATTAATCATAATGATTCATTTAAAAATAGTGACCAGCGAAGCGGGCGTAGCCTGCTAGTTATATATATATATACATAAACAATATTTTTTAAAGTGCTTGTATAGCATTAACACTATAACAGAATATTAATATTACATTTTTACAGTTAATTGCAATAATATTATTTGTTTATGCATAGAAAATAGCGTTTTCATTCAGTATAGTCATAAATTATAGAGAAAGGGTAAAACGCAAAACTAATATTATAAAAAAAATATCAACTTATATTACATACATAATAGTAATGAGAAACAAAGTATTTAAATTTATAAATAAAACTTGATTAAAATATGATAAGCATATGATGGCTTTCTTCGTTAATATTGAACATAAATTTAGTTGCATATTTACAATATGCTTTTTGGATATTTCCTTCAAATAAATAAATAATAATAAATAAACAGACGCGTGTTTTTGTTTTATGAGTAATAGATAAAAAATTCATAACAGAACAAAATTTAATTTAGTGCGACAGGATTTTTTTTTTTTTTTTTTGTTTCGTTTATACTTCCATATAAAGTCACGAGGTATCTGTGTTGCGTTCTTTATCAACGATTACTGAATTTATTTCTTAATTTTATAATATATATATATATATATATATATATATATATATAATAAAGATGATCTATTAAGCATAGTAGAAGCCAAGCAACAGATAGAAGATCACTGAAACACCAATGACCAATAAGATTTAAAATATATATATATATATCAGTGGATGAAATACACTCATGTAAAGAAACCAGAACTATTAATTAACAGCCTGTAATACAAACGAATCAATAAAGTAACGCAAAAAATCTTAACTTAAAACCATAAACTTATCAAAATTAATGAAAAAACAACCCAAGAAACACAAGATTGGAAGGAAAGAGGCAGACGGCAAGACTTGTGACTTGCCTGTGGGGTTATTTAAAACTAATTTAATAAAGAAGCATCACAAAACTGGCGTTGTAAAAATTATTACTTACAAACTTTGAATAAACACCATAAAATGCAATAAACTCGCAACAATTGTTTCGGGTCGAAAAAACCACGACCCTTCATCAGGCGAACAAAGTAAGCACGAGTGCTGCAATCAAAGATTGCAGCACTCGTGCTTACTTTGTTCGCCTGATGAAGGGTCGTGGTTTTTTCGACCCGAAACAATTGTTGCGAGTTTATTGCATTTTATGGTGTTTATTCAAAGTTTGTAAGTAATAATTATTTAAAACTAGTTTCATGCCGGCAACACTCACCCAGCCTGCCACGACCAGAACGGGAACCATATGGATTTAAAAAAGCAAAATTTCAAAGCAGATGAACAACAATGAAACCACGGAGCAACAATGAAATTCACCGATTGATTACATTGTGTTTATTAGTATAATTATAATATTAAATATAGTTGACAACTCAAAAAGGAAGGAAACTGAAATTTTATTGGAAAAAGAAAGTTTGCATAGTAATACAAAGTAAATGCAACAAGCCTTCTACTTTTTTTTTAAATTTAATTTCACAAACCCACCCAACCATCCAGCCTTACAACACCACCCCACCTCCGTAATCAAACATCTGCACACCCAACCACCACCTTTTTTATTGTCTTTTATTATTTTATAAGTTTTTTGTTGATAAACACAAAAGTGTACACAGCTTTATATATATATATATATATATACATATGTGTGCGTGTGTGTGTGTGTGTGTGTGTGATTAAAATAAGCTAAGTCTGAAAAGAATAATTTCAATTTGTTTAACTGACAAAGAAATATATATATATATATAAAAGAAAAGAAAAAAGAAAAATTAACTGTTCTAGATATACAAGAAGTGTAAAAATAAGTAAATAAAAAAATATTAAATAACTGACTTTATATTTTAAGACCAAAAAAAAAAAAAAAAAAAGAGTTGCGTTTTATAGCAACGATTACTATAAAAATTTCTATTGCAGGTTTTATAATCAATTTAAATTTAATGTATTTTTTAAATTGTTGCCAAAGGGGAAACCATCCTTATATATTTAAAGTGAAACATGGCAAATGATGACGACGCGAAATGTCATATTGAAAGCAATAATCCTGTCATACTAAAAAAGGGAAAATAAATATATGTTTAAAAACATCTGAAGCTGCAATTCTCATTCCCAAGCTTTTGCTAGAGCACTTTTTGGAATGATTTGGTTGATGATAATTGTTGTTCCATTTAATGAAAATATATATACGATGTTTAAAAAAATTAAAAGTAATTAAGTCAAAAATGGAAAACAAGTTGGAAAAAAAAAAAAAAAAAAATCTTGTACATATTTACATAGAGATGTCATGTTTAGTTTAGAGGATAATAAATTTTCTCTTTTATCTTGAAAAATAATTTCAAGGTCGAGAAAGAATTTAAATGTAGATTTTGATTTATTTTTGAAAATTTTCAGATGTATTAGCATTGCCGATTAATTTTCTTCATCTAG
Source organism: Salticus scenicus (assembly GCA_963930645.1). Lineage (NCBI taxonomy): Eukaryota > Metazoa > Arthropoda > Arachnida > Araneae > Salticidae > Salticus > Salticus scenicus. The sequence continues at coordinate 146,841,618 of OZ005648.1, read as the reverse complement.
TTGATTAGTAGTCATATAGTTTATACATGAAGAACAAATTTTGTGTTTTTTCACAATTTTATAAATGATACAACCAGCAAGGTTATATAAAGCACCATTTTGGTTTTTGTTTATTTTCAATTCTCGACGATTTGATGCGCCACCAGGTATTATTTGCACATAATTTTTATCTAAACTGATTTCGAAACATAGATTTTTTTTCAAACATATTTTCTGGAATATCATTTATTTGTAAAGTATCGGAAAAAAATTTCTATGTTCGTGTTTTCGAAACTTATATCGAAGGAAAGTTTTCTTTCCAAAGTATTTTCTTCGTCTATATATTTTTTATTTTCCTTCTCAGATTTAAATTCAGAAAATATGGACATTATATCTTTTTCAGAATTTTCATCAAAGCCATAGCTTCCCTTCACACCACCCACCACCATAAAAAAAACTGAGATAAAATAACAAGTAGGCATATTTTTCTTTTAAACAGTAATTATCTAAAGATGATATTGATCTCTTCAATACACATTCGATGGCTAAGAATTAGTTTCATCCACAAAATGGCGGCCATGACGTCACTTACCCTTCTTAACCAATCCGAGGGGGAACGGCGAAGAGAAAAGCGTGTCGCTATTCTGTAAATCGAGGGTTCTACAGTAGATGACTGCAGAACGGGGAATATTCGTTCTGTTTAATAGGACACCATTTTATGTCGGGTATACTTTATGCAAATTCAGTCCAAAACAGAAAAGTTTTATTTTATTATATTTTGCTGTTTTGCTTTATTTTTTATTAGTTTCTAAGTAATGTTTCGGTGTTTACTATACAGGTTAACTTATTTTCGTAAAATTAACACGTTACAGGTGGGAAATTTTGATATCATTACACAAGTATAATAAGCCCCACCCTCTGGCTTTTTCTGAAACAATAATTTACTTTAAAAAATGCTTTTTGTTTCTTTAATTTTAGTTTGTTTGACTCTTTATAAAACTCTAGCATATATAAAGGAGTGAAATTTACCGTTTCGATTGTTGATGACAAAGTTTCAGTTATTTAATCATGAATTTGTGAAATAATTTCATGTTTTAGAGACACGTGACGTATTACTCAAAATAAAAAGGGTTTTGAACAGTATCTCCTTTTAATTGAATATTAAACACTTTCGCGACCGCATGTTTTTGCCTTTTAGATAGTCTGTTCCGCCTGTGGGCGTTATTCATTCAAACTACATTATGTCAGAACGAGATTTTCTATATTTATTTTACATATAAATATACATAATAATTATACTCTTTCTAGTGAAAGGATTTGCATTCATAGTATTTTGTTTATATAAATATAATTGTAAGGAACATTCTTGGGAAATGTAGTAACTAGTAACACACACATTGTGAAAGAAACGCCCACTGGATTTCCAGTGACGTGGATCTACGTCAGCGGTCGCGAAAGTGTTAAATATCCTCTCTCAGATTTTAGCTTAAACCTTGTTATCTGTATTTTTGTATATTATATATTGTTGGTTTGTACGCCTAAAATTAAATGTAAAACTTTATAGTAACACTTTCATACAAGGTTTACTGTATTAAAAAAATATATACCCAATAGAAGTAGATAATTATTTTTCTTAAATATTAAACACTTTTTTTTTTTTAAACAGCTATTAATATTATTATTACTACTATTATTCGTTTATCTTGGAATCTGGATTTTTGTAATTCAACATTCTAGGGTTCATATGACTCAAGCTATTTAATTTTTTTCCGTATGAGATCATGTTTTAACTATTCGATGTTTAATAAATAGTAACCAATAAAAACTTTTAATTCGTAAACTACCACTGAGCGTTCTGCGAATTAGCTTCGTTTTTTAATTTTATAAATAACATCTGCGTATTTTGTTTTCCGGTGTGAAACGTAACTAATAATGTCAGTTGCGGGGTAAATCACGATTTAATTTTTCTAAATAAACAGAAAGACCCCTAATACATTTTCACGTGTAACTGTATTCACAATTGATTTAAAGTACACTTATAGGTATGTTTTCCGAACTGTCTTGATCTCAGAAATCTGAATATGAGGTCAAACATAGGGGTCGTCATTCAAAAAAAAGGAAAATTATGCCTGTTGTAATATATGGACGCCCCCTTAAGCAAACTATAACTATACCATTAAACAATAGACGTTATTACGAATCGATTGGTACCAACCACATGTTTCTACGACAATTTATAGTGAAATTAGGTGTGGGGGGGGATTTTTTTTTTATTGCCGTCTGTACAATGTTGTCCAATTTCGGGAGTCTTTTATTCAATCATCACCAATAATTTTAAAGAGTGATATTTGCTATATACAGCAGACGATAAATCATTTATGTGATTAGGCAACGGATGCAACTGAAATTTTACAGTGGACATTCAATAAAAAGTCCCTAAATTTGGCAACATTCAATATATATATTCTATATTTGTTCTCTGAAACATTTTTTTTTTTTTTTTAAGTAATTATTGATATAGTGTTTGTAATTAACAGACTTTGTTCACGGAAAATGAAACTAAAAATAGAAATTTTGTTAAAAAAAGAAAAAAAAAAAGACGTAGTGGAATTTTTTTTTTTTTTTATTATTATTTACTTTTATTATTTATTTATTTATTTATTTATTTTTGGTTTTATCGAAAATATAAGAAATTCATTTAAAACAGTAAAATAACCCTGTGGAGAATTTTATTGCAAAGTTGTGTAAATGTCGCGGTATGTAATAAAACAAATTTACAGGGAAAAAAATGGCTGTCATTTTCACATTTAATTTTTTAAAGATATTAAATTAATTTGGACTAATAATCACAAGAATTTAATTAATTATATGATTATTATCTTTATTATATTGTTTTTTCGGTTATTCTCGTGAAAGATACAATTGTATTTTTATTTCATAGGAATTTTTTATTTATACGTTTTATAGAATGATTTCATTATTTTTTATTTTTCTTGGGATAACCAAACTTCACAAAGAAAAGTGAATATAATGAATTTTATTCGCTTCTAGTAATATCTGTTCGAGCAGCCGAAAACAATATAGTAAAAAGTAATTATTGTTTCCTGCATTCTAAAGATATTCAACAATATCATTCCTCTCATATTTTCAAATTATTATTGCTTGAATTCCTGAACATCTTTTTATGAGTGGATATATCTTTTAGGAATTTATATTAATACTGCATTTTTTGCTTTCATTTTCGATTTTGTATATTCATAGTATAGAAATACAAATAGTTTTTGTGTTTTGAATATGAAGTCGTTCGAGTGTAGCGAATAATTGAAGAATATATAGACCAATAGAATTCGCTTAATTTTTATATATATTTTTTAAATATTTATTGTTTCTCTTATTTTTATATACATAAAAATTTGCGATTATATAGTATATCGATAAATTATTGACTGGATTAAAATCTGGCATAAAAAAAGAGGGAAAAAAAATCTTACTGCATTTTATTTAGGTATTCAAGGAATATTTTGTTACATAAAAATGTTTACTGTAGTTTAACCTGAGCACCATTAGTTACTCTCAGAATGGAAATCCTATAATCAATTTCTCTCCACCATTTTGAACAGCATTTCAGAAATAAAAGTAACAGTTTCGGTAAAAGTTCGATTCTGTAAATCCTGTACGACTTGTAAATCCTGAACTCTTCTTTTTAAATATCCCCACAAGAAGAAGTCAAGTGTTGTGATAGCGGGAGAACGACATGCTCATGGAACTGGGCTTCCTCTCACAATCCACCTATTTGGGATTTTTTAGTGAGGAAATAACGTACAATTAAGTTCCAGTGGCCAGAGGTACCATCCTGTTGAAGGAAAACGTTTGGCTGCATGTCCTCGAATTGAGGTACTGCAATAAATTTCAACATATTTAAATAGATGTCATAATCAATTGAGACCTCCACGAAAAGAAATGAACCAATGATTCAATTATGGTTTAATACACATCAAAGAGTTACTTTGGAGCTATCTCATTCATGTCTTCTAAATGGATGGGGTTTTTCCGATCCTCATATCCTGTATGAATAACAGTTAACTTTCCTTGACACGTGGAAAGCTGCCTTGTCACTATAAAAATTTCTTGAAGAAACCTCTTATCGTTAGCTGTACGATCAAAAATGTCTAAGGCAATTTTCAAACAAAATGTTTGATTATTGTTGATAATTTGTTGAAAAATTTGCACTTTATACTGTGTTAGTTTCAACCGTCCAGAAACAACATTATGTGTCGTTGATTGAGGAAACTGTAATTAGTAGCTAACGTTTCGAATTAATTGGTTTTCTCGACAACGCTGAAGTAATTGCTGTGTGGTAGCAATTTTCTCTTCTGTCACATTAGATCTTTCTGCATTATGTTTATATAAACACTTCCGGTGTCTTGAAATTCCTTCAATCAACTGATTATTCAGTTGGAGGATCTTTACAAAATTTAGACCCAAATTTTCTCATAACTGTGTTTGGCAATTTTGTTCCCCATAACCAAAAAATCGAATTACTTTTTAATGGGCGACGCCACTTTTTTCTTAAATAGGGCGAAAGACAACTTTGAATTAATTAATCGGTACAACGCATTTGAATGTACCAACCATTTTTTGATAAGCATTTTTAATCAGTCAATATTTTATAGACATACTGTATAGTCAAAAAAATTAAAAGCAATTTTTTAAACATTTGAAACACAAAATGTAAAAATATAATTTATATAATTAATTTTTTTAAGTAATTTAATTAATTAAAAAGAAAACAAGATTTATTTTATTTTTTAAATATAAATAATTTTTAATTTATTTAAATTTTATTTCTGAATACTTATAATTTATTCATTTAAAAATGTGAATTTCAAAGTACTTTTTATTACATTAGTTAAATAAATTAGAAGAAATTGCATCGCCGAAAATGATGATTTAATCAGTCAATATTTAATATATATATAATAGAAAAATGATTTATTAGGTTTTTTTTTTTTTTTTTTTTTTTTTTTTTTTACAATTACTTATTACTCGTATGACATTTTTTATTGTTGTCTCTCGTACAGTTACACTTTAAATATCACTGGCTCATAGAAATTCTAGAATATTAAATTTTCATTATAATAACTGCTTTCTTAAATTATTTTTTATTGTACTTTTGTATAACATATTTTGAGAGATTAAATCCTACTTTAATGGTATAATAAAGAAAAAAATGTTTAATTCAAAATTTATATAAATACTAAGTTCAACATTTAATTTTGAACTTGCCTTTTTTGGCTGTAATAAATATTTATGATTAAAAAAAAAGGGAATGAAAAATAATTTAAAGTAATGTAATGTGTAAGCACATATTCTCAGTTTGGGATGAGAAGAACAGAAAGACAAAAAACAAAAAGATAGCAGTTTATCTTACTTTTTACTTTGCTCTAGATGTCGCTCTCAACAACTTGAAAAATATTTTAATTTACATTTTAAATCAAATGAAGGCAAATTTTGTAAATTAGCACCATAAATTTTACATCACGTAACTATTGCTTCTGTTTTACATAATTTACAAGATATTTCATCAATCGAAAGAAAGAAAAAAGGTACACATGCACCATGAAAGCAGTGGGCGAAATAAAATAATATTTGCGTTTTTTTTTTTTTTTTTTTCTTCTCCTCCTATTTATGTTACTTACGGAGTATTCCCGCCATGAAAAAATATTTATGTCAGTTGTACGTTACATCATTAAAAAACTTTAGTACTGCTAAGGGAATTCATTTCTAATATAGTACTCAAAATATGTTCAATTATATTCATCTGATACAAAATGAGGAGAAATTGTTATGTGGATGAACACTGTTTTTATTTATTTATTTTGAGACCTAATCATCAAAGTAAGATAAAAATGTAATATTGTAATCAATGCAAAATTTAAAACAAAATATTAAAAAGAGTAAACAAAAGTTATAAATATTGCTAATATTTATATCACGCTTATAAAAAATATATATCATTAGCGAATTTAATTTCAGTTGATCAACCGAGCAGAAAATATAACTGAAGTAAAGTGTACGCAAATAATTCTGTTTTAATTAATTATTTTTAAATAAGATGTAAAAAATTAAAAAATTTATTGAGTAAAAGCAATTCCCCCCCCCCCTCCAAATACTTTTATAATAAATGGAATTAACTATTTAAAATTCATGAAAATTCATGTAACTAAAAAAGAAGTTTTCCTTTTCCTCATTAAATTTTCCTAGTTTATTATTGTCATTTTTTTATTTACATTTGCTATTTTTTTATGAGTGAATGATAACAGACGGAGTTCAAAATATATAAAGTTACCAAAATAAGACGTTTGAAAATTAACATATAATTATTCAAAATTATAGAATAATTTATATTTGGGAAAAAGTACGCCGCCTTTTCAATTTTCTTCTCTTAAAGCGGCATTTTCGGGGATAATTGCGTCTTACGTTTTGCATACCACAGTTTTTTATAATAATTTAGTTCTATTTTAATTGTAGTAGTTCGAAGAATTTCATCATTAAAATAAAGAAAAGGTGTCATAAAAAAGCAGTTGTGTGAAAATGTATGTTGCTATCACCCCTGCATTTTTCTTTTTTTTAGCGATCTATAAAATAATTAAAACAAATTACTTAAAAAGTGTAACATACTAGGTAGCAAAAAGTCCTATATTATACCGATGGGGTCGCACAATCCATCCCTTTTTCAGTACAATTTTCACCAATTTTCTCTAAGAATAAAATTATTTTTGCGACGTAATTCTACTTTTTACAATTAAAAGAGACCAGTGTAGATGTAAGAAGAAAATTACGTTAAGATAGTAGTGGTTGAAGAGTATTTATAGAAAGGCGTAGCCGTGGGAAACATGTTTTTGCGTATTGGTAGAAATAAGATCCAAGCAAGAAATCGACTTAAATTCTCAATTAATTTTGCCATTTCTTGCATTTGGGATTATAAATGAACAAAATCAGATTTTTACTAAAATGTTTGTAAAAAAAAAAAAAAAAAAAAAAAAAAAAAACTTTAAGAATTGCTTGTAAATTTGAAATAATATTCTCAAAAACAACGATGTTTTTAATAAAAAAAAAATCATGCAGCAAGTGGTTAAAACAAAACGTTTATGTCTGATTACAAAAAGAAAAATTCACGCAGTGTGTTGTATTTCATTCAAAATTTAATTTTAGGCAGAATTTTAATTAATATTAATTATCAATGAATAATTTAACTTTATTTTAATTATCTTTTGTTTTAAAAAATATTAGTTATTTAAAAAGATGCAAAATATTTGAAAAAAATAATAATATGTTGTCATAGGTAAAACAATGTATGCTGAAAAACAAATAAAAAGGGAAAATTTACAAAATAGTATGACGTTATATTCGCCCTAAAGAAGAATAAATTGTTATTCATAGCGCAAAAAAGAAAAGCTGAAGATATTCTGCGTATGAAATATTTTTATTGAAAATTATCTAATAATACATATATATTAACTAGGATTAAAAATAATTGAATTTGCAGACGGCAATGTAATGTCAAGGGAAGCAATAAATAAATGAATAAATGTAAAAACAGGCTTCTCGACCAAAATTAAATATTGTTTCTGACATAATGTTAATTTGTGAATTGTACGAAAGAAGGAAATTTCAAATGGATTGGTCCTTGGATAGTATTGTTATTTGTATTTACTAAATTCATATTCCTGTTTCATTGAGATAATTTGCTATTAATATTTAATGGCAAAAAAAAAAAACTGTTCAAACCTTATATATACTATATGAAAGAGAACTCATTTTCTTTAAACAAATTTAATATTTGTAGATCAGGGATATTTTCAACTAGATTTAAGCTTGGGGAATCACATTTGAAAAGTCAAATATACACAATGTTTTATGAGCTTCATAATTCCTTGTTGTCAAATGTCGAAACATCGAAGCTACGCACGCTTTTCTAAATTTGTTTTTGCTAGAGGGGAAAAAAAAAGTCAACTTTCCAAACGCCGATTAATTAACTTTATATTACAATGAGTTCTAAAAAATAATTTGTATAAAAAAAAAAAAAAAAAAGTTTTATAAGTATTTGATTGATGTATGCTGTAACAAGCACAGTGCATGCTTGATAGGCACTAATTTTGGCTTGAATTATCAAACTTAAAGATGCACATCAGTCAAATTCGCCCCTTTATTTCCGTCCCATGTCATCCTACATGATTTTTTGTTGATTCGTTTTTATAAGGATATTTCATTCAAAAATAAAGCTTTTCGTAATTATATATATATACAGAGATGGAACACGGGCGCAGAATGCATACCACTATGAATTAACTGAATTTTCTACTTCTTTAATCAACGATATTATAGGTAGAGAAAATTTTTAAACACATACCGGTATAAATTCTGCGACCATGTTCCACCCCTGTATATATAACTCTTTGACTATGTTGTCTGTTAGCTTAGCAAACTTTTTTTTTTTCTCTTTTTTTATGAAAAAAAAAATTGAAATGTTTTGTTTTATTAAATCAAATTGGGACTCTTTAAGTTTCGATCTCTAAACGATATTCTATTTTTTGTTTTTTAATTGCGCACTAATCTAAAAGACGATACGTTCAATGAGTAATATACAAAAACCGAATTCAGAAACTTCATTTTTCAATGAGATATTCTTATGAATTGAAGCAACGAAACTCCCATTGCATAACATGGGAAGATAGAGAGTATTTAAATGATGTCAGCAGTGTTACAACAGGTGTCCTTTTTACTTGCTCTTACACGTAAGGTACAGAAAGTATTGTTTTGGGGTCAAATTTTCGAAAGTGGGTTTTTCTTATATTTCCACGTTTTGAGGTGCCCTGAATCCGAATATCATGTTTTTAGCAGTTGGTCTGTGTGTCTGTCTGTGTGTGTGAGTCTGTGTGTCTGACTGTTATCACCACATCTCAAGAACAAATAGTAGCAGAAAGTCCAAACTTGATGTTCTAAATGTGTATGGTTTAGAGATGCTACACTAAGCTTCTCGTTGAGATGAAACAAATGGTTCGTTTACAGGGACACCCAAGAGAATTCAAATACATTACGTCTATGGGAGAAATTTCAAGTAAGCAGAGTTTAACATCTGTAGACTGCACTATACCGAATGAAATAAACATATATATATTTTTTTTTATATGCACAAAAATATGTGTCATGTAGAATACGGTAGGGAAATCATACACTGTTCATTTACAGGGCTGCACAAAGAAGTAGATTATAGTGCAACAATAGCTGAAAATTGATGGAAGTGTTTTTCAGGTTTTGCCGTGTATTATTACTATAGTATTATATTTAGGTGCACCATGTGGTCTGTACACAATCATCAAAAGATATACAGGGCTGCCAATATTTAAGCGATAACATTCTTTTAATTATTAGTGGAACTGCTTTACTATAAAATTTTACCATGTTTAGTAAAGCTGCTCAAGAATTGAAATGAAGTCCTCATGGACATATGGTAAATAATGTATGTTTTTAAGCTAAATATTCATTGCTTGTTTTTTGTATAATTACACGTTTTGATGCTTCCTGATTACCGAAGTCAAGTTTTATAACGTTTGATTTTTGTCTGTGTTTCTTAGAGTAACTTAAAAACGAATAATTTCAGGGGATCCAAAAGTTGTATTTTCAAGTTGGTCTAAGTTTGTTGCTGGAAAAGCTTGATCAAGACTGATAAGTTTCAAGGAATGTTGCGTGTAAAAGTTGTCTGTATATTTTTAGGTGAACTTTTAATTTTAATAACAGATTTAAATCATATATAATTGTAGGTGCAGTACTGAAACGGGACACAAAACTAATTATTACATAAACTCTTCTAAACCCTAATTTCAATTGTTTTAACATAGGTTTACATAACAGTACTCGTTATCTTACATCTTAATCTCCAACCTGTATTTATAGTTTTAAATTTTAGGTTAAGAGACGTCGTGTGAGTGACACACCAGCTTATTTTTTATTCTTTTCGTATAACTATTTAAAAAAAAAAAAAAAAAAAAAAAAAAAAAAAAAAATGTAATATATTTATGCGAATAAATCTGCATATTACTTGCATAAATTTATTATAAGTTTTATATTATGGAAATAGTGATACGAAAAAAAAAGAAAAAGTCGACTGTGGCAGTCTTGTGTTCAGACTTAAAGCAAGTCGGACAAGTAACTATTGGGTTGTTCGGAAAGTCATTTCGTTTTTCTCAGCAGAGGACTTAATTGTATTTTTTTCACACCTTCTTCACATTTAAGTTGCATTGCCATTACATATTGTGACAGCTGATATAGCAAGGCTTGCTTGTGAAAAAGGTCGTTTTATTCTGCTCAATAGTTCTTGATTGGTGCCCTATCAAATAAAGAAAATCAGAAGCGACATTTTCGGTATATTTTGTTTTTGCTATCAAAAATGCGAAAATACTATTCAAACAAGGAAAAAAAGTATACGATGTATGCACAGAAAATTTATTTAAAGAACGCTATTGTCAAAACTGGTTTACCAAATTTTGTTCTGGCAATTTTGAGTTGAAGATGCATAGCGTTTTAGAAAACCAGTTTGTGCTAATGAAGACAAAATAAAGTATTGATTTATGAAAAACTGCCAAATAACAACTCATGAGATCGCTAAGAAACCGATCAAAGTGGAGAATATATAATTCATTTAAATATTTATACAATATAAGAAAATCGTCTTTCATTTTCGAAGGAAAAAACGAAATTACTTTCCGAACAACCCAATAGAATGCTTGATTAAGGAATGTTTTAAACTTGCAGACTTGAAATCTCAAGTTTGATGCAAGTTCTTTCTTCTGTGTGGGAGTTATGTTTCAAATATTTTATGAATTATTGAGGAGTTTCATTTAAAATTATTGAAACTCTGATATCTGTCAAAAACAAGACAGTTATTCTTTTAGACATTTACAGATTATAAAGTATTTTCTCTCTCTTGTGAAACTTTATTTTAAAAATATCCTTTTACAATATTTCACAAATTTTTGATAATCGATATTATGCAAACTTATTCTTCTGTAATAATAATAATAATAACAGTAATAATAATATAGTTTTCATTTGTATAACAATGTATAAAATACTTCTTTGAAAATTGGTTTGAGAAATATGATACTGATTTTTGAAAAGTTTGATTACTGCTGTCATTTCAGACAAAAAGGCTATTATCATTAATTAAAGATTTATTTACAAGCGTACTATGTCTTTTTATTCTTTTCTTTGTTTCGCATACTGCCTTTGTGTTAAAAGTGCAATTACAATCAATCAATAAAATTAAATATTGTATTAAAACTTTTCATAACTCATTATTAAAAGGATGTAAGCTCATTAAATTGTAACCTGAATCTAATGCTTAAAATTGCAGAACGTTCGGGATTTTTAAAAAAATTGCTGAAACTTGCATTACAGTAGGATCCTTTGCTTACGAAAGAATACAAATGCATCCGATTAGCCGATGAAAAATGATATACACATGGAATTTTAAAACATGTGGAAGATTAAAAGATATATTTTAAAACATGCAGAATTTTAAATAGTTATTTTTCCCTATATGTTTACCGGCAATAAAATAAAATTGATCTCTGTACTGTACAAAACATAAATTTTTTCTTTAAAAAATTTTTTACCTAGTTCGATTTAAATATATATATATATATATATATTAGAAATCTGAAATTATAAAAATGATTTTTATAATATATAAATATTTTATTTTATTTTTATTTATTTATTTTTATTTATTTATTTTTATTTTCTTTTACTTATTGCAAATTCAATTACAATTTGAATGCATAATTGTGAATAAAAATAGCAATAACTGTATAATGAACTTTTTACTCGATAATACTTAATAACTAAATTTAAAAAATAACAATAATAATTTAAGAAAGCATTTTAAAAGTATACTTTTAATATAAAATTATTCCAGTGTTGATTTTTAAGGCTCATTGTATATTCTAAGGATCACGATTTGGGTTCAAAACCCTCTTCTACAGTGTCCTTTATTATATTCACACATGTGTCGTAGAAAAACAAGGAAAATGACGAATACCTAGGAACCCATCTCGAAGTACCTTCGACCCTGGCACCGTACATCTGCCTGTTTCAAAAAACAGGACTTCCAGACAACTGGTAGGGCGTTAATAAGTGCAATTAGAAATATCTACAAGCTGATATAATTTAAATGCAAAATAAAGTTTTCGTCTTTCGCCAGTTTTTTAAACATTTTAACTATAATCTCTAAAGTTATATATTATCGTTTCCTTTTTTTTTTTTTTTTTTTTTCTTTCGCTATTACTTTAAAATTAATTATTCTTTCAATAGAATAATATTTCTTTTCAAAATCTTTGACACAATTTATGTGCATCAACAGCATAATAATGTCAGATTATTCCTCCCTAAAAAATAACGTGAACGAAATTTTTCCTACATTAATAAAAATCTGCATTTTGATTAAAACTAGTTAATTCAGTTAAAATTAAAAACGCTGAAAGTCTTGTTAGGAAAAGATAATATTGGACGGAAATTCCAAACTTTTTCATGAATTAATGGCTTTAAGTATTCTTTTAGAGGTATTTCAAAAATTTCTTTGAATTATTATGAATAACGTTTCCTTCATTAAAAGACATCGTGTTTTATTTTTGAAAAATGATTCATTTTTGGAGGTACGGGAGTTTATAAGTAAAGAAAAAATATTTTTAGATATTTTTTTTTTCCGAATAATTTTGTCAGAAAGTATAGAATTATTTTTCCAAAGTATATATAATGGTAAAAGAAAGAAAAAAAAAATCAAAAAATAATTTAGAATGAATATATAAAAAATAATAAAACGAATAAATAAATGAATGAACGAATAAATGATTAAAATGCTTTTTTTGCCTTTATTATAAACTTCAATAACGGAGATATTTAAATAGTCGGATAAAAAAATAAAAAGAATCTAAATTATTCTACGTTTGGTAATGTGCGTTGAAGAAGCCAAAAATTCTATTCATTATAAGTTATATGCATAGCTGTCAACATCCTAATTAATAATCCGTAGTAGTGTCAGTACCCACTATAGTCCTGCATCGGGTCCGGTTTGCCACTTTTTTCTCTTGTGTGTCTTGTTCGGGTCGGGTTGAGTGATTTTTTTTTCATATGGGTTGGGTTCAGGTCAGGTTAACCGTTTTTTCTTTTTTTCACGGGTTGAGTTTAATTTTCAACGAGACAGGTGAACTTAAGAATATCTTTCAAAAAATAATAATATTATTATTAAAATTATAAGAATAATTTTGTAGACATAATTATAACTTTCTAAGTGATGTAAAGATACTATGTATACTAGATATATGCCGGAACTCCGTATTCGTATCTGTATCCACGGATATTCACCAGTAGAAAAAAAAAAATATCTGTATTCATATCTGGATCCGTATAATCAAGGAAAAAATATCCTTTATTTTATTTTATTTATTTATTTATTTTTTTTTTTAACGGATCTAATGCGAATTCTTTGTAGAAATTGCATGAAAATTAGAAGGAAAGTGCAATGAATCTTTATTGACTATTATTCATATATAAAGAAGAGAAATACAGTACATCTTCACCTTTACGTTCTCGAAATTTACGTTATTTCTTAATTTACATTTTTATATATGTATATATATATAAACTTTATTTTTAATGAATTTCAATCTTTGCTTTTATGCTGACAAAATTTTGAATTTCCCTCTATTTGCGCTTGTATATACAGCAAATATAGAAGAAATACTTGTGATTTATTTAAAAAAAAAAAGTAATATAAAATGAAAACATTCAGGAGATGATTCCATTCAGGCAAATAATATTCTTTATCGTCTCCTTTAAAACAAATAAGCAGTGTACCAAGATTGCAACTGGAGAAAGCTGATTTGCTGATTGTGTCAAAGCAGATGTTTAACTACAAATCATATGCATAGTACCCAAATTATTAGAATAAACATCCACATCGAACAAAAACAATGAACAAAGATACTTTTTTTTTTCAGAATATAAGCATTAAACAATAAACTACAACCACTTAACTTGAGGCACATTTTTGTACTCTTGAATTTCTCAACTCCCATTAATAGTTAAAAATTATTATCAATCATATTTTCATATTTTTTTATTTTAATTTAATTTAAATTAGTAATTACATTTTTAATTATTTATAAAATAATTTATAAACTGTGTGACAATGAAAATGTACCTTATTTTCTAACTTAAAAAGTTTTTTATGATTTTTAGATGAATTAGTAATGTTCGTTTAGTTTTCGGGTTTCGGGTCGAGTTCGATTAAAAAGAAATCAGGTTTTGGGTTAGGTTCGGGTATAAAGAAAGCTTGCTCGGGTCAGGTTCAGGTGAAAAGAAGTTGGGTTTTGAGTGGACTTCGGGTATAAAGAAATCGTGTTTGGGTCGATGAAATTATTTTTTGGAATGTTCAGTTTTTTTTCAAATCCATCTGTCGGGTAAAATCCGACCCATGAAAGACTCTAGTACCCACCCTTTTATTCACACCACTTTATTTTTAGTGTGATTCTCCCTAAACGTAATTACGATTAATCGAAAAGAAAATAATCTAGTGTGTCACTCACACGACTTTTTCTTTCCCTGCATTTCAATACTATAAAGGTAGATTGTATATTAAGTCTTAAGATCATTAGCGTCAGGTAATCAATTTCAATGTACTTTTAAAATAATCTAAAAGACGTTTAGGAACAGTTTTATTTGACATGTAATTCTATGTGAGATAGGCTACCACGACCCTCAAACCCTCGTTCAATTATGGTGCATACCATTATTAAAAAAAAAAAAAAAAAAAAAAAAAGAAAAAAAAAAAAATGTGCCAGTCTTAATCTAATTTTTAAGTAGGAACCTAATACGGACTTCAAAATACCAAATTTGAGTTTCCTGCAGTTATTTGTTTTTAAGTTATGTTTCAGATATACATAGAGATTTACCGCTAAAAATTGAACTTTCGTAATCAGCGTACCTCAAAACGTGACATTATATAAAAACCAGAGTTGAAAATTCAAATTATACTTTGTTTACAGTATGTGTATGAAAAATTAATTTTGCTTCCTGAGCAAGATTCTTCGACATGCAACTTGTTTATTGAATATTACTTTATACGACATTATATTCTATTTAAGGAAATTTCCGGCATGAAAGGAATGCGCCAGACCCAGTTTTGCCGGAAAATAAAAAAGTCTCAAAGTCTGGCAACTATGAACAGTATAATAAAACACATGTAAAAATTACATAAAATACATAGTGAAGGCTGTTATTCTAGTCCATATTTGTATAGGAACAGAAGGTAAATTACAGCATGTCGTGATAACATATTTATGAATGGTTGCGTTTAACTCTATGCCATCTAAACAGATAAAAAAGAAAGAAAGATATGAATTTGCGTCATATAAAGCATGAAGTATCGGTTTATTAATTTTAATTTTCTTTTTTCTTTTGCTTAAATCATAATGCAATTCGTTCATTTTAGACGTATGATATAATTTTTTTTTTTTTTTTTATTGCCATTGCCTGTTAATGCCATTATTGCCATTGCACATTTAATGGTGTGGTAAACAATCCTAAAATTACAAACTATAAAACATACGATTTTATACTTTCTAAAAGATATTGTTATGGATAATTGATAGAATCATAAATTTCTACTCATATAATTATCCGTATATATCGGTTAAACGCTGCGATAGGAATTATTACTTGGAAAGCAAAGGCTGAAATTCTTCTAGTATACGCCTGTATACAAGCAAGTTATTTAATGCAGCTTGCCGTGATATTGTGTTTATGCATGAAATATTTAACCATATACCATATAACTAAGGAAGGGAAAAATCATATGAGTTTGTGTTATATAAATAAAGAAATTTCGATTTATTCTTTCCTTTAATTTACTTTATGTTATTTATCTGTTGTTGTTTGCTTATTATAATTCATCATTCTGAACAAATGGCAAAAATTTTGAAGATTTTGCTATTTTTTGTTGTTTACTGTTTTTAACAGGGAAGAGGTGCCGCTCACCGCTCTAGGAGCAGTGTCGAGCGATTCCAGCTATGCTAGGCCCCTCTTCCGGAGTTTATTTAAACTCTAAAAAAAAAAAAAAAAAAAAAAAAAAAAAAGAAAGAAATTACAAAAGCCGCTAGAGACAGGTCTCCCACGCGACAAGGAGCGGCATGTTCTATGCTGGTAGAAAAGTGACAAGTGGCTTAAAGATATTTGGTAGCAAGGTATTGTTGAGAGTTCATGAAAAAAAAAATTGGTGCTCGGAAAGTCTTTATAAATTTTTGTGCTGTGAAAGTCTTTATGAAATCCTTCTCGAGAATGGGCAACGTTGTTGTTAATTTAAGCAGAAAAACTAGTTGTTTAGTGTTTGTAATTATGCATTTTTAAGTATTTGAAAAAAATTCAAAAATACCATTAACACGATAGGTGCCATGTCAGCCATCGGTTCTAAGCAGCGCGTGCCGCCTGACGGGGATTTCTTTAAGAATTCTCCTGGCGCTCAACGTGTTAACCCTATGCCGGGCCAATTTAATTTCACTCCACTGGTCAGTGTTGCCAAATTTCGGAACTTTTGTATTCAATATCCACCACTAAATTTTAACTATAACGATTGCCGAACCAGATCGAAGGTTTATACGTCCATTATATTTATCAAATATTTTTCTTTAATATTATAGGTGGTATTTGAATAAAAATTTTGCACTAATGTTTACAGCGCTGTAAAACGTTAGGGCCGGCAAAGGGTTATATTTTTGAATAAATATTTTTAATTTGTTTAGTCTTATAATTATTCGTACCTCTGTAGGGTGTTGCAGTAAGAAATATGTTAGTAGTCTTTATATATAAACTTGTTTTTAATTCCTGAATTAAATTTTTAAACAATTCGCTTTATAATAATTTTGAAAGCTGTATTTTATTTTATTTTATTTATTTTATTTTATTTTATTTTATTTTTATTCCAAACTCCGAATGACTTTCTTTCTTTCTTTATTTATTTAAAAATAGCATATGTATCAAAAATAGATTTTTTTTTTTCCTGCTTTAACTTTACGGAAGTTTCTAGTAACTAGGATATTTTAAAATAATTGGCATTCAAAAATAAAGTTTTAAAAAGTCTATACAAAAACAAATGTATTATCTTATAATTATTTTATTATTAAATATAAATTAATGTATTTTAGATATAATTAAAATTTTCCGTCGTAAATATAAAACATATTTAGTTTTCTATATATATAAGTTTAGTTTTCTATATATATATATTTGTTTGTTTGTTTGTTTCAAAAAATTATCAAAAGATCTCAAAAAATGGTTTATATTTTGATTAATTTTATATTGATTTTATTGATATTATAAGATTGATTTACATATTGATTTTATATGCTTACCAAATACCTTTCTAATTTTATTTAGAGGGCATAATACATATCATTTTTATATTTGGTTTTTAAACTCAATTGATAATACAATTATTCATCTGAATGCTAATTTTATGCCCTTTTTTTTTCTTTTTTTTAATGATCCAATGTCAGAGAAAAAAAAAAAAATTTTTTTATACGTATATATATATGTATATATATGGCTTAATTATTTACGCTTTTTTCCCCCTTAATAAAATGATTATATATAAATAAAAAAATTCAGCTTAAAAATCTTGTTACAGATATATATTTTGAAGCTGATCATTTTTAATAGCTCTTTCATCTACAAAGCTACCTACTTCTTAATTCTTCCGGAATGTTGTTAGTGCCAGCCCTTTTTTCAAGATATCCCCAAATTCTTTGTAGAGTACCTTTTATCATATTTAATAGTAAATGGATATTGAAGAAAATTACTCTATAAAGAAAGTTGTCTAAAAAAGGGGCGGGTATTAACAAAAGTCCTGAATAAATAAAATGTTTTCACCCGTCTGGTAAATAATTAAAATAGTTATGAAATTAATAAAATACTAAATTTCATATATATATATATATATATATTTAATTTATGAAGAAGTACTTATTAAAACTGTAAAGGTATTAAATTTTTTTCGTGAGATTAATATTTAGGAATAATCGTATCGTAAGAGTATTTTAATGACGCCTTAATAACTTTTTATCTTGCAAGCTTTTATTTAAACTTTGCTTTTCTACAAAGAAGTGCACCGAAAATAGGCGAAGAGGCACACTGTATTTTACACTGTATTCATTTATAGAATATAAATTTACATTTAAATAAGTATTTTTAGTTAATTTTAGTTAAGGCCATGCTTAATAAAAATTATGCATTAAAAATACATAAATATTATTTTTGAGCTCTTCACCTATTTGCGGTTCACGAGCCGCCACTGCTACAAAGAATAACTAAAGTGAACTCATGTATTTCTATTTATAAACAAAAGAATCTCTTTTAGAAACGAAAGGAAATTAAAAAATAAATATGTTTTCATACATGTGTAGATATTTTTTTAAATTAATAATATCACCATTATTATTATTATTATTATTGTTATTATTATTATTATTAATATTTTGATGTGATTATAGCGGGGGGGGGGGGGGGGTATTATTCTGACTCGAAATTATCCACAAAGGAAAAATCTTCATAATATTTTTTTATTTATTTTTGTCTATTAATCGAAAAGTTAGTTTTAATTTACATTCATAAAACAAGTTAATAAAACAATGTTTTCTTATTCCTTTTGCTGGAACATTTTGTATATCATATATAGGTGTAAATATAAAAAGTTTCTAACATAAGAACTCAAACACAAAATTGACATTTCTAAAACTTATAATTATTTTTATACTGTCAAGAATTATGTGACTGCACATTTATTGTTTTAATGATATGTATATAAATTTATTTACATGTAATAGGCCAGGAGCTGTGGTCCAGTTTCACTTCTTCGGTGAAAAAGAAGACAGTCATCAAGCAAAAAGTATCATGGAAGAGGCGTTGAAAAGTAAATCTATTGGAAAATATGCTGTAGATCGAAACTATATTAGTTTCGAGTGGGAACCTGGTAAGCAATTTAAAATATTTTATTTTTAATTAAAAAGTGTAGTTTTTAATTACAAAATTACAATTACCAAAAAGTTAAATTTTATAGAAGTCATATATGATAACAAGAGTAAAAGTACTTTTGTATCTATACTCGTATATTAGGAACATCAGGCATATTTAAATTCAGGGTAATACAAGAATCACAGAAAGATAAAAAATGCAATATTCAATAAAGTACTGACAGCAGTATTATGCGATTTCCATCGAAATGTACACAAAAACGTGGGGTTGTTTTGTAATAATTAAAATTAGTTTTACCAAATTAGTTTTTCTCCATGATGGGGGTGTGGCTTTAACTGTAAAATTACTTCTTTGCAGTGGCGCAGTACATGCAACAACCCAACTAGGACAAAAAATGTTCGGTGTGACGGCTGTCATTCATTAGAACTTAGAACGGCCTTCAAACGGTGCACAATGGGAATTCTCATAATAGAGCTTAACTAACAATATTATCTCATAGCAATATCATGATTTTCGTTATAAAACGATTAAGAGCAATAATAAGTCGTAAGTGTTTAAATATTTACTAACATCTAAAATTGTGTGCAACTTGCAACAGATTAACCAGTATTATTCGCAATATGGTGTTATTTGAGAAGAAGGCAGGATCTGCTTCAAATGTGAGAGGATACTGGGAAAAAAGCGCCATCTGCAGATAAAAATGTAACTAATATTTTTTTCCTGGTTAAAAAAAAAAAAAAAAAAAAAAAAAAAAAAAAAAATTGCTTTTTTTAGTGTAAACCGCTACAATGCATTTTGAATAATATACAGAAAAATGCATTTTGAATAATAGATACATTTTGTGAAATCACTGAGATTTTATAATTTTCTGTGAGCTATTAGCGTGCCTCTAATTACTGGAATATTAGTAATCAAAATATCATGATAATTGAATTACTCTACTAACTTAATTATTAACCATTTATGTGTCATTTTATTTAAGATGTTTTCCAATGTTTCGATGAATGAAAGTATTTTTATTTAAATGTTATTGAAAAAAACAATATTACGCAATGTCACATTAAAATTTTCAGTTGCCGTAAAATATTAAAAATCTTGTGTGAAACAACCACATGACTTACATTGCCCACAATTACCCATATTTTATGCAATTTTTTGAGATAATGTGATTAGAAGATATAAAATTACTTAACAAAGTAGACACCTAAAAATTTTCCGGGAAGAGAAAGATGATACACGGGTAAATACATATAAAATAAAGTTTACATAGCGAGTAAAAAAAAAAAAAAAAAGAAGAAGAAAAAAAAAAAAAAAAAGGTCGGTAGAGCCATTTTTCGGAGCGCCAATATCCAAGATCTAAAACTGACCTACCTAAGACGGATGACTGTTAATTTTCCTGTAATAAAAATGGTTTCATGTAACAATTTTTAAGAAAATCATTAGAGTCTTTTTGAGGTACCGATTTTCCCCAACACATGGCATATTCAATTGTTGACCGAAAAACAACAATTGCATGCAAAAGGACATTTAAAAAGTGGTTGGAATGCTAGGTTTTAAAAAAATCCGTACAGCCGTTTTTTAAAGAAGGCACTTGCGAAAACTGAAATTGAGCTATTTATATAGGACGCCTATCAATTTTCCCGAATTGACCAATTAATTCACATGAAAGGACATGTGAGTGTTTATATAACAATTTTGCAGAAAATCGTTAGAGCCGTTTTTGAAATACGGACTTACGGTATCACATCCCTTTCTCAATATCCCGCTTCCAAAAATCACCAAAAGTTGGAAAAACCATCTGTACACCAGAGCTGTCTCACTTCTTAAGTTTCGTAGTTCTATATTTATCAGTTTCAGAGGTATGATAGACAGAAGATTCCACACACACATACACACATACTGTCCAATTGCCAAAAACTACTTTTTCGACTGAGGAGACCTTAAAATATGTAATCTCGGAGAATTGTAACACGATATCGAACTTTTGGACTAAATACAATACTTCCATACCTATCGTAATCTGGTAATGGAAGTAAAAATAATGAAGACAATTTAATAATAAATATAAAAAAATGTGTATGTGAATACTGACTTACCATTTGTGTAACAGAATAAATCAAACATTTTTTTTTTTTTTTTTTTTTTTTTTTTTAAATAATTACATTTAATTGGCCGAGCATTTTGTCATCTCTTATAGTAAAATTCGATAAAAGCGGATATATTTTCCACACGTTTGTTCTTTGTCTCCTCAGAAAAACTGTTATGTCATTTTATTAAGTTTATACTTTTCAAATTATATATATAATACATAAAACAATTAATTTTTTTCTATTTTTATTTTTTCCTTAGAGATGGTTTTTTACAGCAATTTATGTTGTATCATTAGCAAGACTCTCACTTTTCTGAAGATTTTACACGCGTTTTATTACCACTATTAAAATAAAATACTGAAGATTTTAATGTTATTATATTATTTTAAAAATGCCTGTTCTGAAATAACAGTGTCAATATAATAAAATGCGCATAAAATTTTAGAACGCTGCGAACAATGCATCATCATTTAAAACTTAGAGAAAAAATAGTTCGAATATTTCGCTTAAAATTTGTTTTTTAAAGCTAACACTTAATGATTCTGATCATCTTTTAAAATTTAATTTGCTTAAATCAATCCTCTTTTAAATGTAAGCCAATAACTAACTTGAACGTAATAAACGCTGCTCAGTGGGAAATTCTGAAGTTTTTGACCCATATTAACTCTTTGATACTCAAGGTAATTATGCTCTTCAAATTTGACAGCCACTGAAATTTAAAATCTAAATTAAAATTTTCTGGTATATAACGCGCAGGATTTTTGAATCAGTTTTACACTGGAAATTTTAATTTACAGTAAAAGCTGTTTTTTATCAAGCTTTTTTGCTTCTTACAAATATAGCCTTGTTTGTAAATTAAATTTTCTGGTGTATAACTCATTTAAGTGAACTGCGTGTTAAACTCCGGAAAATACGGTACAAGAAATAAATCACATTTTCCTCCCTGTTATAAATAATAATTTTTGCTAATATATATATATATATATATATATATATATAATCCGCGATGTGTTTTTGTATTTGGGTCTTACGATATTTTCTTGTTTCTATGGACTTGTTTCTATTTCGTATGTCAAATAATTTATTCTAACCTATTAACTGGATACCAGAATTTCATATCAAATGGGCATGACGAAATTTTTTGTCAAGGAAATTGCGGGAGGTATTAGGATAGAGGATGGAATTAATATTGCTGACGAACAAACGAAAGCATACAAAATCGCTTTAAAGAATATCATACTGCAAAATAACTGTTACAATGTCTTTAATTAAACATTTGTACGTTGAAAATACATCATTTATATATTAAATATTATGATATATTTGTTTTACGAAATAAATGTGATGAATATGTTAAAAAATTATTATTGTTATTATTATTATTACTAATTTATTTATTTATTTCATTTTATTTTTTTCTTTCTTTCTTTATATATCTTTATTTCTTTCTTTATTTTTTCTGTTACTTAAGGTAGGGTACTTTTTTTTTTTCTCATTGCGATTAAAAAAAAAAAAAAATGTCAATTTTGATACCAGTTGAACAAAAGGTTTTTTTTTTTTTTTTTTTTTTTTTTTCCCGATTAGTAGGTTAAACTATTTTATGTTATATATATACTATTGCTTATACTTGTATATATTATTTTTTTGCAATATCTGAATCTCAGTACAAAGAATATATTTATGTCTTATATGACAGTATTCTCAGAATTTAAATTTTAAAAAATGCTTTACCATAGCTGCTAATATTTTAATTTATTCTGGAGTAATTTTAGCCCCGCCTCTATTTCGTTTCACTTATTTCTCAAAAGTAATTTTTTTTCTTATTTTATCGGAGTTATGTTTGCAGAAAATTTTTCTATAAATAAAGTGGTACAAAATAAAGTTGGGGCTAAAATTACTCCGGAATAAATTAAAATATTGGAGGCTATGCTTTACATATTACACTTTCTCATATTGTTTATGTAATATTATAATCTCTATTTATATTTTAAACTACAATATTACAATATTATTAAATTGTGCGGATTCTCTCCTTATTAGCTCTCAGTATCCAAAGTATCGATGCATCTGAAAAAATGCCTGTTGTTGAAGGATCTGAGCTTAGTCTTGCTTGCATCACACAAGGATCTAGTGCGATGCAAGTTCGATGGTTCAAAAATGGAGCGACGATTAATGTAGAGACATCATATCGTTCGATGTGGACAACTCTTGTGCCAAAAAATTCAAAGGACCAATATACTGCAGTTTTAGGCTTTGAAAAAATATCTACGTATGACTCTGGTGAGTATACAATAATAATATTTGCACTTTACGTACAGGGAGACAAAATTTTGTTTATTGAACTTTTGTGCAAAATTTTAGGGAAGTTAATAAATAAAAAAACAAAACAGAATTTTATAAAAATGAGAGAGTGGAAACTCCAATCTGATTAACTGAAGAATAAACAAAGATGCATAAATGGCAAGCGTATAAACGTTGCCAACATTTCAATTTACACCAAAGCATTTTTTGCCCCACCTTTATTTCATACCACTTTTTTTTTTTTTTTTTTAAGAGTAAAGTTTTCTTAATTTATCGTGGAAAATTTTTCTTAATTTTTTGGAGAAAAATATTCTAAAAATAAAATGGTGCGAAATAAAGGCGGGGCTAAAAATGTTCCGGAATAAAATAAAATGTTTGCAACTCTGAAACAGTGATAAATCCTTTATTTAACGATGTATTACACTACACGTAAAGTTAAAAAAAAAAAAGTGCTTAATCCTACAGCAATCCTCAGTTATATACTCTTGAAAGTATTGTTTGCCAACACTGTACTTGAAATTCAGCACAAGTCATTTAAAGTTCCGGTTACAGAGCTGCTAACATTTTAATTTATTTCGTAACAATGTTATTACCAGACTTTTCTTCATACCACTTTTATAGAACAGTAACTTTTTCTTTGTTTTACCGTTATTATGTATTGGAGAAGATTACTATAGAATGAAAGTGTGGATGCTAACAATATTATGGAATAACAGTAGACAGCGCAGCAATTGCATGCAGAAAGTGTGAAACAATTTAGTGCAGTTCACGTGTAAACATAATGTCCTAATGTAAATTAATTTTCCATTGATTACTTATTTTCTCAAATAAATTAATGTATATCCTAAGTGAAAGCTCGAACATCTTTTTAAAAATTCAGTCTATTCTTTAGTTTTATACTAATCGAAATAATTAGTATTTTTGTGGTCAGTATGTAACAGATTAATTATTTTTATATTTAGTTAAAAAAAAAAAAAAAAAAAAAAAAAAAAAAAAAAAAAAAACCATCCAATTTTGCATTTGAATTTTTTTTTCCTCAGCTAACTTTCTTTTATAGCAAGTTTCTTGGGAGATAACGGTAATTTGTTAACTATATTTTGCAATAAATTTTAATATACTGTAAGAGGATTATACTTTAAAAATTATTTTATTTGACGTTTACAGTACCTTAATATTATTTTTAAATAAAACACTTTTTCAATGTTTAAGTCACATGCGAACACACACACACAAAAAATGTAAAATTTATAAGTAAATATAAAACCCGAAAACAGAATTGTTCATTGAAATATATTTACTTTCTGTAGTTTTAATAATGCAGTAACATATATATATATATTTTTCATTTTGAATTAAAAAGTTTTTTAACTTGAATTTTTTTGTTTCATTTTTATTTTATTTTTTTTTTTATTATTATTATTTTTTTTTTTTTTTATATTCAGCCTAAATATGTATTTCAAAGTCTATTAATATTTGCACACATCTCAAATTTTATTTCGTTTTGGGAAATGCATTCTTCATTTTGAATTTCTCATAAGACGAGAAATTTTAAGTATTTTACTATTTGTTTGTACCTTTCATATTTTTCACGATGAGGTACACAGATATTATGCATTTTTTTTTTTTTTTTTTTTTTTTCATCTTCTTTTACATTTAAGTTAATATAATTCTGATTTTAGTGCAGATTTTTTTTTTTTTCTCTGAAACTACATTCATAATAAACTTCAAAATTTTTAGTAATCGCAGACTGTCTATTACATCAAAACTGTTTTAAAATAATTCCTAAATTTTTCTTTCTGTCTTTTCTTTATTTTTTAGCTTATATTAACTTTAAATATGCCAGGAAAGTAAAAATTTGTTTTTAAAGTTATTTATTAAATTAAAACAGAAGTAAAAATAATATTTTTTCTGCGTAATTTTACGATGTATTTCTAGCTAAAATTTCAGATTATTTCATTATCCCACATTGCTGCCAACATCCTAATTAATAATTCGGAATATTGTTAGTACCGCCTTTTTTTTTTTTTTTTTTTTTTTTCACACTAATCTTTTTTTAGACTAATTTCCTTCTTGTTTCATCGTAAATACATTTAGAGAGAATTACCCTAAACATTAAGTGGTAGGGAAAAAGCGGCAGATGCTAACAATATTCCGGATTATTAATTGTGTTGTTGACAGCTATGCATATAAGTTAAACCTCAAAACACAGAGCATAAAAGATATTGAAATAAATTCAATTACTTTATAGTATCTTAGAAAGGGTAATCAAAAGCTGGTATTTAACTAAATTGTTGCGTATTTGTGAAGTGTTGGCACTAAGGCTCCTATATGGTACGAGCTGGCGCAGTGTCTGCCATTTTCTAGCCCATCTGGGAAAACGTTGGCTAGGTTACCTGATTAGCGTTGTTATCGCCTTTAAACTTCTACACAGATCATGTGAGCTAGAACTTCTTATCACGAAACAAACAAGTTGGCAATTTTAAGATAATCGCCAACATACTCAAAACAGCAACCCTTCACGTTAAAAGAAATGCAATTTTAAAGTTAATTTTAAAAGAATTTAAAATCAATAACTAAAAAAAAAAACAGTACATTGATATTAAATTTGTCAAAGAACTTTGAAAATAAAATGAAACAAGTTGAAAATAAGGGAAATCTTGCGCTGCAAAGTTGTGTTACTGCTCCGGGTATCCACGAGTTACAGCTGCAATTTATAATCAACTTTTTCCTTCTTTCTGGATTAGAAGAAAATATAAACAAGCGGTATCCTTTTCTGAAGTTATTTGTGCAATTTATTGCCGAAAAATCACCAATAATAAATCGTCAGCCGGTCTTGTGGGCTAGAAAATGGCGGATGCGTCAGCCTACCAATGTAGGAGTTCTAGTTGGCACCATACTTAACGACAGTGTAGAATTATAAACAAAGCTTTAAAACCTCCATTTTTTTTTTTTTTTCATCATTATTTTGGGAAAGTTATCTTCGACTTATTTACCCATCGCTGCGAACATCCTAATTAACACTTTCGCGACTGCTCATGTAGATTCACGTCATTTGAAAATCTGTAACTCCGCCAGCGGGCGTTACCTTCGCAATTTGTATGTTATTCATTTCTTAAGAATATACCCAATATTCATATTTGTACAATCAATGTAGTATGGATACGGATGCTTTGATTAGAAAGAGTATAATTATAATGTATATCCATTTGTATTATAAATGTGAATAAAAAAAAATTTTGTCTGAAATTTCGTAACCTGGGAGAACAATCCCCATAGGCGGACCTTAATGTCAAAAAGACAGAAACATGCGGTCGCAAAAGTGTTAATATCTCGTAGTATTGTTATTATCCATCCTTTTTTTCACACCTGTCTTTTTTTTAAAAGTATTTTCATGTTATTTATTTTTTATAAATTCTTATTTAACATTCGGAGAGAATCACTCTAAAATGAAGTGGTGTTAAAAAAGGGGCGGTACTAACAATACTAAGAAAAATATATTAGGATATTGACAGCTATGTGATTTAGTATTGTATTTGCCGTATAATCTGCAGGTCAGATAAATCAATTTCACAACAGAAATTTTAATTAACAGAAAAATTGTATTTCTTTGAAAAATATTGTTGTATGAATATAAGACAGTCTCACAATTAAATTTCCTGGTGTATAATTGACTTATATAACCTGCAGATTAAAAGCCAGAAAGTCCGGTAAACACAGATTTTTCCATAATAAATAAGGAGAATATTTCTATTAAATATTGGTATTGAGAAAGCATGTTGGGAACTCTGCTGTTGTATCTTGTGTGTTGGGGTCCACTAATAACGAATACGTAATTAATACACACATTTAATCACGATAAACTACACAATAAGGAATTATTTACAGGAACACTTAAGTTACCGTACGCTAGTACGTCAGAAGAACAACAACAACTAACATAGAGTTTATACGTAGAGTTCGCATTGCACAACACAGAAACAGCGACCTCGTGCGGTCAGGCACGATCGGAACATGGAACAAAGTCTAATACACGACACTCCTTCCCCCTAGGAATAAACTATATAGTCAGTCAAATGTTTTGGCGAGGATCGGGAGCGTTCAGAACGCCTTAGAACAGGAAAGTTCGGCTCCTCGGCCACAGGACACACAGGAGAAGGCTCGGTTGGTGAATCGTGTTGAACCGGATCATCTTCCGGAGATGGCGAAGGTGGAATCACAGGAGGCTGAGTTGATGCTTCCGCATCTTGTGACCGGCTGCGAACTTGATCAACATGACGTTTTTGGATTATTCCGTCTGCTAAATTTTGGGTCTTATAGGAGACTGGTCCCGTTGGCTCTATAACTCTAGCAGGAATCCACGCAGGACCTGAACTGTAATTACGAATGTACACTGGATCGTTCTCTTGAAAGTGACGTAGGCGTTTATTTTTGTTTTCCTCAGCTAGCTTTTCTTTTTTGAGTTTCATCTCTTTATTAAGATCAGGATGTAACCTATCCAAGAGTGACGTCAAACGTCTGTTCATCAAGAGTTCAGCAGGTGATTTACCGGTAGTAGTGCATGGCAAAATATGCTGTGAAAATAGGAATCTAGCTAGCTGGGTTTTCCAATTGCCTTGTATTATGTGCTTTAAAGCCTGCTTGGTCGTAGCCACCATTCTTTCAGCCTGTCCATTTGATGAAGGATGATAGGGAACTACGAAAATTTGACGAATCTGGTTTTTTGCTAAAAAGTGTTGTAATTCAGCAGATTTAAATGTAGGGCCATTATCAGAAGCTCCGGAAGTCCATGAGTAGCAAAAATAGATCGAAGGTTATCAATGGCGGCTGTAGATGACATGGAGGAAGCTAGTATAACCTCCAGCCACTTAGAATGAGAATCCACCACAATGAAGAATATTTTCCCTTGAAATGGACCAGCGAAATCTATATGAAGGCGTGACCATGGCTTTTCTGTCCACTCCCAAGGATGTATGGGAGCCTTGTTTGGTGCTCTTTGATTCTCCTGGCACAGACTGCAAGTTTTTACTGTATTTTCGATGGCGCTGTCCATATTAGGCCACCACACATAGCTACGTGCAAGACCTTTCATCCTCACTATGACGGGATGTCCATTATGAAGGAGGATGAGTACCTCTTTTTGGAGGGCTGAAGGTATAATTACCCTGCTACCCCACAGGACACAATTTTTATGAACACCCAAAGCGTCCCTACGTCTGAAATAAGGTTTGAAATCTTCATCAGTCAATTTTGAAGGCCATCCGTTTAAAACCATTAGTGAAATTCTAGATAGTACAGGATCTTTTCTTGCCACTTCCGATATCAAACTGGCACTCAGTTGAGTAAGCGGAGCATTTTCCAACAACAGAATGTCTGCCGGTTCCAGCGAGTTGGCTTCCGGAGAATGCAAAGGTAAGTGACTCAGAGCATCAGCGTTGCTAATGTCTATACCCTTCCTATACTCTAACTTATAATCGTAAGAGGATAATAATAAACTCCACCTAATAACACGGGGTGACATCATTTGGGGTAATAGTTTCTCAGGCTTAAACAGTCCCAAAAGAGGTTTATGGTCAGTTATGATTCTGAATTCTCGCCCCTGGAGATATTGATTAAATTTCTTTACCGCTGAAATAATAGCCAGAGCTTCGCGGTCAGTCTGACTGTAATTTCTCTCGGGCTTCGTTAACGTTCTGGAATAATATGCTATCGGCGATTCAGTGCCATTAGGTAATACGTGACTCAAGACAGCTCCAACTCCATAGGAGGAGGCGTCACATGTTAAAACTACGGGAAGCCTTTCATCGAAGTGTGCCAAAATTACGTCTTTCTTAAGCAATTCCTTAGCGGCCCTATACGCTCTATCATGGTTGGCCGTCCAACGCCAAACTCTGTCGTTTCGAAGCAACTGGTGCAAAGGCTCCAAAACATCTGAACGGTTTTTTAGAAAGCAACCATAAAAATTTAACATTCCAAGAAAAGCTTGAAGTTCAGTTTTATCCCTTGGGCTAGGGGCTTCATGAATGGCTTTAATTTTATCGAAACTAGGCTGAATGCCCTTTTTATTTACTCGGAAACCTAATAATTCAATTTCTGGCACCGCGAACTGACATTTCTCACGTTTAAGCTGAATCCCGAATTTTTTTAAGCGTTCTAGCACTTGTTTTAATTTTTCATTATGATCCTGAGTATTTTTCCCTTGAATAAAAATGTCATCTAAGTACGGCTGGACGCCCTTTATGCCTGCTAAGACCTCTTCCATTCGCTTTTGGAAAATAGCGACGGCTACTGAAACGCCAAATGGAAGTCTATTAACTTTGAAAAGTCCCTTAATCGTGTTTAAAGTAAGGATTTTAGAACTCGGCTCATCCACCGGAAGTTGCAGATAAGCCTCAGAAAGATCCAATTTAGAAAAAATGTTACCGCAAGTCATCATAGTCAGAACTTCATTAACCGTAGGTAAGGGATATGTAAACGGTTTAACTGCTTGATTCACCGTACTACGGTAGTCGCCGCATAAACGAATTTTGCGATTTTTTTTACTACTGGTACTACGGACGTAGCCCAGTCAGAATAAGAAACAGGTTCTAGAATACCCTTCCTAACCATATTCTCTATTTCCTCCGTCACCTTACTGCGTAATGCTATCGGAACACTCCTAGCCTTAAGAAATTTAGGAGTACTATTTTCATCTATTTTTATTGAGACGGGCGGACCCGAAAATTTCCCTAGAGTCTCATTAAAAATATCCCGAAATTCTAATAAAATGGACTCGAGAGGTTGAACACAAATGGTATTGACAGAAGAATTATCTGTGCTTAACTTAATACCCAACGCATCAAACCAACTTCTACCTACCTATGATTTACCCTTACCCCCAATAACTAATAAAGGCAAAATAACATCATAAGATTTATAAGAAACATTTACATCAAAACAACCATGAACGTCTAATTTTTCAGAGTTCCATGTTTGGAGACACTGATCAGAGATACGTTTTAAACTAGGGGGATTAATGGGCCACAATTTAACAAAAGTATCCGAACTAATTACAGAATGTAGGGACCCGGAATCTATTTCCATCTTATGTTTAATTCCATTTAAATTAATTATTAACACAGAATGGGGTGGATAATTAAGCACTGTACTAACTGAATTTATAGTATTAATATAAGAATTATCTTCCTAAATATCTGACTTACCTGTGTCAATATTTTGAAGTTTCGAATTATTTTTACCCCCAAATTTCTGGAATTTTTTAGAATTGCACATTTTTTGTATGTGCCCCACCTTCTTACAAAAACGACAGACAGCTTTAAGAAATTTACATTCACCAAAGGGGTGATAATTCCCACACCGCTGACATGGCTTCTTGCCCTGAGGCTTACCCTTTGCATTGTTATCCGGGACTCTCTCAGGAACTTTTTTCTTCGTTTTCAGAAAGTGGACAGTATTGGACCTCGAATTCCTACGGTTTGTTTAGCTGCTGCTTCGCCCGCTAAAGCTACATCCACAGCTGAAGTGAGAGTTAACTGTGTATCGGCAGAAGCTTCCTTTGTATGTCTTCATCTTGAATCCCACATACCAGGCGATCTCGTAGCATTGAATCTCACTGCGTACCGAAATTGCAGCTTTCTGACAATTTCCTAAGCTCCGCCACAAATTCTGCAGTAGATTCATTCGGGCGTTGATCTCGTTTATTAAATTTGAAACGAGATAGTATTTCCGTTGGTTTTGGCGAAAAGTGGTCGTCTAAAATTTTTAACAGATTGGAAAAGTCAGTTTCACTTGGAGAACATAACGATGGCGTACATAACGATCTTATTAAAGAATATAGTGTAGGACCCGCAACACTCAGAAATATTGCTCGCTTTTTAACATCATTAGTAATGTCATTGGCAGAAAAATAAAAATCCAGACGTTCTTTGTATTCTATCCATACTGATTTTCCGATAATGAATTCCTCAATTTTACCTAGAGACATGTCGAACAAAGGAATCTTAACTGTAATGCGTAGAAGAAGAAAATTAATAAATACGTCCAATTGTACTCGTCGCCAGTGTTGTATCCTGTGTGTTGGGGTCCACTAATAACGAATACGTAATTAATACACACATTTAATCACGATAAACTACACAATAAGGAATTATTTACAGGAACACTTAAGTTACCGTACGCTAGTACGTCAGAAGAACAACAACAACTAACATAGAGTTTATACGTAGAGTTCGCATTGCACAACACAGAAACAGCGACCTCGTGCGGTCAGGCACGATCGGAACATGGAACAAAGTCTAATACACGACATCTGCATAAATAATTACTTTTCTTAAGATTAACCGCAACCAAAAAGAAATAATCACTTCTGTCAAGCTCTTCATCATTACATATACACAATTGGTGAAAAAATTTTTTATTTTTACTTGACAGGGCTCAACGTACACAATTTTTTTAATACCATTCTTTTTAAAATATTTATTTATATTATCTCCGTATTATTCAATCGAAGATAACTACTTCAAATGTTTACTTTTTTTTCTATTAAAATAAAGGGGTATTGAAAAAAGTTAATGCGATGGCCCATGATTCCACATATACTAAACAAAATTCGCTACAATCCACCTATTCCACAAAACGTCACACTGAAGAAAATAATATCAGTCAAAACTAGTAAAATATCTTAAAGACTTACTACTCAATATCGTTATTCCAATACATGTATATACATACATGATTGTCTAAATAATTTAATTATTCTCTAATAGTGCTTGGCTAAGGATGCCGTAGCAATTAGTAATTTTTAAAACGGAAAAACAATTTTTCAATAGAAACAGGGCTCATATTCTGGCTGAATACTTATCTCTCTGACCATCTTATAAGAAGTGTAAATTTTGAGTCTCGGTTCATGCACGTATGTTCGTAATAGAACGGAATTCACTTTAAAAAAATGAGCGTCAGTATAATTAGTCCTGGTATGCAAAAATAACCGTAGAGCGGCAAAACAAATCAATCTCTGAAAAAGGGGAGAATAAATGCGTATATTAAATAACTCCGATAAAACACAAACATATTTCGTCTACTTACGATTTTACAATACTTCTTTTCCATCCACAAATAGACTTCTATTACCTATTTTCAGTGTCTTCTTTTTACTATGTATAATTTTAACACAGCTGTTAACTTTTATGCCGTTTGGCTACCGAAAATTTTTAATAGATTTTTTCTATAATAGTTTTCACTGATTAAATTAAATAAAAGCTTCTATTAAATTTTTCTGATACGCAAAAAAGCGTAAAAGTTGGCAAATATGATTTTATTAGCATCGTTCCTTATCTTTCACTCCTACATCAGGGGCAGAGCCTGATTAAGAGGGAAGCACACATTATTTATACTTACACCGTTATTTGTTAACAAATACTTTCCTCTTATAATAAACAGAAAATTCTCATTAAAAATTATTTTAAAAGAATGCTGGTGTCTAATAAGGTGAGTAAATTGGATTGTTTTACACCGTTCATTTTTTATAAAAAATATTTCCTCGTCAAAGCGTGGAATTTCTATGACATGAAGTAAAAAATAATTGTAAAAATATTCCGGTGAGAGCGGAGATAATGTGTGCTTCCCCCTTAATCAGGCTCTGATCAGGGGACATAATGTACTACATTTTTCATACCACTATTGATTTATAATATTTTTCTAATTATTTTATCGCAACAGTTCTGCAATTAAATAAAGGAAATGATAATGTATATATATATATATATATATATATATATATATATATATATATATATATATATGTTGTTAAAAAAAAAAAAAAAAAAATAGGACGCTATGTATCCTGCTACTTTGATGAAGTCAAACGGATCTGATGAAAAGATCAAACATGATAGATTTCCAAATAAATAAATAAATAAAAATAATTATAAGATAAAAAAATTTTTATAAACCATGTTTTTAAATTTTCTGATGAATCATATAAACGCTACTGAAGGCAGCCGGAACCCCAGCAATTGGATAAAAGTATTAAAAAATTTCCTTGCTATCGTCTTTTGAGCTATTATAAAAGTTTCAAATAGCTATCTAGCCGGGAAGTTAGTTAAAAGTTGATTGCAAGCTTTGTACTGGAAACGCTGCCGAAGGCAGCAGGGTCCCGAAGCAATTAGATAAAAATATTTTTAAAAAGCATTTTTACCGTATTCTGGACTATTCCGAAAGTTTCAAATGTCTAGCTACTCGGGAAGTTAGTTAAATAAATTTTCTGTGGAATCATATGAACGCTGCCGAAGGCAGCAGGAACCCGAAACAGTTGACTAAATGTATTAAAAAAATGTATTTTCACCGTGTTCTGAACGATCCTGAAAGTTTTAAATGTCTAGCTAGTCGGGAAGTTAGTGAAAAATCGATTGCAAGCTTTGTACTGGTAACGCTATCGAAGGCAGCAGGAACCCGAAGCAGTTGGTTAAGAATATTTAAAAATTGAATTTTTGCCGTGTTCTGAACTATTCTGAAAATTTCAAATGTCTAGCTAGTCGGGAAGTTAGTTAAATAAAGGTTCTGTCGAATTATATAAGCGCTGCCGAAGGCAGCGGGACCTGAAATAGTTGACTAAAATTATAATAAAAATGTATTGTCACCGTGTTGTGAGCTGTCCTGAAAGTTTCAAATATCTAGCTAGTCGGAAAGTTTGTGAAAAATCGATTGCAAGCTTTGTACTGATAACGCTGCCGAAGGCAGCAGGAACCCGAAACAGTTGGCTAAAGGTATAAGAAAATGCATTTTCACTGTGTTCTGAACTATTCTGAAAGTTTCAAATGTCTAGCTAGTCGGGAAGTTAGTTAAATAAATTTTCTGTCGAATCATATAAGCGCTGCCGAAGGCAGCGGGACTTGAAATAGTTGACTAAAATTATTAGCAAAATGTATTGTCACCGTGTTGTGAGCTGTCCTGAAAATTTCAAATATCTAGCTAGTCGGGAAGTTAGTTAAATATAGATTGCAAGATTTGTCCCTGACAAACCCACAAACAAACAAACAAACAAGCCCACAAACAAGAATCGAAGTTAATAAAAACATGGTAATAACGGAACTGTACTGCGAAAATCTTTGATAGTCAGTTCAATAGATTTTATTTTAATAATGTATTAACTGCAGTTTTTCTTCTCATATAATACCTATAATAAAAATATTTTGGTACAATAGATATCATTACAAAATGCTAATTTTTCTCACTTCATGAAAAAATAAATAAATAAATAAAATAAAATCATAAGACTCGAATGTATAAAATCACTGAGTTCATAATAATTAATAAATAAACACTAAAATGATTACAATTGCGATAACAAAAACAATAAAAGTTTGAGTTAGTTATTTTCGTTTACACTGATGTTTTCTTTATTTCACTAACAATTAGATTTATTACAATAATAAAGGATTTTTTTTCTTTTAATTATATTAATTTATAACTTAGTTATCTAGTATTACTCATTTAAACACAATAAAACAACAAAACGTACAAAATATATTGGAAAGACCTTATAAATTTTATTACACTTCAAGACAAACAATTTTAATTTTCCATTTTTCCTAAAACAGGATATTTTAAGTGCTTTACTATTTGTTTTTACTTGACACACTTTCTGAAGTGAAGAAAGGAGAATCCAATTTCTTTATTTTGGAAGAAATGGGATTTTCGAATTGGTGCGGAAAATTTTCACACTCTCTTTCAGATCTGGATTGAAGATTCATACATTTAGAAAGGGCGGATGTGAAAGTAAATTTGTAATGTTATATAGATCATATGCGAAAGAATTCCTAAACATAAAATAAAGTATTGTAAAAAAAGAAGATAATTTTAAAAATCATATATAACACGTACATTGGAAAAGAAAGTATTCCTATGATACTTGTAGTACAGTAAATCCATCTACACTGCGATGCAACGAAGTCTTTCAGTTTTAAAATTTATATTTGTGATAGTAGAAATAGAAACTCCTCTAAACATATTGAAAAACTCTGTTAAAATGCTTAAATGTAAACGCAATTTCTTGATTTGCTGTAACATTAATTTTTTGGATAAAATCAGAAATTTACTTGCAGCAAAGGTTACGCTTACCAGTTTTGGTGATTTTTTATGCATATGCAAATTTTAAAGATATGACGTCACATACGTCGAGCACTTAAGGTTTGCAGACGATAATACTTCGTAGTCAAGTTGCCGCAAGCTAAAAAAAAATTCAAGCAGTTCAAGTTACAAAGATTTGACAGTTGAAAGATGAAAGTAAGCTTGTTTCTGGAATTATGGCTGTTTTTGATAAACCAAGAATATCTATATTTCGAGTTTTATCAAGTGGTTGGATATTTCCAACCACTTTAAAATAAATGTAGTGCATATAAAGGTAAACGCAGTGAATATACAGCGAAACTGTCAGATATGAAAAGCCGCGTGTACTATAGAAACGCGATGATCGCCAGTTTGAAAAATTAGCGCTTACCCAACAAATGACTGCTCATGAAGTTTTACGGTCATCGGGACTCTCGGTATCAAAGGATACGAATTTATGACAAATGAAAAAAGGTCCGCTTCAAAATTAAAAAGAAAACAACTTCGAAGCTACATTAAAAGTCACAAAAACTTTCGTGGGTTCGAAATTATGTGTCATATGAACTGAAACAACAAGAGGTGTTATTTAGTGATTAAAATAAAGTAGAATCTGTATGTGGCTAATAAAGATGGCTGGGCATCGTACAGTTATATGAGTTGTGCAAGAAATCTCTCCCGCTCTCTCTCTCTCTCTATCTTTTTTTTTTTTTTTTTTTTTTTTGTCACTGACAAAGGATAGTTTGAACATCCTTCGATGATAGTTTGAATATATTTTTACTACAATGAACAAGTGTCTCTGACCTTTGCCAGTGGTCGCCAATTATTACAGCATTATAAGGACACAAGAATGTAAACTCCTGCCATCTGGTTGCTCATAGGTGGGCCTCAGGGAAATTTTCAGCAAAATAATAATTTGATAGGCACTGAAAACAACACAAAATCCTAGTTTAATTCTCAG
This sequence comes from Salticus scenicus, assembly GCA_963930645.1. Taxonomy (NCBI): domain Eukaryota; kingdom Metazoa; phylum Arthropoda; class Arachnida; order Araneae; family Salticidae; genus Salticus; species Salticus scenicus. The sequence continues at coordinate 146,805,102 of OZ005648.1, read as the reverse complement.
CAAATAACAGTTCTCGATTTGCAAATAAGTAGTCCAGAACTTAACCTTATAAAGAATCTTGAGGGCATTGCATGTCGCAAGTTTTTCACCATTCGGAGAAAATAATTTTCTGTAAAGCTACTCAATAGATCTACTGATGATAAATGGTACAAAATCAACCATCAAAGTGCAAGATTTAGTTTCTTCAATACAAAGTTTTGTTTGTGAATAATTAAAGAAGACTACATGCACATTACGGTTTAAAACTTTTTTTTTTTTTGTGTGTGTGTGTGTGTGTGTGTGTGTGTGCGTGCATAAACTTTTGACGCAGTAACAATATTTTGTTACCATTTAATAACTTCTGATTTCCACAAGTAAATTACCATTATTATTAATATTCTCTGGTATGCATAGCACATTACATTGTAGCGGTTTTGGACAAATTGATTAAATATATACTATATATATATATATTTCTTTAATCTGTGCGAATTTTTTCATTGAATAAACTTTTAAGTCGTAGTGTTATAGAAAAGAATATATTCAACAGTTTTAGATAGCCTCGTATATTGTCTATACATTATATAAGCATCGCATAGTATATTTAACCCTTTGCGGCGCAAGACAATACAGATCATTTAAATTATACTGCCACCGGAATTCATGAACTAAATTAAACTAAAAGAAATTTTAAATTTTAAGGTTAAAAAAACAGGCCTTTTCTGATATTTTATAAACGTAAATTTTTGCTAAAAAAATTCCGGAAAGAATTTTTGCAGCTGGATCTTAAATTTTGCGTCCTCGCAGCGAGGACACCGCGCGTTAAGGGGTTAAACCCTTTGCGGCGCAAGACAATTTGAAACATTTAAATTATACTGCCACCGGAATTCATGAACTAAATTAAACTAAAAGAAATTTTTAATTTTAAGGTTTAAAAAACCGGCCTTTTCTGATATGTTATAAACGTGAATTTTTGCTAAAAAATTTCCGGGATGAATTTTTTCAGCTGGATCTTAAAATTTGCGTCCTCGCAGCGAGGACAGCGCGCGTTAAGGGGTTAAATTTAGCAATGTAAAAAAACGCATATCACAACTTGAGGTGCACTCCAAACAATTTCCAACTATTGCCTCAAATTATAGGATCAATTTTGCGTGGCTTTATCACAGAATACATGTTTCATATCATACAATAAATAACACATTTACCAGGGTATCTTATATCATGATTTGCAAGTGAAAAATCTGAACTTTCATTAATAAAAATAAGTATTCGAAATCATTAATTTTTCAGATCGTAATTTTTACATATCTAACAAATATTGTGCTCAGAAAATCTATATTTTTCTTTTTGTTGTTGTTGCTGGTTATTATGTTAATTTTCAAGATATATGATGAGCATTTCATTAATGTCTAAAACTTACGGCATAAGCACAATGATTTAATTAATGGCATTCATAGCTTGTCTCCTTAGGAAGTTTTTGGGTTGTTACTGAAATACAGAATTTTCTTTACAATTCACCGCCCTGGCAGTATCTGAGAGGTCTGCTCTCGAAGATGGTAGGTGGGTAGTGTCGGAATTGATTCCAGTTTGCACACTTTTCGGCCTAGATTTTTCGTTTGCATAATTAAAATGAAATGTTATTTTTACACTTTGTAAAAAAAAAAAATAAATAAATAAATAAATAGCATAATTTCGTCAGAAGAATAACATAGGATAAAGCAACAAAATGGAGATTTTCACGAATACATAAGATTTTATTTTAATTATACAGAGATGTTTTTTTCCCCTCTCTCTCTGCTACCAGTATTTATATACAAAAAAGTTTATCATATATTTACTCTTGTTTCTGTGATTTTATAGCGTAGAAATTTATGTAAGAAAATACTGGTGGCAGAAAAAGCGGAACTCTTTCATACCTGATTAAAGTAACATCTTTATGTTTTATCATCTCCAAACTAAGCAAAATAATATTAGAATTTTTGAAATCTTTATGTGAAAGTAAATCAATTTGTTATCCTGCTTTCTTTGATGCTATTATTACTAAAGAAATGCAATAAATTGATATAATGATATAAGCAACGACAATTGCAAATTAATTTGTTTTATTTAAAAAAAAAGTTCGCTTAAATAAAGTACTGAAAAATATAAATCGACTTTCTCAAAAGAAAAATACTCTAATGTACTCCAGTGTCTCTTTTATAAAATATTCATGAACATTTTCGTAGCGGAAAGTCTTTATCTTATAAACTTAGATTACATATTGAATGAATATCAAACAGAATTTTCCTTTTATTCTTTAATAAATTTCCATTTAGGTATATTTTGCAATATATATATATATATATATATATATATGAATTTATATTATATAAACACGCGTTTCTAAAAGTGAAAATATTAATGTTTGATAAATTTTGCAAAATAATTAAGGTGTTATTGTGTAGTTGTGCGTATAATCAGTAGGTCAAATACATCCGCTTTACACTTTTTATTTATTTATTTATTTACTTTTTGCTGTAATAATATGCAGTGCTGACTTTGAAGCAAATACTATGATGTTGGAATTAAGGCCGATTAGCTACAACAACGTAATTATCCTGAGTAGAACCATAGTTGCCAACTTTTAAGCCTTTTTGTTTACAGGAAAAAATTAATAGCAATAGTTATTTTATTTTATCCGTGAAAACTTTTACAGATAAAAATTATTAAATTACATTTAAAAAAAAAAAAAAAAAAAAAAAAAAAAAAAATCTTTTAAAATTTACCCGTAACTGAGAATCGTTGGCAGCTATGTAGATCGCCTTTCGTTTGGATTTTTCTAAGGGTAAAAAGTTAGCGTTCGAAGAAGACTACGGACAACTCTAAATTTAACCATTGCTTGCTCGTTTCGTATTCAGGAACTCTCGTCTAACAGATTTCAGTGCAGATACGTCTTTACGTCTGGTGAGACTGGAAATCGAAGTGTAATGGACCGTCGGAGCATCTGTAGCGATTTCCATGCATCGCCCCTTGTATAAGGACAAGTACAAATAATGGTTGAAAAAATCAGGATTTCATTTAACTCTCACTAGAGAAAAAGTGTACATAGATAATGGATTTGCAAGTATTTGGTACAAGTATATAATGCCACTCAAATGAAATTACTGGTATAAAACGACTTTTGTCTTATACGCTGAAAATTACGGTACAGCAAAGTTGCTAAATTCCTTAATTTATTCTGGAGAACTTTTGGACTCGTCTTTTTCTCATACCATTTTTTAAACATGATTTTTTTTTTAACTTATCGTAGTTCTATATTATAAAATTTTTTTCTATAAATTTAGTGGTGTGAAATAAAGGCAGGGCTAAAAAAGCTCCAGTATAAATCATTCCTACCAACTTACTAATTAATATCCGGAAGATTGTCAGTACCCTCCCTCTTTTACCACACCTTTTTATTATTATTACTATTATTATTATTATTTAAGAGTATTTTTCTTCGTATTTAATCGTAATTACACTTGAAGAAAATTTCTCAAAAATAAAAAGGTGTGGAAAAGGAGCGGGTCCTAAAAATCTTCCGTAATATTAATTAGTAAGTTGGAAGGAATGAATAAATTATGAAACTTGGTAACTCTAGAACAATTATTAAAAGAAGAAAAAAAAAAACGCAAAATTAATTTCGGTGCAAGCCAACGAATGGATATGCAGCTGGTCCAAGGACTGCAATAGGCGAGGTTCCTTTTCATTTTTTTTCTTTTCTTCTTTTTTCATACCACTATTTTCATAGCATAAAAATTATAATAAATTCATGCAGACAAAGTGTAGATTTATCTGTGAAAATATAATACGTACTTGCCAAAACCTTAATCAGAGCTGCCAACCTAATCCGGCAAATTGTTAGTACCGCCCCTTTTTCTACACCAGTCATATTTTAGAGTATTTTTCTACTTAATTCATCATAGATACATTTGAAGAGAATTGCTCTAAAAATTAAGTGGTGTAGAAAAAAGGGCGTTTTTCAATGGGCGTTAACAATTTGCCGGATTAGGTTGGCAGCTCTGCTTAATTATTAACCGGAAGAATTTCAGTACACGCCCATTTTTTCCGTACCAGTACATTTTTAGAGTTTTTTTTTTTTTTTTTTCTTCTTATTTAATCGTAATTAAATATAGAAAAAATTACTTTAAAAACATACTGGTGTCAAAAAAGAGGCGTGTACTGAAAGTCTTCCGGTTCATAATTAGGATGTTCCCAAGTACGATAATATAAATTTTACATGGTTCGTACGGTCCCGCCCTTTTTGAAGGCTTCTCCCATCAATATTTTTATACAATGCCTTTCTTTTAGAGTTTTAATTCTTGTTTAATATAAAAAAAGTGCTAAACGTTAATACTGGCGCAGAAAATTAAGAAAATTCAAAGACTGTACGAATTCTGTTTTATTTTTTTCGGAAATAGTAGTACAAAAAGAATATAAAAAAGTTGCCTATTGTACCCCTGCTGGTGTCGATCAATACGCAGTAACCACCAGTTACCAGTTATCAATGCTATCGTTGAATTTTGCTTAGGGGTCGTCTTCATATTAACACTTTCGCGACTGTTGACGTAGCCCATTTGAAATTCTGTAACTACGCCAGTGCAGTGGGCGTTTCTTTTGCAATCTGTATATTACGATATTTCCTAAAGATATTTTCATTATTCACTTTTGTTCAATCAAAATACCATGGATACAAATACTTCAACTGGAAAGAATATAATTATAATGTATATTCATTTGTAACATAAATATGGATACAGAAAACCTTTCTCTAAAATAATGTAGATTAAAAGAATAACGCCCAAAGGCGGAACTTAGTACCAAAAAGATAAAAACATACGGTCGCACAAGCGTTAAACATAGTGGGAATACCCTTATCGCTCTATTTTAACCCTTATCGCTCGTATGTCCCTGCTGAAGGGACATTAAACAATCGAGCCACGCCTTAAGGTGTTCCTCTGCAAATGAAATGTTATTTTTCTAAAACGTGTAACTATAGGCTACCTTTCGGCTACCGATAAAATTTTAACAGAAAGATTTATTTTATATAATGATGAAGTAAAATAAAACAAATTATTACAATTTTTCGGTAACCACAAAGTAGTAAGTTGGAAACTATACGTGTGACGTTATAAATAAACGCCAAAAGGCGTGTCTTACGGAAAGTATGTGGAGCGCAACGGGTTAATTTATTCGAGAATATTTTTAAACCCGCCTACTTCTCGTACCACTTTATTACTGGAGTAATTTTTCCAAAATACAATTATGAAAAAAAAATGGGAAAAGAAAAGAAAAAGGAAAAAAGAAAATACTGAAAAAAAAAAAAAAGAAAGAAAGGTATAAAATAAAGCCGGAGCTAAAAATGCTGCGGAATAAATTAAAATGTTGGCAACTCTGTATAAAAACTTGCTTTTTTTTTTTTCCTTTCGTAACACCCATTTTCGACTCCATTTTCAAATTTCGTGGATTAAGGCAGCTCGAAAAACAGGGTTCCCACTGCCCGATTTTTTTCAAGGACTCTTTCACTAGTATTATCTAAAAATAAATTTCTTCTTAAATGTATCCTGTACATTTAAAGATAAATACATCTTAAATTCATTCTGGGGGAAGAGTCCTTGAAAAAAGGAGTGGCCGTGGAAACCCTGGAAAAAGGTACTGCTTACATACATTTAATTAATTCTTGATAGTGTTACAAGCGAAAGTATATTAGAGATTCATCCATAAGTTAAAAAAAAAAAAAAAAAAAAAAATCTCGCACAGAAAATGAATTACCCATTCCGATATAATCCGTGAAAAAAAGTATAAAAATTTAAAAAAAAATAAATAAAACAAAGTTAAATTGCTATAAATTTTGTGTTTGTATCTGAACTTATTTGAATAAAAATTTGAATTTTTAAGTAAGCAGACTGTATGTCCATTACCTAAATCCGCAAGATGGATAAGCATTATTATTTTGCCTTTGAGTATTTTTCCATAATAAATGTGAATGTTACGCCGTGATTGGAATTAATCGGCTACAGAGAATATTAAACCTTTTTCTATCGATAACAGATTTTGTACACTAATGAAATTTAAAACACCAAACGCCCAAATTTTCATTCAATGTAAAAATAATAATAAAATTAAATTAAAAAATAAATGAATGAAAATGAAATAGATTATGGTGTTTCTTCGTGCTTTAAAAAATAAATAACCTGTGACTTACAAACCACACAATAATTAAACATAAAAATATTTAAATACATATATATAACAGAATATTTGCTCTAGGAAACTTAAAGTTAATAAATATTAAAAAAGAAAATAATAATAATAATAAATAAATAATAAAAATATGTTAATATTATTGTTGATACTTTGTTATTTTGAATAGTAAGCCCTGTCTTACCACGTTTTTGTAAAAAGCATACCTGCCGACATTCTAATTAATAATCCGCAAAATTATTAGCACCCTCTTAGATTTTTTCTTTTTTCTTTTCTAATTTAATCGTAATTACATTTGGAGAAAATTTTTGTAGAAATATAGCGGTGTGGAAAAAGGACGGGTTAGTACCCGACGTACAATTTTAGGGAAGATTAATTAGAAAGCTGGCAGACATAAAACCGTTACGTTTCACATGAGGTGTATTAAACCTACAACAAAATGATTTTTCATATTCGTGATTAAATCATTTAAATTTTGTTTTTAGCAAATGGTATAGTAAGCACCATTTACATAGTTGCCAACCATCTCATTAATAATCGTACAATTTTTACCGCCCCTTTTCTCACAGCACTTTATTTTTAGAGTAATTCTCTCCAAATGTTATTGCGATTAAATAAGAAAAAATATTATATTTTTAAAAAATTAGAGAACACGCTTTTATAGAAATGTGAACTAAAAAGCACAAAATATCTATCTTAGTATTAAAATGCAGGGTAAGAGAAAATCGTGTGAGTGACACACCATACTATTTACATACATTTAAATCTTTAATTAAAATAATTTAGAATTAAACAAAAACCATTTTTAAAAAATCTCCCTTGACTGGACTCGAACGCTAAACCTTTAGATTCGTATCGCGGCTCTTTACCTCACAGCCACGGCGTTCACGTATGGAAAGTCTTTTTTTCACAATACAGATTTTTTGTTTGCTCCCAGAGCGGTTACAAACATACATACAGGTGAAGCTAATAAAAGCGTGTTAAAAAATGACTGGTGTGGAAAAAAAGGCGGGTACTAAAAATTGTAATGGTTGGCAAGTATGCATTTGCATTTATGTATGCCAGCATCACATATAGAGTCAAACACAAATATACAAAATTCATATTTATACATTCTTTTTGAGATACAGAATGGAGGATTTACTTTTTTTTAGAATTCTTTCTCAAGCTCTCGCCTGAAAATAAGTGAATTTGTATAATACACTTCTTGACGTTGCTTAGAAAACAGTAAGAATAAATATGGTTTTGCTATAATCGCTATTTCCGAGATGAATTTGAAATAATGGCTTGGGCTTTTTCGTTTTGAAGCTGGTCAATTGATTAATTTTGAGTATATTAAATTTTCTGTTAGTTAGTTCATCTTCTATGTCTAAATGGGTAGTTTCGGAGGGAAGCCCTCGGATAACAGCCTTTAAAAGTGCATTAGTTCCATCATTTTTTAGATAAAATTGAACCTTCATTTCAGTGAGTTTTTCAGTAATGAGGTCATGGTCGTCATTAGATTGAGGAGATATTTTTATGAAATCACCGGCTGGTGCTGCAATAAAATTGCAATAACCTATAGATTTTTCAAGGTTTTTTTAGGGGTTGTTTCTTATTTCCGCACCTGGCAGTAATGATGCGACCTTTAGGTAAAGAGAGTTTTTTATTTTTAGATTTATTTCCATTGTTTGAGCTAGGTTTAGTGCTCTCACTGCCCTCTAGTGGCACTGGCTCATCTAAAATTTCATTTTCATTAAAAGAGAAGAATTTATTTGCAATGGGGATATTGTAAGCATTTTCTATTTTGCTAAAATTTTGGACATGGCTATCATTTTCGAGTTTACGTTTGTTAGTCCTGAGATTAGTAGTGTTAGTAGTTAGGGAAGGAAAATTAGTATTAGTTAGTGGAAGATTGTTTGATACCTGATTATCATCAGTTATTTCATTGAGATCATCGTCTCTAGTCCAATCAGTTGATTCAACTTTTCCGAAACCAATTCGGAACTCGGGAAATTCCTTAATAAGAGTTCTAATTTCTGACGCTGTGAAGTCTTTAATTTGTCCAGTAGAGGTCTGAAAAGTTCCAGGTATGGCGATTTGGATTTAAAATTCCAGGAATTTCTCGTAGTCGTTATCGGAGAGTCTTTCAATCATTAATCTTTTTATCTCGTCGAATTTTCCACATCTGAAGAACATAGTTAGGAGCTCAAGGTTGGTAAATTTCATACCCTTAAAACGGTGTGTTGCATTATCTTTATCTCTGAAAGTTGACATATCTGAAATTATCGAGGAATTGTATGAGTGATCTTCACTGTCCATCAAATTTTGGCTCTGAAAAGAGCTTCTAGGAATCAGTATATCTTTCCCATTGCAATTTTCAATGTCCATTGAGGAATTATTTAATTCAAGATCCTGACTGGTCTTCGAAAATTGGCTCTGAAAACAGCCTCTAAGATCCAGTGAACCTGAATTTGTGTGTTTAATTATCTCCGCCAGATGGCGGTCTTGGGAGCAACTCAAAGATACGTCCGTTCTCTATCGAAGCAGTGAGGAAACATAATGCACGACAAATATTCGAAGTGATTGCGTATCCGTTACAATTAAAATTTATTGGTAGATATGGGTTAAAAATGTCCTGTAAATTTGTCATCACTGCATATCCCCTTAAATTCTATATGAAAATAAATATCACAGTAACTCAAAAAATAATGGTAGGAATGAGCTGTAAACTTGGAAATCCATGTTTCTGTTGATGCTTATTCTATTCGTGCAAAAATTAATGTAGGTCAGGTTTCATATTCTTTTTGGAATATGGATTTATATAATTTCTGTCAATAAAAATATGCTTTTACATGGCTACCAATATTTTAATTTATTTCGGAGTATTTTTAGTCAGGTCTTTATTTCGTACCACTTATTTTTGAAAAGAAATTTTGTCTTATTTTATCGAAGTTATATAGTGGAGAAAATTTTTCTATAATTAAAGTGGTGCGAAATAAAGGCGGGGCTAAAAGTACTCCGAAATAAATTAAAATATTGGCAGCTATGCTTTTATATCGAAAATATGATGGAATATGTTTGAGTGATTATCTTCTAACGCATTAAAGAAAAAAAAAAGAATTTAATAAATTTAAGGAAGATTTTGTTTAAAGTCGATCATATTCATTTTACATTAGCATCCTCAGTTTTGAGAGTTTACAACTTCATGAAAAAATGAGAGAAATATATAAACTATACTTTTTCCCGGGATGATTTAATCCAAATAATTCGGAAAATTATCAAAAGTGTAGATTAACATAGAAAATAATAATAATACTAATAATAATAATAACAAAAAAAAAAAAAAAAAATGAAGCTGATGTCTTGTTGCTGATGCCCAATATCGACGGCCCCTTAAGCAAAATTTAACTATACCACTATAAACTAGACATTAACAAGAACCGAACGGCACCAGCCGCATATTCATACGAGGCGAAATTTGTGAGGGGAAGAGGTTTTTTTTTTTTTTTTTTTTTTTTTTACCTTTTGATGACTATATAATAGAATATAACACAAAATTATTTGATAAAGTTTTATTCAATAAGAAATAAAATAATAACGATACTGAATAACTGTAAAATAAATTAATATTTTTATATAATAAGGTGAATTCTTACTTAGTTCTTCAAATATTTTAACCATTTTTAACCTGCATTCATTTATTATCATTATTATTGATTTATATTTTTATCCAAATTCTTTACTTCCTTAATTTTATTTTTTACTCAGCACAAAATACTCAAACGGTCCAACCCTTATTGACATTTCCACAGATGTCATAAATATTCTTTCTCTTTTCGACCTACTTTCTGTGTTTTTCTCTTTTTTACAAAACGATACATTTTAAGAAGCTTACTATTTGTTTGTTCTTAGAATACTTTCAAAAATGTATAAATTATGTAAAATTCGCATTCCTTATTTTAAAATAAATAGGATTTCGGAATTGTGTTCTAGAAAATTTTCTCTTTTCTTCAAGATGCAGAATACAAATAATGCATTTGTGCTGTGTAAATATGAGAGAAACTTTATGATGCTGTTCTAAATGAATTATAAATCACGGTAAACAGATTAAAGTAAAAATAAGGGATAGCTTTTTAAAATGCTGCAGAAATATGTAGTGAAAGATAATTTTATTATTATTATTACTACTATTATTGTTATTTTAGCTGTATTTCGCTATGGCGAATTTCAGAATTGTTAAATTTTATTAATATAATATCTGTATTTTAATATATTAAAACACATCATGGATTTTGAACTTAAACTGGAAAAAATAAAGGAGCAGAAATACATAAAAATGAATTAAATTGTGTCAAATTTGAGTATGTCACATACTCAATATACCTCCGAAACAATTTTACTCAAATTTAAAAATACCATTTACTTATTTTTGCATACCTGCCAACATCATAATTAAGAAAAGGAAGATTTCTTTGAGCACGCCCTTTTTCCCCACACCACATTATTTTTTGGAGTAATAGCTTCAAATATAGTTATGATTCATTAAGTATAAAATTACTCTAAAAAAGAATGGTGTGAAAAAAAAAAAAAAAAAAAAAAAAAGGCATAAAGTAAATTAAATTAAAAAAAAAAAAAATACAGGTTTGAAATTTTTAAATACATAATAAATTTACATTTTGTATCTTTTTTTTTTTTTTTTTCTTTTACAGCAGAAAAATGTGTATATATTAGATTAACCGTGATTTTTGGTCATGTTTATCGCATTTCTTGGTTATGCTGACAAATCAAGTTTTTTTTTTTTTTTTTCAAACCAAAGAAACTATTAACTCTGAAACTGTTATAATAAATAAGTAGTGTTCAAATGCATATGTAAATATTTATATAGGCATTATAATTTAATATAAAATAATTAAAAATTAAGTTGGTAGTTACTATTTCACCTAAGTGTATATATATTTAATTTGAAGTTATTTTTTTCTCTAGGGAGCTGCAGGTACCTAAATTAACACGTAAATAAACCTTTTGCCCGTCCTGTTAAATTTCACTTCTTTTATCACTGTTGCAAAATTTAAGGACTATTCATTCAGTATCCCACTAAATTTTAACTGTAACGGTTGTTTAATAACTTCGAAGGTTATTCATAACATGTACATCAAATATCACTTCTCAAAATTATTGGTGGTAATTTTATAAAACAGTCCCTAAATTTGACAATACTGATTAGAGCGTTAGGGCTGGCAAAGTGCTAAAATTCTTTCAGTTATTATTTTTCACAAATAAAAGAATACGAGTTTGTAGCGCTAAATTCAAACTCTTACGAATATATTAAATAGCCTATCGATATTGAGCCATCTTCCCTATCTTTTAAAATAATATAGACGGCGCTGTCGCCATTCTTCGCTAAATATCTAATGATATTTTGCCGATCCATAAAGTGAAGTGAAAACATTTTATTTTCAGAAGTCAGTCAGAAGTTAATCGACTCTTGCTGAAAGATGTAGACGTTTTTCCTGTAAGACGCCTGTGTGGCCATGGGCCACAGGCAGTATATTCGTCTTATGCATCCCATTATATTCGTCTTATGTATCCTACATTCACCTATTGTTCTGTTTGCTGCGCGCGATGTATATAGTTATTGTAATTGTGTTTCATTTTAATTAAAGTATTAAGTAATAGGATTCTAGATATCATTCTTAAATGTTCTATCGTGGAATATCTATTATAATGACGACCAACGTAAAATTAATAATCTGGTGTGTCACTCACACGACTTTCTCTTACCCTGAAATTTAATACTATAAATGCAGGTTGCAGATTAATACGTAAGATAACGAGTACTGTTATGTAAACCTATGTTAAACAATTCATATTAGGCTTCTGAAGAGTTTAATATGATAATTAGTTCTGTGTGAGGGGGGCTACCGCCCCCCCTCAACCTACCGTTTCATTAATGCACCTACATTTATATAGAATTTAATTCGGTTATTAAAAAATATTTCTCTTTTTAAAAAATAATTTATTAAAATTATTATTTAAAAAAATTATCTTTTATGATAAGGCAGACGATGTCCATATTAGAGAAGTAGTTTAACACCAAATATCCAAAAAAAAAGTCCATTTTATTCTTAATATTAAAAAAAAAAAAAAAAAAAAAAAAAAAAAAGTACGATTTTTTTTCTGTTTTTTTTTTCGTTAAAAGTAAAAAAAATCGATAACTTTGTTTTAAATTATCGCAGATCGATGGTTCAACCATTCGTTTTAAAGGTATTTTCGAGCTCTTTTGAAAGATACCCATCATGAAAATTTACTCCCCTCGAGGGGGGACTTTCCCCCCAGAGGAGAGGCGAGGCTCCTACATACACAAAAAAATTTTCCCAGTTAACTGTCTCTATTACAAAAAATATATATTTGTTTCATTTGGTTTAGTGCAGTCTATAGACGTTAAACTCTATTTTCCTGCAATTTCCCCCATAGACGTAATGTATTAGAATTCTCTTGATTGTCCCTGTACACGAACCATTTGCTTGATCTTAACGAAAAGCTTACTGTAGCATCCCTATATGATACACATTTAGAATACCAAGTTTGAACTTTCTGCCATAATTTTTTTTTGAGATATGCTGATAACAGACACACAGACACACAGACCATTTGCTAAAAACAGGATTTTCGTATTCAGGGGACCTCAAAACGTGTAAATATAACAAAATCTCGCGTTCGAAAATTTGAGCCGAAAACAATACTTTCTCTACCTTATGGGTAAGAGAAAGTATAAAAGGGAATTCTATTATAATGGCGACCAACGTAAAATTAATAATCTGGTGTGTCACTCACACGACTTTCTCTTACCCTGAAATTTAATACTATAAATGCAGGTTGCAGATTAATAGGTAAGATAACGAGTACTGTTATGTAAACCTATGTAAAACAATTCATATTAGGCTTCTGAAGAGTTTTATATGATAATTAGTTCTGTGTGAGGGGGTTACCGCCCCCCTCAACCTCCCGTTTCATTAATGCACCTACATTTATATAGAATTTAATTCGGTTATTAAAAAATATTTATCTTTTTAAAAAATAATTTATTAAAATTATTATTTAAAAAAATTATCTTTTATGATAAGGCAGACGATGTCCATATTAGAGAAGTTGTTTAACACCAAATATCCAAAAAAAGTCCATTTTATTCTCAATATTAAAAAAAAAAAAAAAAAAAAGTACGATTTTTTTTCTGTCTTTTTTTCGTTAAAAGTAAAAAAAATCGATAACTTTGTTTTAAATTATCGCAGATCGATGGTTCAACCATTCGTTTTAAAAGTATTTTCGAGCTCTTTTGAAAGATACCCATCATGAAAATTTACTCCCCTCGAGGGGGGACTTTCCCCCCAGATGAGAGGCGAGGCTCCTACATACACAAAAAAAATTTCCCAGTTAACTGTCTCTATTACAAAAAATATATATTTGTTTCATTTGGTTTAGTGCAGTCTATAGACGTTAAACTCTATTTTCCTGCAATTTCCCCCATAGACGTAATGTATTAGAATTATCTTGATTGTCCCTGTACACGAACCATTTGCTTGATCTTAACGAAAAGCTTACTGTAGCATCCCTATATGATACACATTTAGAATACCAAGTTTGAACTTTCTGCCATAATTTGTTTTTGAGATATGCTGATAACAGACACACAGACACACAGACCATTTGCTAAAAACAGGATTTTCGTATTCAGGGGACCTCAAAACGTTTAAATATAACAAAATCTCGCGTTCGAAAATTTGAGCCGAAAACAATACTTTCTCTACCTTATGGGTAAGAGAAAGTATAAAAGGGAATTCTATTATAATGGCGACCAACGTAAAATTAATAATCTGGTGTGTCACTCACACGACTTTCTCTTACCCTGAAATTTAATACTATAAATGCAGGTTGCAGATTAATAGGTAAGATAACGAGTACTGTTATGTAAACCTATGTTAAACAATTCATATTAGGCTTCTGAAGAGTTTTATATGATAATAAGTTCTGTGTGAGGGGGGCTACCGCCCCCCTCAACCTCCCGTTTCATTAATGCACCTACATTTATATAGAATTTAATTCGGTTATTAAAAAATATTTCTCTTTTTAAAAAATAATTTATTAAAATTATTATTTAAAAAAATTATCTTTTATGATAAGGCAGACGACGTCCATATTAGAGAAGTTGTTTAACACCAAATATCAAAAAAAAATCCATTTTATTCTCAATATTAAAAAAAAAAAAAAAAAAAAAAAAAAAAAGTACGATTTTTTTTCTGTCTTTTTTTCGTTAAAAATAAAAAAAATCGATAACTTTGTTTTAAATTATCGCAGATCGATGGTTCAACCATTCGTTTTAAAAGTATTTTCGAGCTCTTTTGAAAGATACCCATCATGAAAATTTACTCCCCTCGAGGGGGGTCTTCCCCCCCAGGGGGGGAGGCGAGGCTCCTACATACACAAAAAAATTTTCCCAGTTAACTGTCTCTATTACAAAAAATATATATTTGTTTCATTTGGTTTAGTGCAGTCTATAGACGCTAAACTCTATTTTCCTGCAATTTCCCCATTAGACGTAATGTATTAGAATTCTCTTGATTGTCCCTGTACACGAACCATTTGCTTGATCTTAACGAAAAGCTTACTGTAGCATCCCTATATGATACACATTTAGAATACCAAGTTTGAACTTTCTGCCATAATTTGTTTTTGAGATATGCTGATAACAGATACACAGACACACAGACCATTTGCTAAAAACAGGATTTTCGTATTCAGGGGACCTCAAAACGTGTAAATATAACAAAATCTCACGTTCGAAAATTTGAGCCGAAAACAATACTTTCTCTACCTTATGGGTAAGAGAAAGTATAAAAGGGAATTCTATTATAATGGCGACCAACGTAAAATTAATAATCTGGTGTGTCTCTCACACGACTTTCTCTTACCATGAAATTTAATACTATAAATGCAGGTTGCAGATTAATAGGTAAGATAACGAGTACTGTTATGTAAACCTATGTTAAACAATTCATATTAGGCTTCTGAAGAGTTTTATATGATAATTAGTTCTGTGTGAGGGGGGCTATCGCCCCCCTCAACCTCCCGTTTCATTAATGCACCTACATTTATATAGAATTTAATTCGGTTATTAAAAAATATTTCTCTTTTTAAAAAATAATTTATTAAAATTATTATTTAAAAAAATTATCTTTTATGATAAGGCAGACGACGTCCATATTAGAGAAGTAGTTTAACACCAAATATCCAAAAAAAGTCCATTCTATTCTCAATATTAAAAAAAAAAAAAAAAAAAAAGTACGATTTTTTTTCTAAGTTTTTTTTTCGTTAAAAGTAAAAAAAAAATCGATAACTTTGTTTTAAATTATCGCAGATCGATGGTTCAACCATTCCTTTTAAAGGTATTTTCGAGCTCTTTTGAAAGATACCCATCATGAAAATTTACTCCCCTCGAGGGGGGACTTCCCCCCCAGGGGGGGAGGCGAGGCTCCTACATACACAAAAAAATTTTCCCAGTTAACTGTCTCTATTACAAAAAATATATATTTGTTTCATTTGGTTTAGTGCAGTCTATAGACGTTAAACTCTATTTTCCTGCAATTTCCCCCATAGACGTAATGTATTAGAATTCTCTTGATTGCCCCTGTACACGAACCATTTGCTTGATCTTAACGAAAAGCTTACTGTAGCATCCCTATATGATACACATTTAGAATACCAAGTTTGAACTTTCTGCCATAATTTGTTTTTGAGATATGCTGATAACAGACAGACACACAGACACACACACACACACACACACAGACACAGACACAGACACACAGACACACAGACCATTTGCTAAAAACATGATTTTCGTATTCAGGGGACCTCAAAACGTGTAAATATAACAAAATCTCGCGTTCGAAAATTTAAGCCAAAAACAATACTTTCTCTAACTTATGGGTAAGAGAAAGTATAAAAGGGAATTCTATTATAATGGCGCCCAACGTAAAATTAAAAATACTCGTAAAATTTATATCTTAGTGGAACGTTTCTGATGGCGCTCATCGAACATTTTCGTAAACTTGTGTCATCCTTTCTGGAAGTTTTTGTTGGATGTATATATATTTGTGAAAAATATATTGTTCTGTTCTGAAAGAATGCTTGCTGCTGTCCTAAAATTGCAGTTGAAAAGACCGCGAATCTCAGCTTCGTTTCGTGTGTCCCAAAGAAAAGTGCTATTTTCTTTTTACGGAAAGTCATGACAACGTGAATCATCGTTTATGCAAGTCGTTAGTGTAATATATAGCCTGACAGATTCAACGAGTCTTCTATAATGGCTACAGTGACCCTACTGTCTTCTATTTCTTATAAAGTTTTAAAGAAATACGTCTTAAAATTGTGGGTTTTGTTTCCCTTTTTTCATGACAAAAAAAAGAAAAAAAAAAAGAAAAACGAAAAACATCACGTTCTGCAAATTATTTATTCAAATTATTATCGTGCAAAGTGAATTTGTGTTTTACTCCTAAAAAGGATATACAATCCAAATTTTGCTGAAATTTCTTAGAGTGTATTAAAATAAATAATTTACTTAAAGTTGTGTAAAAAACATCATTTTTGATCAATACTAAGAAAGAATCATAAAACTATGAATGTTTAAAATAAAACAATTTTGCTAAGTATTTTTCATATAAATTCTTTTAAACTGAGCAATGCAAACATCAATCATATAAATAAAACAATTAATTCTGCGAGAAATTCAGTGGAATTCAGTGGAGACATGTTCATTCATCATCATTTTGAGAAAGTTATAAAACTAATCCTTTGTATCACAGCAGAACGACATATCAAATCCTGTGATAGAATGTCATACAACTGTAGGAGATAAAGAAGAGTCGTAAAAATAACAGAATAGCTTGGTATAAGAAATAGGAGAAAAAAAATCTTGTAATAAAAACGAAAGTCATACATTCTCATAATCATGAAAAATATCACGTTTCCTTTCATAGCTTACTCTTGGGAGATAAAACAGAGAGTGAAATTGTACAACAATTTTAGATAGTAGAGCAGTATATCCCTTTTCTTAAAATTAAAGAAATATGATATCTTCTTAAGAAGAGAGTATATAATATTTTTAAATAATAGTACCTTTTTCTTTAAGAAGTACTAAATGGTGTTTTCACTGCATGTATGAATAGTGAAAATTTGGAATAAATTTCATTCCCTACAAGCTGATATTAAAGGAACTAATGTACAACCGTATCTTCGAATATAAATAGTATCTAAAAATTAATTGCAGAAAACAACTAAAAAAAAAAAAAAAAAACTAATTTAAATTTACAAATATAAACATGCATACATTTTAATTATTATAATATCATAAATAACAGATTTTAAATATTACAGGATGCGTACGGACCCGCCTATTTGTAAATATTCTTCCACCACGATTTTTTTATAATAAAATTTTACTTAACGTTAAAACATATTTTAAGATAAAATGTTATGCTATAAGATTTTACTGGTATCGAAAAATAAAGTTTGTACGGAGAGTTCCCAACTTTTATAATTTATTCACGAACATTTTTAACCCCGCGTCTTTTTCATGTCGGAAATTTTGAAAAAAAAAAAAAAAAAAAATCTTCTTACTTAATCGTTGTCACATATTAAAGAGAAATAATTTACAAAATTTCTGGTGCGAAAAGAAGGCGGGGCTAAAAATGTTCGTGAATAAATTATAAAAGTTGGGAACGCTGGTTGTACAGTCGGGGAAAAAAAAAACGCAACACCCGCTGTAGTTTCGTTATTAATTGAAGGAGGAACATCTAATAGACATAATTCAACAGGAAATTAAAAGCACTTTCTGAATATGTCATCAAATTTAGAATTAGGGGTCATCTACATATTGAAATGAGCACCAACTTTGATTTTTTCAATAGCAACACCCAATTTTGACTACATTTTCGAATTTCTGAGAGTCTGGCAGTGCGGAAAAGTATACTTTTCGTATACTTTATCTTTAGTATTTATAGAGTTATAATCAAAAATGTGTTAGGGGGTTATCTTTAAATGTAGAAAAATAAAATTAAGATCCTATAAGAAAGAGACAAAATTTTAATGTTTCACACCGGAAATCTTTCAGGAAAAAAATAATTATAAAAATTAATAAAACGTTGTCGTTTTTTCCAGTTCCTTAATTATCCTGAATTCAATTTTCTAGATTTGTATATACTTCAGTACTTTTTTAGATAATTTTAGGTCTATTTATATACGTTACACTTGCGATAAGTCCATACAGTACTCTTTGAAAAGAGTGCAATATTTTTCAAGTAAAAGTGTCTATTATGGCTGTACTGATCACCAATAAAGCTTAAATTTTCTTTCGTAGGTGTAACATAATATACGAAATGAAATAATATAGATAGATATATATATATAACAACGCATAAACTAAATCTTTTCGGATAAATTATTGTAAGGGTTCATGAAGTAAATATTAAGCAATTTTAATCACACTTACCAGTTTTGGGTCAGTTGAACTCTTTGGAACTGTACGATTCGTTTTATAATTTCTATGAAAATATAATTTCTTAATTAACCCTTTCGCGACTGCTGACGTAGATTCACGCAAAAGTAGATTCAATACAAAAATTTTTTTCTGAAATATTTTATTTTGAGAGTATAAGGTTGTAGGCGGGTCTGTCAAAAAGACAAAATCCTGCGGTCGCAAATAGTTTTAAAATATATTTATAAAAGTTAAAGTATGTATTTAAAAATGTATAAATTTAAAATATATTAATAAAATTTTAAAGACTAAAGTGTCCTTAAAATAATAATCCTCCCCCCTACAAAATAAATGAATAAGTAAATAAATAAAATAAAAAAAAACAATATATGAAGTAAATGATTAAGCTTTTTTTAACTATGGCGGTAGTTAAGAAACGATTTCACAAGTCTGTCTTGCGTTCCAATTCCATTCGTTTTTTATATTTAACAATTTCACATTAAACCTATTTTTCTATTTAAAGCAGTAAACCCCGCCTATTTAGTTAATTTTTTTTCTTCTAGTGTTCGTTTAAAAGATTCAAAATTTATCACTAATTAATGGATGAAGTAAATAGTCCTTGTGCATATTTTTGTCAACATAGAATAAGGAGTTTAACATGAATACTCAATGTCACATTTACTTTCCTTTTCTGTATTGTTTTGTTTTGAAGAACGATGAAGGCGGGGCTTGTCTTCTTTATAAAACAGGAATTAATAACACTAATGTCTAAAAATCCTCATTTTTGTTTCATTTCTTTGCGTTTGACGTTGTTGTTATATAATTTGACCCGTTCATAAAAAATAAAAATATTTTGTTTAATTTTCTTTGTTATTTTTTAAGATTTGATTCGTTATCTCATAAAAAACGTTATAAGAGACGGCCCCCTAAACCACTCCAAAAGAAAGATTTATTTATAACTCAAAAACTAATAACCGGAATGAGCTGCAAATTTGCACACCCATATTTTTCAGCATTAGGATTCATTTTATGTAAAAATTAATGTAGGTCATAATTCATATTTTTTATGAATATGGATTTATTAATATTTTTCAGAATTAAAAATATTTTTCAGAATCAAAAGTAATGATGGATTATGTTTGGGTTTCTTCACTGTATCTCGTAAAAAAAAATTATATCGATCATGTATTTTTTTGTGAAGATATTAATAAAAGTTTGAAATATGAATTTAACATTAGCACCTTCAAACTTTGAACGCTTATAACTATGTGAAAAAATAAGTAAAATATACAACCAATATACTTTTTCGCGTTGTCATGATCCCAGGAATTCAAATATAAAATAAAAATGGGGCATTACCATTGAAAATATCAAAGTTGATGCGTGTTTTAATATGTAGACGACCCCTAATTCAAAAATTCAGTTCATTTTCTGAAACTACTCACAATTCCCCGTCAAATGATACCTATTACATTTTTCTACATCGATTAGTAACGAAGTTACGTTGAGTGTTGCGTTTTTTTTTCCCCGACTGTACGAACCCTGTATTAATTATTCTGTTTAAAACAGATATGCTCCAGGAAATCTTTTTCGGAAATCTAATATATAAGTTTGATAAAATTGAAATCAAAATAATTTAATATGTTTAAAACATAACAAAATCTCAATAAAATCAGAGTTGAAATATTATTTATTCACACATGCGAACGTTCTAATTACAATAATTCTCCGTAGCATTGTTAGTATCCGCTACTTTTTCCGCACCACTTTATTATCTCTAAATTTAAATAATATTAAATTAAAAGAAAAATACTGATGTGAAAAAAGAGGCGGGTACTAACAATACTACATAATATTAAATAGAATCTTGGTAGGCATGTTCATTAAATAATCGAGAATGGATAGTAGAACGTACTGGGAAGAAGAAAAAGAAAGGAATAACACTCTTGATAGCATATGGAAACCATCACTACGACAATAGTCAATATAAAATTAAAAATATCCCAAAATCAAACTTCAGCCGAAAGTTTCTGATGTAACTAACAACAGCTTTAAACTTCGTGAATTAAATAATATCGCATTTGGATCTCACAGAAAAAATATATATTATATATAAAAGCGCACTTTTTTTTGACAATATTGTTCCTAAATTTGTTAAAGCTTGAATTTCTGAAACTTTATAAATGTGATTTTTCGTACCTAATTTTCTCGCCAGAAGCTTCAAAAATTCCGAAATTATATAGGCATAATATATTCCTGTAATCTTACAAAATTTGACAATAACTTTCTTACCTCCTAAATCAAAAACCATTATGGATTCGTACGGACCCGCTTTTTATTTTCTTCTATATGTAATATAGAGAAAGTATTGGATTCGCGAAAATTTTCGACCTCCGTTTTTTGATGGATTTACATGTTTTGGGATGTCTAGATTACGAATTAATAGTTTTTAGAAAATGTCTGTCTGTCTGTCTGTCTGTCTGTCTGTATAATTTTTTTTTGTGGACGCTGTATCTCACGAACCAATGAATGAAATTTAACCAAACTTGGTATTTAGTTGCACCCTGACATGAACTGGGGCTGATTAGATTTGGGGATCAATAGCTCAACAGGTGGCGCTATGATCGCATTTTATGCAAATTTTTAACATGGCAGAATAGGCCAAAATTCCGTATAAATGGGCATAATGAGAGTTATTTTAAACTTGTGACTGTAAAATCAATATGAATTATTGATAATAGTTGTAGTTAACTAGGAAAAAATTTTTGTGCATGTGGGGGCATCGGTTCACCCCCCTGGGGGGGGAAAAACCCCCCGGGGAAGTAAATTTTCAAGATGGGTATCTTTCGAAAGGTCTCGTTGATAATAGTAATAAATAACTGGGAAAAAATTTTGTGCATGTGGGGGCATCGGTTCCCCCCCTACTGGGGGGGGGAAGTAACCCCCGGGGGGGCAAAGTTTCAAGATGGGTATCTTTCGAAAGGTCTCGTCAATACCTTTAAAACGAATGGTTGAACCATAAATCTGTGATAATTTAAAACAAAGTTATCGATTTTTTTTTACTTTTAACAAAAAAAAACTTAGAAAAAAAATCGTATTTTTTTTTTCTTTTTTTAACGAAATTTAACCAAACTTGGTATTTAGTTGGTCCCCGACATAAACTGGTGCTTATTACATTTGGGGATCAAAAGCTCAATAGGTGGCGCTGTGATCGCATTTTATCTAAATTTTTAACATGGCAGTATAGGACAAAATTTCGTATAAATGTGCATAATAAGAGTTATTTTAAACTTGTGATTCTAAAATTAATATAAAGTATGTAACTAGGAAAAAAAAATTATGCATGGGGGGCATCGCTTCCCCCCCCCCTTGGGGGGAAATACCCCCCCTCGGGGGGGGTAAATTTTCACAATGGGTATCTTTCGAAAGATCTCGTTGATAATAGTAGTTGTTAACTAGGAAAAATTTTTTGTGCATTTGGGGGCATCGGTTCTCCCCCCCACTGGACCCCCCCCGGGGGAGCAAAGTTTCAAGATGGGTATCTTTCGAAAGGTCTCGTCAATACCTTTAAAACGAATGGTTGAACCATAAATCTGTGATAATTTAAAACAACGTTATCGATTTTTTTTACTTTTAACAAAAAAAAAAAAAATTTTAGGAAAAAAATCGTATTTTTTTTTAAACGAAATTTAACCAAACTTGGTATTTAGTTGGTCCCCGACATAAACTGGTGCTGATTACATTTGAGGATCAATCGCTCAACAGGTGGCGCTGTGATCTCATGTTTTCTAAATTATTAACATGGCAGTATAGGCAAAATTCCGTATAAATGTACATAATGAGAGTTATTTTTAACTTATGATTCTAAAATTAATATGAGTTATAGATAATAGTATCCCTAACAGCACAATTAGGCTTAACTTATCCACCGTACATCTTAAGGACGTTTCTGGGATGCCTTTTCATCCAGAAGACATCTTAAAGATATCCTGGGGAGGCGATGTGCTGTCTGGGTAATAGTTAACTAGGAAAAAATTTCTGTGCATGTGGGGGCATGGCTTCCCCCCCTGGGGGGGAATATCCCCGGGGGGGTAAATTTTGAAGATGGGTATCTTCAAATACCTTTAAAACGAATGGTTGAACTATAAATCTGTGATAATTTAAAGCAAAGTTATCGATCTGTTTTACTTTTAACAAAAAAAAAAAAAAAAAAAATTTCGTTTTTTTTCGTTTGTTTCGTTTTTTTTTTTTTTTTTTTTTTTTTTATATTGTTACTGATTGAATATGCATAGGAAAATATAGAAGAAAGTCTTGTGGTGGCCACAACATACTATAGTATGTTGTGGCCACCACAAGACTTTCTCTTCAAGTTTTCCCTGAGTCTCATAGCAGTATTCTGAAAATATAAAATTAATATTACTTTAATAGATATTTTTTATGAGGAAAATCGTTATGCAAAATTATTCATCAATCATCATCATACTATTTAAATTACATTTAAAGATATCAGGTCATAGAAAATGTCTATCATTCCATATTCTCCTTAACTAGATGCCTGTCGCGTGGCTCCTAAACTTGGCAACATGTCGAACGGTAGGCAGCGCCACCTGGTAAATAGTGCGAGTGTTTTTATTCAACTGTCGCCAATAATTTTAAGAAGTGACATGTGATATATATAATCGACGTTCCTTCGATTCTATTCGCCTTTTTACTTTCCGAACACTATAGTGAGGAAAGTATTGTAATCATGTCAAAAATCCGAATTCGAGATTTTGATGTTTCTATACATTTCGAGGTCCCCTGAGTCCGTTTTCACTATTTTTACGATGATGTATGTAAGTGTGTGTGTATGTATGTATGTATGTACGTATGTGTGTGTGTATGTCTGTGAGTCAACACGCTAGCGTCTAAACGCTTTTTTCGAATAAGCTGAAAGTTGGTGAGTATATTGTAAGTCACCATAGTACGCCCTATAGATTTTGGTGAATCTAGCACTTATAGTTTTTTTACAGGGACACAAAGAAAAATTCTTTATCATTATGGTCTATGGGACCAAAATCTCAAAAGTGCGGTAGCATCTAAAAGCCTTATTCAATTGAGCAAAAAATTTATACACATATTATAGGTCACAGTTACTCAATCCGTATAGAGTTTGGAGAATCTGGCACTTACAGTTTTTTTACAGGGGCACAAAGAAAAATTCTTTATCATTATGGCCTATGGGGCCAAATTTTTAAAAGTGCGATAGCGTCTATACGCTTATTTAATCTGAACAAAAAATTTTTACGCATGTTATGGGCGAACTGTATAGATTTTGGTGAATTTAGCACTTACATTTTTTTTACAGGGACACAACGAAAAATTCTTTATCATTATGGCCTATGGGACCAAATTTTTACTTTCTTCTATATTCAATAGAAGAAAGTATTGGATTCGTAAAAATTTTCGACCTTGGGGTTTTTGATGGATTTATACGTTTTGAGAGCTGTAGAACACGATTTGACCATTTTTAGAAAATGTCTGTCTGTTTGTCTGTCAGTCTCTGTGTGTTTGTGACAAACTTTTGTGGCAACTGTATCTCAGGAACTACTTCACAGAATTTCATACAAATTGGTATGTAGTTGCACCTTGACATAAATTAGTGCCTATCACCTTTTGGTAAAAATTGTCTTACAGGTTACGTTGTCATCCCGCTTTTTCTAAATTTTTAACATGGTGGTATACTACAAAATTTTGTATAAATGTGCATAAAGAGAATTATTTTTTAATAATCGTTATGAAATTTACCAGAATTATTTATAATAGAGATAGTCAACTGGGAAATTTTTTTTGTATGTGTAGGAGCCTAGCCTCCCCCCCCTGGGGGGGGGGAAGTCCCCCCTCGAGGGGAGTAAATTTTCATGATGGGTACCTTTCAGAAGAGCTCGCCAATACCTTTAAAACGAATGGTTGAACCATAAATCTGCGATAATTTGAAATGAAGTTATCGATTTTTTTTCATTTTTAACATATATATATATATCAATGTAATATTGACAATAAAATTGACTTTTTTTGGATATTTAATGTTATACTACTTCTCTAATATGGAAATCATCTACATTATCATGGAAGATAATTTTTTTAAATAATTTTAATAAATTATTTTTACTGAGTGAATTTGTATAGGAAAATATAGAAGAAAGTCATGTGGTGGCCGAAACATACTAGTTAAAAGTGCGATAGCATCTAAACGCCTTATTCAATTGAGCTTAAAATTTATATGAATATTATAAATCACTGTTGCTCTAACTATAAGCTTTTTGGTGAATCTAGCATTTACAGGTTTTTTACAGGGACGCAACGAAAATTCTTTATCATTATGATCTATGGGCTCAAAGTTCAGTAGCGTTAAATAAAACATCGTGTAATATATGGAGAAAAATACTCAAACACTTTATTATGGTTTTATCTCTTTTGTTTGTTTAACAACTCCTCTTTCTTTACTTTATCTACAAAACTGTTAATTACTCAATGTTCGGAAAGTCGAGTGGAGTCACTCCAGATTTTTTTCTCTTTCAAATCCCACTTTTAAAAATTTTTGGTGACAGTTGAATAAAAAAGTCGCGCAGTCTGTACCATGTGGCGCTGTCTACCGCTTGAACTGCTGCCAAGCTTAAGACCCACGCGACAGGCATCTACTTAAGGAGGCTATGATCATTCATATGCCTTTTTTAATGCAAGTGTCTTGAACTGAATAAAATTTGGAACCATTTAGGTGTGTTTTTAAACAATTTTAAAAGAGCTTAAGAGTCTCCTATTTCGTTAGGATTGCACTTCCGATCCTGCATAAACATTAATTCATATCTTCCCAAGAAATTATTATATTCAAATTCTGTTTTTTTTTTTTTTTTTTTTTTTTTTTTTTAATGCGTTAGAATAAAATGACCCAAACATATTCCATGCATACTTTTGACAAAAAAAGAACATTTTTTGAATTACGAAAATTATTAGTAATTTCCGAAAATATTATGAATTATGACATATATTAATTTTCGCACGAATAGAACAGGCATCATCCAAAACATGGGTTCCCAAATTTGCAACTCGTTCTTAACATTACTTTTTGAGTTACATTGATATTTCATTTTTTATTGCTGTTAGGGGGCCGTCGCTTGTTATAATCTATATCCTCTGTGAGTAAATATATGTATATATTCTGACGAAAAAATATTTTAATTTACCTTTATGCTATTCTTATTGTTTTCGTAGCAACATTTCAATGTTTATTATAAAAAATGGCTTAATTTTGTAAAATTATCGCAATGTAGGCGAGAGATTGTGAAAGAATTGCAAAGAAACAAGTTCCGCCGTTATATCTCTGAAACTGTATAAAAAAAAAAAAAAAAAAAAAAAAAGAAAAGAAAAAAAAAACTAGTTTGCATATTTGTATTTTATGTAAAAATATGTAAAATCATTTTCTTTTATAATGTAAAGTTTTAGAAAAATGTGTAAAGGCGTTTCTTACGTTGCAAGTTAGGAACATACACCATCTTGAAATGTTAAGTCTTTCTTCTTAAATATTACAAGACTTTTCCTAGTTTCTCACTGCTAAAATTCTATTTTAACCCTGTTGTCCTTTTTTTTTTTTTTTGTACTTGAATATTGTAGGGTTCGTACACCTCAAGTTAAATGGCACATTTTAGGAAAGAGGTAAAGCGAGTCCTATTGTTTGAAAAAGCAATACACGGTCAATAATCTTTTTTTTTTTAATTGTTTTAATTAATATTTAATAACTTTTATAAGACTTTTTAAAACGAATTTTCTGTTTTAATCTTGTTCTGACCATGACGTAACATAATAAAATATTAAATTTTTACTAAATGTTTTTTAATACAGAATCAAATAGCGGATTTTTTTTCTTTTTTTTTTTTTAAGTTTATAAAATTTATTATTGAAACCAAGCGCAATATTATTTATTTTCGATTATTTTAATCACGACATAAAATTCACATACATTATAAAAAACAATTTAAAAAATAAAAAAAAGTAATATGTCTTATTACTTTTAAAGATATAGATCTGACACATTTAAAATTAAGAATTCAATTCATGTACAAGAGACTACTGTATAACACGGGATATTCGTTATGGGCAATGAAAAATCCTGTTATGTGGGACATTCTTTATCAGACCAATTTATGCAAAATCAGTCCAATAATAAAAAAATTCATTTCATATTATTATTATTATTATTATTATTATTATTGTTATTGTTTTCTAAGTAAGGTTTTGCTATTTAAGATTCAAATTAACCTATTTTTGTAAAATTAACGCATTGCAGGCGGAAAATTCTAATGGCATTCCAAAAGAATAATAAACCCCATCCTCTGGCTTTTTCTGAAATAATACTTTACTTTAAAAAATGTTTCTTGTTTCCTAAATTTTATTTTGCTTGACTCTTTATAGAACTCTAGCATATATAAACAAATGAAATTTACCGTTTCAATTGTTGATGACAAAATTTCAGTTATTTAATTATGAATTTGTTAAATAATTTGGTGTTTTAGAGAAACGTATAAAGGCGTGACTTATTACTCAAAATAAGAATCCTTTTGAACAGTATCTCTTTTTACTGAATATTAAATGTCCTTTCCCAGACTTTTGTTTCAATCTTATTATCGATATTTTTGTAAATTGTATATTGTAGGTTTGTATGCCTCAAATTAAATGTAACACTTTATAGAAACGATTTCATGTGGGCCTTACTGTATAACATAAAAATATACCCCCAAAAAATAGCTGAAATATTTTTTCTTAAATATTAAACATTTTTTTTTTTTTTTTTTATTATTATTTTTATCGCTATTGTTATTATCATTATTACTATTTTTTCTTGCTACCTACATTTTTGTAACTGAATATTGTAGGGTTTATATGAATCAAGTTATTTAAATTATAGCGCATAAGGTTATATAATAAACTATTTCATATTTATTAAAATTAAATTATTAAAAAAAATAAAAAATTGTAATTCGTTAACTTTATTTAAGAAGTAAAAATATGAGTCATTTACGTCTTCGAGGAATCAATAACTTGATTAACTGTGTGAAAATGTTAAATTTGTCTCACGCGTTCGTTATACGGGACTGTTTCTCACGCTGCATGAGAACTAGTTTCCATTATTTGTTAATGTTTTGCAGCAGCGGTCTTTAAGGGAGTCAACTGTACTTATTTAGATAGATTTAGAAACAATAACAATACTTTCAGTTCAATTTTACACAAACGGATAGCCACAGAACGACTTCTTGTGTTAAAACTTAGAAAAAATTTTAGCTTGAATTCGTGTCTCTTGCACATGCGTAAAAAGAAAGCTGAAAAGGGAAAAAAGTATCGTATGGGGAGAAAATAAATACATTTTCCCTCTAAGTACATTTGTGTTTGTTTACAACTTTAACATTTTTTTGACTGTGATAATTTTCTGACTCGTTTTAAGGAATTGATTACCAATAAAAATTTTATAATTTTATCGCATTACTAAAAACATTTTATTCATTATTGTACGTTAAATGGCGAAGTCTTGAATGACGTAATTATTTTGTAATTAAAATATACGCTAAGATGCCAAACGCGTCCAGGAAGTATGTATGGGACGTAATTCAAATGTAGGATATGGATGTTTTGTCTCTCTTACTTCTATTTCGGAAATTTTCAGGCAGTTGGTGTTACATTAATAGCAAAAAGTTTTATTTATTTTCTTTCTTTAATGTAAACACTAGCAGGATTGCCTCGCAAGATTGTTTCAAGTTACTGTGATTTCAAATCAGTAAGTTTACTTATCTCTCTTTCTTAAAGATCAAGTATAAATTTATCTTTTTTTCTTTAACCACGAATATAACGCATAATAAAGGATTTAATGTAGCTATTATATTTTTTACATACTTTGAATAATGTAATTGTAATACAGGAATCCAATCCAATTAAAGAATAAGTTGTAAACTTTAATTATTATTAATAATCTTATTCAAAGTTAATGTATATTAACCTGTAATATTTTTCAGTTATGTAGGAGCAACATTTATTTTTCATTCAGAATTATAAATTTTTTAATTATTCCATTACACATAAAATATATACACATAAATTGTTCTGTATTAATAAAATATTTTTATACTTAATTATAATATATTTATGTGTTCTGTTTTTCATGCTGAACAATACTTACTAATAACACCGTAATTTTTAAATAATCATGATTAGAATAAAGTACCACCATATTCTGATTATTTAAAGTAAGAACTGTTTTGATTTTGCTCCCCCCCCTCCTTTTGACCAGAAAAAAGAACAACTTTTTTTTTTTTTTTCTGTTCATTCTCGATTCGAATTTCATTCTCGGGGGCGATTTTTTTTTTTTTTTTTTTTTTTAACATTGATTTATATTTTTACTTTCTCTTACCCATAGGGTCGAGAAAGTATTGTTTTAGGGTCAAATTTTCCAACGTCAGTTTTTGTTATATTTACATGTTCTAAGGTCCCCTGAATACGAAAATCATGTTTTTAGAGAATGGTCTGTTTGTCTGTCTGTCTCTGTGTGTGTTATCAGCATATCTCAATAACAAATAGTAGCAGAAATTCCAAACTCTGTATGCTATATGTGTATCATATAGGGATGCTACACTAAGCTTTTCGTTGAGATGAAGCCAATGGTTCGTGTACAGGGACACTTAAAAGTATTCAAATACATTACGTCTATGGGGGAAGTTGCAGGTAAGTAGAGTTTAACATCTACAGACTACACTAAACAAAATGAAACGAATATATATTTTTGTAATAGAGATAGTCAACTGGTAAAATATTTTTGTGTATGTAGGAGCCTAGCCTCCCCCCCCTGGGGGGGGGAAAGTCCCCCCTCGAGGGGAGTAAATTTTCATGATGGGTACCTTTCAGAAGAGCTCGCCAATACCTTTAAAACGAATGGTTGAACCATCAACCTGCGATAATCTGAAATAAAGTTATCGATTTTTTTTCATTTTTAACAAAATTTATTTATTTATTTTAATGTAATATTGCGAATAAATTCAACTTTTTTGGATATTTAGTGTTATACTACTTCTCTAATATGGAAATCGTCTGCATTATCATGAAGATAATTTTTTTAAATAATAATTTCAATAAATTATTTTTACTGAGTGAATTTGTATAGGAAAATATAGAAAAAAGTCGTGTGGTGGCCACAACACACTAGTGACTGGTTATTTCTTATTAGTGTATGTGCTTTACTAATAATGTTTTACCATTTCCAAGAAAGCTGTTCGAGAATTGAAATAAATTGCTCATAGAGATTTCTTGGTAAATAATGTATGTTTTAAGCTAAATATTTATCGCTTGTTCTTTTTTGTATATTCACACGTTTTGAGGCTTCCTGATTACCGTAGTCAAGTTCTTTAACGTTTGATCTTTGTCTGTGTCTGTTAGAGTAACTTAAAAACGAATAATTTTAGGAGATCCAAATGTTGTATTTTGAATTTAATATAAGTTTGTTATTGGAAAAGTTTGATCAAGATTGATAAGTTTCAATGAATGTTGCGTGTGAAAATTGTCTGTATAATTTTAATAACAGAATTAAATTCTATATAAATGTAGGTGCATTAATGAAACGGCGGTTGAGGGGGGCGGTAGCCCCCCTCACACAGAACTAATTATCATATAAAACTCTTCCGAAGCCTAATTTGAATTGTTTAACATAGGTTTACATAACAGTACTCGTTATCTTACCTCATAATCTCCAACCTGTATTTATAGTATTAAATTTCAGGGTAAGAGAAAGTCGTGTGAGTGACACACCAGATTATTTAATTTGTTATTGTTTTAATTAATTATTATAATTTAAATTTGTTTTCATTACATTTGTTAGATTTAAAATTTCTATTTATTTTTGTTGAATTTATTTATTATTTTACTTACAAACAAATTTGCAAGGAGAAAGTTATATTTATTTCTGCAATGGATGCAGAAGTAAATTCGCTGCATGATTGTCCAGTATGTGGAAAGAATTTTTCAAAATCTTCCAATTTATATACACATCTACGAAATATTCACGGTATTAAAACTTCTTTCCCAACATCCCAAATAAATTGCTCTCTTTGTCCTTCAAAGTTTAAGACTAAAAAACAATATGAAGAACATTTGAGTGCGCAGCACACTATAGATTTGATTAAAAGGGAACTAGAATTTGAATCATTCGATTCTTTTCTAACATAGAAGAAAGAAACTGGCATCCAATATTTTCTTAAGTTATTTAAAACAATATTTGAAAAGATTTTTTTAAGAAAAGATAAAGTATTAATAATTTTCAAAACTCAGCAACCAGAAGGCACAAAATATATAACAGCTAAATATATATATATATATTATAGGCTAAAAATTGGAATTTCATAGCAAAATGTAGCATAACAAAAGTTTAAAGAGAGTTAAATGTGTAAATGTCACAAAGAAACTGAAACTAATCATAAATACAATACACTATGGTTATGCCATTGACAATCGATTGTAAAATCATTCAATCATTAAACTAACTGTTAATGCTAATCGTTCAAATTTTCCTATTTCTAGTTTTCAGAAATGAAATGTTAAAAATGTAAATAGTTTATAGTATATGTAAAATTTCTTTACAATGATCAATATTGACGTGTTTTATTGTGCGAATATAAATAATTCTTGTGAAGTATATATATAAAATAAATAAATAACAATAAACGACCAAAAAATAAATAAATAAATAAATAAATAACAACTGAAGCTGGAAGTAAAATATACACAAGAGTACAAGGTTATGAAAATGACTAGTACAAAATAATAATGCGATTTTTCATTGACAAAAGATTGCGATGGGTGTATAGATAACTGTAGTATATCCTCATTAATCAAAACAAATTAACATTATAGACTGAAAAGTGCTATTATTAAAAAGAAAAAAATGGAAATTTTATTTCTTTTTTTGTTAAATATTTAAATAAGATAGATAATTTAAAAAGTATTCATCTCTTTAAAAATCTATAAAACTGCTTAACAGAATAAAAATAACTAATAAAACTATTTTTTTCTGATTATGTCGAAATATTAATTATTCCAAATCCATCCATACTCAATTTGCGTGTTTATTTACATGTAAAAATGTAAACACAACAAAATAGGGATAAACCACTTATTTATCCCTTCATAGCTTTCCTTCTACGCAGGCGCAAGACGCACTCGAATCGTACTCAATTTTTTCTAAGTTTTAATACAAGAAGTCGTTCTGTGGTTATCCGCATGTCAATTTTACGTTTTATTTCATAATTAATATTTTTGTACTTTTTTTTTTCTGGTGTGAATTTTAATGAATAATGCCCGTTCTATGATAGATCATAATTTATGTTTTCAAAATGTATGGACGGACCCCTAACACATTTTCGCTTGTATCTCCATCAAGAATTGGTTTAAAGTATATAAACAGGACTTTTTACTAACCGCCATCTCAGAAATTCGAATATGAGGTCAAAAATAGCGGTTGCCATTGGAAAAAAAATGAAGTTGATGCCTGTTTTAATATGTAGACGGCTCCTTAAAAATATATATAACTATACCGTTATGAACTAGATGTTATTAAAAATCGATCGGTTCCAACCGCATGTTTCTACGGTAATTTACGTCGAAATTAGGTTTGGGGGTGGGGGGGGGTTCTGTCTGTACATCAGTCAGATTCCCTCTTTCTTTCACTGTGTGCATGGCAGTGTCTTAGGATTTGCTCAGGGGCTCTTCGAACTTCTCCAATTCTCAGTTTATATGCAGACTGTGTACAGCCATCCCTCACTAATATTAGACAACAGCTATCTTTGCAACTATACTGTCGAATTCTTTCACATCCTAATCATCCACTTCATCCTCATATCCAGAGTAATAATGACAATCTCTTTTTAAATCGTCCATCATGCATCCCACATTTTGGTCTCAGAATAAAAAACTGTATTCCAAGCATTTCCCATCTTCCCACCAAATTTCGCCTAGAGATCTTTTAAATATGACGCCTTAGAATTTCCAAGTTATTTCTTGCATTTATCCTTTTAAAGGTTTTGACAAAGCTAACACAGATGCTTCCATCTTTAAGACCCTTTTCACTGAACATCGTAACAACTATATGGATTATACAGAAATTTTTTCTGATGGCTCTAAGACTGGCAATAAGGTTGGTTGTGGTGTTGTTTCTGATAACATTACTTTTAGCTATGAACTCCCTAACTCTTATTCTATTTTCTCTGCAGAGTTTTTTGCTATTGAGGTTGCCCTTAACTATATTTCATTTCATTCCAGTCGAAAATTCCTAATCTATACTGACTCAAAGAGTGTTCTTGATTCTCTTTCATCTAGTTCTTGTAACCTCTCTTTTATTTCAATTTTTAAAACTTATAACGACCTTCTGAAAAAGGGATTTGACATTTTGTTTTGCTGGGTTCCTGGCCATGTTGGCATTAAAGGAAATGAAGCAGCGGACAAAGCCGCTAGGCAGGCTTCTATTCTCCTAAATTGTCCTGTACCATATGATGACATTAAGCACACACTTAGAAGCATTTTTAAAACTATTTGGCAACGGGAGTGGGATAATCAACATAATAATAAATTACAAGAAATAAAACCTCAAATTGCAATCTGGCCTACACTTATCACTAGAAAATATGATGTCATAATTACTCGTCTTAGAATTGGGCATCCAAGGATTACACATAACTATTTACTACTTGGGGAAGAGGAACCTGATTGTCCGAAGTGTCATTTCTGAGTACTGACTATTCGCCATTTGCTCACCGACTGCATTTCTTTTCGTCATCTTTACAG
Source organism: Salticus scenicus (assembly GCA_963930645.1). Classification (NCBI taxonomy): domain Eukaryota; kingdom Metazoa; phylum Arthropoda; class Arachnida; order Araneae; family Salticidae; genus Salticus; species Salticus scenicus. Next base: position 146,771,543 of record OZ005648.1, on the reverse strand, counting down.
ACATCACTTTAGTTCATCCTCACCAAACCTGACGAGCCTTTTAGGTATTACTCCTCATCATCAATTGACAATTTTTTAAAAAAGATGCTGGTTTTTATTATGACATCTTATTTTAGTATTTACACTTATTTTTACATTTTACATCTGTTTTTATTATCTACGCTCTTCATTATATTTTACATCTGATTTTATTATCTACACTGTTTTTTATGATTTATGATTTTACCTTTTAGCTGTTCTGTTTTCAGTTTTCTATCTGTTTGTTCTTTAGACAATCTGGATGGGTGACCCCATCCTGAAACTGCTTCTTGTTTTTTATTTATTTTTTTGGCGCAGCATGTCCCACTGTGGATTTTGTGCCACTAAAAGTCAACCAACCAACCAACCAACCAACCCTATTTCTTTCCTCCCATGTTATCCAAAGGGTTCGTTTCATCAGAATATCTCATTTAAGAATGAAGTTTTTTGGATTGTGTTTTTTGAATATTAATCTTTGAACATGTTGCTCTTTAGCTTTGCGAACCATTTTTTGGAAAAAAAAATTAAAATATTTCGTTTAGAAATCAAAACTCCCAGACATAATTTACTTAATAGAATATATAAATTTTTCTTTTTCTTTTTTTTTTTTTTTTTTTTTTCAAAAAATTGCTCACTAAAATAAAAGGCATCATGTTCAGAGAGTAATGTTCAAAAACAGAATTCGAAAAACTTCATTTTTGAATGAGATAACCTTATAAATCGAAATAAGAAATATTCCATAGGAAAACATGGGAAAAAATAAAAGGGGAATCAGTCTGATTTGCAGACTTAAATACATAATGCTTTAAATATATATGTATAATTATAAATTAATAGAAATGCGTCATGTATATTGAAACAACATTATTTTACACACTACAATAAACAAATGCATGATTTCTTAAATTAATAATTTTTAAATAACTAAATTTCAATCTGTTAATTTATTATAAGTATATATGGACGCATAAGAAAAGGACAATTTGTGAATAATCCCTTATTGAAAAAACTAATTTTAGTCAATAACTGAAAAATGCAGTTGAATCTTTTAACTTTACGATAATTCACCCGGTTTTTAATATGATTTGTCCTATCAAACAATATATATACTGAAAAAGTTTCATAAAAATGTCCTTATTTCCAAATATATTTAACACCTTTCTATTCTAATTTTAGTCAATAACTGAAAAATGCAATTGAATCTTGTAACTTTACGATAATTCACACGGTTTTTAATATGATTTCTCCTGTAGAAGAATATATATACTAAAAACGTTTCATGTATGTTCTTATGTGTTGTTCTTATTTCCAACTTGGAAATAAGAAGATCTTATTTCCAAGTTCTTATGTGTTCTGTTCTTATTCCAACTATATTTAAAACTTTTCTATTCTAATTGCGTTATTTTTATTTATATATATATATATATTTTTTTTTTAAGAGTTTCTATACTAACTTTTCTGTTGAAACGCAAAGTATTGCTTAAAATTACGATAAAGACATTTACGTAGAAATAGTGGTGGCAAAAGAAGAGGGGAACTCTGATCTCTGTGTATGCTGCGCTTTTAATCCTTTAACAGGCTGGTGAGTGTTAAAACCACAGCATACCCAGGGAAGGAATGATGATTTTCGTGTTAAGTATTCTTACGACCAAAATCATTAATTTTTAAATGGAGATTTTGTGTTAAGCTACTTTACTACGCCTCTCTTTTGACTCTACTAAAATACATAAAGAACAAAGTTTTACACCCTGTGTTGATTCTTTTTTTTTTTTTTTCCAGAAATTCTTTTTTTTAAGGCTGTGGTAAGTAATTTTTCCACAAATGTAGTTGCTTAGACTTTGACTAACAACACTACGCGTGGAAAAGTAGCTTATTACGCCTTTCTCATTTAAAATCAATGAATTGGGTTATAAGCAGGAAGTCTCAAGCAATTTTTAATAACACTTTAAAGGATAAGAAATTTCTGCCTTCTTTTTTTTTTTCTTTTTTTCAAACACTATTTTCCTACAAAAAACTTTACTATAATTTTATAGTAATGTGTTGAGATTAAATCGGATTGAGATTATTGTATATGAAAATTGTAATAGCAAAAAAGGCGTGAATTTCCCATTTCTGAAAATGTCTCGAAGAAGAGCAGAGACTTAGAGGTCTGGTAATAGGTATACTTCTCCAGATCCGCCAACCCAGTCTGGCAAATTATTAGTACCTCCCCTTTTTCTACACCACTTAATTTTTAGAGTAATTCTCTCCAAATTTATCTACTATGAATTAAGAAGAAAAATACTATAAAAATTAAGTGGTGTAGAAAAAGGGGCGGTACTAACAATTTGCCGTATTAGGTTGGCAGCTCTGCTTCTCATGTTCTTATAAAGGGTTAACAAATAAAATTAATTTTATCTAATAAGCCAAATAGATTTCTGTTCTTAAATCAATTTTAATCCCAAAAATATTTTAATATAACACTACTAGAAATAAATGGCCCGTTAAAGAATTAAAAGTGTCTGCAGTATTTTAAAAATGCAATGGAAATTTTAATAGAAATTTAAACCCAGGAATTTAATTTATGTTTCATTGGTTAAGTTTTACAATTATATGACAATATCAATAGCAACAGTATGTAAATGAGATTAAATGAATTGATTTATTACGTTTCCTGAAATAACAGCTTTGTACTGAAACAAAAACGAAAAATAATGTGTTTTACATTTTTCAAATATATAATTATTATAATTTACAATTGTTAGACTGTAAAAATAAATTGAATTATCTTTTAGTGGTTTATAAACATAAAAGCTTCTGTTTGTGTACTTTACATCATAATTTATCTATTAATTTCGATTGCTTAAGTACTAGAAGCAATTTAGATAACATTACATCATTTTTTGTACAAAGAAATGTTTATCAAATATCATTTATCTTCCAGTTTATATCAGCAAACTCATTTTATCAGTATGATTAATATTCGACGATTTCTCTTAGTTTTGCCAAAAAAGAAAACTTGTTTCAGCTATTCGTTGCAATTATATTTATTTTGTTTTTCTACCATAAGAAAAGAAATTGTAATTTTCGAAAACTCTTTTTACTATCAGAAATAAACAAAAAAAATAAAAGATTTTTGGAACCGCAAGAAAGGAAACAAACATCTTAAGATAATCATCACTTTCCCAGCAAAAATAAATAAATAAAAATGACCTTATTTTTGTATTTTTATCATCATAATATATTTTTCATTTAGTTAAGATTTTTTCTCTTGCATTTCATTCCTTTCAAAATACAGTTTTTTTTTTTTTTTTTTTTTCTTTTTTCTCTTTTAATCTTATGTTTTTATTTATAAATATAATTGGAAATAAAAGTGATTCCAATATTTATGTTAATAAAATCAGCAATATTTTTACAGAATATACTCTTCTAGCAGAATCTTCTTAATAGCATATACTCTTCCTTTAGAAGTAGTATCTATTTTTAAAAAAAATCATTATTACATTCTACTGAGATGCTAATATATAGATATATAATAAACCTCATTAAATGCATTTTGTTTTGTGCAACTAAAAATGTTATTAAATTATTGTAATTTAGATTTTTATACAAGTTTTATTTTTGTTTTTAAAAATTCTGACACATTTTTATTTATTTTATTTTTTTTATACACCTCTCTTTTTTAAATAACCTTTCAAGATTATACTTTAGTACGGCCATTCTAAGAATGTAATTTATTTTAAGAAAATATATTAATTCATATTTTCTTTTATTAGCTACAAAATTATTAAAAGTTTTTTTCTGTAACAATAATTTCATTATAAATTTAAAATTTTCTACATTGAAATAAAACAGAGTGATGTCTTTATTCAACTCTGAATTATTCTGCATTAATTATTTCAATACAATAAAAACTAATATGATGTGGCCATCACAAACCTTTCTTCTATATTTTCTTACAGAAATCATTGCAGTGTAAATTATTTATTAAATTTATTATTTATCCAAATCATTTTCCACTATGAGTGCTTTTTTTTTTTTTTTTTTTTTTTTTTTTTTTGCCACCAGTATTTCCTTACAAAAGTTTCTTCCCTATAAAATCACAAAAAATAACTGTAAAAATATGATAGCAATTTCTGTAAAAAAATACTGGTAGCAGAAAAAGCGCAACTCTTTCATCCTTGTTCATTGCAAAAAATAAACAAATAAATATATATGAGTAACATTTTTTTTCAAATTAGCAAAGATGTGTAATTGAACTTATCGTTTTAAAGTTACTGACGAATCCTTTTGCAAAATATTCATACTGAAAATTTACATTTCTTGGGGAATAATTGATCCCAGAGGAGGAATCAATAGTCCAACACATGCAAATATTTTATCCTACAGAATTTCCAGCCATTCCCACAAATTCTTTCCCACTTTTCTTTTAAAGCTCTACGAAGTATTTAATAAAAATCTACGTAAAATTTTCTTTTTAAACATAATATAATAAGCATATACTTTGTATTCTATTATGACCTATTATATGAAATAAACACGTTATATTTTAGTGTATGAAATAAAACTATTTATTTGTTAGATTTAAATAATTACTTAATAAAAATAAGTATTCTGCATTGGACAATTCCACTTTTAAATGGAGTTACTGCTTTAATGCGCAATGGCATAGTATTTTACAGATTTTTTTTTTTTTTTAAGATGGAACTCAGAAATTTCGCTGTGCCAAATACCATAAATAATTTTTTCTAGTTCTTGCAAAGTTTTAGGCTACAAATTTCAAACCTCTACTCTCTTTCATTGTCTAAAAATTTTCGAGCGGATTCAGATTAGGACTATTTTCAGGTCCAGTAAAGAAGGAATTCTACCACATTTTTTGTGGGATTTAACTTGAAGTAAAAAAGTTATGATAACTTACAAAATTATAGTTGCTCATGGGAATGGATAGGTATTTTTAACAACTTGAATCAAATAAACGCACGACAGGCGCCATTTAAGAATGTGCATTATCATCTGGAAATGCTGATTGTGTAAAAGTCTGAAATACCTCCAAAATAATCGGTAGGGCATCAATGTCTTAATAGCCGAGTTTTATTTCGGGTTAATTGATCCCTTGAACATGAAAAATTTCCCGGCTAGGGATGAAACACGGGCACGAAATTCATACCGGTATTTGTTTAAAAAATTTCTCTACCAATAATATGGTTGATTTAAGAAGTATAATACTTTCTTACATTGATAGTGGTGTCAGTTATGCGAACGTGTTCCATCCCTGCGCCACTTATAGAAAAATTATGCACTTTCGTATCATAATGTACGGATAATGTGTTACTGTTTTAAAAGTGCGATTTTCATTAAGTTGGTCACATATCTGTCACCAGACCTGCTTGTTTCCGTCAGCGCGAAATGAGTTAATTTTGACACATCAGGCAGAACCACTTCAGCCCAATAATTAACTGATCATTTTGTAATTTTTTTAACCTTCTCCCGCTTTCCTAATTCTTTTCGTTAAGAATTGATTTTTTCAGATCTTTTGGCCTTTAATCTTGCTTTGTTTAATAGTTGTTGCACTGTATTTAAAGGGAATACATTACTAAACACTTTTTCTGAATCCCTTTTATGTTCTAATTGTAATATAAGCAGATTTTTTAAGCATTGGCTTTTTAACTTGCGGTCATCTCGATTGGATGAGTAACGCGGACGCCTAGAGACAAATTTCCAGTTTAAGTAGCCAAAAATTTTAAATCTCGCTAAAAACCTGCTCACATATATTTCGTTAACATTTAATCGTTTTGACATCCTGCGTATTAAAATATTTTTTGATTTCCACTCTAAAATCAATATTTTTTGTGGTATCGTTAATTGCTTTATTCTTGCCATTTTTGAAATACTTTTGAAATACCCCCCTCTTTTTACTGTAAAAATGTATACATAAATAATTTAACTTTGCTCACTAATAGAAATACTATACTATAAATATTATATTTATTTATTACGTATTTAAATTAAGAAAAAAATACTTATGTCTAAAACGTTGTATTCGTTTACAGGGGAGTTCACATGCCAAGTTTCAGATTGGGGAACAATTCAGAACAAAAGCATACAAGTATCTGTTGTCACTGTACCTGAACCACATGTTACGCCAGTTACTTCAACAGTTCATCAAGGTGATAAAATAGTTATCACTTGCTTGTCACAAGATGACATGTTTGGCAGTTTCGGATACAACTGGTTAAAAAATGGTCGAATACTCAACCCTTCAGCAGAACCAGAATTAGTCGAAGATCTTTTTCCAGCTGGAAGTCGCATTGTTATTCAATCTGCTAGAGCATCAGCAACATATACTTGCATTATAACAAGTACTGCTGGAGCAACAAGAAAAGATAGCACCGTAACAGTGCTCGTTTCGAAAGGTAAACGTTTTTCTCAATATTCAGGTCTGCCTGCATAATTTTTTATGTATAATTAATTTAAAATACTAAAGCAAATTTCAATGTATTGTATATTTTTATACATAACTTCAGTAGCTAACTATAAAACAAATATTTTATTTCATTGCACGCATATCACAATGTAGAGCTGCCAATATCTTAATAATCCGGAGGATTGTTAGTCACCGCCTTTCTATTCACACCAGTGTCTTTTTACAGTATTTTCTTCTTATTCAATCGTAATTACATCACACTAAAAATAAATTGGTGTCTGAAAAAGGCGGATACTAACAATATTACGGAATATTACCTCTTTTCCGGCCCTAAGGCTTTAAAACGCTCTAAACAGCGTTGCTAAATTTAGGGACTCTTTTAATTCAACTATCACTAATAATTTTGAAGAATGATAATATACATAACGGATGAACAACCTTCAAAATTACTAGTCAGCCGTCTTTTCTTAGAATACTTCCATAGCTGCCAATATTTTAATTTTTTCCAGAGTAATTTTAACTTTCCAGAGTATTGTTATAGAAAAATTTTCTTCAATACATAACTTCGATAAAATAAGAAAAAATTACTTTTAAAAAATAAATGGTTACGAAATGGAGGCGGGGCTAAAATAACTCCGGAATAAATTAAAATATTGGCAGCTATGTACTTCTCTTCTTATTTTACCATAAATACATTTATAGAGAATTACTAGAAATATTAAGTGGTGTGGAAAAAGGGGCGGGTATTAAGAATACTCTGGATTACGTTGACAGCTATGACACTGCATGCAGGTAAATTTCGAAGAGGACTTTTGTTTCGTGAGGAAAGCCAAAAGTCGCAATTTTGGTTCAAAAAAGGACAATACTTCATCAATATTGCATTTCAGAAAGAGGAACTCGTTTTACAAAAAAAAAAAAAAAGTGATTTTTGCATTATCTACGCTGTAATGAGAGACTGAGAAATTTGTAAAAAGTACATTTCTCGTATGCATTGTGTTAATTTTAAAAATAGGAACTTTAATAATTGTTTGTGTTATATATTATACTATTAATAGGTAGTACACCGATATGTTCATCTGAAGAATATATGGAAGTCAGGTGGTCAAATACCGCAGCAAACACAGAAGATGTACAATTTTGTCCAAAGGGATATACAGGTAAATTGTATTTTTATAAATAAAAATGACTTTCTTAATAAAAATATTAATACTACTATTATATGAGGTACACACTGTTAAATCTGGATTCCTATTACAGTCATAAAACCACTTATTTTAAAATATGTGTTACGTACTCTAAAATAGCCCTCGAATCAAAATTACTTAAATTCCAGAGCATGGTCTTTCAATTCTTTAAATAAAACTCGTTCTAAAAAAATATTGCTTTTTTTTTTTTTTCTCCAAAAGTGATTTGACATGTTCTCAAATTTGAAAAAAAAAAATATATATATATATATATATATATACGTATATATGTATATTTTTTTTCCAAAAATAGTAAAATTTTAAATGTCATATGCCGTTTATCCAGTTGCGTACAGAGCCTGATTAAGGGGGAAGCACACATTATCTCTGCTCTCACCGGAATATTTTTACAATTATGTTTTCTTGATGTCATAGAAATTCCACGCATTGCCGAGAAAATATTTTTTATAAAAAATGAACGGTGTGAAACAATCCAATTTACTCACCATTATTAGACACCAGAATTCTTTTAAAATAATTTTTAATGATAATTTTGTGCTTATTATAGGAGGAAAGTGTTTGATAAAAAATAACGGTGTAAGTATAAATAATGTGTGCTTCCCCCTTAATCAGGCTCTGGTTGCGTATTGAATAACATGGGTTGTATGTCAAAAAGGTGTACAATTATTGTTTCAAAGAAATTGCCTTAAAAAAGTTTCTGCTTTTTAAATTCTGATTTATTTTTTTTTTTTTTTTTATGTTATGTTGTTTTGCCATTTTTTTTTTTTTTTCTTTTTTTGATGAATTCCTTCTGGATGATAACACGTTCTAATCGCACTTAAATTATTAAATATGCTTATGAAGTACAATATATACCATGTTAATGCTCTTTCTTTCTTTCTTTCACTTTCTTTCTTTCTTTTTCTTTTTTTTTTTTTTTTTTTTTATCACCCAATGGATGGTGATGGTGCAGTTTTTGTAATTATAATTTATGTTATTTTCTATGGCATAGAATCATACGAAGGTACAGTCGGGGGGAAAAAAACTCAGCACTCGACGTAACTTCGTTGCTAAAAGACGTAGAAAAATGTAATAGGTATCATTCGACGGGGAATTGTGAGTAGTTTCAGAAAATGAACTGAAATTTTGAATTGGGGGTCGTCTACATATTAAAACGCGCACCAACTTTGATTTTTTCAATGGTAATGCCCCATTTTTATTTTATATTTGAATACCTGGGATCACGACAACGCGAAAAAGTATATTAGTTGTATATTTTACTTATTTTTTCACAGAGTTATAAGCGTTCAAAATTTGAAGGTGCTAATGTTAAATTCATATTTCAAACTTTTATTAATATCTTCACAAAAAATAACTTGATCGATATAATTCTTTTTTTACAAGATACAGTGAAGTAACCCAAACATAATCCATCATTACTTTTGAATCTGAAAAATATTTTTAATTTTGAAAAATATTAATAAATTCATATTCATAAAAATTATGAATTATGACCTATACTAATTTTTACATAAATTGAATCCTAATGCTGAAAAATATGGGTGTGCAAATTTGCAGCTCATTCCAGTTATTAGTTTTCGAGATATAAATAAATCTTTCTTTTGGAGTGGTTTAGGGGGCCGTCTCTTTTAAAGTTTTGCATGAGATAACGAATCAAATCTTAAAAAATAACAAGGAATATTAAACAAAATATGTTTATTTTTTTATTTACGGGTCAAATTATATAACAACAACGTCAAACGGAAAGAAATAAAATAAAAATGATGATTTTTAGACATTAGTCTTAGCATCAAGAATTCCTGTTTTCTAAAGAAGACAAACCCCGCCTTCATCGTTCTTCAAAACAAAACAATGCAGAAAAGAAAAATAAATGTGACATTGAGTATTCGTGTTAAACCCCTTATTTTATGTTGACAAAAATATGAAAAAGTGGTATTTACTTTATCGATTACTGTTGATAAATTTTGAATCTTTTAAGCGAACACTAGAAGAAAAGAATAACTAAATAGGCGGGGTTTACTGTTTTAAATAGAAAAATTGGTAAATGTAAAAATTGGCAAATAAAAAAAGAATGGAATTGGAATGCAAGACAGACTTGTAAAGTCGTTTCTTAAGTTAAAGGCTTAATCATTTGCTTCATATATTGCTTTATTTATTTTATTTTGGTTTTTATTTTGTAGGGGGCAGGATTATTACTTTAAGGGTACTTTAGTCTTTAAAATTTTAATATATTTTAACTTTATATATTTTTTAAATATACTTTTTATTTTATAAATATATTTTAACACATTTTGCGACCGCAGGATTTTGTAATTTTGACAGTAAGATCCGCCTAAAGGTGTTATTCTCTCAAAATAAAGTATTTCAGAACAAATTTTCTGTATTCACAAATATATTACAAATGGATATACAGTATAATTATATTCTTTCTAATCAATATATTTCTATCCATAGTATATTTTTTGCAAAAATAGGAACGCTGGGTACACACTTAAGAAATAAGTAACACACAAATTACAAAAGAAACGCCCACTAAGAAAGTTACGGATTTTCAAATGACGTGAATCTACGTCAGCAGTCGCGAAAGGGTTAATTAAGAAATTATATTTTCATAGAAATTATAAAACGAATCGTACAGTTCCAAAGAGTTCAACTGACACAAAACTGGTAATTGCGATTAAAATTTTTTACTATTTACTTCATAAACACTTACAATAATTTATCCGAAAATATTTAGTTTATGCGTTGTTGTATATATACATCTATATTATTTCATTTCATGTTTTATGTTACACCTACGAAAGAAAATTCAAGCTTTGTTGGTGATCACTACATCCATAACAGACATTTTTACTTGAAAAATATTGCATTTTTTCATAGAAAACAATCTGGACAAATCGCAAGTGTAATGTATTTAAATAGACCTAAAATTATTTAAAAAAGTACTGGAGTATATACAAATCTAAGAAACTGAATTCAGGATAATTAAGAAATTGGAAAAAAGTCAATTTTTTTATTAATTTTTATAATTCTTTTTTTCCTGAAAGATTTCCGGTGTAAAACATTAAAATTTATCTGTTTCTCATAGGATCTTAATTTTATTTTTCTACATTTACAGATAACCCCCTAACACATTTTTGATTGAAACTCTATAAATACTAAAGTATACAAACAGTATACTTTTCCGCACTGCCCGACTTTCAGAAACTCGAATATTAAGTCAAAATTGGGTGCTGCTATTGAAAAAAATCAAAGTTAGCGCTCATTTCAATATGTAGATATCCCCTAATTCAAAAGTCGAGAGCATTTTCAAAAAGTGCATTTAATTTCCTGTTGAATGGTGTCTATTAAATTTTTATGCGTCAATTAATAATGAAATTACAGCGAGTGCTGCGATTTTTTTTCCCCCGACTGTACATAAGAAAAATATTATTTACGTACCACTATACTGATTTAGTTTAGGTACGTATATTCGAAAACATGATAATGCTGTGCGCATTGATCTTACAGTTATCGGGATACAGATATATTACAGTCTGTGTGGCAGTCATTCGCTGTAAATTTTATATTTAAGTAAATATTTTGAAAATATACATTGAGTTGTTTTAAATAATTTTATAAGGTACACAAGTATAATGTTATTTTTGAGACATACCTTAGAGCAATTCATCTGATTTCGTGAAGTAAATAATTTTTCAATTTATATCTGACACTTCATAATGTTTAGAATAATAGTTTAGAATAATACAACATTCTTCAGAGAAGTTGAAGGGAAAAAAAAAAAAAAAAAAAAGAGAGAGAGAGAGAGAGGGAGAGAAAGACAGAGAGAATTTTGTGATTACTCACAGCAAAAAATGTTTTATCCTGCTTCACTAGCTAAAGAACTTTTAAGAAACAAGAGATAATTTTTTTATGTGTATAACACTCATATTATTTCTTTATTTAATCGTCTCTATGAATAAACAAATGAATAAATGAATAAATAAAAAATAGGTAAAATAAACAAAACACAAAATAAAATAATTAAAATCGTATAGAGAGAGCGCAAGTAATAATTTTCTCAAGTAAAATGTTTGGTAAGTAATTTGTTATTTGCTGTGCTAAAAATAGGATAAAAAATACTATGAAACAAAATCTACCATCATCTGTTATCATCTGTATAAAACGCAGATTATTTCTGCATTTAGTTGATTCTCTAAGAAAATAATAAAGCAAGATAAAATTTTGCCAATTTTAAGAGATACAGTTCAGATAATAAAATTTTCGTTTTATCTACACAATCACATATCTTCCTAATACAATTAGGAAGTTAATTAATTCATACAACAGATGCCGATTTGTACGTTTTTTTTTTTTTTTTTTTCGCTGAATTCATACCGATATTTGTTTAAGAAATTTCTCTACCTGTAATATCGTTGATTTACGAAGTAGAAATATTTCTTACATTGATAGGGGTATGAGTTCTGCGCCCGTGTTTCTTTAATCCCTGTTTCGTTGAACATGATGACATTTTTTACAAAGAAATACTGTAGTTAAAAAACATTTGGTACCTATGATTCAGGCATATATTAAACGTATTATAGCAGTATATTACTCAATCCTATTACGTTGTGAATTTAAGTTATATTTTTAAAGTTATTGTAAGTAAGTAATTTAAAATAATTATAAGAAAATGCCACTGTTTTATTCACAGTTTTATAAAGTTTAAATTTTTATTATTATTTAAAATACATTGTTATTTAACATTCTTCTGTATTATTTAAAATATATACTTACTTTTTAACTTAGTTTTTTCATATATACTTTTTTTGAAATCATAAGAAAAAAGATAAAATATTGGCGTTATTTCACCATAGACAATTTAACAATATCTACCAATTAAATAACATGAGCTAAGTTAATGATAGGATTTATTATTTACCTAAAACAAATAGCAGTTCATGTATAAAAATATTATAGCATGGAAATAACAATATTTATTAACAACCTACAAGGAATTGCAACATTTTTATTCATTTATTTGGTTGTATAAATATATGGGATACCTTATTTAAAAAGATGATACGATTCTTCAAACAATCATAAAATTTTAAGCATGTAAATCTGACTTACAATGTTTGTTAGTCAACGTCTGATTCGGCCATTAAATAAATGTGTTAGATAAATAAGAAAAATTTCTTATAAAAAATAGTAAAAAAAAAAAAAAAACGTTTAATAATTCCCTTAATATTTAACATGTATCTAAACACATAATAGTAAACATTTTATATAGCCGTAAATAGTTTAAGAATAAATCTTTATGCTGAATCAAATTGCATTCAATAACAGAAATTTGATTTATCCAAATTACACATATTGAGGGAAATTTATCTGATATTTACTATTGCATGCCTCAAGGGATAGAATAACGTTTAAATTTAATAACAATCGGAATAACTTGCGCCTAAAATAACTAAATTTGACGTAAGAGAAAGATATGATTATGATATTCAAGAATTTATATCCAAATAACACAAGTTATTAAAAATGTTATTGATTTAGTCAAAGAAAAAAAAATCATACAAAAAATTCAACAAAGTATCTTTTCTCTTATTAGCATTATTTTATTTCCCACTTTTATTTCCTTAATATTATGCAACAATTTAAATAAATGCAGTTCTTAAATTGATTGTTTCTGAAATTACTTTAAATGTCTTGACAGGAGAAGTAAGACGGCAATGCAATCTTAAGAAAGACGGTGAATCCTCCTGGGGTGAACCTGATTATTCTAGATGTCTCTCCAGTGAGTTTCTGTATATTAATAATAAGGTAAGAATATTAAAAGGCATGCATTTATGTGAAATAAGTAGAAAAAGGAAAACTAAAAGGAAAATTTCAATGCAATTTTAACTGTATTATGTATTGCAAAAATACACTTTTTTTGAGGGCATATATATATAAACATAAAAACATATTTAAATGATTAAACATTCAGTTTTTCGTCAAAAAATATTAAAAAAAAGAAATTTCCAAAATTTTAACATACAAAATATTAGATTTTTTTTTTTTTTTTTAATTTATCTACATGTTACACTTTCTATTAAGATCTGCTTTCATTTTTTTAAACAGCGTATTTTTTTTCTTCATCATTTATAAAGACGTGTAATGTGTTGTCTGTATGGTGTGTAATGAACATTGAGAAAAGAAGATAAAAATTTGAATTTATTGTATAGAATCAAACTAAAGGATATGATATAAAATATCAACTGCAAGAAGGAACACTATTGATTATTCTTATTATAAATATTCCTTAATACTGCTTAAATTTGAAGATTTTTTTTTTTTTTTTTTTTTTTTTTTTTTACAAACAAATATAGCAATATAGTATATATATACATATACACTCTAAGACAAAAAAATCGACGCACCAAGAAGGAGTTATCTGAATAGGACGAAAATTGGTAGATGTAATCTACATGTAGAGAAAAACAAATGATTACATTACAGTTTCAAAAAAATTGGATGATTTAATCAAGAGAAATGCCCTCACAAAGTAAACAAGCATAGCCTCCTAAACTAATAGATGCCTGCCGCGTGGCTCGGAAATTTGGTAACAGTTGAAGCGGTAGACAGCGCCACCTGGTACTGATTGCGCGACTTTTTTATTCAGCAGCCACTAAAAAATTTTTAAAAGTAGTATATGATGCACATAAAAGGGGAACAGAATCAAAGAAACGTCGATTGTATATATCATATATCACTTCTTAAAATTATTGGTGACAATTGAATAAAAAAGTCGTGCAATCTGTACTATGTAGCGCTTTCTACCGCTTCAACTGTTGCCAAGTTTCCGAGCCACGCGACAAGCATCTAGTTTAGGAGGCTATGAAACAAATCAATAACGCATTGGTCTACTTCTGACCCTAATGTAAGCAGTTATCCGGCTTCGTATTAATTGATAGAGTTTGCAAATATGCTCCTACGAGATATCATGCCCAATTCGTATCTTACAGATTTAGAAGTAAGTTTAAACCAAGTCGTTGACGGCATAGCTGCATTTTAAAATTTAACTGCGTATATTTATTTTCTGTATCATTATTTTCCCTTTTACTTTATGCATGATCTCTGATTATGGTATTCTGACATCAAGTTTTACAAATTCATATAGAAAAATTAAAAAGTGATTTCAGTTAGCTTTTCAGTCTTCTCTTAACTCGCTGACATTAATTATACAACTTTGAAATTTTGCACATGACCTTAAGCCGGTATAATTTAAATATCCTAATTCTAGAAATTGTATTTCCCGAAATTCGTTTTCATAAAATAATTTATTTATTTTATCAAATTTCTATGTAAATCTGCGACACCAGTCGGAAGTATCACATATAATAAATAATAAAAAACAACGTAACAACTGAAGATTCTAAACACATTACTGACATACTGGAATACAAATTATATAAACTATAACATATATGTAAATTTGTCTAATTGTGCGTAATATTCAGTTTTTTTTTTTTTTTTTTTTCTTTAATTTATTTTAGGAATGACAAAAGTTTTCAACATATAACAAAAATCATCTCTGTTAATGCCTCGTTATAAAGTGTAAGAAGTATTCAGAATGTAAATTGTTATTTTATTCTTTTACAAATTATAGAAAGTATTATAAAACAGTCAAATAATGTATAGTTGACAGTAAAATAATTCAAGCGCAATTCATACTTTTCATATTGTTTTTTAGTTTGATCGCTAATTTTTATCACCAACTTAACTTTTTTATGACCAGCATAAGGACTGAGATCATGACTCGAGAAATATTTACTTAACAAAACACTATTAGGTGCATATCTTTTAAATATGAATTGTTGCTAGCACTTCAATAATTTTGCTTCTGACTTTAAATCATACAGATACTTGACGTGATAGAAGTCCAATTGTTTGTCTACTGGAAGATGAAAGAGGTCAAAACTTTTAAAAGTTGCCGGTACTGAACCGATAAAATTATATATATATGTGTGTGCACGCGTTTCTGTTTAGTTATAAAAGCCCAATCCTAATCAATTTCTTTTTAAGAAAGCTAATAATTGCTAATTTTTGGCACAATGTTATAATTTGGAAATTGTGGGATTTTAATTTATGATTCTGTAACATTCTTCCAAATTATTTTATTAACAGTAGCTTCGATTGATTGTAGTAACACATCTTGAAAGAGAACTAGCTATTTCAAACCTTTTGTTTTCTTATTAAGTATTTTACTTTATTGTACTGTATAAATCATTGTTAAATCCTGAACCTTTCTGCCCTTCCTGCTGTGTCCAAAACCTATGTAAAGCTTCAGTGGACTGTTATTGGCTGAGATTATTTACCTATAATATTTTTTTCACAAATGTCAGTATCACAATTATAATTTTTGTATGAACAAGAAAGTGAAAAAATTAGGAATGGGTTGTTAAACGTAAAACCTTGAAATTTATAGGATTCTGATATGCATATTTCGTATAACTACATCTATGCAGCACCCTCTATCGATGAAAAATTTAACTATTTTTCCTTTTACAAAAAATATGGTGTGGAAAATGACCGCTAGTAATCACGCTACGGAAGAAATTAGAGATATGTGTAACTATGGCATACTTGCCAACCATCTCATTAATAACCGTACAATTGTTAACGCCCTCTGAAAAAACGCCCCTTTCTCTCACCACTATATTTTTAGAGTTATTCTTTCCAAATGTTGTTACGATTAAATAAGACTAAAATTACTCTAAAAAATTATTGGTGAGAAAAAAAAGGCGGGTAATAAAAATTGTACGGTTCATAATGAGATGGTTGGCAAGTATGCTATGGTTTTGAAAGCAGAGTCATTGTTTTAGTATACAAATTTAATATGTAAATAATGTCGCTTAGATTGCCAATATAAACTTCTTTATGTTAGAATGAAGTAAAATGTCCATTCACCTATCAGAGATTTTTATGTGAAATTGTCCTGCGTAGTGACTTCATTAGTACTGCATAATAGCAAATGTACCAATATTTTTATTTTACTCTGGCGAATTCGAACACGCCTTTTTTTTTCGTACCAGTTTTTTGTTTTAAGAAATATATTTCTTATTTATCCTAATTACAGATTGGAGAAAATTATTCTCTAAAAGATGTGTTTTGAGAAAAAAAGAAAAGAAAAGTAAAAAAGAAAAGAAAAAGGATATAAAATATAATCTGTAACTAATTAGAAATATTAACCTATTTGCCATGGTTGCCAGTTTCTTATGAAAGTTTATAAGAGTTTTACATTAAAAATTATACGTAAAAAAAAACTGGGTACTGGGGTTGTTCTTTCGGTCTTTTTTTCAAGTCATTTGAAGTGATGAGATATTTCCGCTTTTTTCCTTCTTCCTTTTGCTATCGCTATTTTTATATACGATAATTTGCATCCTATTCAACTACGTTACATTACCGTAAAAAATATAACGGAGATATCTGTATGAAATTAGTGGTAGCAAAACGTTTTCAGCCCTGAAAGTGTCCTTAAAAAATGTCGGCGAGTATTACCCCTGCAGAAAACCCTAATTCTTGGCAATTACACTATCAAAACTTCATTCGAATATCATGGTTGTACACATTGTTAAAAATTTCAACAGAAAACTGTGTGTGATCTATTATCTTAAGTCTGACGCAAAATTACAGAGAAAAATAAACGGAGATGTTAAAAAACTTATTTAATACATTCCTTTTAATAACTAATATTAATTTAATTAATTATTGTTGAGAATATATTTCAGATTTAGAATGTTTTTTCTAAAGTAGAAACAGTCATTTTTAATTTTAATTAAAAAATTAAGTAATAAAATTAGGTAAAAATACAGAATAAAGATTGAGAATCTCGATTATTCACTTTCAACTAAAAACTACTGTAAATTTACAGAGACTCTGGATAAATATTTACATTAAATTTACAGAAATTTTTAACAGTGATATGTTATAGCAAAAATTGCTGGTAGTTTTTACGAATAACGTATATTGCCATACATAAATTCACTTTATCATATTATGCTACAACATAACTTTTATGAAACTCTAGTGAACAGTTTTGTGTATTCGAAATACAAAGTTTAGTTAAGAATACGATATAAAATATTTTGATAATTCAGTTTATATTTATAGGTTGCCTATTTTTCTTTTTTCTTTTTAAGCTTTAATTTCTTTTTAATTTTTTTTTCTAGTTTCAAAGTTTACGGATGGGTTACATAATAACAGACATTGGAAATCTAATGCAAGAGCTCAAAACATATTTATGGAACATGAGAGACCGTTTCCATATTGCTGAAGGTGAACCAGTTGTAGATTTATTAGAAGGACTCCACGATTACCAACGGAAACATATCCGAAACGATGATGCTCAAATACGAAATAATTCTCAGGTAAATAATATATATTCCTTGCAGCGTTCTAAAATTTCACGCTTACTTTATTATATTGTCACCACAATTTTAAAACAATACTTTTAAGTATAAAATTTTAGCATTAAAATCGTCAGAAATATTTAAGAAAAAATCCTTATTGCTGGTGCTAATGACAATAAAGTTCGAATTAATATAACATTAAATGGTAATAAAAAAAATTCGAATTTTAGGAGCGCTGCGAGGTCTGAGTGTATAAATATTTAAATATTTTTTAAAGCATAAATGCAGGGATCAAACTCTGCCGTAGCTTTGTCATCACTATTCACGAGTAATAATTTTTCTCTTTATGAATTGAAGAAAACTTTTATAGCTTATTACTTTATAAAAATATTGGTGGGAAGCTGCGGTAAAGTATAACCATAGTAAATGGAAATTATTATTAATGATTTTTTTAATGGAAACGTAACTGTCAGCCATTCCAGCTCTTCCCATAAAGTTTAATGATAAAATTTTCGTTAAAATATAAAGCTGTTATTTCTATAAAAAATTCGTATTTCAACATCCGTTGAGTTGGTAAATTTGTTAACATGGACATTGCGTTAAAGCATACATTTGAACATAACAAATATGGAAGCTGTTTTTAAATGAGTAGTAACACTAGAAAGAATGTTCAAATATACAAAATACAGTTATTCCTTTTGCTAAAGTTAATTTCGCAGATAACTATAAACAGATGCTCAATCGGTACTAGCTTATATAGAATTTTCTACTAGGGAACAGAGCCTGATTAAAGGGGAAGCACACATTATCTCCGCTCTCACCGGAATATTTTTTATAAAAAGTGAACGGTGTAAAACAATCCAATTTACTCACCGTTCTTAGACACCAGAATTCTTTTAAAATGATTTTTAATGAGAATTTTCTGTTTATTATAGGAGGAAAGTATTTGTTAAAAAATAGCGATGTAAGTATAAATAATGTGTGCTTCCCACTTAATCAGGCTCTGCCAGGGAAGTTGCATAAACAACGGCCCCACCTATATGTTGAGGAAGAATCACTAGCAATTTTTATGATAAATTCCAATACTCTGCGATTTATTGCTTTTTTGTGAGTATGAAAAAGAAAATCAAAGCTGGATTTATTTTCAAACATTGGTTTATTTGTTTATTTTTTCGGAAAGGAAGACAGAAAACGTTCTTTTTCACAAATTTTATATTTTCAATTTTCAAGTTTTAATTGATTTGAAATTTTAAAAATTCATGAGGAATTAGACTGAAAAAAAAAACTATCATGTATTTTTTCATATCTTTTTTTAAAGACATTACTAGTTGCTTTTTATTTAGTTATTTGGATTTTATGGACTTCGGTAGCATTTTATCATCTGTTCTCTTACATTCAACAACTTTGTTACCATATATATATACACTCATGATTGTAAAAATTGCAACACCATGAAGGAATGGGAATATCAGAATGATATTTATGGGCACATACATTATAGTATCAAGAACAACTGATTACGTTTTCAGGAAATTTGAAGTAATATGTACTGAGAAAACAGTTACATACTGTTTACAGCGACATCTGTAAAAAATAACAGCACTTATATGCCAAGGCATTGAATCAAACAGCGATTGAATGACATGTACGGGTAAAGCATTTCATGAAGCTTCACAATTCATGCCACAATACACTATCGTAGACACTGACGAGTGGTGGGGCCAATCGCTTTTCAACAATTAAACAGTCATTTTCTTTAGTGCGATATCAGGAGAACGCGCTAGCAAGAGAAGCAGTCGAACACATTCTACATCAAGGAAGGACCGGACAGTACAGACAATTTGTGGTCGTGCATTTTCCTGCTTAAGTTTTGCACTCCGGAGGCCTTGAATATAGGGCAGAGACACAGGCCTTAACTCGTCAGAAATGTAATGGCTGTTATTCAGAGTTGCGGGAATGAAAACAAGAGGCGATCGAGACGTGTATCCAATGGTATCGCATGCCATGACTCCAATTGGTGACCCAGTATGCGACTACCAAAATTTTGATTACCCTCAAAACTGCATCACTGATATAGGCGCCTTTAATGTGTGATCAATGATAAACCCGGACGCAGGAATGGCGTAAAGTCAGCTTTCAGACAAACCACAATCCTGTTTACAGCATCAGGACTGCCTTATCCGTATTTAACGGCATTGTGAATAATGCACATTGCCAGCTGGGATTAGACATCGTCACACTGTCCACCACCTGCAGTGATGGTATAAGGTCCCATTGGATACACTTCTCGATTACTTCTTGTTCGCATTCCCGGCACTCGGAATAGCGGCCATTAAATTTCTGGTGAGTTAAGGCCCACCCATCTGCTCCATTTGAAAGGCCTCCGTAGCGCAATATTTAAGCAGGATAATGCACGACCGCAAGTTGTCCGTATTGCCTGGAGCTTCCTTGTTACAGAATGTGTTCAACCGTAGCTCCGGCCAGCGTGTTCTTCTGATCTCGCATCAATGAAAATGACTGTTTAATCGTTGTAAAACGAATGGCTCGCCACCACTCACCAGTAACAGCCTAGGCAGATAACTGTAGTTATTGTTCCTAGATGTCGCTGTTTTATGTACTGTTTTCATAGAATGTATTACTCAAAACTTCCTGATATTTAATCAATTGTTCTTCCTACTATAACCTATGTGACTAATAAATATAATTCTTATATTCGCATTCCTTCTTGGTGTTACAATTTTGACAGACACGAGTGTAATATAGTAGCACTATTTAGGCAATTTTGACTGTATGGTTACAATTCAACAAATATTCGTTATCGCATTTCGTGCACCTGTTTAAGGAATCACTGATAAAAATCTTTTATATTAAAAGAAAATGTGCATTTTTAAAAACATATATTTAATTTAACACTTAATTATGTTTTTAAAAAGTAGGTTTAGGATATCACATGTATCAAATAAATATTTCAAAATAATATAAAAGTTTAAAATTCTTTTAATATTCTTCAACTTTTTTATTCTCTAAATTAAATTATTTGGAGCTCTTTATTAGTAGTTGCCCCTTTTGCCACTTTCAGGCTACTAGAAAATTTTAATAGACCTTCTTATTTTACGCAATCAGCGAAAACGGTTTTAGAAAAATAAATATATATAATATTAAAACTTTTTTTCGTAGCTAAAATGCCTAAAGATCGGCA
The DNA here is from genome assembly GCA_963930645.1 of Salticus scenicus. Taxonomy (NCBI): domain Eukaryota; kingdom Metazoa; phylum Arthropoda; class Arachnida; order Araneae; family Salticidae; genus Salticus; species Salticus scenicus. The sequence continues at coordinate 146,750,339 of OZ005648.1, read as the reverse complement.
GATATGGTAATGTAAAGAGAATTTATTTTTAGAATGTTTTCAAATTAATACACACACACACACACATATATATATGAAAAGAAGTTCTAACTTATTATAAAATTACCATACTTTTGTACAGAAAAAATAATTCAATATTAGCATTATCGTCAATTTCAGAAAAAGAGTAATCATTTCATATTTTCTTTTCCTTTTCTTTCTTTTCTTTTATTTTTTCGTGATTTTTTATAGATATTTTATGTGCCAAAATTCATTTATATCCATTAATTGGCCAATGACCTTTGCAGATTTATTCTCTAAAAGTTATGGAACTTTTACCGAAGAACCTTTCTTTATTTCTTTCACTTCCCTTTTAATACTTCTTTTTCCATTTGCTTCCGTTTAGTTTGTTATTTTTGGTTTTCTTTAGCAAAATTTTTTCTTGTTGTTTTAAACCTCTTCCCCTTTTTATTTCTTTTACTTGATAGAGTTTTCTCTTGGATAGTTTCTTTCATAGCTAATATTTTTTTAAATGCTTCACGAGTTAAGATTTCATCAGGCTCACTCTGATATCTTTTATTCTATTTTCTCTATCAATTTATAATTTCCTAAATTTTATTTGCAAATGGAGTGGAAGAGAATGTCCACAGTATAAAAAATTCATAAAGGAAAATGTACAGATAAAATAGCAATATCATACAGCATGTAGCTATTAATAATCATACCATAACCTCCTAAACTAGATGCTTGTCGCGTGGCTCGGAAACTTGGCAACAGTTGAAGCGGTAGACAACGCCACCTGGTACAGATTGCGTGACTTTTTTATTAAACAGCCACCAAAACTTAAACTTTTTAAAAGTGGAGTATAATATACATAAAAGGCGAATAAAATCGAAGAAACGTCGATTATATATATCATATATCACTTCTTAAAATTATTGGTGACAGTTGAATAAAAAAGTCGCGTAATCTGTACTAGGTAGCGCTCTCTACCACTTCAACTGTTGCCAAGTTTCCGAGACACGTGGCAGGCATCTAGTTTAGGAGTATATGATCATACAACCATTTTAACCCATGTCTGAAGAAAATTCCTGAAAAATGGTAAATAAAATATTTTTTTTTTTTCAATAATAGAAAGAAAATTTTGAACTTATAATACAAAGGTTACAATTATTTAGGTCACATATTTTTACAGATTTTATGGATTTTAATTTTGGAACAGCCTGGAATTAAATATCGTATGAATTATATTGTAATAAAAGTTTATCGTTTATGAATCAACATGCACACTTTTAAAAGAACTTTTATGGAGATTTTAACTTTAGAAAAGTTCAAAGATGAAACTGGTCTGCGTTATCGATATCACTATTTTTATTTAGAAACATTAACTGTATTTCTAAATTAAATTATTGTGATTAAAAAAAGATTTTAATTATTATTATTTCTTTTAATATTGGTGAAAGTAGGGAGACAAGATTTTATTATTATTATTTATTATTATTATTTATTATTATTTATTTATTTATTTATTTTTTGAAGAAAATATGGCGCAAATTTAGAGGACAAAATAAATATAGAGGTTGACATATTGCCTTCTCGTACATGGGGACGGAATTTCAGCATATCTGTTTGCCCGTGTATACTCAAATTTAATCAAATTAGTTTTTTATTATAGACCTCCTACATATCCCATTTTGTGAAATTTTACACTATAGAAGCTGAGACATAATCTTCCTTTAAATGAAGAAATTGTATGCTGCCTGTTGGGCGATACATCTTGAAATCTATTTAGCATATATTTACACTAAGGTCCAAGTAAATGTAAAATTCTGTTGAACTTTGCTCATTGATTCATTAGATAAAGCTTCCAAAAATTTATGGTAACACACATACACACACGCAGATGCACAAACAGACAAATATTTTCTAAAAAATGGAAATATCTTCTTCAGTATATCTAAAAACTTGTAATTCTATCGAATACTGAAAATAGAAAAATTTCGTGATTTCAATACTTTCTTCTTATGTATATTGATCGATCAAAAAAAAAAAATTTTTTTTCTACTTATATTGCGAGAAATTTCATATTGTTCTCAGTTTAATTCAAATATGAAAAGGTATGCAATCGAAACCTCAAGTACTATCATGTTGAAGCTAGTTTTAAATTCACAATTTTTATTTGACAATATATTTTATGAAATTCATTTATGTTCATTTGAAATGATTAAGAAATTTTCTAAAAGAAATTGAATGTCATTGTATTAACAAAATTTATTTTCATTTGAAATACGTACAAGTTTATCTTCGTTTAAGTATAGATTTATCGATGAACTATAGCCCATTACTTTACCCTTAAAGAAGCTAAAATATATATATTTTTTAAAATGATAAATAGAAAGGTTTAAATGAATGAATTTTATGTATAAATTATGTTACTTTATTTTAAAATAGTGTTAAGTAGTTAAGTTTTCTTAAAAAAAAAAAAATAAATAAATAAATAAAATGCTACATTTTATGGTGTTCTTAACCCTTACGGGATTATCTCGAGCAGGCGAATAAACAAGGTGCAAAAGTTTCAGTCTGAAACTGAACACATGCACCAGTAATCTTTATCAATAATTTCTGTCATACATGTGCAGTTATTTATTGTGATAGAAATTATGGATAAAGAATACTGGTGTCAATGCTCCTTTTTGAGACTGAAACTTTTGCACCTCTGCGAATAAATTGAGCTGGCAAGGGAATAATACGATTTGATTATCACAGCTGAAAAAATGTAGTCCTTAAATGTAGTCCCTAAATGAAGCTATTTATAAGCAAAATTAAAATACATTTCTAAATTAAATAAAGTACTGGCAGTATTTTAAATTAGCATGCAAATCTAATGTGAAATATTTCACGCTTATAGGGTTAAGAGCAGTGTTATTTTATATCTATTTCATTACTATGTTCTGTTTATATTTCAATTAATAGATACACTTTAACAACATTTCTTTCGACCATGGAAGCCTCTGCGCAAGTGCGAATTCAACGAGTCCACTAGTAAAATAGGGGAGACAAGCTTTTCGTTCAGAGAAAATAAGCGATAAGGGAATACCGAATGACTGGATGTTTACTAAATTCAAACCTGCTGGCCAACTTGGAAACCCTCCAAGATTTTCGAATCGTCCTCACTGCTAGGCGTAAGAAACGTGGTTACACTATATTTATTGTTCCCCATTTCATTAATTTTGTTTCCACTTTTATAAAATTGATTCACAAAACCTCATAAAACTAGAAAACCTTATTTTGAACGTATAATTACAAAAAACTAATAATAAAAATAAATTAAAAATACAAAACAGAAATATCACGCGGTTTGCCTATATTATTAAAACTTTCCTACTGTACGTACTTATTGCATCGTTTAATCTTCACTATACATTGCCTACGTAATCTGACAACGTACAGACAGAAGGACAGAAAGACAGACAGATGAACTAATTAATATTTTAATCCCTCTTTAACATAGTTGGAAAGTGTTAAAAACGCTTAACACAAACGGAAAGACAATTCCAAAAATTTTCATTTGTGACCCCTTAATGCATCTGAATAGTTTTATGTGGCCCTGTAAATTTGCACGATAAACATACCATATTCCACAAAAAGGAATTTTTAGCACATAAATAACAAATTTTAAGTTTATTATAATTTCTGCAATATTTAAATATTATTTATAAAATTGTGTCCAGCAAACTTCAGTGCATTGGCATTCTTTTGAATTACCCTCTACACAAACGTGCTGTTGAATAGAGAACATTTTGAATAGAGAAAATGCCATAGAGAACTTCTATATATTTATTTACTCGCTACTTTTGATATCTTACATATTGCTTAATGTTTAAATAAGACAGAATTCTTTAAAATCTATTTTTTCAGACTTTCTCTTCTCTACTGTCTGCGGTATTTTTCTATGCTTAAAGATGTTGATTTTAATTAAAAATGGCGTAAATTTATTTACTCATGCATCAATTGCTTCTAATGGTATCATCTTGAAGCTAAGATATTACTGAGCCATTCTTGGCTCTAACGATTTTCCTCAAAGTTTCTTTATAAATACTCTTTTAGATGTCATTTTGTGTGTATTAGTTGGTTAGTTAAAAAAAAAAAAAAAAAAAGATTGGTAACCTATATAAGTATGTTAATTTTAGAACTTGCAAGAACTTTTCTTTAAAAGCAACTCTACAGATTTTCTTCAAATTCGCCATATTAACCTCCTTTCAGATATCTTTTCGTATGTAATTGTTGGTTGCCGGTAAACAGATGATTTTGCAAAGTTTTGGTGAGAATTGGAAGTGGAATCGAAAGCCGATATCTCAAAAACGGTTCTAATGATTTTCTACAAATCTGATCCTTTTTAGAAATTCTTTAGCATGTGATATTTGTTTACTACAAGAAAATTGACAGGTTTCTGATTAAGTCCCACACAGCTATTTACATCCATAAGACACCTATAAACCACTATAAAAGTTTTAAAATGATCCATTAAATTTCTATAAACGTTCTTCAGATATCTATTAGCACGACAAATGGAACTCTTTTTTACATCAATTAGATGTCTGTTACATCTCCGATAAATCTCAAAATCTCCAATAATTGGAATTGATAGATCTAATAGATATTGAAAATATCTAAATCGTGTTTTGATCTAACATGTTACATCAATTAGACATCGAATAATGCACGTCGAAATTTCGTCTATATTTAAACATCCAATAGATATCTAGACCTGCTAACTATGCTAGTTTATCCGTAATGGTATTAGGTCCCGCCTTTTTTTCCCACCAGAATAATTGTAGAGCAATAGTCTTCTTACTTAATCATGAGAACATATTGATGAATATTACTCTACAACTATTCTGGTGTGAGAAAAGGCGGGGCTTAATACCACTACGGATAAACTAGCATAGTTAGTAGGTCTAGATACCTATAATTAGTACAGAATTTTAATGGACAATTTTTATATATTTTGAACCTTTTGTAGATCATTGGATGTAATTTAGATGTCTAATAGATATCAGTGGCTTCAGTTTTAGTTCTGAAAAATTATGTTTTTAAAAACGGCTCAACCGATTCCTGTTTATAAATCTCGTTATGTAAACTCTTTTTTGTATGTCTTTGCTATGTATATAATGTTAATTTCCTCTTGCGGGAAAATTTTTAGGTTTCTGATTTCTTATGTCATTTTTATGTCTTCTGACCACACTATCTCCAAAAATAGTATATAGTATACGTAGAAGAAGGTAATGGAAGTTGTGTGGTTGATGCATAACAATTTTCTGCGTACATAAGAAGAAAGAAGATACGAAATAAACTTCGATTTCCGTTTTTCGATGTATTTACACGTTTTGAGATTTCCTTGCATATCAATTAACTGAAATTAACTATTTATTCTTTAAAAAAGTGGATATATTATTTTGCCTTCTGCATATATAAGAAGAAAGTATAAGATTCAGAAAAAATTTAGATTTCCAGTTTTCGATAATGTTACAAATTTTGAGATTACCTGAACTCAAATTGACCCTTTTTAAGATTTTTTTTTTAAAGTTCGAACACTGTAATTCATGGGCGAATAGTGCCTTTGGTCGACAGGGGTCGCTTCTGTGCTGCAATTTAATTCCATTTATGAGAAGGGAATTGTTTGCTTTGCTTTACAAAAAGTGGTCGATCTTCAACCACTGGGCGATAGTAGTATATAAATATAATATTATTTCCAATTGTTATAAAACTATTACAAAATATAAATTCAATATATATATATATATATATTTAAAAAAAAAAAAAAAAAAAAAAAAAAACATTTTATGATATGGTAAGTACATTAAAAAAAAAAAAAAAATTGGCAGGTAACTGACCTTTAAAATACCTATGAGTTATGAGGATTTCGAATTAATATTGCTCTAAAACCGAGAAAGTTTATTCGGTGGCAATTCTAAAGATAGTTTATGAACAGTATTTCTACTGTGCATTTCTTATTAACTGAAATTAATTTAATTACAAGCATATCGCTATCAATGACTGGCAGGACTACTAGTAAATTTTACTAGTATTTCTTCATACTCAGGGATGGGAATTAGGCGCAAAACTCAAACTAATATTTATTTTTTAAAATTCTGTATATAAGTGAATCATTGATTTATATATATATAGATAGATAGTTATGATTTCTGGGCAACATTTTATTAATCATCTGCATTCTAAGTACAACTTCATTTTTCATAAGCTTTTATTTTTATTATAATTATGAACCTTGATGATATACTTTGTGTAAATAAAACACATAAAACCTATTAGCTCTCTTAAAATGTGATTTTGAAAAAAATAAATCTTAAAATGGAAAGAATGGGGGACAAATTATTTAGAAGTATAATTAAAAGTAACGGTATAAATTAAAAGAAACACAAAACATTGTGGTGTTGCTATTTATGCATTTTTTTTTTTTTTTTTAACAAAAAAGATTTGGAAGTAATATACCAGAAAATATAAAAATATATAGAAAACACTCCCCACTTGTATACATTAAAATTGGTGTTCATTTATCTTTAAAAAGTAGCAAATGTCTATTTTCCTTCTCTTGAAATAAATATCGCAATATATCACCATTATCGATATTAACTTGATAATATATCGCGATATTTCATTTCTGATATCACCCAGCTCTATTTATGAGGCTATGCCTAGATATTAACCAGGGATGTATGGTGTGCATTTATCATAGTTGGAAACCTTTTAATTTTTTTTCCGGAGTACTTTTATTCCGACCTTTATTTCGCACCAATTTATTTATACAAAAGTTTTCTCCAATATATAACTTCGATAAAAAAAAAAAAAAATATATCTTAAAAAATATGTGATATGAAATAAAGACGGGGCTAAAAATAATCCGAAATAAATAAAAATGTTGCCAGCTATGCCTTTATGACTGAGGTCGAAGGTTCAAATCATGGACTGGTCATTTTCTCCTCTTGCAAACATAAATTCAGCATTTCCAGCATAAATTTGCGTAATGTGAAATATTTATTAAAGAAAATATTTTTTTGTGGTGGAATTAAGAAAAAAAATATATATATTTGAATATATATCTCTCTTTGAAACTATAAGAAGTAATACATTCAAAAATATGTATTCTAATCATGATCCTTTTAAAATTTAATTAAAAAAGATAACAAAAGGTTGAAATATAATATGCCTTCAAGCATATTAATGTAAATTGATCTCCATTTAAAACAATTCTAGAATTACAAGAATGAATTCAAAATAGTAGTATTTGCAATAGATTAGGCATAATTAGATTTAGCGCTGTTAATTATAAGGTAAAAATCTCTTACGAAAGTTAAAATTAAGTTTATTTCATTAATAGAATGAGGAATTTTTATCATACTCACGAACCATTTTATTTCAATTTCTAACTTATGCGCTTACTTATTTTCTAGGATTTACCGAACGTTCAAATTATGTATTTTGCATTTCAAAAATAATTACTTTTATTAGACACTACTTTGTTTTACTGAATGAGCTAGAGCACGCAAGAATTGTATCGGGGAGAGAGAGGATATTAACTTTTAGTTTATTGGACGTATTCTCTATTAAAAGCTTGAAATTTAATATAATCATAGCCAACAAAAATTAATTAAATATTCTGATTTAATGGAAAGCAATTTTGAATAATTCAATATTATGTTAAGTGTAAAAGTTTCTTTTTTGCAAAACAGATCACGATATCACGTCTGATTTTATATAAGGTTCAAGAAAATTAATTATTACCATGCAGCGAATTAAATAAGCTCCATATTCTTGTTTGATAGAATTTAATAAACATAAGTGCCTGTTCTTAAGGCAGGTGCACAGACTGATTTGGATTATTGAATGTTTTCAACTAGATCTGAATTTTATAGCAATTTTTTTATGTAAAACAACAAATACTTGAATTCGTAATTTTAAAAAGATGTTGAGTTAATACCGACAAATCATTTATTTTTTAACAATATAATAAAAAAAATCGTCTATTTTATATATTTACGCCACCCTCTGATAAACTCCAGACTGCGACTGAAGACGAAATCAAAATATATGGAAAAATGAACTTGATCATCACTTTTGGGAATGCCAATTACCATCATATGGCATATGTGGCTGATATAAGAGATCCTCTAATCATTGGAATTGATTTCCTGAGAAAATTTAACTTTAAATTGGACTTCAAGAATAATGAACTGCTTTCCAGTTCGGAAGACATAGCTGTGTCAACACTGGAAATCAAGACATTCAGCCAATTTGCCAGATAACAGCCAAGTCTGAAATTTCCATCCCTCCACACACAGAGAAAATAGTTTCAGGAACACCTCCTACCAAGCAATACTTCCGCTATGTACTGATTGAATACCCGAATATAGACAATAGCCCAAGAGGAGTTCTGGTAGTTTCTATTCCTGTGAGAGTCGCAAACATCAGCGATAAAGTCCGGACAGTGAAGAAGGATGAGGTGTTAGCAAGCACTCCTGTTGCATGCATCAACCACCCCACGCAATCAACCGAATCCAAGTCTTCTGAACAATTAATAACGGAATTACTCAAGAATGCAGAGTTAGGAAAGGAACAGAGATGTGCTACGGAGAAGCTACTCCAAGAATTTAAAGACCTTTTTTCTCGAACACCTGAAGACGTCGGGAGAATGAATATCACCCAGCACAGAATTGATACAGGAAATCATCCTCCAATCAAACAACATCCGAGAAGACTTCCATTTGCTAAACAGGAAGAGGTCACTGAACTTCTAAGTGAAATGCAGCACAATGATGTCATCGAGCCATCAACGAGTCCTTGGGCATCTCACATAGTACTGGTGCGAAAAAAGGATGGTTCAACAAGATTTTGCGTGGATTATCGTCGTTTGGATGACATCACGAAGAAAGACAGCTACCCTCTTCCCAGAATTGACGACACATTGGACACACTTGCTGGCAATAAATGGTTCTCGACGTTGGATCTCAAGAACGGTTACTGGTAAGTAGAATTACATCCTGATGATCGTGAGAAGACTGCATTCACCACGGGACAAGGACTGTGGCAATTTAAAGTTATGCCATTCGGATTATGTAATGCACCTGCCACCTTCGAACGCCTGATGGAGACAGTGCTAAAAGGACTTTCCTAGGAGGCCTGTCTGGTGTATTTGGATGATATTATCATTGTAGGGCGCACCTTTGAAGACCATCTACGAAACATCCGAAAGGTGCTAGAGAAACTCAGAATGGCTAACCTCAAATTGAATCCAAGCAACTGTAACTTGTTTCGTCGTGAAATGAGCTACCTCGGCCATATCATCTCTGCCGGAGGTGTGAGAACTGATCCTGAGAAGATCTCTGCAGTCGAGAACTGGAATCGCCCTGAAAATGTACACCAACTACGAAGTTTCCTGGAGTTATGCACTTACTACAGGAAGTTTGTCAACGGTTTCTCAAATATTGCCAGACCACTCCACAAGCTGACGGAAGCGAAACAGAAGTTCTTGTGGGCAGATGAATGTGAAAATGCGTTCAAGCGACTTAAAGAGGCCTTAACATCATCGCCTATCTTGACGTATCCACAGCCCGAGAGATAGTTCATACTTGATACAGATGCCAGCCATGAGAGTGTCGGTGCTGTTCTGTCGCATGAAATTGATGGTCAAGAACATGTCATTGCCTATTGGAGTAAATGCCTGTCTAAACCAGAGCGAAATTACTGTACCACCAGGAAAGAGCTACTCGCCATCGTAAAAGCCATAGAACATTTCCTCTATGGCAGAAGATTCCTGCTCCGGACTGACCATGCATCTTTAACGTGGTTGCTCCAGTTCAAGAACCCGGAAGGACAGATTGCCAGGTGGATAAAACGCCTCCAGGAATATGACTTCGAGATACGTCATCGTAAAGGGACTCTACATGGTAATGCAGATGTCTTGTCACGTAAGCCCTGCTCGGAAAGCTGCAAGTACTGCTCTAGAGCCGAACAGAAATACCCACCGATAAATCCGGTTGCCTGCCAAGTTACTGTCTCAACACCATAAAAAAAATATCCCGATCTGTGGAGTGACGAAGAACTTAGACAAGCCCAGTTGGAAGATCCTGACATAAAACCGATATTACAGCTGAAGTAGACTACCAGCAACAGACCTACCTGGCAGTATATTTCCAGATTTAGTCCAATTACGAAAAGTTATTGGGCACTTTGGGACTCTCTTCATATCAGGAACGGCGTATTATACAGAAAGTGGGAATCTGATGATGGGAAAAGCTTCAGGTGGCAGATTGTATTACCAAGATAAAAAATTCCAGATGTTTTTGAACAACTGCATAGTAGCTCTACCGGAGGCCATTTTGGGGTAATGAAGACTCTGCAGAAAGTTCGGGAACGCTTCTGCTGGTGCAAGGCAAAGGAGGATGTGGAGAAATGGTGTAATGCCTGTGATGCTTGTGCGGCACGTAAATGCCCGCAGAAACGAAGTCGAGGAAGACTGCAACGATATAACGTGGGAGCACCATTTGAATGGATTGCACGCGACATCTTAGGCCCTTTTCCACGGACCTCCAGAGGAAATACATACATCCTCGTCGTGATGGACTATTTCACCAAGTGGCCTGAGGCATATCCCATTCCCAACCAAGTGGCATGCACAGTCGCAGAGGTCCTAGTACAGCAATGGGTGTCAAGGTACGGCACGCCCCTACAACTTCATACCGACCAAGGTAGGAACTTTACCTCTAATGTTTTCAAAGGGCTGTGTCAACTACTCTTCATAGACAAAACCCAGACAACACCCTTACATCCCCAGTCGCACGGCATGGTCGAGAGGTTCAACCGTACCATCCTGAATAACCTCTCTCTTCTAGTATCAAGGAACCAACAAGATTGGGACTTGAAGTTGACATTGTTCCTGCTGGCTTATCGAAGTGCTGTCCATGAAACCAGTGGCTATACTCCAGCCCAGATGCTCTTTGGACGTGAACTTCGTCTCCCTTGTGATCTCCTGTTTGGTTGTCCACCCGATGCGCCTTCATCGCCCGAGGAGTACTTCCAAGATCTCCAGGCACGATTTGAGGACGTACACAACTTTGCTCGGGAGCGGATTCACATGGCAACGGAGAAAATGAAGACAAGGTACGATCTAAAGGCTACACAACATGAGTTCGGAAGGAGAGAAGGTCTGGTTGTGGAATCCTGTTCGACGCGAAGGACTCTCTCCCAAGTTACAGTGCAACTGGGACGGATAATACACAGTCTTAAAAAGGCTGAATGATGTAGTGGTGCGGATCACTAAAACACATTCATCAAAACCGAAGGTGGTGCACTATAACAGGCTAACCAAGTACCACAATTAACGGTAATATTAAAATTTAAAATGTAAATACTGGTAAAATTTGCGCATGCGTGATGTAAATATTTGTATATAAATATTTGTACATATTTGTGAATTTTGTAAAGATTTTTCACTCGATTTATATTTCTATTTTATAGTTATATGCAACTCAGTTTTTGTATTTTAGATTGTGTAAATTTGTTTAGTTTCGCCTCTTGACCAAGGGTTGCACTGCCCGGGACGTGCAGTCCTTGGGAGGGGGGCACTGTTACAAAATTGTAAATAATTGTGTTTATTTTTGTATAAATTCTTTCAAAGAGGCTTAGTAAGTTGATAAAGTACTAATTTTGTGCATATCTAGTCGTTTTAGCGTTAAAATAGCCTTGTTTTCCCTTAAAAACGCATTAAAAAGCCCCAATAAGGCAGGTAATGGATTTGGCGCCAAATTTGGCGAGTTTTTCACACCTTGGCGATTTTTTTGGCGACCTTGACAAGAAAATCCTTATAAGGGATATACCAAATATGGAAGCTCTAATCTCATTGGCTGATGAGATACGGAAATTTCCTGAACTTTCCACAGTTTTCTACCGGGGTATATAAGGGTGCTTTCTCGCCAAGGCAAGTTAGTTCAGTTTAGTTTTCAGCCAGCTTCGCTAATGCTTGCATTGTTTTGAGCCTCTTTGAAAGAGACTTGCTTTAAGTGTTATTGCTATACAGTTTGTACTGTGGATTTGCTATTGACAGCTGTTGTTTAAGCTGTGTTTACTGGATGAATTGAAGCTGATACTTGGTTTATAGACCTGTATTTTTCTGGAACTCTCTGTGAATAAATTACTGATTTTTTTGTAAATTTTGCCTTTCATTCTCGGACAACTCACGAACCCCCAAGTACGCAACAATATTTATTTATCTTTTATATCAAATCATCCAACAAATTATAAAACACAGAGTGAGAGAGAGAGATAGCTTTATAATAAAGTTTAATTGTTTTAATATTTTCTTCAAAATTATGCATTATTATACTGTATAAGTATTTTTACTGGATTTTAGTAACAAACCAGGCAATACAGAGACATCCTAAAAGGATCCAAAAGATATTCAGATGATCTTACATCCTGTGGTTGACACAAAGTCACATCTAATTGTGTCCTGAGGATATCTTTATTCATCCTTATTAGGACAGTTATGGGATCAGAACAAATATTTTCGGCATGGAAAGAAACTGATAGATTGAGATAACCTCAAAATTCAAAGATGAGTAAAGAACAAAGAAAATAAATTCGATCTTGAGGTTTTGAAGTTCGAAGTTTAGATGTTTATTTACTCCATTAGTAGATGTTAAAAATACGCTAAAAATAAAAAATAAAAAAGACAGAAAGTATTTCTGATTTGTTATATACACTCATGGCTCATGAGCGTTCTTTCAGAGTAGTTACCGATTGATCTAGGGACAGCATTATAGTAGAGCATCTGCCTGAATAGCTACCAGCTGTTCTAAATACAATAGAATTAGTTAATCCATTTTCAATATCCTTTGTATACCTAGTGGATAGTTGATAATAAGGTATGACAACTGCAGGATTTGTAAAATCATAATATGGCGCCCAGAGGATAGTTATGTTTGTCTGGGAGCTTTGTTCGTAGTATGCAAGAAATTTTTCCTATATGTTGAATGTGCTTAATAAAGGAATAAGATTCCATTCTCAATTTCATCTGTCCGTGATATTTCCGATCTGAAGGGTTTAAAAATAATGTACAAAAAATATTATATGCGATTCACATGCCATACCTGTTTGTTTTATTTTTCGCATTTTACATACCAGATGCTAGTAACTGGTAACTTAATAAATTTATTATGAGAGAAAATGTGTATAAATATATAGGATGATTCCGAGGTCATGGGACGATCTTGGTAGAGAACATCACAAGGATTCAGAATTGAATAAGAACATCATGTCCTCAAATGTCATTTTAATCCTTTAAGAACCAGGTCACTTTGCATGGATATGGGCGTGGCTCTCCATTGTTGCATTTTTTAAAAAGAGTTTTTACGTGCTAATACTAATATAAATAAATAAATTCTGTTTTTATCGATGTATTTTATTGCAGTGGTTGGTATAATATGAACATTGTGCATGATTTTGCAAAATAAGGAAGTATGCAATATTTTAAAATTTACACAGTAGGCGGAGTAAGTAGTACGCAGTAGCCCAAAACATCCAGTTCTTAAAACTTTCGCGACATAGCTTCCTATACTAGATGCTTTCCACGTGGCTCGGAAACTTGGCAGTAGACAGCGTCACCTTACAGATTGCGTGACTTTTTTATTCAACAGCCATTAAAAATTTTTAAAGTGAGATTTGATATACATAAAGGCTCATTGAATCGACGAAACGTCGATTATATATATCATATATCCCCTTTTAACATTATTGGTGACAGATGAATAAAAAAATCGCGTAGACGCTGTCTTCCGCTTGAACTGTTGCCTTGTTTCCGAGCCACGCGGGAATCATCTAGTTTAGGAGGCTATGTTCGCGACCACATGTTTCTGTCTTTTGACAGTAATTTCCGCCTGTGTGCAATAAATGACATGCAAATTGCAAAACAAACACCCCCCGGAGAAGTTACAGATTTTCAAATGACGTGAATCTATGTCAGCGGTCGCGAAAGTGTTAATTAGGATGTTAGTAGGTATGATTTACACACTTATGTAGCTTTCAATCGTGATTTAATAAAAGTATCTGACACTCTTTGTTTGTTTTAATTTGTTTAATATATAATGACTTTTTTCAGTGATGGTTGAAGGAGAGAAATAAATTCTACAGCAATAATCATCTCCAATTAATGAAACTGGATTTTTTTTTTTTTTTTTTTTTTTTTATTATTATTATTATGGTAAATTTTATTTTAAAAATAAAGAAAGAAAGAAAAAATATCCAGACGTTAATTAATCTGTATTCGAAACTTCAAATTTATTCATGAATTAGACAAAAATATCATAACACTTCTTTTTCATAAAAATTAGTAATTTTTCTCTTTTAGCGTTGTATTTTATATGTTCATTAATTATAGAGCGTGTTCGTTCTCATTACATAAATATAAATTTCAAAATCTAAAATTTCAACAAGCATTCTGCTACAAGTCATTAATTTGTGAACCAAAAAAATTACATAAAGTATCTTGGGCTTTTACTTTTAATTAAATGATAGTATATTTAACTTTGCTTCTGTTTATTAACTCGTTGAAACATGTTTTCTTTAGACATAAAAACAATTTCTTTTAATGAAATGCTCCTCATTTATTAATGGAAAAAAACAATATGGATAATATATTTTCTTTGAAATCTATAAAATATCAACAAGTAAAAGCTGAAATCTTTAATAATAACTTCAATAATAGTATAAATCCGTTAATTTAACTTTTTCAAATTAAAAATAAACTTAAATAAGTATTTTAATTTCAGTTTAATAGTATTTTGTTTATTTTGTTTATTTTATTTTATTTTTTATTTTTTATTTTTTATTTTTTTTTTCGTACGATACTTCTGCCTCTCTTCTTCTTCTCCTTCTTTTTTTTTTGTTATAAAGAGGACAGCTGATATCAAAATTAATTATTATTACTATTAATTTCACATGTTATTGCTTCTAAAATAATGCACTTTCATGAAATGTATCACTTTTAGGTATATATAGTATGTTTAAGTAAAATGATAAAAAGTAATTTTAGGGGAGAGAAAAGCTTTTTCACAAAAAAAAAAAAAAAAAAAAAAAAAAAGAAGAAAGAAAGAAAGCGAAGTAATGCGTAAATGCAAAATGCTTTAAAGTTGCTTTCTGCTTTTTCTCAAAATGAGATTTTTAGCATTTTGCTTTATCCCAAAACATTATAACTCCAAAAGTTATAATTGAAACGTTGTGAAACTTTGACAAAATACTCTAGAGGAGTTGTTTTAAGGATTGATTTATGACAATGAATCTAGCTAATTTATTTTTATTATTATTATTATTATTATTATTATTATTTTGTCGATATAAGTTATGAACTACCATGTATATTCATGATATTTTCAGCATGTAAAAATGTTATCTTCTCTAAAATATTAAATAACACGGTTATAGTTTTGAGAGTAGTCCACTCCCTTAAGGACATTTCAATAATCTAAATAAAATTTACAGAATAAAAATATCTTTATTTAAATTTGACTTATGATGTTTTGTAAAAGTGATTTTTTTTTTCACAAATTTTATTCATATTTTGAGCCTAAATATCAAAATATTTTAAAATTTGCATATTTTTTTCAGGTTATTCACTGTTTTTTACTATATTCTATCATATAATGCACATAAATAGGCAATTTTTCAATTATTAAAAAAAAAAAAAAAAAAAAAAAAAAAATCCGACGGTAGGCAGGCATCTTAAAATTAAAAAATAATCCTCATATACATTTTTAAATTTTAATTTGTTACAAGACACTTCGTAGAATTATTATTTTAAGTTGATTTTCATTCCTAAAAAATAAATTATTTATGAGGAACTCCCGCTCCATTCCTTTACAAGCAAGTAATTTTATTCACTGCGTGGTTCTATTTTTCATTTGTTCAGTTCATTTAGAAGCGCATTGAAGCAAAATATTATCCATGCAAAAGACTATGAGAGCGAAAATTTCGAGATTTAAATAATTTTCTCTTTTAAATAAATATTATTAAAACAAAAATTACTCTTAACGTAAATTTTATAAATAAATTATTTGAATTTTCTTGTTTCACTGCATCAAAGAACAAGTTTGAGTTTTTGGGCTCTAATTAATTCGTGACTTTAGCAGGGATGGAACACGGGCGCAGAATTCCTACCAGAATCCGTTTAAGAAATTTCTCTACCTATAATATCGTCGATTTAAGAAGTAGAAAATTTTCTTACATTGATAGTGGTATAAATTCTGCTCCCGTGTTCCATCCCTGCTTTAGAGATGTTTTAAAATTAACTGTTAAAAAATACTGGTACAGAAAAGAATAAAATATGTTGCAAAAAAAAGTTATAAATGAAAACAACAATATACATATTAAAATGTAATTTAAAGAAGTTTAATAAAAAATAATTAAGTGTATTTTTCAAAGGGTTAGATAAATAATCTGGTGTGTCACTCACACGACTTTCTCTTACCCTGAAATTTAATACTGTAAATACAGGTTGCATAATAATAGGTAAGATAACGAGTACTGTTATGTAAACCTATGTTAAACAATTCAAATTAGGCTTCGGAAGGGTTTCATATGATAATTAGTTCTGTGTGAGGACCCCCCGTTTCATCAATGCACCTACATTTATATAGAATTTAATTCGACTATTAAAAAATAATTCTGTTTTTAAAAAATAATTTATTAAAACATTATTCAAAAAAATTATCTTTTATGATAATGCAGACGATTTCCATATTAGAGAAGTAGTATAACACTAAATATCCAAAAAAAAAAAAGTCCATTTTATTTTCAATAAAAAAAAAAAAAAAAAAAAAAAAAAAAAAAAAGATTTTTTTTTCTAAGTTTTTTTCCGTTAAAAGTAAAAAAAAAAAAAAAAAAAAAAAAAGATAATTTTGTTTTAAATTATGGTACAACCATTCGTTTTAAAGGTATTGGCGAGCTCTTTTGAAAGATACCCATCATGAAAATTTACTCCCCTCGAGGGGGGACTTCCCCCCTGGGGTGGAGGCGAGGCTCCTACATACACAATTTTTTTTTCCCTGTGGACTATCTCTATTACAAAAAATATATATTCGTTTCATTTGGTTTAGTGCAGTCTATAGATGTTAAACTTTACTTACTTGTAATTTCCCCCATAGACGTAATGTATTTGAATACTTTTGAGTGTCCCTGTACACGAACCATTTGCTTGATCTTAACGAAAAGTTTAGTGTAGCATCCTTACATGATACACATTTAGAATACCAAGTTTGAACTTTCTGCCATAATTTGTTTTTGAGATATTCTGATAACCGACAGACACACTCACAGACATACACACAGACCATTTGCTAAAAATATGATTTTCGTATTCAGGGGACCTCAGAACATGTAAATGTAACAAAAACTCGCGTTCTAAAATTTGTCCCCAAAACAATACTTTCTCTACCTTATGGGTAAGAGAAAGTAGAAAGGAATACTGTATTTACGAAAAAAAAAAAAAAAAAAAAAAAAAAAAAACACAAAATATAAAATCACAAAACTTGTTTGAGCACGGAAAATTAAAAAAAAAAAAAAAAAAAAAAGGTACATATTTTAAGAATCTTAAACAAAGGATCGGTTAAATATAAGATGAATTTAAAAAAAAAGCAAAAGCTTCACACACGCATGTATATGTATATATGTATATAGTATATATATATTTTTTATCACAGGTCTAAGTATAATAAACTTAAAAGAATAATGGTGAAAAACGTAGATAAGGATAACTTAGGGGAAAAAAAATGAAGATTTCTCCCACGCAATCTAGTTTGTCAACCTTAGGGCAAGTTAAGTCAACCTACGCACTTAAAAATAAGAAAGTAATGAAAGATAGGAGAAAGAGGGACAATAATCGCTAAAATAAATATATTGCCGCTTCTTTATTTGTTTAATGATATATTTATTTTTTAAGAATCAAAAGACTTTAAGAGTTATTTGAACGTTATTCGTAGACATAAAAACATCAGTTGACAACATGGAAAACAATAGTGATTAAATGGGCAAGTTTAATCTAATACCATGCTGGAAAAGCCATTTGTAATAATTAAAAAGATTTTTTGATTAGTGATTATTATTATTTTTGCAGTATACCACCGAAAATGCAAATTTGTTTCAAAACATCAACATACAATAGTTCGTAAATTTTGTAATAATAATTATGTTTTCTTTGTATTAGTTTTAAATGCAGAATAAATTACTGGATTTCTGTGAATTAGAAATTTCAGATATTCCAATATATGCTAGCAGACTTTCCTTCCTTAACCTTATCACTATAGTAAATCAAATAAAAAAATTATAATAATCACTATTTTTTATGTCACTTTATAAATATAAGTTTGGAGGGAAAAGGCATAGCCGGTTAACCGTATGAAAATGAATGAAGAGTTCTTTCCTTCTATTTATAGTTCTTAATCTAAAACATCTTTGCACTTAATCTGAGACTTCTACCCAAAACAATTAGGGAGTACTGGGGTTGGAAACTTTAAACGTTAAATTTCATTTTTTCCGAAACTATTTAAGATAGGTCATCGAGGTCGAAACTATTTATAAATGACTATAAATTGTATATTAGCATATATTTCTTCGGAATTTTCGCGCGATTAAAAATGGTAAAAAAATCATTAGTTACTTTTTCGAATATAAAAATAGGGGGAGGAGAGCTAGAGTTTAGTAGACACAATGTATGGCCACACCTAGTGTTTGGAAAAGTAAAATTATCTATAACGAAGAAAAAACATGCCAAATTAAAAAAAAAGGTAGGGAAACAGTGTTTTTTTTTCTATACGCAACTGCTTAAAATATATATATATATTATTTCAGGAACTTTTAGTAATCATATGTCAGAAGCTAAATAAAGCAAATAAAATGGAAAGGTTTGTAGGTTCCATGAATATGTAAAGGAAGTATATATTCACTTTAGTGGAAATTATAAAGGTTTTAATATTGAAATTTCTGAAGTTAAATGAATTGAGCGAAGAGAAAAATAAATGTGTACCAAAGGCGCGTACAAGAATATATATTTAATAGGATAATTAAAAGATAAATTTTCAAAAGCAATAATTATTTCTGAATACATTTCAAGGAAATGCATTTTTTTTTTTTTTTTTTTTTTTTTTAATTTACATACGGTCTACATATATAGAATCAAATAAACTAAGTTTTCTTCTTCCTTTTTTTTTTTTTTTTTTTTTTCAAAATCGCAAAAAGATATCCTAATTTAGTTTTCCAGTTTTATTCTCATTTAGTAGGTAAATTATGCATATGTATATAATAGATAAATGTTCATATACATTTTAAATGTTTATACAAGAAACGATTTAAGTTAAAAATAAATATATAATAATAATTAAATGAAATAAAAAAAGAAATGATTTAACTCATCTTTGGGGAAAAATAATAATAAATAAATAAATAAATAAAATTAAATGTAGGATTTTTTACATTTTTGCGTATATGACTCATTCGACATGAAACATTAAACAAAAATATATTTTCGAAAGTTTCCGCTGCCTCTTTTTAGTATTTTTGTTATATTTTCCAAAGTATCATTGTATTCTTATAGCTACCCCACTTCTTTCTTCTCTGTTATTTAACTCATATCCTGTCAAAATAACATTTTAATTTATTGCAGAGCATTATTAATACCCGGCCTTTCTCCACATCACTTTCTTGGAGTATATTTTTCTTCTTGTTTAAAAGTTATTACATGTTGGAAAAAATTTCACGACAAATAAAACGATAGGGTAAAAAAGGGCGGGTACTAATAGTGATCCGCAATAAATTAAAATGTTGGCATGGCTGCATAATTGTTGTGTATTTTTAATCAGTTTTATGACAGAAATATCTGTTTTTTTTTTTTTTTTTTTTTTTATGTTATCTTATTGCCATGCGTGTTATGTGAAAGTAAGTTTAACATACTGAAGAGCACTGATTACTTACACTACAACAGATGCCAAATTTAGCACTTTTTGGCAATCGGAAAATTTTATTAAAGATTTTTTTAACATAGGTTTCACTGATTAAATAAATTAAAAATTTCAGGCAGCCAAAAAGTTCTTAAACTGGCAACTATGCACATTAAAAATTTATCTATAACACTTTGCCGGTCCTATTTAATTCCACACCTCTCGTTCAAAAGGGCTAATTTTTTTTTTTTTTTTTTTTTTTTTTTCAAGGATTGAAATTTCCCTTTCTAACAATAACAATATCCAGCATTCATATCGGAATAAATTTCTCTATTAAGTTTATTCTTATAAACGCATTGCATATGAGTATTCAAGTGTTTTCAAGAGAAAGCTTTGCTCATTTTAAATAACAATAATTCTGCCCCGATATATATTAAGATGTAAATAAATGCATAAAGTAATAAACTAGAAGTATAACATTGCTATATATCTCATAAATAAAGTACACGTGTATGTACATAATTATTGCCTAGAATGAATTACTATAATGGGGAAAAGACGATAGAAAGAGTGTAGACTTCTATCGATTAAAAACTCCGTAAAAATGCATGTCCCACGTAACATTTTTTAAATGCACTTGTAGATGGTACAGATAACAGAAAGTATATTCTTTAGTCATAAAAAATTATAACTATTATATTATAACAGAGAGACCCATGATTCTTTCTTGCTTCTTCTTCTTCTTCTTCTTTTTTTTTTTTTTTTTTTAAATAATTTTAAAAATTTTCAAGAATGAAAAAAATCCTCTTTTTCTGCAACCAGTAGAATTTCTAAGGTTTAATTCCTAACTCCAAAAATTCATCGAGAAAATTTTCAGCAAAATTTTACTTCCATAGCTCATTGGAAAATATTCATTAATATCTTCTCTTCTAATTTTGTTCGTTAATTCTGGTGGCTCTTAATGCACGTAATTAACCCTTTGCTGGCCCTAACGCACTAAACCGTTCTAAACAGAGTTGCCAAATTTAAGTACTCTTTTATTCAATTAAGTACTCTTTTATTTTGAAGAATAATAATTGGTATAAAAAATAGAAGATTAACTTTCGAAGCAGAGTTCCCAAATTTTATAATTTATTCACGAGCATTTTTAGCCCCGCCTCTTTTTCATAACGGAAATTTTGAAAAATGATTTTCTTCTTATTTAATCGTTGTCATATATTAAAGAGAAATAATCCACAAAATTTCTGGTGCGAAAAGAAGGCGGGGCTAAAAATGCTCTTGAATAAATTATAAAAGATGGGAACGCTGTTTCAAAGTGATTAGGCAACCATTATGTTTAAAATTTAGTGGCGGTTATTGCAAAAAAAAAAAGTCCTAAATTTGGCAACTCTGACCACAGAAATAAAATTAAATAGGACCGGCAATGGGTTAAATCGCCCTTGAAAGATCTAAACCTTTTAAACGTTCATTTAACTATTATTCTTAATGTATACAAATACGTTATTAAAAAATAAGATTTACTGATGCGATACCCATACCTACCAACATTCTAATTAATATTTCGTAGTCTTGTTAGTACCTGACATTTTCTTACACCAGTTTATTTTTAGAGTAATTTTCTTCTACTGTCATTATGGTTAAATTAAAAAAAAATATATAAAATATAAAAAATAAACTTAAAAGTAAAAAGACTGGTGCCGAAAAAAAGGCGGTTACTAAAAATACTACGGATTGTTAACACTAGAGCCCCTAAATAAAATAATAGGTCGGCGCATCACCGCCATTTTTTTGCCTCCGAAGAGGACAGCAATCCCGCTTGGCGTCTTTATCGCTTCCCTAATGATTTTAAGAAATCTTGATCTGAAGCTAATACGGTCAAGATAAGAACAATAAACAACAATAATATTCCTAAAACCACATTTTTTTTCACAGTACATTCTCAGGATGTCATTTTATTCTGAGGATATCCTATGGATGTACTGAGGTAAGATGTTTCTTTTACAAAATGTCGCCAAAACTGAAATACACAGTAATAGAAGGTCTGTGAACACTTTATATTCACTTCTTGTATGATTATAGCAGTTTATCGCTAAACAAACTTCCATATCATAGTTTACTTAGCTAAAATTATGAAATATAATAAAACAAATTACTCTAAAGTAACGTAAGACGATAAAAAAATGTTTGTCGTTTGTTTATCAGAGAAACGCGCTGGATACATGTGGCAACCCTAAGGCAACAAAATGCCTGATGCGCCAGCTCGTATATATAGGAGCCTTAGTTAACACTTTCGCGACCGCTGACGTAGATTCACGTCATTTGAAGATCTGTAACTCCTCCAGTGGGCGTTTCTTTCACAATTTGTATGTTATTTATTTCTTAAGCATGTACCCAATATTCATATTTATACAATCAAATATACAATGGATACGAATACGTTGATTAGACAGAATATAATTATAATGCATATCTATTTCTAATATAAATGTGAATAAAGAAAATTTTGTTCTGAAATATTGTACCTTAGAAGAATAACGCATACAGGTGGATTTTACTGTCAAAAAACAAAAACATACGTTCGCGAAAGAAATTAATTAGAATGTTTGCAGGTATGGCTACCTCATAGTTCTTACTGATACCAATTAAAGTTTCAAATTAGCTTACAGAATATATATATATATATATATATATATATATATATATATATATATATATTCACAAATAAAATCATTTGGTGAAAAGAATGAGAAAATGCAGGAAGCCACTTGAAACAATTGTTTAAATACAGTTTATAAAACAATGATCTAAAGCATTACGAAATTTTAAATGTAATAAATATATCACGTTAATGATTTTATTTCTACAGTATTTAATATCGGATTACAAATTATATATTTGAAGCGTTCCGAAAATCCATAAAATATTTAAAATAAAAATTATTTTTACTTTTTTGAAAAATAATATGTGTGAGAAATGATTGCTTAGCAATGATAGAAAAGATTTTCACTAATGGCTTTAAAATAAATTCTAATTAATTTTTGAAGTAAATGCTTCTCGGCTTTTTACTTTTTAAGTGTAATAAACTGGAAAATATATTTGTTTATTACTAAAAGCTCATTATCTAAAGAAAAGTAATTATTTTAAAAGTACTTAAAATCGTATATTTTAAAAACTATTTTAAGTAGTTCTCTTGGCGCAATATTCCCAAATAAACAATTTTCTAGCTGCTTATAAACGATTTTAAACGTCAAAGGGGCATTTTATGTTAATGATAAATTGGTTTATTATTTTACAGCAATAATTAGAATAAACTAAGAAAATTAATTTAAATTTTTTAAAAATCTATGCTTTCTTTTGTAAAAGCTTTAAATTTAAATGTATTTTATAATAAATAAATAAATAAATAAATAAATAATAAGTATTTTCAACGATCTAATAATTACAATGAAAAGAAATTAATTGCTTCAACAATTTTTCCATCGAAACGAGTCTATTTAGTGTCTAAATATTAGTAGAAGAATACGAAAATAATACAGCTGTTAACATCTAAAAAACTAACCAAAAAAAAAAAAAAAGTAAAGAAAGAAATAAAGAATTATATAAATATGTATATATCAGGGATAAAAGATTTATGCGTTTTTTGCTACAACTATTTTTATACAGAAATATTTATGCATTTACAGGGATGGAACACGGGCGCAGAATTCATACCGGAATCTGTCTAAGAAATTTCTCTACCAGTAATAACGTTGTTTTAAAAAGTAGAAAATTTTCTCACATTGATTGTGGTATGAATTCTCCGCCCGTGTTCCATCCCTGCATTTAATAGTAATTCATTGTGATTTAAAATTATAGATATGCATAGCTACCAACATCCTAATAATTATTCTGTAGCCCTGTTAGTACCTGCTCTTTTTTCTGCACCACTTATTTATTATAGTATTTTTCTCCAAATATGATTACCATTAACACTTTCGCGACCGCTGAATTAGATTCACGTCATTTGAAAATCTGTGACTCCGCCAGCGGGCGTTCCTTTCGCAATTTGTATGTTATTTATTTCTTAAGAATATATCCTATATGCATATTTATGCAATCAAATAAACAATGATTACGAATACTTTGATTAGAAAGAATATAATCATAAAGTTTATCCATTTGTAATATAAATGTGAATACAGAAAATGTTGTTTTGAAATATTGTAACTAGGGAGAATAACGCCTACTGTCGGAACTCACCGTCAAAAAGACAAAAACATACAGTCGCGAAAATGTTAAATAAGAAGAAAATACTTTAAAAAGAGATAAAAAGGCTGGTACTAACAATTCTACGGAATATTAATTAAGATATTGGAATATTAATTATACGGAATATTAATTAAGATATCGATTTTATTGTTTAAAAATAGTGGAAGCGATAAATTGAAAAAATTCTCAATCGATTTGATAATATTGTGTTAAGTATTCAAAATATTTCATTAAAATATTATGATAATATATATATATATATATATATTCCTGAAACTAGAAAGTTTATTATAAGTTAACTATATGTTAATTGCTGGTCTTTAGTCACTTTCTACCCTGTACTCACAATGGATAATGCAAGTCTAGAGCTAAAATTTTGATATGATAATTTAAGTTGATCTCTATGCTTTTTGCCATGATTAAGACGAAATAAGCCAGTTTTTCTGTATCACGTAGATAATTTTTTCAATACAGGGTGTTTGTCGACACAACTTCTTCGTGACTATTCCGCCAATATAATTATATAATAACTTTTATAGTATGTTTCATGAAAACATACTAAGAACTGCAGAAAATGAAGAAATTGTAGCGTAATTGCCAACATCCTAATAAATATTTCGTAGTGTTGTTGACCCTATCCTTTTTTTCACACCGGTAAATTTTTAGAGTCATATTCTTCATATGCAATTAGGATTAAATAAGTAGAAAAATACTCTAAAAAGATACTGTTGTGAAAAAGAAGGTGGGGCTAACAATACTACGGAATATTTATTAATATGTTTGCAAGTATGCTGTAGACAAACTGTATTGACACAAACCTATACGTGATAGAGAAATACTGGCTTCATTTTCGTTTTCAGAACACAAAAATATTATGTATCAGATAGAATTTTAATATCAAATTTCGCCAACATTAACTTTGTAGACTTGCGAAATTATTCTGTACTACATCTAGGTGAAGGCATGCTAATTTCATGTCTAAATCACTTTAGTACATTTTCTGAAGCTTTTATGTCTTAGATTATTGATCAGCATTTATATAACTACTAATGCAGCATACTACAATTCATCATGGAAACGTACAAGAAACTGCCGAAAATGAAGAAATTGTGTCTGCAGACACGCTGTTTTGGTAAGAATCTGTACATGATAGAGAAATACTGGCTTCATTTTCGGCTTCAGCGCACCAAAAAGTGTATGTATCAGATAAAATTATGCAATGAAATTTTGCAAACATTATTTTTGCAGACTTTTGAAATTATTCTGTACTACTTCTAGCTGAAGACACGCTAATTTCATATTTAAGTCACTTTAGTACATTTTCTGAAGCTTTCGTATCTTAGATTGTTCATCAGCATTTTGGTACTAACAATAGTGTTAAGCCAGAGCAATTCGGATTCAGTAAAGACCAATCATCTCTCCACAAATTTATTGACTTTCATAAATTATAAATTCTCGGTCACTTATTAAATTTATTTATTATTACTTTATTTAAACCGAATATTCCAAAAATATCCAGCAAATTAATTAAACTTTAAAACTGCTTCACTGACATCAATTTAATGGAAGCACTACCGTTTTCGAAAGAATGTGGTTTTTCTTCTTCAAGTACGACAAACACATATTTTTAAAACACAGTTTATTTATTTATTTATTATTTTTTATGAAAAAAAAGAAAAAAGAAAATTATTTAATCGAATAATAAAAAAAAAAAAAAAAAAAAATTACAAGCATAGAGAAATTAGATTTTCCACTTAAGTTTTATCTCGATTAAGAAAAGAAATTCTATATTAAACGTGATAAAATTGTTAATGAAATATCTCAGGATATCTTTGCTGTCTACAGCTTGAAAAAAAATTGTTTAATTTGGTTGAATAATTTTCTTTCTTTTTGTAAAATAATAATAATAATAATAATAATAATAAATAATTAAGTAAGTAATTGTACTAAAAATGAATAAATATATAAATAAAATAAAAAATAAAATAAATCCTTCCCAATTTTTTGTGTTTTTTTCTCTTGCCTCCTATGTTTGTTGTGTTCCTTTCTGATTGTTTTATTAATGCTGCTATTCAAGTGGTTGGTTGTGTTACACCTGCTCCCTTGGGCTCTACCTACTTCCAGTCTTGCTTTTGCCTCCAAGGCTCGAGGTTTTGCAATTAATGAAGAAAGGCCACGTCCTTTCGAAACCGGTAGTGTTTACATTAATTTTATGAGGTGTGAAGGCGGTTTTAAATTTAATTATTTATTGTACACCAATTTTTTAAATTTATCATAGAGTAAATTTTTCAATAATATGTATAAATGGACATGCATTTTTAAATCTACACCAATCTGAATATTAAAGAAGAAGATACTTGTATTACTTATATTACAATTATATACTTTTTGACAAATTATCATTAAATATTAGGTTTACCTAAAAGTTTTGTAATTTTGAATTACAATATTGACATCGGGAACTTATTAGGGATAATATATAAGATGTTCTTAGGTAACGTTTATGATGATAATTGGTAAAGTACCACATAAGAACAGAACATTTCGGTAGATATAATATACATATGTATATGTCTATATCCCTCCCGCTCATGATTGGTATGCTGGTAACCGTCCTGGTCTGTCTCTTCTGTCCTGAGGCACAAGATCCGCACAGACTGCATTGGTCAGACTGCGTAGTGGCCACATCAAAAGCTTGAAATTCGTAGATAAAGTAAAGACTTATTCTTCTTGCCCTTGTTCCTGTCCTGCTTCTCCTGCTCATGTCATTAACTGTATTGGCGAGGCAGCTGTGGAGTGAGGAGGGTTATGGACTTGTGGTTCTGTAGAGCGACATGATATCATGAACCTGGTCTAGGATTTTTGGTCCAGGGGGCAGGGAGACAGGAAACAACAACAACAACATATGTATGTATATATATATATATATATATATATATATATATTAGGAGGCACTACTTTTCGTCAACATTTCCCATAGTGTTTCTAAATGGACAGTCTTAAAATGTATGACACTATTTTTCCCAATCTGGAAGAAGAAAACAGAGATGAATACAAAAGTAAGTTTAGTGTTTTATATTCACCACTGTCATTAAGATTTTACTTAATAACATTTTTGATAAAAAAATCCATATTTAAATAACACATACGTGTTAATTTCAATCAATTTCTTATCGCCAGACATAAATTTTACCCATATTAATTCAGAATATTAATTTATCTATCAATAATAAATTGTATTTATATACTCCTATCTACATCCATCTCAACATACACATATCAAGTGTAGTCGATAACTGTGATCGCAGCTAAAACGCATATCGATCAATTTAGTGCCGAAATACAGTTGTGAGACACATTCTCGATGTGCCTTCATAGTTGCCATTTATTGCCCATTTTAAATAACACTATTTCTGTATTGTTTTGCTTTATTTAAACCCTTAAGGTGCAGTGTCTTTGCCATGAAGATGCAATTACTATGTCCAAACCAAAGTTTGTAGAAAGTAAGCAGGGCAATCTCTATGGCAGTGTTGGGTATAATTGATTAAAAAGTAATTGAATTACAATTGAATAACAATTAAATTACAATTATTTTACTGTTAATCGATTAACAAGTATTTCATTACAAATAAATTGAATTACTTATTCAATTTATTTATAATCAATTACTTGTTAATCGATTGACAGTAAAATAATTATAATTTAATTGTAATTCAATTACTTTTTAATCACTTATGCCCAACACTGCTCTGTGGGGAATGTGACCGCTCGATTGTGTGCCATTTTGAGCGGTAATCGCCTTATCAAAACCTTTTATTCTTAACATATTTTAGAAAAAAATGATTACAATATTATTAGTTTGCCTGAAAGTAATTATTTGTCATTATAAATTATAAGATTTCTCTAACCTGTCCTGCAATGTAAATGTTTAGTTTACTTGTATATTTTCTTTTGCTTACTCGTAATATTTTGGTTGACGTTTTTTTGCCACCCACCGCTGCAGGCAATCGACACTGCCGTAGTTGGACATTTTTTTAGCATTACTCTTTGCCGCTTAACTTGTACTCACTTTTGCCCCTGCTAAAATTCATACTGGATATTTTTTAACAAACTTTTACTTTTATAACTTAGTGGAACAAGTCATTTATTTCTTTTATTTTAACTTTGTTCGTAAATTCTAGTGGGAGTTTAATTTAAATGAGCTAATTACCTTGAGCCTCAAAATGTTAAAGGCAGAAATTCTTCAATAAAAAAAGAAAACTGTTCTAAAGTAGTGATTATGAACATCGTCTTATTAAGCACGAGGCTCATTCTCACTTTTTTTTTTTTTTTTTTTTAAATAAACAATTGCAATAACAAGCAGAAATGTTTCACTAAAATTAAGAGAAATTTTTTTTTTCATAAAATACTGGTGTCTAGCTGAAACTCGATTTTTCGACATCACTTTTCTAATGAAACAGAGGTACTTTTTATAAAAATAAATTTCTAATGAAACAGGGGTTATACTCCCCGGCGTTTTATCTGAACACTTACACTCAGAAGAAATTTCTATCTTTTTTGCTACTACTATCTGGCCTCGCACCGTTATTAAAAATTAACGCTGATTTTATTTTAATGTCACAACGTCACTTATCAATAACCTTATCTAAAAACTGGATGATTGCTAACTCGCTAATTTTCTAATTTTCTGTGGAATCTGGAAGATTGCAAGCTCATAATTAATATATATATATATATATATATATATATATATATATATATATATATATATATATATATATATATATATATATAAAATAAATGATAATTAATGGGAAATATATTTATGCCTTGATTATTGTATTAAAGTTAAAAAAAAGGAGCTACAAAGCTAAATATGTAAAGCTTGCTTTGCCTTTTAATTAAGAAATAAAACCCTCTACGCAAATTTTCTTTTGCTAGCTATTGTACCCGTTTTTCGGAATGTAAACGGCAATAGACATTATGTTTTTTTGACGTAGAAAAATTTTATGTTCAAATCAGTGCACAAACAATTATGCAAAATAATATAAAAGAGAAAATTGACAAATTGTACTTATTAACGATAATAACCTATTTTCTCTTTATCAGCATACTATAGTAAGCTTCAATTAAGATAAATATATATATATATATTTTTAATAATATACTGTGAAAAATAATTACATTTCTGTGCGAAGAACGGGCACAACAGCTAGTATATAAATATATATCAATGCGAAGTGGCCTAAAAAGAAAAAAAAAATAGTTGGCATAGGTGGACTCTGCTCAGTTCCCCACCATATTTATGTTCTCATAAATTTCTAGTGCGAGACATATTATAATCCTATTAAAAGAAATAAATTTGACGAAAGCTTGATACAGTGACAGAATTAAATCCCCGCCTAATAGGCTATCCACCGTTCACTTCGATATATTTATCTTATTCTAATCTATTAATTTATTTTACCAAGTTCAATTCTGTTCTTTAGTTTTCATGCTAGTATTTCCAATGTAATAATCCTCAAAATCCATATTTATATGAAAAATTTACAATTGCGCTATGTTAATAAATCTTAAATTACGAATAATTTACGAAATTTTCCTATTAGAATATTTGTATTCAATCATGTTCAAACAAATATCATAAATGCAATTTTGAAGTTGTCTAATTTATTTATGATCCTCAAAATGGAAGTTTATGCTCAATTTTGCTTTATTCTGACATGTTAAGTAAATCGTAAATTCCAAATAACTTACGAATTTTTTTAAATTGGAAAAATCGTAGTCTATGATATTCATGCCGGTATCCAAAATAATATTTAAAAATGGTTTGACATCTTTACGATGAAAATATCCCTCAAGATTGACGTTTATGTGAAATTTTGCTCTATTCTGCCATGTTAAGAAATTCGTAAGTTTCCAATAACTTACGAAATTTTTATATTGGAAAATTCATGGCCATTAATATTCATGCCAGTGTTTTAAATAATATTTCAAAAGTAGTCTGACATCTTTACGATGAAAATATCTCTCAAAAGTGGCGTTTATGTGAAATTTTGCCCTATACTGCCATGTTAAGAAATTCGTAAATTTCCAATAACTTGCGAAATTTTCAAAGTAGCATATTTATAGTTACTCATGTTCATTCCGGCATCAAAACTGATATTTTAAAACTGGTCTGACATTTTTACAGTGAAAAGTTTCCTTTTAATGCACGTTTAAGTGAAATTTTGTCCTAGTCTCCCATGTTAAGAAAATCCTAAATTTCTAATAACTTACGAAGTTTTTTAATTCGAATGTTGCAAATGAATAGGGTTCTTGCCAGTATTGAAAGTAATATTTTAAATTTGATCTGACCTCTCTGCGATCATTTGTTCGTGAGATATCGTGTAAACAGACTAACAAACTAACGGACTAACACACTAACGGATTAACACACTAACAGACACCCTACAGAGAGACACCATACAAATTTTGTCATTTTCGGATTCCTCACACCTGAAAACGTATAAAAAGGTCTAAAAACCGAGGTCGAAATTTTTCACGATTACGTAAGTTCCGCATACCTACAGTATGATGGGGAACTAAAAAAAGAATTAATAATAAAAAAACATTAAACAGATTTTCATTTAACATAGCTAAGAACCCTTCCGATTAAATTAGCGTTCCAAAGTAATAAAAAAAAATATTCAGATCAATCTATTCGTTATGGAGATACAGGGGCAAACAAACACACAAGCAAGGTTTGAAATTTATAACATCCTTCATTTTTGTTCGGGACTTAAAATAAAGGCACATCATATCATCGAATTAAATTATTAGAAAAGATTACCTTTCTAAAATAGTGGATTGAAATATATGGGGCGTAACATTTCCATCTTTATGTTAACTGAAATTTAAGTCCGTTTCATATGCGTTTTACATGTTTACAAATATGATGGACTATGAGAATTGTAACTTGCTCTATTACATCACTAGAACAGCATTTGGAGTATGGGTTCATTTAGTCCGAATGCTATTAATTCTTGTTTTATCGATCGTTTATTTATGACCGTCTCTCAAATCTATATGCAAATCCAAGTGTATTAATATGCGAAATATCAGAATAGTATGTCAGTAATGTGTGATATATTAAATGACAAAGCAGCATAATACTTGCATAATGAACGAAGTAACATGGTCTTGGAATATTACATTACATGCCCTAAGATATTTAAACGATGACAAGTGTGTATTCCATTAAAATATGCTTACTTTGAAATACAGATAATGGTTGTGTAAATGTTTCAGCATATAGAAATGCATTACGCATTCATTTTAATATATACAGATGATTTCTTAAAATAATTAATTTATGCATATTCTTGTTAACTGGAAAACTCATTTACATTTAAATTATCACCGCTTTCTAATTCTCCTTTTCACCTTTAAATATATAACTTGATATAATTAATGTATTTCATAAGTATAAGTATGTTATTTACTTAACTTCCAATATATAATATATAGTTTAATACTGATATTCTCAGGGAATATGCAAACGCTTGGATTGCCTTGTGAAATTTCTTAAATCTAATTTTATTGATAAGTATTTTTTTTAATGCCTCGTCCCATCATCCAGGAGTGTAAATTTGGTGCAAAACTCATACCGTTATTTATTTTTAAAAATTCTCTATTCATAAAGTCGTTCGTTGAAGAAGAAAATGTTATTTCATAAATACTGGTATGAGGTTTGAGTCGAATTTTCACCCATGACTAGTCAAAAGCCTTATGTTTTTTCTAGTTTATTTCTTTAGAATTTAGTTGTTGAAATTATCGTTTCTTGCACGCAGTATTCATGTTTCATCTATTATATTTATATTTTTATATTTACATATTTGCGTATGGCGTGTGTCTATGCGTATTTTAAAGCATATAGAAGATTCATCTGTAGAAGTTTTGTTTTAACTAAAATTTTTGTTCTAATTATATTCTTTAAGAATAAAATTTTAATATTTATTCAGCTATGTATTAACAATATACTTTGTTTGTTAAAAAGATTAAACATTTGCATTCTTATTATTAATTTTTGATTCTAGTATATATTTTCAAATATCATTTTTGCTCACGCATTTATATTAGATAGTATGCTATGGCTTATACAAAATTTTATGAGATGCCAGTCTATAGAACAAAATTACTTAGCGGTTAATAGGAACAAAAGAATATCAACACAGATTTTAACAAACAACAATTTATGCATTCACTAAGATGTAATTTTAAGCAACAGACGGCAATTGTCCATTTGAAAAATCACGGAAAATATCTAGTAGCAGCTCTACCACGTACTTCATATATACCAAGATAAAACATATGACATATTGCTTAATATGCATCTAATATTTTTAATTTTGTGTGAATATATCCACTGGTTATGGATCATGAAAATCGTTAGTTGAAAAATCGTAATAAATGCTGTATAGAATTAAAAGACAATATATGTATAGTGGTATTCAACTAAATTTTATTCAGTATAGTTTTTCAGAGAAGTATCTTTCATATTATGTTTGTAATTATTCTATATCATAGAATCTGAGATATAACTATCAAACACGTCGGGAAACGGGCGTTTGAACAGCGCCACCTGTTTAACAATAAGCACCAAAATTATACCTGTGCGGTTTTTCAAGTTAGCTGTTTTAGATATCAAGTGTGGTTCACTTATGTACTAGAGAATCTGAGACATATCTTTCCGATTAATGTGAAAAATATTATGCATAAAAGAGCCTCCTGTCGGTCGATATTTACCAAAAATGGACCAATATATATATATTATCATATCTATCTCACATATAAAACTTTGTCCATTTATACACGAACGCGGAGATACAGCCTTCTCGTAAAAGGTAAAATTTACAGAATACTAGCGCAATCTATTGACCAATATGCATGAAAATAGAATCAGTGTATAATAGCCATTATACACAATTTTATAATAGCAATCACACACGTCCATTTTAATGTACATATACACTTAAAATTAGCCTTATCGAAAATTCTAGAAATTGAACTCTAGCAGTGTCACAGGCTGGGCTTTATATGCTAATCAGCACCATATTAGGTCCAGGTCCATCTAAACGTGAATTCCATACATTGTTTAACAACACAATGTGTTGGCACAACAAGATTTTGGCAACAGGCATACATGCAAACAAACAGACATTCCATCTAAAAATGATAAATTCCTGTTCTGGATATCTTTAAAAGTGTAAAATCATCTAAAGTCCAGAGCTGCCAACCTAATCCGGCAAATTGTTAACGCCTACTGAAAAACGCCCCTTTTTCTACACCACTTGATTTTTAGAGCAATTCTCTTCAAATATATCTATGATGAATTAAGTAGAAAAATACTCTAAAAATTAAGTGGTGTAGAAAAGGGGGCGTTTTTCAGTAGGCGTTAACAATTTGCCGGATTAGGTTGGCAGCTCTGAAAGTCGGAAATCTAAAAATTTCACGAATCCAATGCGTTTTGCATATGTGAAAGGAAGAATGTGAAACTTGAAATATACTTATAATACTAAATTGGTTAACAATTGCATTTGCCGAAGAAATACAAGATCGTGAAAATATTTTATTGCAGTTAGAAAGCTAATTTTGTTCATTATTTGTTGATTTTATTTATGGATAAATGAAAAAATCGAGTGTTATATATATATATATATATATATATATATACAATGCAAGAAAAGGAAAATCAATTCAACATAAAGTAGGTATTTTTAGAACTAACAATAATACTAAGATTGTTGCGCAATTGCAGCATAACAAATAATAAAAAAATTTGACTACGAGATTTTGCTGTATCTATACGTATGAATGTCTCCTGTGTTCATTTTAGCTATTTTTACGGTGTTGTGTGTGTATTTGTCTGCATGCGTTTGTATATGCGTACCATAGATGCCAGCATTTTAATTTATTCCGGAATATTTTTAGCCCCGCCTTTATTTCCTACCACTTATTTTTTAAGGATAAATTTTTCTTATTTTATCGAAGTTATATGTTGGAGAAAATTTTTCTATAAATAAAATAGTACGAAATAAAGGTAGGGCTAAAAATACTCCTCAATAAATTAAAATATTGGTATCTATGGTATATGTGTATGTATGTGAGTGAACAAGATAACGTCTAAATGCTTTGATCGGTTGAGCAGAAAGGTGGTAAATATATTATAGGCCATGGTTTCACGAACTGTATAAATTATGATGAGTCTAACACATTTTACAAGGACACAAATAAAAATGTTATCATTAGTGCCTATGGATTCTAATTATCTAAAGTACGATAGTGTCTAAACGCTTTATTCTTTTGAATTAAAAGTTAGTAGCCATGTTATATTTCATCGTCCTACGAACTGTAAGATTTTAATGTACATAGCTTTTGTAGTGTTTCTAAAGGGAACAAAAAAATTTCGTTAAAATATGGCCGATGACTCAAATTATTTAATGTGTGATAGCGTCTAAACGCCTTATTTGATTGAGACAAAAGATGGTAAGTATCATATATGTGATTATCGTAAGATTTGTATACGTTTTATGACAGTAGGATTCATAGTTCATTTACAGGGACACAAAAAGAAGTTATTTATCATTACGTACTAAAGACGTGAACAATTTGAAGTGTGCTAGCATCTAAAATCTACATTCGTTAAATATATAAATTGATAGACATATTGAGGGAAAAACAATACAGATTTGCATGAATGTAAAACTTAGCGTTTTTTATTTATTTATTTATTTTTTGCCCATACATAAATTTGAATTTTTATACTTTGCTGTCCATAGGCTTAAACTATTTAAATTTCGCTTTAGTAATGTTAAATTGTTTAAAACATAAAAGAGTAAATAATTGCCCTGTTCTGCATGAAAATCAGCCCCGCCACCATTCCTGCAAATTCTTATGTAAAATGACCTCCTGATTCCGAATGTGACGCTCATTTTGCGCCCATCACCCATCTTTTTTTTTTTTTTTTTTTCCCACCCGTTTTTATCATTGTTCGGTAATTTTATGGCGATGAATTTGGTTTCCAGTGGAGAAAAGAATTATTTTAACTGTTAACTATCTTCTTAGGAGCTACAGAGGTGAAAAATTCTAAAACATAAACATTTGTAGCAAAGGGTAATTTTAAGGAGAGGGGGGGAGCCATTGAAATTATACATTACATTTATTATATTTTATTAATCTGTAATTGTTATTATTATTTATACACTATACATTTTTGTTTTTAATGTTGAATAATCCTTTTCCATCCACCAAATCAAATTCATGGCCATAAGTTTACCGAACAGAGATAAAAAATGGGGGAAGGTGTGGCACCCCGAGAAAACGGTGAGTGACTAGGCAAATTGGAATCATAGGTATCTTGGCTTAATTTTTCTTTTCTTTTTTCCTTCCTTCTTCTTCTTTTTTTTTTTTTTTTTTTTTACAGCGCAATGTTATTTAATATCGTCATCTTACCATTTATCGTTCTTTGACAGGAGAGCACAAATTTATTTTCACACATTAAGATCCACCAAACAACATAGAACTTAAAGAAAAAAGCTCAAAATATCTAATATTCTTTTCGTTTTGTTTATGTTATTACGATTCCATTATTTATTTATTTATTTATTTATTTATTTTTAATGTAATTAAACATGAATTAATCGATAAATATTTGGAAAGTCAAGTGAAATTACACAAGGTTATTTTTAGAGTTACAACGTTAAAGTAAAAAAAAAAAAAAAAAGAAAGAAAGAAACTGGAATATGATATTATTTTAAGCTTACATAGATCTTCTTTTGGAAAGTATTATTTGAGCAGTTCAGGAAATAGAAAATATTATTTATAGATAGTTTTATTATAGATTTCATGCGAAAACATTTCATACATAGTTACGATACCAAATCCTCAGGGTTCTTGAAAAATATCGTTTCAGGCATGTTTCACATTACATATATATTCAATGTTATAATATTAAAAATACAAAATACATCGTAGCAGTATTGAAATATACATAAATTGTTTACAAAAAAATCTTATTGAATAAAATATAAAAAGTTTCAATATAAAAAGAAACTGTTAACAAATGACAATATTATTCAAGTAAAAGGTTTCTATACATTTTATATTTTAATTCTTTAAATATATTAAACTAAACTGAAAATAAGTCATCTCAGCAAATAAAAAGTGGAATAAAGTTGATCTGATATTTTCGCTTTCTGAGTTTTAAAGCAGAATATTTTAAGGATCTTCTATTTTTTAAACATTTAACTGACATTGATCGCTTGAAAAATATATCGATAAAAATGAAGTCCATTTTTAAAAAAACAGGTATATAAGAGATAACATTAACGTGATTGGTAATGCCTAGACATTTTTGCCTGACTCTTCCACAATCATATTTAGATAGCTATTTTACCGTTAATTGATCGTAGAAACATACTATGGAAGATTACTATACAGCGTCCATCGTGACGCAAGAATCAAGGAAAAAATACTAACCGTAGCAACTTGTAATTAAACTATTGCGAAATGGAATCGCTTTTCTAACGTTTATTAAATACTTTAGTGCATCTATTAATTCAAGAACATTTTTTTAATTTTCTTTAATAATTAAATTTTACTTTTCACAGTTTAGTCAATCCACTATTTTTGTTTTACAAGAAATGTAATGTCTTTCTATATATATGTATGTATATATGTGTGTATCGTTCTACATATATGTGTGTATCTTTCTTTCTCTCTATATATATGTGCGTGTGTGTGTGATTATAGAAACCAGAAATTTATCTTTATCAAGTAATTACTTTTAAGTTTAAGGACAATTATGTTTATAAATATTATGTAAATATATAGAGTGCTCTACAAAAGTCTTCCTGATCGTAAGCTGCTGGCTGACGCGCTTTCTCAAACAAAATGAAAGGTCATGCGTATTACTTAAATACAAAACTGTAAATAATAATAATATTAATTAAATTAAATTGAAGCATATATTAAAATTACATTTTAAGTCCACTAACTGATAGCACATATATTAATGAATTTTAACTTAATAAAATGCGGGATATATTTCTAGTGTGTCAGTCTATAGAGGTTTACACACGCTAGTAAATCCCCTTGCCGCGACAGCAAAACAAGACCATAAGTGCCAAATTATCTAATATTTAAATCAGATTTATCATCACTATTTTTAAAAAATTAATCTTTCACTTATATTTTCGACGATTAAATGAACTGAAAACATTTATTAAAACTTCCGGTATGTAGCCTTCGTTTGGAACATAGGATAGACGAATTTTTAAGCATTCCGGGCGATGGAACATAAACGACATTCATATTTCTTCGAAACAAAAATATCTGCAATTCGTAAAAGAACATTCTTATATCTGTCAAAAAAATTAGTTATCAGTTTTTGATATAATGTCAAATATGTCTGAATTGAAAAATTAAAGAACTATGCCATAGAGTTAGCGTACATAGAACTACTTCCTACAATGATCATAATACTTCTCCAGTCTATTACAAATTATTATCTGTAAATTTATATTAAAGTAATGGTGATAGCTGATATTTACCATCATCAGTTGGTTGAATACCGAGCACAAAAACAATCTTGATGTGATAAATTCTGAGCCAGGTAGGCATTTGCCTTATTTTAGTTCCAGTTTGAAGTTGGGGACAGGTGAGACTTTATTTTATACTACAAAAATTAATCCTTTCAATCTACAATAATGGCTTTCTATCCCTCAACCTGAATTAAATGAGGATATAATACTTTCCTATGTTATAAGATGTAGTTTTTTTTTAATAATATACATTATCCACCAATAAGTATTTGGACACTATCGAATTTAGACGCTTTTTCAAATATCTAGAAAAATCGTTTAGGAATCATCTTGAAACTTTGGCAGTATAAAGAACATGTTATACCTCATATACTTAAGCAAATGTTTTGTCCTAAAGAGGAAAAGGGGACCAGTAAAAAATTAAACAAATATCATGTTTTGGATAAATGAAAGCAATTCTTGGAATGCGTTTTGGCTTAGCATCTGATTATGAGGATTCTTCTAATTATCTGCATAAATTTTTATGAGGCTACCATGCATATTCATGGAGATATAACGGTTTCTTTAAAAAATTTCAAATAAAATTACAACTTTTTTATTTATAGCACGTAGGGTATTAGACCCAGTGCAAAGCCTTTTTCAGGAAACTTGGCATACTACATTAGACATAGCTTGCTGCAATCAGAATGCAAAAATGTTATATACCTTATAAATATGAGCATTTTCACTAAATAATTTTTAACTACGAATGCGCAAGCTTTTAAAACATTTCATTTGTATAATCTAATAGCCAAAGACTTTGAGTTACTTATATGAAAACTTTAAATAAATATCGTGTAAATTAAAATAAGTTATGAGAGATAGAATGAACAGGATTTCAGTTCTCTCAAAATAAAAGCTAAACTATAAGGGATTTTACTCCCATTTTTATTTTGTTTCAATCAATGATAAAATTTTTCAACCACATTTCCTGAGACCATGAAAGACTCTGCGCATGTGCTTACTCAACGAGTCTAGTGTTATAAGGGTAATAGTAATCTGATTCAGAAAAAATAAGCGATAAGAGAGCTCCGATTGACTGGGTGTTTTCCAATATCCTACTTGCCAGTCAATTAGGCACCCCTCCAAGCTTTTGGACTCGTTGTCACTGCTAGTTTTAGGAAACGTAGTTACACTATACACTGTTCACTGATTATAAATAAATATTGATAAAAACTTCTATCACTTCTTCTTCTTTTTTTTTTTTTTTTTTTTTTTGAGGAGCTGAAATTTTGTTGATTCTATCTCTCATAGCTTTTTTAATTTACATGATATTTAGTTGGGGTTTTATATTTACATGATATTTAGCTGGGGTTTTATATAAGTAGCTTCATAGCTTTGGCTTTTAAACAATGGAAAAGAAATTTTGTAAAAGCTTGCGCATGCGTAGTTAAAACTTCCTTAGTAAAAACACTGATATTTCGTAAGGTAATTTAACATTTCTACATTTTGATTACAGTGTGCTGTGTCTAATGTAGTATGCCAAGTTTCCTAAAAAGGACTTTGCATTGGGTCTAATACTCTACGTGTTATAAATAAAAAAGTGCTAATTTTGTTTTAAAAATTTTTAAAGAAACATTTATATATCCAAGAATATATGTGGTAACCTCATATAAAATTATACAGATAATTATAAGAATGCTAATAAACACATGCTAGAGGTAAAATACATTTTAAGCATTACTTCCTATACAGTGATCTAAAAAATTCTGATATTTCTTTAAACTTTTACATGTCCTTTTTTCCTGTTTAGGACAAACATTTGCTGAAATATATGAGATATAACATGTTCTTTATACTCCCAAAGTTTCAAAATGATTCATAAAGAAGTTTTTTAGATATTTGACAAAACATCTAAATTTGAAATTGTCTAAATACTTATTGGTAGATAGTGTACAGTCGGTAACAAAAGTGTCCGAACACTAACAAAAATTCCTGTGTAAAAAAGTACACTCCATACAGTTTTGTTAAATAAATCCTTATCGAATCATGT
The DNA here is from genome assembly GCA_963930645.1 of Salticus scenicus. NCBI lineage: Eukaryota > Metazoa > Arthropoda > Arachnida > Araneae > Salticidae > Salticus > Salticus scenicus. The sequence continues at coordinate 146,710,497 of OZ005648.1, read as the reverse complement.
TCTTACACTGACTAAGAACAGGATTCGACAAGGATTTATTTAACAAAACCGTATGAAGTGTATTTTTTTTTTTTTTTTTTTACATAAGAGTGTTTGCTAGTGTTCGGACACTTTTGTTACCGACTGTATATACCCAATCACGCATACACACGCATGCATGCAAACATTCAATAAAATCGTGCATCCCTCAGGGCAGTACGCAGATATTTTAAGCGAAACTGTTAAATTTTCATTTTCTTTACTAACTCTTTACTCCGAGGTTCCAAAATTAATAACAAATGGTGTGGCAAGATGAAAATGCAACCTCTATTCCTATAGCGAAAAGAAGTTTTGTAAAGGAATAACAAGCAGTCTCAAGATAGTTGCATTGTTGAAGTAATGGTTGATACAAGCATATTGAGTTTCAGCTAATATCTATCTCATGAGCCTTTCCTCTGCTTCTACCATCTTTTTTAGAATAATAACAAAGATAATGTTAATTGATGCACAGAAATAAATACGTAAGCCATCTATAATAATAAATGGAAAGGTTTGTCTGTCTGTCTGTCTGTTCTTTTATACGTTCAGCCCCTATTGAACGCAGAGGTACAAGAATTGACATACGGATGCTCTGGAGCCTTTCCGAGGTCCTCCTCAAAACAGAATTTAAAAATTTTAATTAGTTGTGGAGATATTAATTAAAATGTAGAATCATGCCTAATCAGAAAGCGATCTCAATGACTGAGAATTCACCGCGATTGCATAAAAATAGATATTTTAATGGAGTTAAAAGCAGAAAAAGTGGAAAATAAATTAGAAATATTAGTCCGATCGTTACGAATTTGGTACCAAATGAAAGGGGAATTTTTTCCGAATCTAAGAGTGCAAGCAGCTTATCAGTAATACAATTAGACTTTTTAAAATTAACTAAAGTATGAATTTTTTGTGGCAACATCATTTCAAACGCCAGACTACTGTCTGAGATGAAAAGGGAAATGATTGTAACCGATTAAGATGTCACATGTTTTATAGTGGGGAGAAAAATTGCAATTTTCAAATTTTTTCAAATTTTCATTCACGTTACATTTTAATTAATATTCGGCCTAGACAGCATATTATAAAGCTACTACTCAATTTTGATGAAAATATCTGGATAAACAAAAAAATTACATTTTTATTGGGAATTATATTTATCACAACTCATGTGACCAAAACATAATGTAAGATTAAGTTTTGTATTATATTTTGAACTATTTTAAATTGAGATATGCCGTTGAAATTTCGTAATATTTGGTTCTAACGCCCGATAATTCGATTGTGAATATTTTTGAAAGTGTAGAATTATTAGGAAGGGCTTGAGGAAGGGGCGGGGGGGCAGAAAAAAAAGAGTTACAGAGTTTGAAATTGGTATTATTAGATTTTAAGGCAAGATAAATCGATGGAGGATATTTTCAAGTGTAAAATTATAAGAAGGGACTTAAATGGGGGGGGGGCAAAAATGTATAAAAGGAACGGTTGTTTCGGAGAAAACAACGGAAAACCCAGAACGCCTTTATTATTTTATATTTTGCAGAGTTCTGAATTATGATACGCCTTTCACATTTCATACTATGGATTTTTAACAGTATTTAGCCCGGAATTACGCAAGTTTCGGAGAAAACCACGAAAAAGTCAGACATAAATCGTTTTATAATAGTGTTTATATCATTTTTGTATATCAGCTTCTAATTAGCATAATTCCAAAAGTAATATGTCATTTTAAAACTTATTTGAATTGAATTTCAAGAGAAGACGCCACAAATTTCTGTCACATTCCATTAGCCGACTACCGTAAGTAATGGAATTCGAGATTCCACGTGATTTACACGTTTTGAGGTCTCCTGAATAGGTTTTCTTTTGTATCTCAGCTACTAATTAAAATAATTTCATTAGTAATACATCATTTGAAAGCTTTGTTGATGTGGAATCGAACAGTAGATTACAGAAATTTCTACCGCCAGATGCCGCTGTAATATTTTAAAATTTCAGTATTTCAAATTCTAATTATTATTAAATTATTTTTAATACATCATTCGAAAGATATTTTAAAGTACTTTTATATTATCGAAGGTGAAATTTGAGATTTCACCCGATTTACACGTTTTGAGGTCTCCTAATTAGGTTTTCTTTTGTATCTCAGCTACTAATTAAAATAATTTTATAAGTATTGCATTATTTGAAAGCTTTGTTGATTTGGAATTGAACAGTAGATTACAGAATTTTCTACATCCAGAGGGCGCTGTAATATTTTAAAATTTCAATATTTCAAATTATATTTATGATTAAATTATTTTTAATGCATCATTCGAAAGATAGTTTAAAGTACTTTTATATTATCGAAAGTGGAATTCGAGTTTTCACCCGATTTACACGTTTTGAGGTTTCCTGTTTAGGTTTTCTTTTGTATCTCAGCTACTAATTAAAATAATTTCATAAGTAATGCATCATTTGAAAGCTTTGTTGATTTGGAATCGAACTGTAGATTACAGAAATTTCTACCGCCAGATGGCGCTGTAACATTTTAAAATTTCAATATTTCAAATTCTAATTATGATTAAATTGTTTTTAATACATCATTCGAAAGATATTTTAAAGTTCTTTTATATTATCGAAAGTGAAATTCGAGATTTCACCTGATTTACACGTTTTAGGGTGTCCTGATTAGGTTTTCTTTTGCATCTCAGCTAATTGAGTTAGACCGTTCAAAATTGGTATATGTAGGTTAATTAGGAGGGGCTGGAAGGGCGGGGAAGGAATAGGCGCGCACGGGACTGCGCTGCCGAAGGCAGTGGGGACCCGTTCCGACTTCTTATCCGATGAGAAATTATTTTTAAAATTTTCTTTTCTTAAGAATAAATGCTTGATTTTAGGTAGGAACATGTGCGAGCAGCGCACGTATATCTTTACACGTGCGCGCATGGGTCTGCACTGCCGAAGGCAGTGGGGACCCAATGCGAGTTTTTACCCGATGATTAATGACTTTTTCTAAAATTCCTTTTCTTAAGAATGAAAGTTTATGAGTAATAACATGGAATTTTGAGAAATCATAAGGATGGTGAAGGAATACGCGCGCAGCGCTGCCGAAGGCAGTGGGGTTCCGGTGTGTGTTTTTACCCGATCACAAATGATAATTTTCCTTTTTTCTTTTTTTTAAAGAGTAATTGTAATGAGTGATAATATGCAAATTTCAGAATTCATTCATTATAGTGATTCACTTAAAAATACTGACCCGCTAGCGGGCGAATGCAGAGGGGACCCGGTGTGAGTTTTTACCCGATTAGAAATGATTTTTTTTTTTTTTTCTTTTCTTAAGAATAAAAGTTTATCAGTAATAATATGGAATTTTGAAAATCATAAGGATGGTGAAGGAATACACGCGCGTAGCGTTCATATATATGCATTCGTTCGCGCGCATCGCGCACGGATCTACGCTGCCGAAGGCAGTGGGGACCCGGTGCGACATTTTTCCCGATCAGAATATTTTTTTCTCTTTTTTTTATCATATGATAAAAATTAATGCAATTTTGAGAATTCATTAATTACAGTGATTCATTTAAAAAATAGTGACCAGCGAAGCGGGCGTAGTATATTAATATACTTTTTGCAACAGGTAATACTTTACAAATCTTTGACTGTTCAAAGTTTAACAACTGGATGTAGTCAAAGAAAATCATAAATTATCCCTAAAAAAATGATTAATTTGAACACGCGTCATATGTTAGTTATATTAAAAACACTTTAAAAACACGTAAAATTAAATTTTATTTAAAAGATATTAAAAATTTTATCCGAAGTTTTTCGCTTTTAAATGGAAAAGCATCATCAGAGATTTTTATTACTCTTTTCCAATGAGTAGTTTTTAAATATTTTTAAATAGCTAATAGTTTATTTCTGATAGTTCATTATGGTTTTTCTTTTACAATAGCCTCGTGTGATTTTTCAATAGTTCCAGCTTCTCTTATTTTTCTTAGTTCATTGATCCACATTCACTGGACTTCAAATTGACTTTGCTGTTATTCACGTTATTAAGAGGCTTAACTGTCGACCGTGAAAAAAAATATTTAAAAACTGCTCACTGAAAAAAAATAATATAAATCCCTGATGATGCTTTACTATTTAAAAGCGAAAAGCTTCGGATAAATTTTTTTAACATATTTTAAGTAAAATTTATTTTTACGTGTTTTTAAAGTGTTTTTAATATAATTAAAGAAAATCAGTTAGAATTTTTGAAAACTGTGCATCTTTGCCGCAAAGCATTTTCCACGTTGCATTTATTAACCTTTTCCTTTTATTTTTAAACGTAAAAAACTCCAGATTATCATTTGAAAATTTATGTTTTCATAGTATTATGTACGTCTAATTTGAATATTAATTATTGCTTAAAAATAACTTAATAATGTTGTATTACGAGAGCAGAGATTTCCTTTTCTGCAAAAATGCTTTATTTCAAATTAATTTATTTGTCCATAAAATTACGGAATGGGACTTTTGTCATTGTGTAAAATATAATATCATCATAACGGATCAGAATATATAACTTTCATGTCCAGATAACATTGAACTTTATATTCCACATTACATAGACACGCTGATTGCTTGTACGCAGTTGTTAAATTCTTCTGTTTTTATTTACAAGATCCTTATTTAATATATATATATATATAATAGATTTGAAATGAGACATCCTATATTTATATCCAAATAATAAAATTATTATTATCTTTGTTTACTAAATAGAGAATTGCGAGCTCCAATTTAATTTATTAATACATTTTTTCTGCGATACAGGTACGTACAAACGGTATCTCTGCAATATTAATTGCATTCTGATAAATACTTTTAAAGTATATTTATTTCAAATTTTGGTAGTTTTATTATATGTAACGAAGTTCATAAATAGTTTTAACAGAACAATTGTATAACGTTTTTACATTCTTTTAAACTTATTATTATTATTATTATTATATTTATATATATATATTTTCTTTATATGTAGGTCTTTTTGGATATCGTGTCATTTTTACTGGATTCGCCTCAACTTATTCAGAAGCAGTCCGTAAGTAAGGAAAATTCCTTAACCATACTTTTAAATATTTAATAGATAGGAAGCATGTTTTTCTTTTTTTTTTTTTTTTTATCAATATAAGCGCTTCTCATGGTGCTTACTATTATTTTTTACCACTAATTATGATCAATTTTGCTATAAAATAGTCATATAAATAAGAAAATAATGAATTGTTTAAAAATAATTTTGGAAGATTCTTTATGAAAGGTGCGACTGTGTGAAATATATATATATACAGTGGAACCTGTCTAAAGTGACCACCCTAGGGACCGGCTAAAATGGTCACTATACGCAGGTGGTCACTTTATAAAGTCTCTTTAAAATTGGAAAATGGTCCTTTTAGTCAGGAAAATGGTCACTTTAATCAGGTGGTCACTTTACCAAGGTGGTCACTTTTACAGGTTCCACTGTATATATATATATATATGTATCTAATATGAAACTTTTCATACTTATTCCATTATAAATAGAATATACATTATTTACATTAATACATTTTAATTTTTTTTTTCAAATTTTTCTAACGTACATTTCTAATTCTTTTCGTATTTTTCCAGTCTTCTTCAATAGTTCAAAAAATCAATAAGTAATACATATATATATATATATATATATGTGTGTGTGTGTGTGTTTCATTTTAGGTCTAATTCAAGTTTGCAGTTCTGTTTATATTTAGTTATTTAAAACTTATTTGAAAACATACATTAATATTTCTTTACTTTAAATATATACGAGACTCATTTGTATATATAATGTGTGTGTGTGGGGGGGGGGGGGGGGATTGGCTCAGAACTCTTACCTCTATTTATGAAACAAAATGTTCTTCTTAAACCGATGATTTTAGTAGTAGAGAAAAATTTCAAATAATTACCAGTATGAGTTCTGCTCCAATTTTCCATCCCTGAATAATGTAATTATGAAGCAATGAAAATTGTAGTATGGATGTATTTGGCATATTTTTCTTGTAATTAAATTACGTTAATTTAATAATGCCAATCACAGGCTATCTCCGTAAAGACTTGTACAATCAGATACATTTTTTAAAATAGCAAATTCTGAATAGTAAATTTTAGACATTTTTAATTCAAAAATAATGTTAGAAGTGTTTTTTTTATATATATATAATAATTAAATATAAATTATCTCTTAAAAATGAGTTAAATTGCTCATTTCAAACGAATAATTAAAATCCCTGATGATGCTTTACTGTTAAAGCAAAAAGCTTAGGATAATTGTTTTTTAATATCTTTTAAATAGAATTTAATTTTACTGTGTTTAAAGTGTTTTTAATATAAATAATAATTAATTGTCTGTGTGATTACAGTTATTTACACTTTTCATTAGATTTTGAAAATGTATTTAATGAATATTTATAAAATGGTATACACGGCCTTCCAAAAAACATAAATGTAAAAGTTTTCCACTGATTTGCATTTGTGAGGCATTTCTAACATAATCGCTGTTAAAGATTGAAAACTTTAGGAACAAAATTATATTATGAATATTTCCATGTAAATGATGTACGCAAAGGAGTAAGTTTTCAGCTGTATTTTGCTAAAAATATTTTCTAACAATTATCACTATTCTACTTACTCACAAAATAATCTGTAAAAATACGATACACTTTTCTGTATGGAAATAGTCGTAGCCCAGAAACACTGTAAAACCTCATCTCTGTTTATGACAAACATAACATTTACCATGTCTAACATAATATTTACCATTTACATTTATGTCATATTATTACCCTATGAAAAGTGTTGTGATTTAGACGAGAGTGAAAGTGTTTTCCACTCACGACAAAACTTTTACACCACTATCGTCTATAAATAATTTATATCATGTTCAATCACAAAATTTTACTCTAAATATACACTATCTACGAAAAAGAATTTGTAATATTTCTTATTGTGGGCACTTTTGATGTTTTGTTAAATATTCAGAAAATTATTTTATGAATCCTCTTGAAACTTTGGTAGTGTAAAGAACATATTATACCTCATATATTTCAGAAAAGGTGAGTCCTGAAAAGGAAGAGGGGACCAGTAAAAAAAAAAAAAAAAATGTTTTGTATGACACTGTAAAAGGTAATGCTTTAAATGCGTTTTGGCTGTAGAATGTGATTATGAAGATTTTTCGCATTATCTGTATAAATTTTTATGAGACTAACACATATACTTAAGAAGCTATAACTGTTTGTTTGTTTTTAATTAAAAAAAAAAATCCACTTTTTAAATTATAACGCGTAGGGTATTAGATCCAGTGCAAAGCCATTTTTAATAAATTTATCATACTATATTAGACACAGCATACTGCGATCAGAATGCGAAAATGTTAAATATATTACGAATTATAAGCATTTTTACAACATACTTTTTAACTACGCATACTCTAGCTTTAATTGCATTTGCATAATTTAATAGCCAGAAGTACTGAGAAATGTATACGAAAACCCCATCATATATCGTGTAAATTCAAAAGGTTATGAGACATTGAAATGAACAGAATCTCCCAAAATAAAAGCTGAACTATAAGGGGTTTTACTCATATTTTGATTTTGATTCAATCAATACTCAATGGTAATAGAGTGTTCGACAATTGTAAATAAATGTTGATATAACCCCCTATCATCTTCCTGTTTTTTAAAAAGAACTGAAATTGTGTTCATCGTTCAATCCTTCGGATACGTTTAGAGACAAAAGTGGGTTACATTTGATTAAACACATGAATTACAATGGATTTTCAAATAAATATCTACCATTATAATGTTAACCCGTTATAGCCACCAACAATTTTTTGAAGTGGCATTTGATATACATAATCGACGATTATTTGAGTCGATTGGACTTTTATGTATATCAAATACAACTTTTAAAAATTTTTGGTGGCTTTTGAATTAAAAAAAATCTAACAACACTGAAGGGATGGGCGGTGAATCGACCAACTAGCGACTACTAACGGGTTAATATGCATGTGAATTTTTACTTTTTTTTTTTAGATTTTGTGCAAAACGCACTTAGTACATTAAAAAAAAAAAAAAAAAAAAAAAAAAAAAACACTCATTAAAAAATATTCTAAAGTATTAAAAAAAATAAAATAATGAAAGACAATTGATCTCGTTACTTTAGTAAAAAGAAACTAAAAGTAATTGTGCACAATGTTTCAGAATTTCCTACATCAAGTTTCAAAAGTGTCATATTTTCAACCTACTAAAATGAATGTCTGCAAAAGGATACTTTGAACATTTCTTACTTTTCTTCTTATGAATCGCATTAACAGCTTTTGACAGTTATAACAGCCTCATTAAATTTTTTTTAAAGATTACTTTGTTCGTGTAAAAATGTGCGAGATTCAATTTAAAAGTTCTTAAATTAGCAAAGAATTAAAAAAGAAAAAATGTTGAAGTACGAGGCTTTGAAGTATTTCTGAACATGAAAAGTTTTATGATCTTCAATAATTATAAAAAAGAATAATTAACATAAAGTATGGATGATATTTCTAAAATATTTCTTTAAGAGTAATTCTGAGCACGATTCTCTTTCTTTACATTATGTAATATTAAAAAAGAACCTACTGAAGTAGTTCTTCAACACTTCGGATAAAACTTTCATAGTTTTATAAAATCAATAATATTTTCGGATTTTTTTTTTCTTATTACAGAGATATCGAATTTATCTTATGGACGATGGTGTTCTTGATTTTTTCAATTTCTTTAGTTTCAGTATTCTTTTATAATTTATTTTATTTGAAATACATTTTGAATTTAATGATTCACTTCAACAAAAGAAACTTTAGAAGATTTTTGGTTATATAGAATATTTTTATAAATGAAACAAAACTGATTTATCATGGAAAATTCATGATACGAATGAAAATACGAGATATTGCATCAGCGATTTCATACTGTGGAAAAAAAAAAAAAAACTTCGTAATAGATCTTAGATTGAACAATAAAAATGTTTTTCCCGGTAAATAGTGGTATGATTTCTGCGTCAAATTACAATTCCTGCAAAGGGTTATTAGCGATCTCTTTATTGAATGCTGTTTTTTTTTTTTTTTTTTTTTTTTTTTTTTTTTTTTAAATACAGCGTTTACAGTGATTTTGAGAGATTTTCCAAGGAAATCAATGAATCCGCTGAATGACCCGGGATCAGTCTACTTAATTCTTTTTTTGTTTAGTTCATTTGTTGGGAAGAGCACAACGTGTTGTTTTTGTTAAAAAACAATAAAGTAAATATTAAGTATGCTTTATTAAAGTACATTGTTGGATTATATTGCATTCAATTGATAAATTGCATTAATTTACCAAACACGAACACAGATGATGTCAAAAATAAATTCTTGCAAAATAGTGGGAAATAATGTACATGAACATGAAATAAAATAAAAGAAACAAAAAAAAAAAAAAAAAAAAAAAAAAAAACTTTTCAAATATCTCAAAACATCAAATTATCCTGAAAAGATAAAGACAAGAATCTATATATTAATTTGAAACATGTTTTTGTCTGTCTCCACTATATTGAGAGAACTACTTGGTGTAAAAACTTGGTTGAGGTGTCTAAAAAAAGGTCTTGTCTGTAGATGTGCTATGAGAAGAGAAAAATAAATTTTTTTCCCCCGGATTGTGCTCCGGGGGAAACGGGTGGGAAACCGTTTCCCACCCGTTTTCCCCCGGGTTAAAAACACGTTTACGAGCTTAACTAAGCTTCAAATTACTTCACGGTGAAGAAATTGTACATATGGGGACTAGAGTCGAATACTAAAAAATCACTTTCTGCGAATTTGGAATTTTCGATTTTAAAGGGGGGAAAAGGGGGAAAGTAGATTTGGAGGGGGGAAGGGGGGAAATCAGTTTGAGAGGGAAATCCTTTCTAGACCCACGCATGTAGCACCTCATTTTAAAGGTCTTGAAATTTCATGTTGACTGGGGATGTTTGCATACAATATAGTGCGACCCCTGGTGGTGAAAAATGGAACTAGGTGATTTTGCTGCAGACCCTATCATGTTACATCTTATTTTAAAGCTCTTGGTATTTCCTGACCGTTGGTGATGTTCGTACAGAATACACTTCGCCCCCTGGCGGTGGAAAGTGCAACTAAAGGATTTTGCAGCTGACACCACCATGTGACACCTTATTTAAAAGGTCTTGGAAATCCAAGGCGATTGGAAATCCAAGGTCTTGAAATTTCATGTTGATTGGGATGTTTGTATACAATATAGTGCTCCCCTGGTGGTGAAAAATGGAACTAGGTGATTTTGTAGTAGACCCTATCATGTTACACCTTATTTTAAAGGTCTTGGTATTTCCTTACCTTGGTATTTCCTTACCGTTGGTTGGTACCACGCTGTGCCACATGGCGGTGGAAAGGGCAACTAAAGGATTTTTCTGTTGACACCACCAGTGACACCTTATTTGAAAAGTCTTGGAAATTCAAGACAATTGGTGATGTTCGTATACAACATACTGCACCCCCTGGTGGAGGAAAGTGGAATTTGCAACGCGTGTGTAGCATGTATGCCTTCTACACAGTGCAGCAGTCACAGGCAGAGGTAACACGAGTCAGAGGTTCGCTCGGTTCAAGGTTAATTTTTGAGAATTTTTTCATGTTATTAGCGGCCTGTATATACGCTGCCGCAGGCACCGGGTCACGAGCCCGAGTTCCATTCTGTTTGAGGTTTTTTTTTTTTTTTTTTTTTTTTTTTTTTTTTTGTTACAGATGATTTTTTTTTTTTTTTTTATTTGTTACAGATGATTTTTTTTTTTTTTTTTTTTGTTACAGATGATTTTTTTTTTTTTTCTGATGCTTTCATTTAAAAATAGAAATTCAGACAAAATCGAGTTAAAGATATAAAACCATACAAATTTAAGGTTCATTTAAGGTTATTATCATGGATCCGGTCATTGCCGGGCGGGTTCGTTTGGTTCCAGGTTAATTTTTTGGAATTTTTTTATGTTATTAGCGGCCCGCGTATGTGCTGCCGCAGGCACCGGGGTTACAAAGCAGAGTTTCGTTCGGTTCGAGGTAATTTTTTTTGTTACAGCTGATTATTTTTCTCGTGATGCTTTCATTTAAAAATAGAAATTCAATCTAAATCGAGTTAAAGGTATAAAATCATACAAATTTAAGGTTCATTTAAGGTATCATGGGCCCGGGAAACACCTGGCGGGTTCGTTCGGTTCCAGGTTAATTTTTGGGAATATTTTTATGTTATTAGCGGCCGGCGTATGCGCTACCGATGGCACCAAGGTCACAAGGCAGAGTTTCGTTCGGTTCGAGGTAATGTTTTTGGTTACTGCTGATTATTTTTTCACGATGCTTTTATTTAAAAATAGAAATTCAAACAAAATTGAGTTAAAGATGTAAAACCATACAAATTTAAGGTTCATTTAAGGTTATTACCATGGGCCCGGGAAACGCCGGACGGGTCAGCTAACATGTAGTCTTAGTATTAAACGAAATAGAAAATGAAAGATAGGAACTGTTTATTTGGAGTCAATTTGACGTCACATTGACTGTACTTTGTTGAAAGTGATGTCATATATAGTATTTCTATTTATAAGCATTTTTCTGACTTTCTTTTTTTTTTTAAAGTGAAATGTCGTAAATTATATTAGATGTTTGAACTTGAAATACATTTAAATAATGATGCGATGTTTTTTGAAACATTACGGTCAATAAAATGATCGTCGAATTCGACGGGTTCCAGCTAGTTTCATTTGAATCTGAAGCAAAGTTTTTGCGCTTAATCAGAAGAGTATTGAGCGAGTGCGAAAGTTCTACCCGTTTTTGAATATGGAAATTTGCGATAGAATTGACGTCTCAATGACATTTTAGTGACATAAATCGTCGGCCAATCAAACGTGTGGATGCTTCACATTTTAATGCATCGTGTCTCACAAAGTTATACATCTAATATATATATATATCAGAGGGCATAACATGGAAAGCAAGAAGTAACATATAAGTCATTGTCTGTTATACGAGTTCGATAAAAAAGTACGGCAGCCGCAGCATGTCGCAATGTTTGTCAAGTTTATGGGGAGAATGCAGTAGACGAAAGCAAATGTCGTCGATGGTTTCGTAAATTTAGGGAAGGAGACCAAGATCAGGCTATGTGTGGGCGGCCATCACACGTTGGAGACGACGATATTGGCCAAGCCATAAGGAACAACCCGAACCCAACCGTGCAAGAATTAGCGGAGACCTTCAACGTACACCGAACAACGGTCGAGAGGCGGCTGGTTATGTTGGGTTTTACGAGAAAGTTGGATTGTTGGATTCCAGATAACCTGACAGCTAATGAACGGGATGACCGAATCGCCACCTGTGTTTCCTTGCTTTCCCAGTACAAAAATGACCCATTCTTGACACGAATTGTGATAGGAGATGAGAAGTGGGTTATGTACCGTATCGTAAAGCGTCATAAGTCTGTATGTCGCCCTTCTGATCCGCCTGCACCGACTTCGAAAGCAGAACTCCATCCCAAGAAGGTGTTATTGATTGTGTGGTGGGATGTGCAGGGAATAATTCACTGAGAGGTCCTGCCAATCAACCAAACCTTGAATGCTGCATTCAAATTTCGTTGCAAAGCGGCCAGATCTCATCGTAGCGGTGTGATCCTTCACCATGATAACGAAAGGCCACATGCTGCTGTCATCACTCGCCAAAAGGTACTGGTCATTGGTTGGGAGGTTTTGCCCCTCCCTCCCTATTCTCCTGACTTAGCACTAACTGACTATCCCCTATTTCGTGAGTTGAACACTTCCTTCAGTCAGACAATCTTTGATGATATTGATGCTGTGAAAACTGCCACCCAAGAATTTTTTGACTCGAAACCGTGAAATTTTACCGCCGTGTGATTCACCTCCTACCAGAAAGATGGCAAGAGGTCATAGATATCAATGGGGATTATGCACAACAATAGGTACTGTTCATTTTGCGTTTATTTGTTCGTCTTTATGGGTAATAAAAACGGGTAGAACTTTTGCCCTCACCCAATAGATTTTGTTTTTTTACTGTTGAAGAGCCGCTATTTTTATCAAGACAAATTTGATTAATAAACTTGGTTGTGAATTTCATATCGATATATGCATACCGAATTTCTTGAAAATCGGTTTATACATAAATTTTTATCGCGTTTGAAGTAATCAAGTGGCGGGCATTTTGGAAAAAGAAAAAACACGATGACGGAAGAAGTTCATTTTAAACACAAATTTCATTAATTTGATGTAATTATCGTGTCTAAGAATTAAGTAATTATCATACGAATAATTTTTACGAAGTACATGCAATTTATTGTATAAATTTTTCTTTCAAAACGGTTATAATTTCAATGTTAGATATTTATTCTAAAAATATATGTATAACGTGAATAAAATTAAATATGACGAATAATTACAGGTTGAAAATTTAAAAAGTTTCTTTGGCCCTACAAGTTAAAAAAAAAAAAAAAAAAAAAAAACTTAGCGAGATTATTTTTGTTAATGTATTTGAATTGTGCAATCATTAAGTATTAAAAAAGATAGTTATTTCACTACATAATATTAAATAAATATTTCAAGGAACTTGATATTCCATTGTAAAACAGTGATTTTTCCCAATGAAATTGATGTAATATTTTTTTTAGAAGGCAAACAAGCTACAAGTTTTCAATCACTTATATCATGTAATAGTTTACAAAAATTCATTGTTCAAAAAAAAAAAAAAAAAAAAAATATTCAAATTCATTAACTATAATTGTTTACTATGTTTATGTATTATATTTTTTTTAATTTAACTAATATTAATTGGTCATTTTTTTTTATGCTAATAATATCCTAATGAATGTTAGTTTGAAAATTTAGATTGATCAAAATTCTATTCAAAACGAATAACATGAAAATCAAACTGTGTAGTGTTCAAACGTTAAAATAAATATCTGAGAATTTGCAGTTAATTTAAATCTGCTTCGGCGATTTCAAGTAAGAGGAATAGTGTTTCATTTCAATTGTTATAAATATGAAACTTGATTTGTGTTGCTTAGCAAAATGCGATTGTTTATTCAAGTTAAAGGGAAACTAATAAATAATATAGCTTTTTTCCGCTTCATAAAATTTAGTTCTTTCTATGCTCCTTGCTAATTCCTTGATGTAGTTCAATGTTGAAAATAAAGTAATCAAAAGTTGCAGTAAACTGTAAAAATAAGTATATTGAGCCATTATCAATCATATATATATATATATGCACATATATATATCTGTATCTCGGAGGTAAAGGACACCATGTCCATATTTTTAAATGGTTAGCATTATGCCTCTTATGTTCATTTTTATATTTATATAGAGGCATGAAGCATTATTGTCCAGTGATAATAAAAAAGTTAAGACAGTGGAAAATAAAACGATGTCCAATTTCTTTATTCATTACAAATGTATTTCATTGTAGCATATCAGACACATAATGGTAATTTTTTTCACAAAATGGACATAGTGCCCTTTACCTACAGGATGTAAATATAACTATAATTCTTGAAAAAGTAGACTTTTCCTGTGGTTCAGAAATTAGTAAAATGTACACATCACGAAAAATATGACTCTAATGGTTTTTATATCGTTGCTTTGTGTTGTTTTCAATTTTTATTATTTTCATATTAAGATAAAAATTTGTATGCCCATATTTCATTTTCAACTGAATCAAAATGACTCTCATTATTTCAAAATTATTATTTTGATATATACTGGCGATAATTAATTGCAATGGTATAAGCTAAAAGAAGATTTTTAAAATTTATTTGATGGTCTACAACTTTCTTGTTGTTATGATTTATCGATTTTTCAGAGAATTTTATTTATAATATAATATCTGATTCCCATGTTCCATTAATGGAAGGCACTGCAATATATCTAAATGTATTGGGCCTGTTCTCATTACCATGGATAGATGCATTATTTTTAATGTAAAATTTGCTCAATTATTAAATTATATTTTAAATTGACACATTAATACATTATATTGTTTATTTATTGTTCTGAGCTTTATTATTTATTTCGTATTATTTTAACTAATTTTTATAACAAAAACTCTTTTATTACTTAATTTTGGGTTGGTTAAGTTTAACGTCGCCCTAGTACTACGTAATGGGTAATCTTACTTTTGGGAAAGAGGACATAGTAAAATCGTATTAACTATGTTCTATTTTTTAACTAAAAATTAAGATTTCATTTGCCACATAAATATTATATATATATATATATATATATATACATATTTTATTTTTTGTAATCTTGATAATTTAACATTAATAAAGTTTTGTTAGCCGTTAAATTTCCTGTAATCACTATAATTCTCATGCTTTTAAAAATTTTTCTTTTACGGTATTCATGAAAGTATTTCCTACTCGAGTTTTGAAAACGATTTCAATCCAAAATTTACTAGTTATTATTCTATCTCTTTTTTTTTTTTTGTCTTTCTTTCTTTCTTTCTTTTTTTTTCCGTTTTAAACTCAAAATATCTGCTGTCGAAGCTGGTAGACAGAAAGTGCCGAGTTTGATAATTTGTTGCTCTCGTCGACCTAGATGCTTAGCGTTTTCCGTCATTTTCTCCGACACTCGCTTAAATATGAGTTGAAACCCCTTGAAAAGATCTACACTGAGCATTCTGTCTAGGTCTATGAACTAAGTGCAGTTATAGGGCCCTAATCACTACCCCTACGCCTAGACCAATCGCATTCTATCAAATTTTAAAAGTAAAAGGTCTTATTCGGCATTAATTATATATGGCAAAGATATATTTTACATTCATAGCATAAACAGTTATTTGTGAAAATATTCTTAAATAACTTTATTGCAATTTGATTTAATTTGAATTTGATGTACAAAAAAAAAAAAAAATCAAATTTTCCTCTTTTTGTAGCATGTTATCAAACTACATCAACAAGTTCTTAGTTATGGCTTATTACATGGATCTATTGTGACTGGGGACTCATTTTACATGCTCCAAAGATCTGCCTTGGGTAACTACAGTTAATTATTTTAAGAATAATACGAGCATAATTTTAATAAAATTATTACTTTTTTTATTTTAAGATACATTTAATTCTCAAAGTATGCAAGTGGGAAAAGAATGATTTTTTAAACTAAATTATATGAACTATTTTAGTACTCGAAGTTGGGCAAGTTCAAAATGAGGGTCCAAGGTCTTTAAAATTTCCTTCGAAGAAAGTTACTGGCGATATACAAGACCACGCTAAACCTAACTGGCTGACAGACTCTGTAGAATTGGATTTTAATACATGGATTATAGAAAATATTCAAGAATGTAAGTATATAGGTCGTATTATATTATATATTATTTATATAATCTATAGTTATTAACAGGCTGTATACAAGTGGATTAGAAAATTTTAAATGCTAGTTTTTAGTGGAGTACTATGTTATTCAAAGAGCTGCCTTTCACTCTATATAGGTACATATATCTGAATTCGTGCACTTCTGCTACATAACTAATTTACAACAAATTAAAGTCTAAAACAATTTTACACATTAAATAGTTTCCCAAATATGTGGGATTTTAATTAAATAATCTTTTAATTTTAATATTATTTAATTATTTAATTTTTATTATATGCCGCTTTTCGTCACAGTATCAAATTATTGGCTTTTCTTTTCACCTTGAAATGCTTATAAAATCTTATTTCTTAAAATGAATTATTTAACTTTTTTAATATTAAAAATTTAATTTATTTTAGAATAAAAAAAATTATTTTTGAAACAAAATTTACAAATTAAAATCTTTGTCACTAAATATTAAGTCGTTTTTTTTTTTTTTTTTTTCCACATCATTTTTATAAATGAAAATATGATGTTTCAAAGCAATAAGTTAAAAAAAAAAAAAAAAAAAAAAAAAAAAAAAGATAAAAACTTATAAGAAAATAAGTGTTTTTAAAAGTGCAATAAAGTTTGATAAAGTTTGATCTTTACATGAGTTACAATTTTACTTGCACTGTAAAACAATTCTGTAAATTTAATGTTTATTTAGAGTCTCTGTAAATTTAAATAATTCTTAGTTAAAAGCAAGTAATCGATAATCACAATCTTTATTCCGTATCTTCATCATTTTTTATTATTTAATATCACAATAAAAATTAAAAATGAATGCTTCAACTTTAGAAAAATAATTTTAAGTAACAAATACATTCTGGCTAATAATTAATAAAATCAATATTAATCATTAAAATGCATATATGAAGTATATTTTTTTAACATCTCCGTTTATTTTTCGTTGGAATTTTACATAAGACTTAAGATAAATAATTACCAGTAATTTTCTGTTGAAAGTTTTAACAGTACGTGTAACATTTAAACTAAGTGCATAAAAGCATAAATGCAGCGTCAAAATGTTTAGAAACGTTCATATATCAGCATATAAGCCCTTTTCAAGAAAATTGTATTATTTTCTAATGTTAAAACATCTTAGATAAGTTTTAAAATTGCGTTTTAAAAGTGACTAGGTCTTTTAAAGTTAAATCGGCTGTTTTATTGGAATAGAAAAAATTGTATCAGCCATTATGAAATGAATAAGCTGATAACAATCAGCATTTCCTTTTTATCAATTTACTAAAAACATAGAAGAGATTTTCAGCAATTTGGGAATTCTGATAAAAATCGGAATCCAATTTCTATGGGCTTAAATAAAGTGAAATACTGATATTATCACATGTTAGAGAAAATTATGTGATAATAAGAGTATTACATTTTTATTTAATCTTTTCAGTCAGCTACAATTGTTTAATTCAAGTTTTTTTTTTTTATCCTGTTAAAATCGTTTTTAATAAATAGAGGAAAAAAGTCTCTGTTATAACAGGAAATCAGATTTATGATAAGTAATGTCAAGAAATGCTTTTAAAATTATTTTAAACAATTTCTCTCTGTTTCTCTAACTGTATATATGTTAGTCTATGTATAAATATATCCATATACTGATTGTTTAATATTAAATTTAAATTTAAGTTAAGTTAAATATTCAATTTCTGAGGAAATTCCATCAAAGACCATTAGTGTTGAAAATATGTATCACATTGCGTTCACATATGTATATATATAAATATATTCGATAAAAAGTATTTGGATTTTAAATATATCGATATATCTTATTAAAATTTTACATTTTAAAATAAATTTTATGGTATACTCTATTTATTATTGTCAGGTACATAAAAATGTTACATTTAATAAGTACAGAGCTGCCGACCTAATCCGGCAAATTGTTAGTACCGCCCCTTTTTCTATACTGTATTACTAAAAGTAATAGGGTGAATTTTAGAGTATTTTTCTTCTTAATTCATTGTAGCTACATTTGAAGAGAATTACTTTAAAAATTAAGTGGTGTAGAAAAAGGGGCGGTACTAACAATTTGCCGGATTAGGTTGGCAGCTCTGTAAGTAAATGTAACACAAATATACAATTTATAAGTCTCATTTTCTTTCATTCATTCTTTTTTTTTCCTAATATGTGATTTATAATAGATTTTTACATTGTAAAAATAATCTAGTTTTTTCAGTTTAGCACATTTAGTAGCTGATGTGGATATTGATGTTTTTCATCGAAGAAAATGCGAAATTCTATAAGGTAAAGCTAAGAGAAATCGCGCGGTAGGAGAGATTGCGCACATAGGCGATTGGCATTAAAGAGTAGGGTGGGTGATTTACAACTTTATGTGGTTGTACAACCCATTCGAGACGGGGCATCTTATAGAAGACTGGCAGCAGAAACTGAAATTGAACATTGTTCAGGAGTGGCACGTTCGACAAAAGCCACAAATTTTGTGGGATTTAACTCTCGAATGCTAATGTTAGTCTACGAGAAATTTATTGCAAAGTATTTAAATGTTATTGTATATCTATTTAGTTTTTCAATACCTTCAAGTATGATGATCATGTTTTGTGCAGCTGCACGCTGCTTAAATACTACATGCAAGTAAAAAATATCAGACTAGTCAAATTTCTTTTTAAGGGATATAATTGTCTAAATTCCAATAAAATAAATTAAATTAAATAATCGTAAAGGCGAGAGGGAGGGGGGGGGGGGTATTTTAAAGTTTAAACGAAAATATTTCAAACCAAGTGAAATTTAGGTTTTGTGTTTTGAACAGTTTTGGTTTTGACGAGATTTTGACGAGGGAAAAAATAGTAAACGGTGCGCGGATTCTGGGATAAAAAATGGGCGGGACTAGGCGTATGCAATCGGCAGCAAAATTATTGAAGCGCTAGCAGTAGCTCCTATTTGAAAATTGGGCACCTAATATTGTTTTGTCAAATAAAGGTTTGTTGAGTCATGGTCTTAGTCTTATGCTGTTTATATAAATAATAATAATAATAATAATAAATTGATGATAAAAAGTAGCGACCAAACTAAAAATAAATAAATAAATAAATAAGCTTGAAAAATGGGGATGTGTGCTTCAATTTTGCTGCCGATTGTATCATTGCACACACAGTGTCCTAACCCCCCTTTTTTTTCTCTCTCTCTCGGTAATGCATTGCGCACACGGTATGCATTCCATCTCGAACATGTTTACTTGTGGCAGGTGGTTGCACAATAATTTCAGCATGTACAGCATTAAGTGCAATGATTATGGACAACGAAAGTTTCGGTCAGCAGACAAGAAACCATCCAAGCTAAAAAGGAAATGTACTAATTTTAATTTAAACGTGTTATCTAGTAATTTAATGCTATTTTCTGATCTTGTTCTTTTTTCTGTTTCTTTAATATTTTTCCTTAGATAATTTTTTGTAGTTCTTTTTAAATTTCTTTTATTTTTCTGGTTTTTTAATTATTGAATTGATATATTCATTCCCAATATAAAAATATTTGCTTACAAATACCTTACAACAAATGTAATTGAAGTTATAATTAAGAGCAATCACTCCTACTCTATAAAGAGAGATTGCGCGAAACAGCTCTCTTGGTTTTATTACAGCTGTTGTTTTAAATTATAACAGAGCAACAAAATAACAATGGAAATGCATTGAAGAATGATCAATTCAAAATTATGCACCAATAGTTTATCAAAAAAATTATATTTGTATATTTTATGCGCGCATACTCTCCTAGCTTTACCTTAATTAATGCATTTTTCTAAATTAATAATTTTAGAATATTCGAAAAAAAAAAATTCTAGAAAAATATTTATGACTTAGATACATTATATATATTTACATACATAAATAAACGTTTCATGTCACCAGTGGGCAGCATACTTGTAAAATCGAAAATTAGCAGCTTAAGGGGTCTTTGCAACATTGACGGCCCCACAGACGTATGTTTTATGTGAAAGTTTCTATTTCAATTTAATATCTTTAAATTGAACAATATTAGGTTTGTTCAATAAAATATATATTTAAGCAACAATTCTTAAGTTTTTTTTTTTTTTTTTTTTTTTTTTTTTTTTTTTTTTATGTATTTTTTACAAATTTAAAATTTTTAATATGCATATTCTCAGTTTGCATTTTTTCATGAATTCATAATTTTAGAATATTTGTAATTGTTTTCTAGAAAAATATTTATGACTTAGATATGTTATATATATTTATACATACATAAATAAATGTTTGATGTCACTAGTTGGCAGCATACTTGTAAAATCGAAATATAGCATCTTAAGGGGACTTTGCAGCTTTGACGGCACCACTGACGTATGTTTCATGTAAAAGCTTATATTTCAATTTAATATCTTTAAGGGTCATTCTCAGATAATGGTAAATATTGGTATCAGAAAAAAATTTAAAAAAAAAAATTGTTTTAATTCCTGATTTTTTTACATTAATGCAATTATCCATGTCTGCTATAGAGAAAAAAATTACCAGCAGAGATCGTTTGCCTTAATTACAGCTTAAATTATTTTTTTATTTTTCCATTGCAACATGGTAATGACATTTGTGAATATGGTAATGACATTTGTGAACATGGTAATGACAGACAGAACCACAGAAATGACCAATGGCCAAATAATCACACATTTATTTATGGACAGCTGTATTTATCATTCTAATTTGTTACAGAGAAATTAAAATGTCTAGATGATATATAGTGGTGAGATTTTTGGAATAATTTTCACTATATTAATCCTATAGCTGTCTGTTTTAACAGGCTACATAAAGTGATTTACACTTTACTGCCCAGCACGAAGCCCCATTTGCCCACCCTTCCCCAGCTTTGGTTACTTTTGCTTGTCTATTTTTCCCTTCTTTTCATACGTGTTAGATTTTTTTTTCTCTCTTTTTTACACGCTCGATTGTGCATTTTTTGTTTTCATCCCATGCTATTTTCTATGGATTTTTTTTACTTTTTTCCTTTGTTTTTTTTTTTAATCCTAAAATCTAAAGTGCAGTGATTTCTGCCCACCCCTACTGAATCTTATATCAGACGAGACGTAGCTAACCCTTGACGATAGCCTCAAGGCCCCATTTGCCCACCCTTCCCAGCTTCGATTACTTTTATTTTCTCTTTATGTTCGTATTGTTGTTGCACCTTTTTTTTTTTTTTTCCCACATTTGTGACTGTGTTTTTTCATTTTCATTCCATGCTATTTTCTATGGATTTTTAATTTTTCTCCATATTTTTTGCATTCTAAAGGGTGGTTGTCTCTCTCAATTACATCTTGCTCTGCACTATTTTGAAATTAGTTTCAGTGACATATTTTTGGGGCAACATCCAATTAAACGATAAAATTTTAAATTTTTTTTATATTCATACACATTAAGAAAATAAATATGAACCCTCCAAGCATCCAAATAAAAGATAAATTTTTAAATTGATTTTATTACATTAGAATTTAAATTTATTTTCCAGTAAAGCATTAAAAAAGAAAGAAAGAAACTCCTTTTTATTTTTATGTAAAAATACCTTTTAAATAAATATAACTCAAAATAATACATTTGGAAATAAACTATATTATGAATTTCAATATAATGTCATTGTAAGAAAATTGAATACGAAAAGCGTCATTAAAGGATTAATTCAAAAGGCCTTGCAAATTTTTAATCTTCATTTTTACTAATAATCTTATAAGGTTCAATTTATAAGAACAAGTGAGACAAAAAGCTTTATGATAGACTAAATTAGCCCATAAAATGGAATTTTGACAGTTTCTGCTAAGGAATAGTTATGAAATGAAAAAAAAAAAAAAATCTAAAACTGTCATTACCATGTTCCTAGACATCATTACCATGTTTTCAGAACACCTTGGTAATGACCACCTTGGTAATGACATTTTTAATGTTAAGCCCATTTAGGGCTAAATTATAACAATTAAAAGCTAATGCAATATTTATTCTGTATGTAGCCCTAAAGATCTTTATAAATCATTCAGTAAATTTAAGTTTATTAATTGTGTATTTCTGTAATAATGGACTTTGTAATGACACACAATAAATACACTGACTATAATTTTAGAACAAAAACAGCAAAATGAAATAATTTGTATTTACTTAAACTAAAAAAAAAACTTGTCTTCTTATAAGGGCATGAAATATTTTTCTTTTGACAGGTTGGTAATTATGACAGCACCATCTAGTAGTGAGGTACTAAAAAAAAAAAACTTACGCACCCTGGTAATGACAGCTACCCATAGGGACAAATTTTAAATAAGAATAATTAATAGAATGTTTTTTCTTTCATGTCTAAAGTTCGAAATATATCAAAGATAGAAAAATTAAATATACCTATAAAATTGTTAGCTTTATTTTTAAATTTTTAAATTCTTTAAAATAAAGGTTCAAATAATAAAGTTTGGAGTTTGGGACGAGCCTTGGTAATGACATTTACAACTTTAATTTTTTTTTTTAAATATTGAAATTTTACTTTTTTTGGTATTCAAATTACTGCACAGTGTAGTGCTTGAAAATAATTGTTCAAAAATTTTTTTAACTTTCATAGCTGACTTGCTCAAGTAACATTTTTTAGCCAAGGACGCAAAATTTACCATTATGTGAGAATGACCCTTAAATTGAACAATATTAGGTTTGTTCAATAAAATATATATTCAGGCAACAATTCTTATTTTTTATTTAGTTGATTATTTTTTTTTTTTTCTTTAATATATTTTTAGAAATTTAAATTTTTTAAATTGCGTATTCTCAGTTTGCATTTTTTCATGAATTCATGACCTTCAAAATGTTAAAACTTCTACAGACACATAGTTGCCAGTATTTTAATTTATTCCGGAGCATTTTTAGTCCCGCCTCTATTTCACACCATTTTATTTATAGAATATTTTTCTCCAATATACAACTACAATGAAACAAGAAAAAAATACTCTTAAAAAATAAGTGGTATGGATTAAAGGCGGGGCTAAAAATGCTCCGGAATAAATTAACACTTTCGCGACCGCATGTTTTTGTCATTTTGATAGAAAGGTCCGCCTGTGGGAGTTATTCTCCCAAGTTACAAGATTTCAGAACAAATTTTTCTATATTTAGATTCATATTACAAATGGTTATACATTATAATTATACTCTTTCTAATCAAAAAATTTATATCCATAGTACATTGGTTGTATAAATATTGATATTGTGTATATTTTAAAGAAATAAATGACATACAAATTGCAAAGGAAACCTCCACTGGTGTAGTTACAGGTTTTCAAATGACTTGAATCTACGTCAGCGTTCGCTAAAGTGTTATAATGTTGGCATCTCTGCAGACATTCAAGAAAAGACTTCCCATTTTTTTTTTTTTTATTAATGTTTAAGAAAAAAAAAACTATCTAAAAGAATAAGAGAGATTTTGAAATTTATTAATTAGTTTTTGAGGAAAAAAAAATAAATAAAGAGTGTATGTCTATGTAAATATTTGAAAAAAAAAAAAAAAAAAAAAAAACATGATTTTTGTTATATTTATGTTTTTAAATGTTTTTTTTCTTTTAAAGGTATTCCAAAATCCATCCCTAATTTATTTTTAAGTAGGTTCTCTTAAACATTAAAAAAAAAAAAAATGTTTTTTTGTTATATTTATATATTTAATTTTTTTTTTTTTTTTTTTAAGGTATTCCAAAATCCATCCCTAATTTATTTTTAAGTAGGTTCTCTTAAACATTAAATTTTTTTTTTTTTTTTTTTTTTTTTTTTTATATTTATATATTTAAATGTTTTTTTTTATTTTTTATTTTAAAGGTATTCCAAAATCCATCCCTAATTTATTTTTAAGTAGGTTCTCTTAAACATAAAAAAAAAAAAAAGATTTTTGTTATATTTATATATTTAAATGTTCTTTTTTCATGAAAAAATGCAGACTGAGAAAACACAATATAAAGATTGCAAAAAAAAAAGAAAAAAGAAAACGATTACAATTATTTAAGGGCATCCTTACAGTCATAAAAGATTGCTTTCAAAAATAAGAATTTTAGAACTAAAAATTAATTCAAACCGAATTTAAATGATTATGTTTATATATAAAAACGTCTTCACACACCATACAATAAAGGAAATCACTGCCGGTTTCGAAAGGACGTTGCTTTTCTTTTCAGGGGCAAAAAACACATGCTATTATTACCTTAGCGGCAAAAGCAAGACACATCGAAGAAATGTTTATCTTGAAGAACAACTTTGGAGCCTTTGTTTTTGCCTCTAAGGTACTAACTAACACGTGTTTTTTTACACCTGGAAAAGAAAAGCCACGTTCTTACGAAACCGGTAGTGCTTTTCTTTATTTTACGGTGTATGATGAAGTTTTTATGTTTAAATATTTATTATGCAACAGTTTTTTATTTACATTTGTAAATGATTATGATTTTATAAATAAATGTAGATGATTGACTTAATTTTATATAATTATTATCTGTATTTGAGCATACTAGTAGTAGTTTGTTTAGATTTCTCTTAATATAGATATAACTTTAATAAACTATGTTCTTCAGAAAATGTTCTGTTTCGTTCTTTGTTTATGAACTTATAAATATAAATGATTGGCTTAATTTTATATATATGCTATTTGTATTTGAGTATACCAGTAGTAGTTTGTTTAGATTTCTCTTAATATATATATAACTTTAATAAACTACGTTTTTAATAGCATATTTTGAGAAAATGCTCTGTTTCATTCTTTGTTGCTTTGTTTTTCTTTGTCACTTCAGTAATTGGTTGATATTCGTTTTTCTATTTTCATTTTAATTTAATTTCTTACTTTTATTCCAATGATACATAAAATTTACTATCACATGAAAAAAAATAAAAACAATTGTTTCAATGTAGTTTTAGAAAATGAGGAAATTTACTGAATTAAAAACAGAGAATTATTCAAAAGTAAAATAGGAATTAAACAAAATTTCGTTTCATTAGACAGAAAGCAGATAAATGCAATCTGACGTAATTATAGATAAAGGCGCGGAAATAGTCCAGCAAAGAAATTCGCTTTGAACTAATTATGTTATAAAAAACGACGTCTAAATAGAATCTTATCTAATCAATTCCGGATTGTTTTGAAGAACACCTAATTTTATTTGACGTTTAGAAAAAGCTGCTTCTACTTCGTTTGTATATATATGGCTAACAGGGAAATAAATTTTTCGAGTAACAAATTTCAAATTTCCTACTGCTAAGATATATATACAGTCGGTAAGAAAAGCATCCGAACACTAGCAAAAATTCCAATATAAAAAAGGTAGAGTTAATACTGTTTTGTTAAATAAATCCTTGTCGAATCATGTTCTTGCACTGACTAAGAACATGATTCGACAAGGATTTATTTAACAAAACTGCATTAACTCTACTTTTTGTATATAGGAATTTTTGCTAGTATTCGGATACTTTTGTTACTGACTGTATGTATGGTCAGTTATAAGTACAGCTTATGATATGTGTGTGGCTCGTTTAGAAATATCTTATTATTTTGTAAAGGAATACTTTTATAGATTTTACAAAGTTAAAAAAGAAAAAAAAAATATGACTTTTTATAAGTACATGCATTACACATTTTGAATAATTTTAACTTTTCTTCATCAGGTTGAAAAAAAAAAAAAAAAAAAAAAAAAAACTTTGATCTTGAAGTCAGAAGCAAGAAACCTAAATTCAACAAAAACTTTTGCTTCCATGTAGGTTAAGGTGGCCCTTGTTTGTACCACCTGACGAAGAAAGTCTACGCAAATTGAAATTTATAGTAATAAATTTTAAAAACAAGTCAATTTCTTTCAGTAGTATATTATGCATCTAATTGTCATTCTTTTTAATAATAATAAAAACGAGTTATATAAAGCCACAAATAAGTTTATTTTATTTATTATCATTATAAGTGAATAGCTGTTTTTAATAATAAATCTTATGAAATTCTATAGTGTAACAGTGTTTCCAATGCCTAGCAGTGAGGACGATACCAAAATCTTGGAGGGTGCCAAATAGACCGACAGGTTGGGATTTCACAAACATCCAGTCATTCAATGTTCCCTTATCGCTTATTTTCTCTCACCGATAAGTTTGTCACCCTATTTGATTAGTGGACTCGTTTAGACCGCACTTGCGCAGAGGCTCCCATGATCACAAGAAATGTGGTTAAAGAATATGTAATTGTTGGTTTTTGTTAAATACTAAAATCAAGTTTCTTTGAAATGAATCAAGAGAAAATTTAATTGTCAAAATGTACAATATTTTATTGAAAATATTATTTTATTAATAACAAAGTAAAATTAAGAGTTTTAAAATTTTGTGATATATATTGACAGGGAAGAAAGTCTTTTGCGTTTTCGAAACCACTCCATTCATTTAGAAAGATTCATTGTATTTTTACATTAATATTTTTTGATTGAATAGGATAAGGATTATTCTTCAAATGTTTGGTAAAAAAAATTCCGCTTTTGGTGTAACTCTTTCACCCCTTCACACTAAATCACTTATCTTTAAATAAAGCTTTTAAAATAGATTTTATAGAGTTTGAGTTAAAAAAATAAACTTAAACGAAAAAATAAAAGACTTAAGTTTTGATTAACTAGGTTTTTTTTTTTTTTTTTTTTTTAAGTCAGATAAAGAAGTCAGCAGCAATAGAATAAATGTGAAATATATTTCAGTTAACAGATAATAATAATAATAGATTCCTATATTAACGGTTGAAATTAATACAAAAATAAATTTCGAGATTAAAAGCAAATGAACAATAAATCATCCATAATATTTAAAACCTAAAAAATTAAGATATTATTCATCCGGGATTTTATTATTGATTTTAAGAATATAGGTGGAACATGTGTTAATACGTCAGATTATTATTATTATTATTATTATTATTATTATTATTATTTTATTCCAATTTACAGAAAACGCGTTTGATTTCAATTAAAAAAAAATTCAATTAATTTTTTGAAAAAAGTAATAAAAAGAGTGTAAAATATAGTTCAGTAAAGATATATTATTTTTTTCTGATTTCTATACGAATGATTAAAATTAATAGTATAATCAGGGGAGTAAATTCCGAGCAGAACTCATACCAAAATTTATTTAAAAAAATTCTCTACTTATAAAATTGTTAGTTTAAGAAGAAGAAAATTTTGTTTTATGAATGCCGGTATGAGCTCTACGCCAAATTTCCACCCCTGTAAAATCTTGTGATTAAAAGCAAATGGTTAGAAAATCATACATAAAATTTAAAAACTGGCAAATTAAGATACTATTGATCCAGGATTACGTTATTTATTTCATGGAAAGAGATGGGACAAATGTTAATACGTCCGATATATTTTTCTTTCAATTTACAGAACTTGTGGCTGATTTAAAATTTTAAGAATTTAGTTTTAGTAGAAAGCAGTGATAAAATGAATGTGAAATGTAATTCTGTCATGACATATTAATAATATTCGGTCCCTATTCTAATGATTGAAATGTATACTAAAAAAACGAAATTGAAAGCAAACGTCCCATGAATCGTCCATAAAATTAAAACACTGTAAAATTAGCATATTATTCATTCCCGATTATATTATTAATGTCAAGAAAATAGGTGGAACACGTTTTAATGCATCTGATATTTTGTTTTTTTCCCTCCAATTTCTAGAAAATGTGTTTGATTTTAAATTTAAAGGATTAATTTAAAATTACAGCAGTGATAATGAAGATAAATGAACGTAAAATATATTTCTGTAATTTCTGTAAGCGCATATTAATATTAATCAATTACTATAGTAACGATTAAAATGAGTTCAAAATAACAACAATAACAACAACAACAATAAAAAAAATAATAAAAATGTCTCATAAACCGTACCATGAAATTTAAAAACTGGAAAATTAGAATAGTATTCCTCCAGGATTATATTAAAAAAAAAAAAAAAAAAAACATGTGGAATATGTGTTAATACGACAGATTATTTTTTTTTTCTTACAATATAAAGAAAACGTGTTTAATCTTAATTTTAAAAGATTCAAATCAACACATTGTCGTCGGGATATATTCCTATTTTGAACAGTAAGCCCAGCCATTAGGCGTTCCTCTAAAACGTAATATTATCTATTAAAATTATTTTACTTGTTCATAATTAAATTATTCAAATATTATTCTTAGTGATTGATTCTGCAAATGTCACTGGCATATGTATGTATACACCAACAACATATGAAGTGTTAAACACAAACACGTATTTTATTTATTTATTTATTTATTTATTTAAGGTATTTTTTACAAGAACATATGAATGCGGGGCTCATTTTTCATGAAAAACATAATTTTACGTGACCCGCAAGCAAAATGTTAAAAAGAAAGCAGCAAGAAAAGGATTGTAAATTTTATTTCATGAAACACATATTATTATTAACAGATTTCTGTAATAATAAATAAAATTAATTCTTAAAAAAAAAAAAAAGAAAAAGAAAAAAAAAAAGAAAGAAAGAAAAGAGTGAGTCAGAGATATTATATATACAATATTTAAAGAAAATGAACCAAAAAACGTACCATATAAATTAAAAACTGGAAAATTAGGATATTATTATTCTAGGGTTATATTATTAATTTCAGGAAAATAGGAGGAATTCGTGTTAATACGACATATATTTGTTTTACTCTAATGTACAAAAAACGTGTCTGATTTCGATTTCAAAGGATTTAATTTATAAGTTCATTGTGAGTTAAATCATATCGTGAGAAATTGCTGTTTAATCAGTTTTCTTTCAAGTACGTAGACTAAAATTTATCAAGAAGAATCATATTAAAAGGATTAGGAAAAATATATATGTATTGCACTTCTTTGGAAATAGAATACAGCTTTTTCTTCTTCTTTTTTCTTCTTCTTTTATTATTATTATTATTATTATTATTATTATTATTTTGACAGCTAAATTAAAATGTATATGGTCTATAAATTATTTGTATTTCATACGTAAAATCTAATAGATTTTTTATTTTTGTATTTTTTAGTGAACGATTCTATCAGCATAGCTGTTGTTTTTTACAAAAATTTTTCTGCCTTTTTCCCACAAAGATTTTTGGCTCGTCATGGGTAAGTTAAACATTACATTAATCCAAAGTTGACTACCTTCCGGTTTTGTTTTAATACCAATATTTTTTCATAAAAGGTTTCGCTTTATTTTAAAACAGAATTTTCTTTATAAAATACATCAAATATTCCTATTATAATTATTGGTATTTAAAAAAAAATGCCGAATGTCTGGCAACATTGCATTAAACATAAATATATATATTCTGTTTGCATGTTAATTAAAGAAATGTAAAGATACTTTTCCGAATTATACTACAATAGTTATCAAGATAATGTTTATTTGCAATGCATAATTCAAATCAAGATTCAAGCACTGAATGATAAAATTGATCGCGAGATTTTAAATTAACATTCAATAGAATGTACTATTAAAATTATAAATTTTTCAATGTTGCCTTTTAATATAGAAGAGAAAAGGTGCTATGTCAGATATTTACTACTAATAAATATTACATTTTGTTTAATAATGTTAAATGAATTTTATGTAAGCTCACCTTTTCAATTTTCTTTAAGTTCAACGAACTCAAAAATATTTTATCTAGTTAATCTTCATCAAAAGAAGCATTGCATATGTTGTCAGCAACATTCCTTATATTATTTTCTCTAATTCTTCTATACGCTCAGAAAATAAAAAGTATTTAACTACTTTAATGAAGTTTAAATACTGAAGTACAGTTTAAAATGAATCTCTTAATAAAAGAGATCTTATCTTGGATATTTCTTTCTTTATGTAATAAAAATGCTCCTTTAATTGAGATAAAAAAAATATTTTGATAAAAAGAGAGTCCATTTAACAAAAAATTAGAAGAAAAAAGAAAATATTTTAGTGTGACAAGCATGCATAAATCTGATTAAATAATAAATTATTATACAGGGTGGTCCATATAAAGCCAACCTCGAAAAACATATTATATATATACAGAGTTGTTATAATTAAAGTCCGCCTATTCAGAAGGCTCTATAACCAGTTCTATGACTCCAAAGGAAACAAAATTTCGCTAGTGTGAAGTACAGGTGATGCACTCTGCAAAAATCGAAAAAAAAAAAAAAAAAAAAGTTTAAACTTTTTTCATTAGTTGGCGCTCCGCCAAAATCTAAGGCGACTTAAGTCTGCAAAAAATCTCAGTATTTATTGGTGCCGCTTACCTATTGACGAAAATTCTAACTCATTTTCTTTTTTCAATTTTCACAGAGCGCAGCCGCATCTATTGACGAAAATAATTCGGTGGCGTTGCGCTCTGCCAATGATGAGTTACAATTTTCGTCAAGAAGTGTCGCTACTCCAACATCTCTAATACTCTCCAATATTAAATAAATTTTGTGCGTTTCGTCTGGATTCACTGAAATTGATAGAATGAATCTGTGAAAACTACCAACTGTGAAATATTTTTTCTTTATTTTGTTTTTTACAAAAAAAATCTACAAAAATATTGTTATTTATTTACTCAGTGCCACCTATTGACGAACATTTTAATTTTCTTTCAATATTCGCAAAGTGAACTGCGAAGTTCACTCAGCGAGTGTCCTGTTTACTAAATACTAGTGAAATTTGGTTTTGTTTGGAGCCATAGAACCAGCTCTAGAGACTTTAATAGGCGATTTTTAATTATAATAACCCTGTGTATACTCAAACATTTTCATCAGGATTACTTTTACTGCTCACCTTATTTATGAAAGCAAAGCTGATTTTCAACAGTCCAAAAATAAAAAAAATGAATAAAAAAGTCCTTACTTTTAATCAACGGCTATTTCTTTGTTAGATAATATGAAAATTGCAAACAATGTGTGCTTATACATTTCAGCAAAGGATATTTTAAGAATTAAGTATACACTTTCCAATTTCGCTTCTCTTTCTTTTTCAACGATTCAGCTATCGCTCTGGCTCTTTTTTGCACAGAGGTATGGACATGGAGTACCAGTTACATTCACGGCTAGTTGCTGTAGCGATGCAGACGGGGCAAAGGAGAATTGGTTCTAGATCATCTCGTCTGAAAGTGAAAGCAAGACTTGCTCACCTGAATCACACTGTGGTAAGTTTACATGTATTCACAGTGCTCTTTAAAGTTTAAAAGTGTTTATGAATTCGCTTTGTCTGTCTGTCGGCATATGACTCTCTGTATGTGCTCTTTTTCCCGTAAATATTTTAGAAAGTGCTGAAACAGTTATAAATTATTGAGAAATTCACTATAGCATGTTTTCTAATTATAGCATGTTTTCTAATTATAGCATGTTTTTAAATTAAATAACATGTTATTTTATTTTATATACTCAGAAAAAAATCAGTTAAGTTCCTTCATGCGATAGACTGTTTTTTCAAAGTATGTTTTAATATCATTATACCACGCAAAACATTTCGAAATTAATATATACCGTATTCAAATGCATACTAAACAGTTCGAATGTCTTTGCAAATTTATGTTACATTTATAATATTTCTTTCGTTTATGCAACAACAGAAATATTTTTTAATGCAGAAGTTGCATTTAATAGTATGATGTGAAGTGTAATATATAAAAAAATTAGATTTTTACGAGATTAAAAAAGTGAAAGATTAAAAGGAATACGATGATGTTTCTTTATTTTAATGAAATATTTAAATTTATACTTATTAATCGTATTATTTTTTCATTTACTCATAGTTGTCTACATTTAGATTTTACATATTTAGATAATTTTAACTATTAACCCTCTGAGAGGCAAGGTAGTTTTACTCATATAAAAACAACTGCCCAAAGAATTTACGAACAAGTTTAAAAGAAAATAAATAAAGAATTTCTCTATATTATTAAAATAAAATTTTGTTAAAAAAAAAAAAAAAAAAAAAAATTGGGACGAAATTTTGTAGTTCGGAATTAAAGGTGGGATATGATTAGTCCCATCTTATCACTCCCCAAAAAAAGGGAAATAAAACATTACATAAAAGATAAATTAAAATGATCTGTATATTAAAATAATCTATTCTATAGTCTTAACGTAAAATTTTGACCCATAATATTCATAGCAGGTTTATCTCTTTTGATATTTAAAGGTTCATATATATATATATATATGTATATGTGTGTGTGTGTGTGTGTGTATTGGAAAAATATGATGTAAATTATTCATATATTTGCTGATTTATATTGAGAAGTGTAAAACTAGAACTTTGTTTTAAGAATAGAATCAATTTTCGGAAAACAACATACAACTGCATTAAAAGATTTTACAATATACTGCATTACAGATCACAAAAGTTTTAACTTTTTCTTTTTTTTTTTTTTTTTTTTTTTGTATTTACAGAATAAGAATTAACTATCTTATGTTGCATTGCAGATTAGTTATAGTTCATATGGTGTTTCAAATTTTCAGATTTTTATTAACCCTTATAAAACCTTCCACTTTTATATTTAACACACCATTACTTAACTAATATTTGTTTTATAATATTGCATATTTATCACTTTGCTTGATGTTTAATCAATTGTCACGTAAACAATTGTTAATAATGAGTTTATAATAATAAAAAAAAACTTATGTATCACTATTTTTTAAACTAATATTGGCATAGAAAAAATTAATTTATTTTTTTTTAATTAAGGTTATTCATATTGTTTACGTTATTTATTTATTTTTATACTTATTTTCTGACGTACATATGTATACATATGTACAGAAGAAGGCCCTCATATGTTTTGGGATTAATTTTCGTTTATCCTCAGTTTGCTTATGTATATATATATATATATATATATATATATTGGTCTGTTTATTGAAAAACTTAATAATGAAAAATAGTTGATAACACCAATAATAAATAACATAATATTATTTAATAACCTTCATTATCTATTGTAGAATCGTCACATAATGTGGAATATTTCTTGCGGCTTAGCGGATTTTTCTCAGGGGTGAGTTTTAATTTATTATCTTTATTTAATTGTATATATTTTAATAAATTATTTTGTGTTTGTTTTATGAAATAGTTACGCCAAAATTCTTTATAAAGTAAATTACATTTAAAGGTATACATAAAAAATATTTTTTGACATTCACATATTGGATATTTAATTTTCCTCTACAATAAGAAAATGAACTAAATTTAATCAAAGGTTAAATAGTAGCATTCTTTCATAGAGAATCATTCATATTCAGTGCTTAGGGATTTTTCGAAAAAAAAAAAAAGTTTGTAAATCATACTGTCAAATTACTTTCAGAACTGTGGTATTAGTTCAAATATCATCATAATAGTTTTTCGTTCTTTATTTCGTAACACTGCAATAATGTCAGAATCAATAATTTGATATAGCTCGGCATTATAAATATCTTTTTAATATAAAATAATTTTCCTCCATACAAATCGGATTTTAAATGACTTTTTTTTTTGCTCATTTTTGCCTTAGGTTTCATTTATAACAAATCTCGGCAGCTATTATAAATCTTTAAAAAATGTACCTTTATAAACTCAATTTTTTTATTTTTTTTTAATCTTTGATTGCCATAAAATTATTTGTTTTGTACACAACTACTAAAGACATGCTTTATTCTTTGGAGAAATAATTTAAGAGGAATTGGTATCGGCATGCCAAGAAATAAAGCTAACTGTGGTCTAGTCAGCATAGCTACTGCTACTAGCGGCATTCATGTTCAGTCATTATCAATTTATGAAACCTTTAGCAACTATGCTCTGTTATATTAATGTCTTCTGCGGTTATGATTTAAGAAATTATATGGTAAAATTGGATGTTGGCAGGCATCCTGGAATATTGGATGTGTGACAACGTAAAATCGCTGTCTGAAAGAAATAGTCCCGTTGTACTAAAAATAAATATATAAATATATAAATAAACTAAATCGATCATATATATTGCATTTTAAAATAATTATTGATATTTATAAATCAATTTTATGAAACAAAAGTAATCAAATATATTATATTTTAAAATATTATCCTGTCACAACGAATTTTGTGACAAATTGTAAAAATAAAAAAAACAAAATAAAATAAATAAATAAATAAATAAAAATCTTTACTGCAGTTGTGAGTATTTCGATGTATACTCCTATCACGAGCATTAATACTATGGAGGAAATTCTGTCTATGACAGTATTTAATTTAATACGACATGACTACTTACATTTGTATTTTAACACCCTTCAAAATATATGTATATGTATATATATACATATCTGAAAACACTAGTCTAAATAATCAGGAAATACACAGCCAAGATCCGTTGGCTTTGTGGTCAGAGTACACAACTACGATTCCAAAGGTTGTGAGTTCGATCCTCACCGATGGAAAGTGAAAATAAAATATCTGAAAACACTACTCTAAATAATCAGGAAATATTCAGCCAAGACCCATTGGCTCTGTGATCAGAGTACACAACTACGATTCCGAAGGTTGTGAGTTCGATCCTCACCGATGGAAAGTGAAAATAAAATATCTGAAAACACTACTCTAAATAATCAGGAAATATTCAGCCAAGACCCATTGGCTCTGTGATCAGAGTACACAACTACGATTCCGAAGGTTGTGAGTTCGATCCTCACCGATGGAAAGTGAAAATAAAATATCTGAAAACACTACTCTAAATAATCAGGAAATATTCAGCCAAGACCCATTGGCTCTGTGATCAGAGTACACAACTACGATTCCGAAGGTTGTGAGTTCGATCCTCACCGATGGAAAGTGAAAATAAAATATCTGAAAACACTACTCTAAATAATCAGGAAATATTCAGCCAAGACCCATTGGCTCTGTGATCAGAGTACACAACTACGATTCCGAAGGTTGTGAGTTCGATCCTCACCGATGGAAAATGAAAATAAAATATCTGAAAACACTACTCTAAATAATCAGGAAATATTCAGCCAAGACCCATTGGCTCTGTGATCAGAGTACACAACTACGATTCCGAAGGTTGTGAGTTCGATCCTCACCGATGGAAAGTGAAAATAAAATATCTGAAAACACTACTCTAAATAATCAGGAAATATTCAGCCAAGACCCATTGGCTCTGTGATCAGAGTACACAACTACGATTCCGAAGGTTGTGAGTTCGATTCTCACCGATAGAAAGTGAAAATAAAATATCTGAAAACACTACTCTAAATAATCAGGAAATATTCAGCCAAGACCCATTGGCTCTGTGATCAGAGTACACAACTACGATTCCGAAGGTTGTGAGTTCGATCCTCACCGATGGAAAATGAAAATAAAATATCTGAAAACACTACTCTAAATAATCAGGAAATATTCAGCCAAGACCCATTGGCTCTGTGATCAGAGTACACAACTACGATTCCGAAGGTTATGAGTTCGATCCTCACCGATGGAAAGTGAAAATAAAATATCTGAAAACACTACTCTAAATAATCAGGAAATATTCCGCCAAGACCCATTGGCTCTGTGGTCAGAATACACAAGTACGAACCCGAAGGTTGTGAGTTCGATCCTCACCAATGGCAAGTGAAAAAAATATCTGAAAGTTTTTACGGATTTCACAAAATATTTTAAGGCAGAGTAAGAAATTAAATGGTAAAATTGAATATTAACAGACATTTTCGAAGTGGAACACTGTAAATTGGTAACGAAGCAAAATGCCAGATTGAAAGAAATAGTCCAGTCGTACTAAAAATATATAAATAAATAAGCTTTAATAATTTACAATTAAACTAGTCACTCTAACTTTGAAATGTCTTTAGCACCAGTTCTATTACACAATAAGCTGATGAACGACAATCGAATATTGACATGCGCAAAAACGACATTACTTTCCGGACTTCCTAATATTATATTAATAATCTATGAGCCATTCTAAATTTAAGAAAAAATATGTTTGCTTGTTTTTAGAGTTTTAAGTTTTTCAAAGCTTATATTTTCAAGTTTTAGAAAATTACATACTTAAATGTAGAATGCTTAAAATTACCAAAATTGAAGTGTAATATCACCCTAGATATTGATTGTTGAATAAATTTATCCTTAAATTTAACTGACTGTAAATTTAACTTTAGGAACTATAAAATTACCTTTAGGAAACATTAAATTAAACATATTTTATTTCTAAATTTAACAGACTTAAAAGAAACTATACTTTTATCTTAGACAATTCTTGAATTTGCGCTTTATTATGCTGTGTAATTAATGATAATTTATGTGTCGGAAATAGAATCTTTCATGATTTTTAAGCATGGTTTTTAAAATGTAACGATACGAAATATATCAGAGAGCAAGTAAAATTTTATAACTATCATGTAGAACAAAGTAATGGCAGTTGTTACATATAGACAATTAATTATAAAATGACGTACTGTGTCTGTAAATCTTTTCAAAAACAGGGTTATATAATTATAACAAAATACTGTCAATGTATCTTTCTGACCATTGCATATCAATTTATGCAATTAATAATGCAATAGTGGCTTTATATTTATGCACATTCATTGATTGCATGCATACATACATGGATTGTGTGCAGTAAATAATTATTTTTATTTACTTCAAATTTTACAGAAATCTCCAATTTTCTATGGAAGGATGTGAACCTGTACAAACTGGAAATTATTCTTTATGTCAGTGCAGCCATGTTGGAACCTATGCTGTTTTGCTCACGTCGTATGCTCAATCAGTAAGTTCAAATAGTAGTTTACTAAAATTCTTTAGAAACCATTTAAAATTTTAAAGCAAAATATTCAGTTAAGAAAACAATTAAAAAATTTCTAACTCTTTAATAATAGATAAAATAATACAAAATAGTTACATTTTATCACGTGTTATCATCAACCCCAACTCTATATTTAATTTAATCGTTGCAATCAAAGTCAATAATTTTTTAGCCTTTAATTTATTATATATATATATATATGTGTGTGTGTGTGTGTGTGTGTGTGTGTGTAATAGATAAGTTAGATAAGTGTAAAATAAACCTTTAATTTATCAACAATACTCTGATATAAGTCTCTGTTTAGGAAGAACTCCATTTTCAAGATGGATTTGAAGTTATAGCTGGCATTGGCTGTGCTGTTTGTGCCTTTTTTGTTTGCCTAACATTTCTAATTTTGGTGGTGCTATGGAGGTAAGATCTAAATCCATATGTTTTATACACTATTTTCTGTTCTAAAGCATTTTAATTTTTGTTTCTCTCTTTAATTAAAAATTTAAATTTATATTGAACTGAAGATGAAGTAGATGACATAATGTTCTTAAACTGATACCTTTTTAACACTTTCGCGACCACTGACGTAGATTTACGTCATTTGAAAATCTGGAACTCGACCAGTGGGCGTTTCTTTCTCAATTTGTATGTTACTTCTTTCTTAAGTATATACACAATATTCATATTTTTGAAGTGAAATATATTATGGGTACAAATACTTTGATTAGAAAGAATATAATTATAATGTATATATATTTGTAATATAAATGTGAACGCAGAAAATTTTGTTCTGAAATATTGAAACTTGGGAAAATAACGGCCACAGTCGAACCTTACTGTTAAAAATACAAAATCATGCGGTCGAGAAAGTGTTAAATTATGTTACTTGGAGGACTGACTTTCACTCGGAATGACTGTAAAATCATTTTCAGGTAAAATTGGAGTAATTTGTGATTTCGGAATTCTTCATTTACAGATAAATCTTTACTAACTGGATTTTTAACATACACGAAAAGAATTATATCTGTATATATATATAAATTACGTGTCACGATGTTTGTCCGGGGTAAACTCCTAAACTAAGGAACCGATTTTAATGAAATTTTGCACACTGTGTGCAGTTTGGTCCAACTTGAGAGATAGGATAGTTTTTATCTCAATTTATTGTCACAATATTGTTTTATTGCAATTATTTGTTAATTATAGACCTTTATTAAAGTTGCTCCAAAATATCTGTGAGTTCCATTAATTTAATTGTTGCCAAAAAAAAAAAAAAAAATAAATAAATACGAGTTCATTTTGTTTCGACATAAAAATAAATACATTTAATCAAACGTAAACGTTAAAAAATTATAAAAAGTTAAATTATGTATCTCACGAAAATTGACGTCATAATCAATTTAAAGATTTTATACACATTGATAAAGTGCTAATGTAGTTCTATCATAGATATAGTAATATATATAGATCTCTCATCCCCATGTTATCGTAGAAAGATTTTTGATGCCGAAAAAAGATAAAAAATAAAAGCTTTGGAAACAGCCATTAAGTGGTATTGAAAAAAAAAAAAAAAAAAGAAAGAAAAAGAAAAGAAAGAAAGAAATATGAATTTGAAACTGTATCTGGAGTCTTCCATTCCCCTTTAGCAAATAAATTATTCATAAATTTTATTTGCTAAAATATTAGTATGTATTCCCGTGTGTATTCACTCGGGGAAAGACGGCCATATTTTGGTAAAAACGTCGTCTTTTCCCAAATGAAAAGGAATAACTTTTTTCTCCCCAATGATCACTCTATTCTATATATGCTATACTATATCTATGAGTTCTATACGCAAGCGAAGTGTGACTCACTGACCGTCTGTGCAGCCAAGAAAAAGATTTCCTATGTTAATTGCCCACTGGATTTTTTGTAAGAAATTATTAAAAATCAAGGAAATTTATTTCCCGATTTTAATCCTTATATTTGGGTATAGATATGTATTAGTTGTCGCGGGTGTTAGATTGAATTATTTTGCTGTCAAATTCACAAAATTTTAATTTTAAATTTCAAAACTCTGTCGCCTTTGGCTTTTTTTTTTTTTTATTATTATTATTTGGCGATCAAAAGCGCAACACGAAAATATACATGCCAGATGTATGCATTGTACGAAATGTAATATGTATTATTCATTGTACGTATGTATGACATGTAATATGTATTGTACGAAATATTGTTTCATATTATTCATTACTCTTTTAATATAAGTTGTTAAAATAACCATGATTTTTGAAAGGAATTAAATATTTTCGCCAGATAATTTGGCGATATTCTTTTTTTTTTTTTTTTTTTCGCCAAGGATGACAGAAATGAAATCTATTCCGCTGCAAAATATTAGTATCTTACATCAGATATTTTATTTAGACATTTGAAAACAAATTTGACTTCAAACTATGATAGAATATTTATCATTTTCCTTTTAATTAGTATATTATTAGTATATTAAAATTTAAAAGCATGGTATATAAAAAGCTTTTTTTTTTTTTTTTTTTTTTTTTTCTTATAATTATTCTTATCTTAATCCTCAATGTTTCCCATCTTTATTAACTGGAATTTACTATT
Source organism: Salticus scenicus (assembly GCA_963930645.1). Taxonomy (NCBI): domain Eukaryota; kingdom Metazoa; phylum Arthropoda; class Arachnida; order Araneae; family Salticidae; genus Salticus; species Salticus scenicus. The sequence continues at coordinate 146,670,726 of OZ005648.1, read as the reverse complement.
AAAAATTTAACATACTCAAAAACTTCTCATCACTTCTTTAAAATACACTAAACTTTTCCAAAATCTTTTTCTATTTAAAATGATACATGTATTTACTTTAAATGTCCAATATTTCATAAGATTTCCAATTTTAAAGTTTTAAAATATTTATCAAATTTACTTATTTTTCTGGTTTAGCTTTATTGTTTTCCTTTTTATAATTACAGCTGTTGCCCTCTTTAAAATATTTAAAATGATGAGGTCATTTTACAGTAAAATTATCCATTATAGCATATATTATATTTCACTCCTCCATAAAAATTGATTTTAAAATCGTCTGTTTCTTTTATACTTTTATTTTAATAGAATTTTAATAGAATTTAATTTATATATTAGTCACTTTAGCAATTTTATCCAAAGTAGCATTAGAAATAATATATATCACTTCTCCATTAAAATGTATAGGACCCTACAATAAAATTAATTTGTGCTTAATATCAACACTACGAAAATTTTTATCAATCGCTTCCAAATTTTGACCTAAGTTTCAAATCTCAACCCTGTGGGTTTTTACATCGGCTACAACGTTTTCGTCTTTGTTCGTAAATAATAATTTGACTAATGAATTTTTTAAATATATTTTACTACTAACTATGAAATTTAATAAGGAAATTTACAATACATAAGAAAACAAATTGGATAGTTTTAATACGTGTCCGTTTGGTAATTATTGCTAAAGAAAATATGGGAAAAAGTAAATGGATAACTCCAAATTTGTTAACAATTCTCTTAATAATCAAGAAAATAACTTTTTTTGTCTATTATTTGGATGAGTTGAGATGCCACTGATCCTTAGTTTTTTTTTTTTTTTTTTTTTTTTTAATATGAGTAAAAAAAGCTATCCAATGCTTCATAGACTTCTAACAAAAGATCATATTTCTGCTGATATTGTGTGCGAAATTTGCAAATAATCGGTTTATAAGTCCCAATAATTTTTCTGTTGTGTTTATATCATGATTATTTTTGCAAGATCACCAAATAAATTTTCTCAATTAACTGCAAACAAGAGTTTTTCGCTCTTAAAAATACATATGAAAATGTTATCTTGTTTCGAAAAGAAAAACTCCTGAAGTAATTTGTTGTGCTTCAGGTATTAAATTATCCCCTAAAATATAAACATATTTGTATGAATTCATTTTGCAGTTTAAAAAGTTTATCATAATTGCATCATTTGCTGAAAATACTCCCTGCATCATTGCTGTACCCCCACTGCATTCAGATTTGAAAAAAAACTTGCTTTGTTTGATGCAAATGATAACAATCTCGATAATACTGTTCGGCATAAAAATTGCCTCTGACACAATTTCAGCATACTCTTATGTAAAATGACCTCCTGAATCCAAATAGGACGTCCATTTTGCCCTATCACCCACCGATATTTAGGAATGGCCCCCTATTTTATCATTGTTCGGTGATTTTATGACTATAAATTTGATTTTTAGGAGGGAGAGGATTAAATATAGCCGTTAAAATCTTCTGCGGGGCTACAGAGTTGAAAAATTCTAAAACATGGACATTTGCGACAAAGTAAAAATTTGGGGCAGGGGGGGGGGGTGATTTAACACTGAAATTATGCATTACATATCTTTTTTTTTTTTTTTTTTTTTAATCTGTTATTAATGTTATTTTTTAAACTTTATATATTTTTGTTTTTATGTGTTTAATTAATTATTTTTATTCTTCAAATCAAATTCATAGTCATAAAATTATCGAACAGGGAAAAAAATTAAGGGAAGGGGGTGGTGTATCTAGAAAACGGTGGGTGGCTGGGCGAAATGGGAGTCGTATTCGGATTCAGGAGGTCATTTTATATAAGGATCAGCAAGAATGGTATCAGATCTCGATTTTTTTTTTTTTTTTTTTTTTTTTTTGCAGAGATGTGTAGGAATGACCATTTTTTCTTTCAAAAAAAAAAAAAAAAAAAAATGATATATGAATAAACCATTCCATTTCAAATTAAAAGCATTGTATTTTGTTGCAAAATGATTTTTTCTTTTCTTATGTTCATATGTAAGATGCGGAGGTTTATATAAAATATTTTGAACAGTTCATGTGGAACATGATAGTTCAAATTTCTTTTAAATTTACTTGTAGATTATTTTTTCAGGCAAAATGTTCTAACAATGATTCTTTTCTGTTGATAAAATAGAATTTATGGTACCCCAGTTCATTTTTTTTTTTTTTTTTTATTCCATACGCTTAAATTATTTTTGAAAATATATAAATTTACAATTTTGAATCTCCTCCTTATTTTTCTAAATTTCATGTCTATTTAATTCACATACTTTAAAAGCAAGAGTTTCCTATTTTTCAAAGCCAGAAAGAGGATTTATTATGACATTGTTTAAAATTCGGGAAGTATATGACACAAGTGGAAATTTGTTTTAGAAACCCAGATTTTACGTTAAGGAATTGCCTTTTTCTGATTGCAATTGTGAAATTTTAATATAAATTTACAAAAAAAAAAAAGGGGGTTAAAACTTATTTTTGAAATTATGTGAGTTTAAAATTCATAAAGTAAATTTATACATATTTATATTTGAAAAGATAACTATTTATGAAAGTGTACAGATTTGTGTCAATATTTTGACTAAGAAAAATAGGATGTATTTTGTTCTAAAAAATTTCGAGATTTAATTGATTTTCGGTAGCTCTCATACACTTTTTGCACATAGCATAATCATATTTCACAGAAGTATTATACAACAGTAAATCATATCAATTTCAGATATTTAAAAAAAAAAAAAAAAAACTTTATCTGTGATTAAACATTATTTTCCTCTAATCTATCTACCTATCTATGTTTATACGACTTTCTAAAAAAACTCAATTTTTGGTTATATTTTGCTCTAAGCGAAAAGTGGGGTACAAATAAAAAAATTAAAAAAAACTGTTTATAAGGAATTTAAAAATAAATTGTTATCAGAAAAGAGCCATTAAAAAAATAATAATAATAGAAAAATCGAGCAGTTTTCTTAAAAAATCAAATATTTATCTTATTTTGACCGGGCAGTTAACCGTAACCGTTATTACCGTTAATGTTACCGTTGAACACATTTTTTTTTTTTTTTTTTTTTATGTTGATTGTAATTTAACCCTCTCATGCATGCATTATTTTATAATTGTCAAAAAAAATTTTTTTACTTGCAGTTTGCCTCAAAATGAGTCAGAATAATGGTGAACATTTAAATTTTGAAAAAAAAATATTTTTTTAAGAAGTTACAAGCACAACCTCAAATGAGGCTTACATGCATCTAAGATGCATTTCTGAAAAAAAAATATTTTTCATTGCAGTCTTCAAAGCATTCTGGGCATAAATTAACGTTACATCGACAACAAGTATATCTTGTTTTACTTTTGCAAAGTTCATTTTTACATTTTAATGCAAATTTACCATCGGACTTCTTTGGATAGTGTTTTCCGTTATCGAATCTCAATTCGTTTGCTACATTAGATAATTTTTTTTTTCTTTATTGTTGATACAGTGGAATCAGAATTGCTACTGGATGGTCTACCCTTTTTCTTTGCCATCAATGAGCTTCCTGTGTATACGAGACTTGATGCAATTCTGCTTTTGAATTCCAACAAGTCCTTCGTTTCTCTTCCCTCTTTTCTCCAAAGCAGCCAAGCATTGACTACAGCAACGTTCAACAGGTGGTAAAATATTCTCATATACCATCGTTTATTCCTCTGGGAATGACGATAGAGTGCTACAAGGGAATCCATGAAATCAACACCTCTCATATGAAGGTTATACATTTTTACTGTATTTGGCCTAGCTATTTCTATCAAAGATTTAGTTGCATGAGAAAAACGTTTTGCTTTGTCCATTGGTTGCACTCCAGCAAAAGATGAAACTACATACATAAGATTTTTTATCAACCCATCGAGTCACAGTTATGTTTTCTTCATTAGTAGTCACAGACACTGACCCCCTACCTTCTTTCAGGAGAGATTTAACATCCTTTAACTTATCATTTGTACCAAGCATTCTATTAGATCGAATTGACATACATAAATTACTTAATTAGTGATTAAATATTAATATAGTTTAGAAACATGATCTCTCAATACATGAATCATGTTAAATATTACCAAATTAATTACATAATTAACCATCTATGAATTACATATAAATGGAAATAAGCAAGTATGTATTATTAAGTGTATATAAATCACAATTGATTTAATAAACTAAGCATTAGCTCCTCTAATAAGAAAATTTCTAACACTACTAATCATCATAGCATCAACAACCTCAAATGAGGCTTGCATGCAGTCAAAGCTGTTAGCTACCATAACTGCATGATAACCTCATTTGAGGTTCTCAATAAAAATAGCTCTACAGTGCGTTGCATGAATATAAACGCACCTTTTCCAATAACCAGAAATAGAATTTTTTAAATTTTAAAAGAAGGAATGAGATTAACAGTTATTGCATATGACTAGCAACTGAATAAGGTGCTTTGAGCACATGTGTTTAGGCTCATGCAAGCTTATGTAAATGAGTGTTTAAGCATTTTCTAATTTTTCACTGTTTTTCGTTTGTTGCGCGAAATTAAACGCACTCTGTATTTTGCGTTTAAAATTTAACAGAGCCACCGGAATTAAATTAAAATACAGATAATCGTGTTGCTAAAATTCTCTTAAAAACAGTTTTAATGCTTGAGTGCAAAATTTACGGAATTTGTTCAGGATAGCAAGAGGAAAAACTTTGACAGTAGAAGAGGGGGTAAAAATCGACTTTATGTGTGGTAAATGCTTTAGCAATCGTGAAATTGGGCGCCAAATCGGAAGAAGTGAGAGTGTTGTGCGAAATTATATAAAAAAGGAGCAAATTATGGGAAAAAAAAGCGTGTAAGAAGCGAACAGGAAAGCTCACCAGTTACGACAAACGTCCAATATGCAACGCTGCACAGAATAAGAATATTTCCTGTGCGAAGATAAAGGCTCAATACAAGGTGGGTGTTCATCGGACAACCATATGGAGAACTATCAAAGCTGCAACATTCATTAAATTTAAGAAAATAAAGGTGAAACCATCCCTCACTCAAAAGCACAAAGATATGCGGTTGGAATGGGCAAGAAAATGGATTCTAGATCAACTAAGTTGGGAAAAAGTCATCTTCTCAGATGAAAAAAAAGTTTAATATCGATGGCCGGACAGATTTCATAGCTACTGGAACAATTTGAGACCCGAAGAAATTAACTGTTCAAAACGTCAATCTGGAGGTCTGTCTGTCATGGTGTGGGCAACTATAGGTTTTAGATGGCATTTCGAATTAGAGTTCGTGGAGAACACTATGAACTCTGTAAATAATGTCCAGATGCTCACAAGGAACCTCCAACATCAAGCAGTCAAAAAAGCTGGAAGAAATTATATTTTTCACCAAGATTGTGCATCTGTACATACAGCACATATCGTGAAAAAATGTCTTCGTGACAATAAAATTAAAGCTCTGGATTGGCCCTCAAAAAGCCCCGATTTAAACATAATGGAGAACGTATGGGGTACTTTGGTTCGCCGTGTTTACGTAAACGGAAGGCAGTTTAACACGAAAGATGAACTAAAATCGGCCATTCTATTAGCTTGGAAGACAATCAGCTTGGATGACCTCATGCCACTATATCAGTCAATGCCAAGGCGGTTACTGGCTGTTCTAGAAGCCCATGGTGGCTTTACAAAGTATTAGATACAGTATTTGTTACTTAGTTATTTATTTTTTACATGTGCGTTTAAATTCATGCAACATGTATTTTTGTCATAAATTCAATAAAATTATTTTCTAAAAAATCATATTGGACTTTCATTATTTTGACTCGTATTTTCATTTCTTGAATCATACACATACAGTTTGCATCAAGTGTCACCTATTCATATTTCTTTATAACACTTCTATACCATTCTAATTCTTAAAGCTAAGGTGCGTTTATAATCATGCAACGCACTGTATTTTAGCTAAAAAATTGTTAATAACTCATAAGTTTTTGTTCATTATAGTAAAAATAATGTAGAAAACAGGAAATATTTTTACTTACTTGATATTTGCAAATAAAGTGCAGAAATGGTCTTCATAAATCGGTTGTTCTGTGACTTCTAATGCTGGTACAAAATGGCTACTTTTAAGTGATCAGAATAAACTGCATAACTAGTTCTGCCACCTTTTGCTGCATTTTACAAGCTTTCCTTGTTATCATAGTGGAATACAGTACAATTGAGAATCCAAATTATTTGAAATACCATTTATTTCCGGGGGTTTTCCTAGTAGCCTCATATGAGGTTTCCATGCATGAGAGGGTTAAATCGATATGTCATCTCTCCCCCAAAAGAAAGAAAGAAAGAAAAAAAAAAACACCAATTTTAAAATTTTATTAAATTTGTTTGATTATTTTTTAAGAAGACCAAGTATCTGCCATATTTCGCCGAGGCATAGTGCGGATTATCAATAGCCGCCAGTTTTTTCGAAGATGGAGGAAATTTAAACCGAACTTCCGAAATATTTCTAGCCTTAATTTCTTTATCAAAATTCTTCTAGAACTTTCTTCGGAAAATGTTTCTGCCGAATTCCCCCACCCTCCAGATGAAGCGCAAATTATTAGAAAATGCTAAATTCCCAGTATATGAGTATTAGTTTAAATAATTCGTCATCCCAAAAGCACTTTAATATTACTTATTTTATTTTATTTTATTTATTTATTTATTTTTCTTTTCTTTTCTTTTCTTTATTTTTTAATCAAAGTGCTTCGAATCTTTCTAAGAATATCAGGAAATTTTATACAAGATTATCATGGATTAACTCGCTTTATAATAAGGTAATAAGTTTTTTTTGTTTTTTTTTACCAATTGCTTCTAATATATAGTGTATATTAAGTGACAAAACACTTAATTTTCTAGCAAATTAATACATATCGCTCGAGTCCATATAAGAAATATTGCAGAAAAATAAACTTATTTGCAGATAACAACGAATCTACCTAAATATATATATAAATATGTGAAGTCGTTCCTTCACATATATGATTTTTAGTTAGAGCTTTAAATAAAATCAATAATTAATTACTATATTTTCAATAAATTAAAGGGCTAATAAAAATATCTAACGAAATTCTAAATTACTTTTATATTTATTACCATTTGTCTCTATATATAAATATCTTAATTCTAATAATATTTTATCCGTTATATAAATCTTCTAAGAACAAAAACATATTCTTTAAAATAAATAATTTATTTCAACTAGTCATATTTTTAAATGACATCTCACAGAATTATAATCTCTCCTAAATCATTTAATAAATAAAATATAAAAAATATTATTTTCATTTATAAACCGTTGTATACATAATTACATTTTCATTCTTTTAAATTGCACAAGTCCACTTTGTTATAAATAAATTAAGCAATACATTTCCGTTGTAATATCATTAAAGAGTAATTTATGTTTTTTTATGACAGGATGTGCAATAAATCGCAGTCTTGTTGTCTCCCTTAAGCAACGGTTTTCTGGCGATAAAATTTGGCATAGATGTTTGGCGTTAATTCTTTAACGAACTTTCTAAATTCAAAATATTTATATTAATTTGATCTAGAAACAATGGATTATCTTTGGCTGTAAAATTTGGCACTATTTCGAAAATCTTGGCGTAATTCAACAGTCTGATCTGAATTGCGAGACAGACAACTTGAGAATTCGCTCCTTGATCGTTGACAAATTAATACGTACTCTAAAACCCTCTCTCTCACCTCATGCCTTTGCATTTTCGAAACTGGCGGACTATTTGTACTGCCATTTTGAAAAGATTTTGATTTGCTTTATGAAAATCTCCAAAATAAAAATATTTTATATTTTATTACTCAGTCTGCTTTTCTTTCTCGGCCATTTAAATCTTTTACAGCAAAAATGGACCCGGACAATATGCAAGCACTTATACAAGAATGCTGGAACTTCTCACACTTTAGTTATTTTTAAAATTTCTAACGGTCGCATCACTTAGAAAAATGCATCACCAGCTTCATAAAAAAATAATACTAAATAAATAAATTAATAACGTTAATAATAATAATAATAATCTCAATCTAGCCGTACTTGTTCCGAAAGCATCGGAGCTGTACATTCATTTTTATTTTTCAAATAATAATAAACAATATTTGCAATAGTTTCACATCCGAAAACTACGAAAGAATGAAAATTAATTATTTATATATACATACTATAACGCAATGTTTGCATCTGCGTTCACTATAGATTTTAAAACTACTGGATCTATTTATGTGTAATTAATTGTAAAATAGTCGGCATTGTCCGGATAAAGATAAAATCTATTAAAATCAGCTATCTGAGAAATCGAACGGAATTTGAAGGGCTTAAAAATATCATATCTCGTTGAGCCATTTACATTTAAATGATACAGTCATTATTGATATAAATACTACAATTGATATTCTTGTATCTTGAATGCTAGCATATGATTCTAGTTTCATTTGGAAAGTGAAATTGAAATAAATCTTTATGAAAAATTAAACTTTTATGGACAAAACATTTTAAAAAAAATTTGCGTAATAATATCTTTAAAATATCCTTAATGATAAAAACCAATATTTCTCGAGACTAATGCTGAAAATGATGTCATAGCTAAAGCAATATACTGGAATTGAAAAATAAAAAGGTAAAATTCTATTCATGGTTTCGATGCGAGCATTTCAACGGATGGTATTTGTATTAACGTTCGGGCTGAGGACAATTTTCAACACTAGGGACCTGTGCCTAAAGGAGATGTCCTCACAGGGGTTCTTTCTAGGGGGAGTTAGATCATATTTACGTGAGTTTCGGAGAAAAACACGGAAAAATCTGAACGAATATTCCAACGATTCGCTACTTGGGATCGAATCCGTCACTTCTGTTCTAACAGCTTTGAGAACAGGAACGCTTGGCCTCTAGTGGGGGTGCATTTCAACTGAAAAAAAAAATGGTAATTTAATAGTTACATTACTATTGCAATAATATGTTCAGATAACAAAAATAAAATTTAACCCATGATTTGCATGGTTTTGAAAGATTCGTTCATTAATTCCCAATAAATAAAGCAAAACAATTTATATTTTTAAAATAAGCTCTATTTGTTGCTCTGCACAACTTTAATAAATCAGGGGAAAGTAATAATAATATAAATAAGTGAATTAAACTAGGTCCCGAACATTCGATAATATTAATAATAAATAGACATGTGGCTATAAAAATTAAGTTAAAGGATTATGATGTTATTCTTAAACTCTTGGAGACGTTTTGATTCAAAACATATAAATATCATGATGTAAAAAATAAAACCATTTATTTTAAATACCTTGTAAACCTATGTTAATTAATTTGAATTGGAATGAAGAAATAAATATGGGAATACTTCTAAGAAATTAAGCCATTTATTTTAAATACCTTGTAAACCAATGTATAATAATTTGAACTGTCAAGGAGAAATAACTTCGAAAATACATGTGTAAAAATCAATTGCTTTTCGTTCGCAGACAGATTAGATATTAAATATACAGCATTCGAGTTTATTTGTTGTTGACTACTACGTATGCACGTGAGAATTTCTTATTTGAAGTACTGATCAGAATATATTAAAAATTTCACACTCCATTTGTGAATTTTAAATCTTTGCAATGTGCGCAAACTTTATTAATATTTTAAAGAACCACAACTCTATGTAAGGTATATTGATTTTCCAAACTTGCTGAAATGTAATATGATTAAGTTTTCTCATTTAATTCAATCGATTCCTTTGAATGCGTAATCCACTATTCTCAGGATGTTCATTGCGATCACTATAGGACAAATATTGACTTAATTTATTAGCAGAATTCAAGCGTGTATTAGTTTTATCTTGCGCAAAAATAATCTTACAATACAATATTATAGTTCGAAAAACTGAGTTAATTTTAAATTAATTTAAATTAATATTGATTGGTTATTATTAATTGTAAAAACAAATAATAATAATAAAAGAAAGGGAGAAAGAAAAAATAATAAATAAAAATAAAAATAGAATTGAAACATCCGGAAAAAAATAAATGTTTTTTTCCCCCGCTATATATATGCAGAGCCTGAGTAAGGGGGCAGCACACATTATCTCCGCTCTCACCGGAATATTTTTACAATTATTTTTTACTTCATGTCATAGAAATTCCACGCTTTGACGAGGAAATATTTTTTATAAAAAATGAACGGTGTAAAACAGTCCAATTTACTCATCGTTATTAGACACCAGAATTCTTTTAAAATAGTTTTTAATGAGAATTTTCTGTTTATTATAGGAGGAAAGTATTTGTTAAAAAATAACGGTGTAAGTATAAATAATGTGTGCTTCTCCCTTAATCAGGCTCTGTGTATATGTATGGGCTTCCTTTAAATTAATTTCCAATAACTTACTTAAGCTTTAATAAATTATACAAATCTTTAACGAGAATGATATTTTAAGCCCATTTTGCAACTAAATAGAATTAAAAAAAAAAAAAAAAAAAACATTTACTTATATAAATGGATTTTTTTAAAGAAAACTTAAAAATTTATCCCGAAAATTACTTTTATAATTTAATTCACGTTTGTGAAGTAAAGATAATTTTTTTCACGCTTCTTAAACAAATATAAAATTAATTAACCATCTATAAATAATTAAAATTTCTTTATAAAAGAAAGGGTATTTAATTATGATATTTTCACCCGAATTGAAATAGAATTCTTAAAATTTATTTCATTGTTTTTTAAACATATCTTAGAAAATAATTTTTCGCATATTATCTTATCAAGCATGATAAAAATTATGAATTTTTTTTTTTTTTTAATATCGCTTAAAATATATCTTAATTAAATAACTTAACGATGCATTGTGTTCAAATAGAATTATTTAATATTTAATTTTAACATCTAAAGCGTTTGCTTTAATAAATACGCTTTAATTCCAGAAAAGAAAATAATAATAATAAAAATGTATAATCGTCACTATATCAAGAAAAGCTGAGGAATGCGCATTATAAATGAAAATTGTTTAAAAAGTATAAGATGAATTTAAATTACTTTTTAAATTTTCTTTTACTTATAAAATATGATTTCATATTGACAAATACATAAGGTGGAGCATAAGCATATCATAAGCAAATGATTTCTTTATATTTTACGTTGGTTTTAATATTAAATTAAAGACTTAAAAGTAAAATAATAGATTAAATGCCAAAAAATTTTAAATAATAATAATAATTTATAGCACATTAATTAAATAACCCGTGAATTCTTTAATAAAAATATGAAAACAATTAACAAGTCATAACTTTAATATATTTTGAAAAGAAAAAAAAACCTAAGCCCCCCCCCCCCCCAAATAATAGGTATACAAATCTGAACAAAACAGAATTTAATTTAGTAAGACAGGTTTTACATGAATGTGTTCACCCGTATTAACTCTCGCTTTCACAAGATCAAGGCGTTACTGCAGAAAAATTGCTTTCAGATGCCGCTTGGCACGTTTGGCGAAAATCACCAGCACCGCGCCTTTTTGAATCGTTTCGAAGTTGCAACATTCCACTGGCTACGCTTGCTATCTCTAGCGAATTAGCGCACTTTTTGAAGGAGGCGGGCTTTACTAAATTTCAACTTCAAAATGGGGTCAAAATGACCCCACCCCATCTTGGGAAAGCAAGGGTTAAGACATGTAACAGTGTTTCATTCCCTAGCATGTGTTATTATATTCATTTCTTAAAATTTCTTTTGTATATCTTTAGCATAGGAGGCCCTTAGTGACTTATAAATTTTTGTTGTAATTTTGGAGATGAATTAAAAAGGCTATCGCAATTTAAAACTATGTTTTTTCTTAAGGTTTAGAGGCTTAAATCGGCTATTTCTAAGCATTGGTAGGAGAAAAACTATAATTTTAAATTTGGTTCAGTTGAAGTAATTTGCGGGCCTAAATCCACTCATGAACTCGATTTCTTTGATGCTTTTTATATTTATAAAAATCTTAATATTGTTAATTGTGATTTCGCTGTACCCCATTTGTCTGATTTTTTGGAAGTTTTACATTCAGTCCAAATTTTCTTAATTTCTTCCATATTTTTTACTAGCGTTTCGAAATTTCTATTGGCTGATCACCTTGAGCTGAATTCGTTCCCTTTCCTATATATAGGAGCACTTCTCTCTCATTTCTTTATGCACTGAAGATGGTACGCTAAATGCTACCGAAACAGCTGTGTGCTTTCCTATTATTTCTGTTTCGCATTCTAGACTTTGCTTTTTGCCTTGTTTTTAAAATATCACGCCAAGTCATCGATTAATAAAAAGTATAGGCATTAAAAAAAAGTTCATTTTTATTTTTATTTTTTTAAACAAAGAATTATACAAAAAAATTCATCGCCAAATAGTGGCAAAAATCTAAAAGACACCAAGAAGGCTATATACTAATGCTGTAATGCTAAATGGTCTAGATATAACGAATTTCTTTCTAAAACATTTTTTGGCATACAGTCGGCAGCAAAATTATTCGAGCGCTAGCAATAATTCTATGTAAAAAAAGTGCACTTAATATTGTTTTGTTACATAAATCCTTGTCGAATCATGTTCTTAGACTAACTAAGAATACGACTCGACAAGGATTTATTTAACAAAGCAGTATTAAGTATACTTTTTTTAACACAGGAATTATTGCTAGTGCTCGAATAATTTTGCTGCTGACTGTAATAACCCATAAAAAGAAAAAAAAAAAAAAAAAAAAAAAAAAAACAGATGTTGTAATAAACATTGTGTATTTCAATGTGATATCGAATATGGGATTTCTATAGCATTGTTTTTCTCTTCTCTTCGCTTGTCTTCACTTTACCACAGGGAATACTAGTTTAAATAAAAAGGCTAAACGTTTCTGTAAATTTATTATTTACTGAACAATACAGAAATACTTGTATTGTCTATCAGAAATAACATGCAAAGGCAAAAATAAAAGCAACTTCGTAGTTAAATGTTTAGCAATTGTAAATCTTATAAGCTGTTCGAAATTTTCGGTGATTTTCTCCAAAACTCAGATAAATGTGAGCTAGAATCTACTACTGAGCGCACCTCACGTATCAATTAAAAAGAATAACATTTTATATTTTTCTTACTTAGTGCGATTATATTATGACTAAAAATATCACATGTCAAAATTAAGTAATATCAAAATCAACTCTAATTTTTACTTTAGCTTTTAAGCGATTTTTAATATAACTGTTTTTTTATTCTTAGAATTAAATAGATTATTTCTTCTTACTATCTTTTTTCAAATTACAAAACATTATTAATTTCTTAGTTGTGAATAAATAATAATAACATGTTTTTCTGTCATGACTTCTTTTCCTCAGCGGCGCGACTAATTACTGAACTAAATTAGCTTCTTTTGTATCGTGTTAAAATAAGACGTAATCACTGGAATAACTTTGTTTGCCCAATTAAGCTAATTTTCTAATTTTCTTTTTCCTTTTTACGGTAACAATATATTAGTATTCCTCTTTTTGTTCAGTAAAGGAATGGAAATTATGTGTGTCCATGTCTGCACTAAAAAAGAAAAAGAAAAAATAAAAATAAACCAAATGTTCAGTTGTATAAAAAACTGCATTTCCGTAACTGATGATTTTTCTGCAAACGTGTTAGCTGTTTTATGATTACAAACAGTTTTTTTTTTTTTTTCTATTTGTTAATTTTATTCATAAAATCATAACTTTCTTTCTTATTCCCTTTTTCCTTTTCTTTTCTTTTTTTTAATCGCGAAAGATATGAGCTACAATAAGTAATATTTTTTCGTGGCATAACTGGAAACTTATGTTACTTTTTATATCAAAATTACTCCTTTTTTTCAATGAATGGAGATAAAGAACTTAATTAATAGTTCTTATCTACATAAAATTTTCGTAGTTTTAGATATTAAGAATATTTTTTTTTTAATCAAATCTTGTTACTTTCAATTTGCAATGCATGGAGGATTTATTTATTTCTAAACAATAGTTAATATTGAATATCTTATTACTTTAAAATGATTTGAACAATTTAAATTATAGAAACTTTAAATTATTAATGAATGTAATTTTAATAAAATAACTTTTATCACTTAATAGCATTTTTAAATATAAAACAGTCTAACGAAAATACTTTTTTGAAACTACATTAAGGAATTTAAACATGATTTATTACTATTGCAAAATAAATCCTCTGAAAGTGTTACAAAAGACCAAAGCCGTGTTCTATTTCTGAATTTGTAATTTTTATGTTTGCCAAAAAATTATCATAAATTAGTACAAATTTGAAAACATTATTTACATCTGAATCTGATGAATATTTTATAGTATTAACTATACACTCTATCTATACAGGGTATCCTAAAAAGACTGACAAGTGGTTTTGTTTTTTATCTACAAGTGATAAGTGGGTTATATAAATTGCAAAATTGTTCACAATAAGGCAGGGAATATGGTTCATAAAAATTTCTTCTCATTCATCTTCAAATAGTTACATTTAAAAAAAAAATTATACGACCCCTCCAGAAAATTTGGTCAAATTTCTTTTTATTATTATAACAACAGTAACATTTCAAAAAATCGCATATTTCTATTTTTAGAATTAAATGAGTTATGCTTAATTAAAATTTGAATTCTGAACAGAGGTGCCATACATCATAATCGTAATATTAACACGTAACATACAACAAAAAGGTAATACGCAGGAAAATATTTGCATTAGACCCATTTTTATATGCTTAGTAAGGATTTGCGATCCAGTCACGTACTTTAAATCGCATTTTACATTAAGACTCGATATTTTTATTTTAAAATAAATAAATAAAATAATAAAATACATAAAATAAAATAATAACTATATAAAAGCATATAACTTATTTTCAAATTTGTAATTTATTTCAAAGCGACGGGTTAACAAATGGATTCTCAAACGACTTTTTTATTTTGGCTTATTCATTTATGACAGAGGAAATATTTTCTTGAGATCAAGTTTTAGAAGTGAAGTTTTTGCTAAATTTACATGTTTTCATGCGCTTTGTATTCGAAAAACCGAGTTTTTTGCGGTTGGTCTGCATGTCTGTCTCTGTGTGTGAGTTTATTATTAATATATTCCCAGCATAAATATTAACAGAAAGTCCAAGCTCGGTATTCTAAATATGTATCACATAGAGATTCTACACTAAACATTTTATTTTGATCTAAAAAAATGTTTCTGTACAAGGATATTCAAGAAAATTCAAATGCATGGGGGGGCAAATAAAAGTTGCTCGGAGAACAGAGTTCCAGGTTTCAAAGAAACATAGCAAATGAAAGGAAATACTAGTTCGCTAACCTGCCTATAGCAGTTGTTGAAAATGACCACAATTCATCTCTTGGCATTTTTAGGCCCTGGTCAGCAAGTTGCTGAAGGCAGATCGAAGTTGGACATCTGATATTGCTGCAATCTCATCACAAATGTTTTGCTGTAGTTCTTAAAGGCTATGAGGGTTGTTGTGATACACCTTAGACTTGAGGGTTCACCACAAAACGTAATCGCACATTGACAGATCAGGTGACCTGGGTAGCCAGCTAAGGCCAAGACCAGACTGACCCCTGCTAACAACTCTGTCAGGAGTGAAGATTGTGTAAATGTGATCCGTGGTTCGGCGGGCTGTATGGACAATTGCTCCATCCTGTTGGAAGTAACTGTAGGTCTTTTCCTTCTGAGTTAACGCTGCCACAAATGGATTAAAAATGTCAGATCCAATCGTATACAATCGTCCGGGCCTCTTTTATTTGTCCCACCCTGTACAATACGCATATGGGTGAAACGTCTGTTAGCTACAGTTTAACGTCTTTAGATTGTACTAAACAAAATGAAATGAGCATATCTTTTTAAAATGCATAAAAGAATAAAAGCATATTTTGTATAGAATATGATAGAAAACGCATTCATGATTCGTTTACAGGGCACCACAAAAGAATAGGGATATTATAGAGCTATACATTTAAATTTCTGGAAGTGAATTTCCAGTTGCTTTATGTAACTATCCTATTGAGCTAAATTTATGTAAAGTGTGGGTGTATATAATTTACAGAGAAAATATAAGGCTATTCAACATTCTTTTCTATTGAACGTAATTGCTGAATGTGCTACACTACATTTTACGAAGCCTAGGAAAAGTGCTTGAGATTTATAATTTTTTTTTATACCCACACAGTAGACAAAATACTGTTTCATGCCTAATTTTCAACACTGATGTTTTTTCCAAATATGTTTACTTACTTATTTATTTATTTTTTGGCAACAATATGTGAATTTCTTTTTAATAATTTAAAGTTAAAATTGGGTATTTATTAAATATCTTTTGAATCACTTATCCGGTTGAATTAAAAAATACAGCTTTCATTATATTTTGTCTTTATTAATAAGTGTACGAATTTTTGATAATATCTAATAATCCAGACAGATAAAGTGACAAACTTTACCTTTACATATTTTAATTAAGAACAAAAATATTTGAACGTTCATTCAAAACGTAATACAATAAATGGCAACAACGCAAAATCGTTGTCTGAAAAAAATATTCCTTTCGTACTAAAAAAAAAAGAAGAAGAATATGGGTTATTTACCAATTTTTTTTATTTTAGCTCATTCTAATACAACACATATTAATTGAAAATAAATATGGCAAATTTTGAAAAAGTATCGAATTTTACATACGTTTGTAAGACAAGTTTAGTGTTTAATGCGATATGACTTAGTGTGTACGTGTGTGCATGTGTGGAGTTTACTGTTGTCAAGATCAAGAGGTGTTAAGGCATTCTATCTTTTTAATAATACTATTTTTTAATAATGAAATTGTCGTTAATTAATCGTCAAATTTTACTGATTTAATAAATAAAACATTATCAAAAATAATGTTATCTGAAATATAGGCTTATCTGCAAGTTAGGAATCCAAGTATCATTTCGTAGATGATAGGTGTATAAAGAGTTTAGATTTTTCAGATTATTTTAAATAAAAATTCCGTGTTTTTACTTTCTTCTATATTCAATAGAAGAAAGTACTGGAATCGAAAACATTTTCGACCTCGGGTTTTGATGGATTTACGCGTTTTGAGAGATGTGGAGAATGATTTGATCCTTTTCATAAAATGTCTCTCTCTCTCTCTCTCTCTGTGTGTGTGTGTGTATGTGCGTGTGTGTGTGTGTGTGAAAGAGAGAGAGAGAGAGAATTTTGTGGCGACTGTATCTCAGGTACTACTACACAGAATTTCATACAAATGGGTATGTGGTTACATATTGACATAAATCAGTGCCTATCAACTTTTGGTAAAAAATATCCAAAAGCTTGCGTTGCCATCCCGTTTTTTTTTTTTAATTTTTAACGTGGTGGTATAGGACAAAATTTTGTAGAAATGTGCATAAAGAGAATTATTTTTTAATAATTCTTATGAAATTTAAAAGAAATATTTGTAATAGAGATAGTCAACTGGGAAAAGAAATTTGTGTATGTAGGAGCCTTGCCCCCCCCCCCCCTCCTGGGGAGAAGTTTCCCCTCGAGGGGATTAAATTTCCATGATAGGTATCTTTCAAAAGAGCTCACCAATACCTTTAAAACGAATGGTTGAACCATCGGTCTTCGATAATTTGAAATAAAGTTATCGATTTTTTTCATTTTTAACCAAAAAAAAAAAAAAAAAATTAATGTAATATTGAGAATAATTTTTTTAAATAATAATTTTAATAAATTATTTTTACTGAGTGAATTTGTATAGAAAACATAGAAGAGAGTCATGTGGTGGCCACAACATACTAGTTTTTCTTTAGATTTATATCAGTAGGGCCGGTAATATCGCCAATTTCAATATTAATTGAATAATAATAGCTGCTGAAATAATAAACGTAATGAAAAAACTATATAAAAGGAATTAAGGACCAAGTTACATACAAAACAAATTTTAAATTTTTAAACTGCAAATCTGAATTATTTATTCGAAAATGACAAGGATAGGGAACCGGCAGAAATGCTGATTTTTTTAGATAGAAGCGGGAATATAATCCTTAATTTTATATTAAATAATAAATACTGAAGGAAAAAAAAAATGTAATAAAAATTTGAAAGTTATTTTAAACCAAGATAAAATCAAGACAAAGTGTGAAGTTCTGGATAGAAAATCTGAATTAATTATCCCAAAAATCAAAGTAACTGCATTAAAGATCGAATCTGGCCTCTTAGATTAATACGCCAATAACTCTATTTCGATCTCTGGCTTGGTGAACTTTTATTATTGTGAAATTCTGTCTTTTCATATAAATATATATGTTTTTTAAACGTACTTTTACTCAAATCGCAAATATTTTAATATTATTTAGAATAAATATCAGAATATTTTACAGTTGATGCTCTTCATAAAAATTGCATATTGTTTATATATATAAAACTTAATGGAACAGGATAACAAAAATGTTTAAGTTTTATATTAATATTTAAAAAGCAAGTAAAAATTATAAACAATCACCCTAATTTCTTATATCAGGAAGATCAGAGGAGCCATTACAGCCTTGAAAATTCAAGTATGCATTGCCTTGATTGGAGCTTATGCCGCTATTCTCAAGTCCCTTCATGAATCGCTCAATAAAGTAAGTAAATTATTATGATACATATCTATCTATATATATATATATATAGTATTGGAATAAATAAATAAATATATATATATAGTTATTAGCTTTTAAAGATTAATAACTATTACCTAATGCATTCAATTATTGCATTTCAGTAGCACCTAAATCGATTTATCGTTTCTTTACCTTTAATCTTTTCTTTTTACTGACGTTCGTTTGGCAACCTGTTTATTTCTACTATCTCCGTATGTATCGTTTAACATCTGGAATTCTTAAAAATACTTATTCCTTGTATCAATTTTGGTTTGTGATATTGTTTAACCTATTTCCTTTTTTTATTTCGTTTTGTTGCAAGATAGAGAGAGCTGTATACTTGCTTGAATTAGCTATACAGTTTTCCGAAATCTTGCACTCTGCTGATAGAAATGCAAGTTTCCTGATGAGTCAACATTTCTATTTTTCAGTATTTCAAATTCCAATTTTCAATTCATGAATTCTCTTTTTTTCCCTTTTATCGGATTTCTTTGGTAATTTTATTCTTTTCTATTATCTATAAAATGTTGACTGTTTCTAATACTTTAATGGTTTTTACAAACTATTATCTCATCGTTAGGCTTATGTGTTATGTTTGTGTCATTTCTCTAATGCGTAAGTACTTTAACTTGTTTTTGCTAATCATTGGTACTCAATTTAAATTATCACTGTGACAATAATTTTATTCGAAATAAATCTCATTTAAAATTTAATTATATGTTTGTATGTTCATCTATCTTTTGTTTGCTTAGTGTTACAAAGGTATTAAATTATTCAAATTATATTATATTACATATATATAGCAAATCCTTCAAAAAACTGCACAATTAATTGCAATAGAGGTAAGTATATCGCTTATTTAATCCTTACGTGAAATATAGTTAAGGAAAGATATAAAATACAGCTTATACAGAGGATCTATGGAGCATCATCTTACAAAACGTATTAACGCTATTAACAGGTCAATAAGTAAGTGATGGAAGAGCTAATGGCCTTCTCAAGAATCCAAGAGGACCACGATGTCGTGATCGGCAAACACATCTCCAACACTTCTGTTCTTCGGGAAAAGCTCTTCATTCCTTCATTTATCTGCATTTAAATATAGATTAAAGTTTAAGATACTCAAAACAGAAATGTGTGTCAATAAAATTAATTTCTTAAGTACAATGTTGTATATTGATTGATTGATAGATAGATAAGTGTATTTTATATGAAATATGTTTATACAATCATCCATATTTGCATTAAGTCACAAATCCATAAAATATAAAAGGCTTAATAGATATTTTGGAGTTCAACAAAATGTTATAGTTATATTATATTTATATATAATATAACAATATATTGAAGCTTTATTTTGTATTGATATTGTAGCAAAAGGAAAGTTGCGCATTAGATAGAAAATATTGCTTTAAAAAATAAATAAATGATAATAATGATAACTCCTTAAAACATCTTTTTTCTTAATGTTATTGTACAGAAATCGTTGATTGTAAATAACTATTCATATAATTCCCTATATTTCATTTTCTGAGAATAACTGAAATTAAGTTTCTCCCAAAAATTTCCCACATTCAAAAGGGAAAATGAAAAGGATAAATATCAATAATTATTTATAACCAACTTCTAATATTTATAACCAGCTGTTTACATTATTAATATTGATTGAATCAAAAATTGGGTAGAACCCTTTATAATTCTGTTGTTTATGAGATGAACTGAAATTCTGTTTATTGTATTGTGAATAATATTTTTATTTTTTACTATACTTGCCTGGAGTTTTTATAGAATTCGTTTAACACATTTGGCTAATATATTGTGCAAATAAAATTTACTGAATGCTTGTGCATGTGCAGAATGATTTAGTAAAAATTATTTAGTAACATTAGATTTTTAATATTTTTTATTCTGATTTCAGTATGTGTTGTGTTTAATGTAGTATGAAAATGTTCATAAAAATGTCACAGCATTGTGTTCAATAGCCTGCATGTTATAATAAACAGTGAAGGGAGAATATTTTTTGCGAATTTTCGTAGAAACCATTATATCGCCATAAATACATGTTCCAGTTATATTCAAATGAATACAAATAATTAAAAGAAGTCTCTAAAGCTGCCTTCAAACTCTGGCAACAGAAGTACAGCGTCAAAGTAAAAAATTATCTATTGTTCGAAAGTGACGCTTGATATTTTGCACACGTTTACAATAAAGGACATTAACTTTTTATTGCTCTTTTACAAAAGAGACCCAGTCCCCATGCAATTATCGCAGTAGGAGGTTTGTGAGCGACGACTCAAAATACCACAACAAAAGAATATGAAAAGAAGCCGCTCTGTACGTCTTGCTGTTGCCAGAGTTTGAAGGCAGCTTTAAGGCCGGTTTCCACTGCGAGTTCTAGACCAAGGTTCAAAAAGTCATTAATCACGCTTCGGACACAAAGAGCCAAATGTCTTGTCATCAGTTGTAGCCCTTTTTTATCAGATTGCACAGTTACTTCAAAGGAAAGCATGCAAAATTGACAAAGATATCTGCCTCTGCCCCCTCAATTATCTCAGCTGGGGGTTAGAACCAGGAGCTCTCCCTTTTCGAACCAACCCGTAGCCCAGATCCAACCGCTTGACCACATCAAAGGATTCTGAATAGCGCCGCTCGAAACATTTCAAACCGACCCTCAGTGGAAACTGCACTATAATCACACGCTACATCAAGAATTTATTTCAAGCATTCTCTTTACACTGTGACTCTAAACTGGGTGACACAACCTCTAACACACTTAGGCTTAACAAGTGACATGGCATTGATAGGGGTGGGTGCAAACTACTACATTTTAGAATCGAAGAAAAGGGGGTGAATGTCAAAAACCTATCGAAAATAGCATGCAAATAAATTAGTTTATAATTTTTCGCATGTCCCATTTTTTCTTTTGTGGCAAAATTTTGATTAAAATATATGAGGTACAACATGTCCTCTAGACCCATAAGTTTTCAAAACACATAAATAAGTTTTTTTTTTTTGCTATATATTTGAAAACGAAAGTGTCCTGTCATTTATGAAAATGTAGTCAGGTATCGGTGCAGTCTCTTTTCTGAATACCATTTTATTTTATTTTTCTTTTTTAAAAGACAAAATTTAAAAATCGTTTGTAAGACTTATCTCACTGAATAATACGAATGTTGCTTTATAAAAGTAACGGCATTAAAAACATGACTGTGCCAACTCTTGGATTGTGTATCCAAGCTTCAGAAGAATGAACTTTGTTTAGCGTAAACTGCTTCAATTTATCTTTGATGCCACAATAAACATATATATGCTGTTTACTTACTGTAGCAAAAAGCAAGCAATGTTTAACTAAGTCCTATGTATATATATATATATATATATATATGTATATGTGTGTGTGTGTAAATATTATTTATTTATGTTATTTTAATTAATTAATAAACTTTTTATTTATTTATTTTTATTTTTATTTATTTAATTATTTATTTTGACGTAAACATAATAATTGAAAAGTTATAACTTCATCTGTCACAAAAATATCAATTATAAATTTGCAGTAATACTTCCATTATTTAATTTCCATTAATTTTAATTCCAATTTTAATTCCATTCTGAATTTTAATTCATTGTCAAAAATAAAATGGTGGGTTTTACTAGAAAAAAAATGGTTTAATTTCAGCTGCAACCAACATTTTGGTGTAAAATTTACCATTTAAATAGTGATTATTATTGAAATGGCAATATGAAAATGGTGAAAATTAGTAACAACATATTGGTTTCAGCTAATTTGGTACCATTTGTCTGTAGAGACATACTAATTTATTTTTAACAGTGTTGCAATGACATCTTGTTATTCTATAAAATACTTGGTAAATGGTTGTGTGCTCTCAACTTATCATATTCTCAAAGAAATAGAAGCAATATAAGATGTGCAATTAGTAAAATTTTAGTGGGGGATGTGTGGGCTAGTGTGGCCACTTTATATATATATATTTTTTTTTTCCAAAATTGTATATTAAATAGAATTTTTAACAAATCGAATTTATTTTTTACTATAATTTGCTTATTTTTCTCTACTTTAATTAATAAATCAAACTATTTTCGATTATAATATTTTAAATATGATTTATTTATTTATTTTTGTCTAGGAAGTTGGTGAGGACAAACTAAATTTTTGATTGGAAAGTGTAATTTAATTCATAAAAATATATGTAACACTATGATAAAATCACATCCAACCTAATTTATATATTATAGATCTTTAATTCTTCTATTCCTAAATGTCCGGTAAAAAATAAATAAATAAATAAAAATACTTTTTTTCCTAGAAGATCAGCTTTGTTCATCTTTTTTTCTTAAGAATTGTCCATTAATACCTATTGCACCGATATAAGGCTTCATTTCTATCAATATAATACTCTATCAATATACACAGCTATTTTTATCGAAAATGTTTTAAGGATTCGACGTTTCCAGGTGCGTGTCGGTGCAGTATATTCTGATTATTATTTTCAGGAGGAAGGGGTACCTCAATGCAGCGTTTTGAGTGTCACACTCTTCTCTATAAAGATAAATAATATTCTTAACCAATTGCCACAAAACGTTTGGGGCAGTCTGTATGTTGACGACCTGCAGATTTCTTCTCAGGGAAATAACATGGCTTTTATTGAGCGTTGGTTTCAACTCGCAATAAATCGGATCACTAAATGGACAAATGAAAATGGTTTTACTATCTCTACTGACAAAACACAATGTGTGCATTTCTGTCGCAAAAGGGATCTCCATTCTGATCCAGAATTTTTTATAAATGACGCATTAATTTCAGTTGTTGACACTGCTCGTTTTTTGGGTGTTTATTTTGACAAGAAACTCACTTTTATGCCTCATATTTTACATTTAAGGACTAAATGTATCAAAACTTTGAATATTTTAAAAGTACTATCGAATACTTCCTGGGGTGCTAATCGCCCATCTTTGCTAAAAATATATCGCGCCACTATTCGTTCCAAGCTTGACTATGCCTGCCAGATTTACGGCTCCGCTCCCCTTTCGTATCTCAAAAAACTAGACACAGTGCATCATTCTGCTCAGGTGCTTTTCGCACTTCACCTATTGAAAGTTTATAAGCAGATTGTGTAGAGCCTTCCTTATCATTTATCAGACGACAACTTTCATTGGAAATGTATTATCGTATCCTTTCGCATCCCCATCATCCTCTTCACCACCATTTGAACGACAATTTATATCAACATTTTCTGAATCGGCCGTCTTGCACCCCTCATTTTGGCATTAGAATTAAAAACTTTCTTGCAAGCACGTCACATCTTGACACTAAAGTTCACCAGCGTTCTCATTTACGTCTGACTCCTTGGAATTCCCAGGTTGTTTCACTTCTTCATCCTTTTACAGGTTTCGAAAAATCAAATACAGATGCAACTACTTTTAAAACTCTCTTTGCTTCTCATCGTTCTAATTATGCTGATTTCATTGAAGTATTTACAGATGGCTCTAAAACTAGTAATCATGTTGGTTGTGGCATTATCTCAGAAAACACCACTTTTAGTTACCACCTTCTAAACTGTTATTCTATCGTCTCTGCAGAATTTTTGCAGATGAGGTAGCACTGACTTTTATTTCATCTCATAATCATAAAAGATTTATCATTTACACTGACTCTAGGAGTGTTCTTGACTTGCTCTCTTCTAGCTCATGTTCACCTTCTTTTATATCGGTTTTAAATATTCATAACGAACTTTTAAAAAAGGGATATGAAATTATATTTTGTTGGGTTCCTAGCCATGTTGGCATTAAGGGTAATGAAGCAGCAGACAAGGCCGCAAAACAGGCATCAGTTTCTCTTAATTGTCCTGTCCCATACGAGGATCTGAAACATGATCTGAAAAAAATTAATAAAAATATTTGGCAAAGAGAATGGTATTGTGAAAGTGATAACAAGTTACAAAAAATAAAGCCACACGTTGCAATTTGGCCGACCCTTCATCCTAGAAAATATGATGTTATTATTACTCGTCTGAGAATTGGACATAACACACAAGCACTTACTTTTGGGGAGCAGGAGCCTTCCGGTCCTAAATGTCGTTACAGTTTACTTACCATTTGCCATATCATATACTCACTGACTGCCCTTGCCTCCGACATTTGTATAGACATTATTTTAATTCATCTTCACCCAATCTGACGAGCCTTTTAGGTGTAAATCCTCATTATCATGTGACAAACTTCTTGAACGAGGCTGGTTTTTACTTCGACATCTGATTTTAATATTTACAATGTTCATCCTATTTTTACATTTGTCTACACTGTTTTTATTATTTTTGGTTTTATCTTGTATGTATTTTTGCTTCTTATTTTTAGTGTGTGATTTTTTAACGACAATCTGGATGGGTGAACCCATCCAGAGGCTACTTTTTATCCTTTTACCTTTTTGTGGGGCGCAGCTTGTCCTACTGTGGCCCTTGCACCAAAAAAAGGCATTCAACCATTCAATAAACCACAGCTCTTAAAAAAAAAAAAAAAAAAAAAAAAACTTGACTAGAACAAAGTCTTTTATGCCATGTGTCCGTACTAGCCCTTTGTAGCTCTTTTCAAATTCAGACATTATACTGATATCTATAAACAACACAGATGAAAAGTACTTATCAAAAAATGCCTTGGGTATAATCATGTATAAAACACTGTAATTTATTATTTGAAAAATAGAAGATATATAGTAACCTCGTAATTAAAAAGCAAATCCTAACCATAATTTTCTAATAAAAAATATATTGATGAGATCTATCTGAACCACCTTTAGTGGTGTGTCCCAAACCGTCGCCAATTGCCCATAGCATAGCACTAGTGGGAAGTAAAACCCACTCACCCACTCACATCCAAAAAATGTTCTTTTACAAGCTACTGCCGAACTGACAATGAACGACATGACTATCTGACGTAATTCAACGTCATAATGACGATTTTCTTTCATTTAACCTATATGAGTCTAAATTTAGCCCACAAACAGTGGAATATAGCCAATCATAGCATAGATTTCTCTTAAAAACACTGAAAGTTCCGCTTTGTTCCAGTCGGCAATTGTGTTATCATGTAATTGCACTTGGAAGTGAATACCAGTGTAACAAAAGTTCAAAAACTTGCAGAGAAATTTTCAATGATATATAGTAGAATTTTTCAAGTGTTCCACACAAGCTCTTTTATCCCCTATACAGTCGGCAGCAAAAGTATCCGAGCACTAGCAAAAATTATATGTGTAAAAGTACACTTACTATAGTTTTGTTAAAAAATTCTTGTCGAATCGTGTTCTTAGTCAGCCTAAGAACACGATTCGGCAAGGATTTATTTAACAAAACAGTATTAAGGGTACTTTTTTTTTTACATAGGAATTTTTGCTAATGCTCGGATACTTTTGCTGCCGACTGTATACCTGCATAATACTGAGTACATTATGTGTAGTTTACTTACGTTTTTTTTTTTTTTTTTTTTTTTTTTTTCGAAAATATTATTTTTCAAACCATTTAAATACAATATAAGTCGTAAATGAAAATCGCTAATTAATTTGTATTTTTATAGGATTATTACCCATACGTAATTTCTGCAATACAATTTTTCCTGCTTGCTGCCTTTTCTATGCAGTTATGTTTAGGGTTAACTGTTTACATGGAATTTATTGAAATGAAGGGAGTTAGATATCCCGAGCTCAAATTAGCAACAATGGGATGGGGTAAGTATAAAAAATATAATGCAGTAATATTTAATATACAGTATAAAAGTGCAATTTTTATATAAAATATATGTGTTTTTAGCATGATAGGACAATTACTTTAAAACAACAACTTTGCATTGTCACCATTTATTGTATTACACATTAAATGACCGTGCAAACATTTTATTTTTATTTAAAATATATAAAGGTAAAAGTTTGTCATTGTATCCGTAAGATTATTAGATTTTTATCAAAAATTTGTACACTTATTAATAAGGACAAAATCTTGGTAACGTTGTATTTTTTAGTTCAATCAGATATTTGGTTCATAAAATATTAAGTAAAAACCTAATATATATATATACATATAATTTGTTTTTTGAAAAAATCATGCCTAAAATAAATAAATAAATTTATTTTTAAGTAAAAAAAAAAGTAAATAAAATAAATAAATAAAACTATAATAATAAAAATCATAACAATAAAAATAAATAAAATAAAATAAAAATAAAATAAATAAGAGCGTGAAAATTGTGCTAAAGGAATAAACGGCTTCAGTGTACAACCCTTTTGTGAAATTTGAAATTTGGCACCGAATTATCTCGGACCTTTCTCGCCAAGATTTTTACTTACGCAATTGCGATAGCCATTTTTTTTTTTTTTTAAATCTTCGCCGAAATGACAATAAAAATTTGAAAGCCGCCAAGGT
Source organism: Salticus scenicus (assembly GCA_963930645.1). Classification (NCBI taxonomy): domain Eukaryota; kingdom Metazoa; phylum Arthropoda; class Arachnida; order Araneae; family Salticidae; genus Salticus; species Salticus scenicus. The sequence continues at coordinate 146,643,588 of OZ005648.1, read as the reverse complement.
ACTCCTACAGTCGGCAGCAAAATTATTCGAGCACTAGCAATAATTCCTGTGTAAAAAAAAGTACACTTACTACTGTTTTGTTAAATATATCCTTATCAAATCATGTTCTTAGACTGACTAAGAACAGGACTCGACAAGGGTTTATTTAACAAAACAGTATAAAATGCACTTTTTTTACATAGGAATTATTGCTGCTCTCGAATAATTTTGCTGCCGACTGTAAGCTAAAGCTATACCAAAGTAATTTTAGGAAATGAGTATAGAACCGATGCCAGGGAATAAAATACATTTATTGCATGCCTTTATACGGAAGAATAGATTAAAATAAGTCCTGTCGTACTGAATTACATTCTATTTACAAACAATATAAACATATTTTTTTTCTAATTTTAGTTATTCATGGAATGTTAATTTGAAGAAATTATTTTTGAATGTTACGTCTTAACATGTATATTGAAGAATGATTGTATCTTATTCTTTTTACTGCCACTAAATTTGGACAATAATGTGTACCAAAGCTAATCACAACAAATGTACTTTATATATATGACAATGATCTCTGTTTGGACGTAGTGGTAGCAAAAATTTTTTGAATTGTTTCAAATCTGTGTATATTTAGTTAAAAAGATGTTATTCCAGTTGAATGTTATTATTTGACCGTCCCTGACCGTCGTCAATTGCCCATCTGCGCAGTACTAGTGCGACGTAAAAAAAAAAAAAAAAAAAAAAAAAAAACCAACCAACCTCTTTGTTTAAGCAATTCTACTGACAAGGAAACATTCAAAAGGTGTCGTCTTGCGGAAAAGCAAAACACGATTCTTTTAGTACACGGTAACCTCGATGCTGGCAAACTTATCGCCTAAAAGCGCTAAATCGCCAAAAATGCTTAATTTTGATAATTTTTTGTGATCGCTGTAATTCATTTCAGTCAATATTTTTTTTCATTTTATGGTGTTTTATGAAAAGTAGAATCAAATATACTTTTTCAATATTTTTTGAAGGCGTCACCTTTTGAATGTTTCCTTGTGAGACTAATTTCTAATTTTAAAAATGCCTCCTTTTAAAACATTTTCTTTTTTCACATATTTAGATTTCAAATGAGATATCAGATGGATAAAAAGCTGTCTTGGATATTTAAAGTAAAATAATTATTTTTCAGATATTTGTTTTCAATATATATTATTGAGATACAGAAAAAATCTTTACATTATTTTATTACATTTACTGAAGAAAAATGGTCGACTCATAGATGAAATTTCAGGGTTACATGCATCCAAAAGTCTAAAGAAATGTACATAGAACAGAATATCTATTGATTTATTGGATAATTTACTTAATTCAACAAACAGATATGATGGCATTTCAAAAGTCAATCAAATGGAATAGCTTTTTATGCTAATGTGCAGTTTTTGCTCATTAGCATACGCCCTCTGGAAACATTTCTGATGAGCCGCTTTTGCACAAAATAAAGCATTTCTACAATTTCAGTAAAACCGAAAAACAAACTAAAATAACAACAGTTTTTCGAATCGTCATTTTCAAACACTGTTATATCTATTCATAGCAGATTCTCTAGTATCAATGTAAAAGTGAGATCGTGTATACTATAACATTTTATATGAAGTAACATCTTGAATACAATATATTTTTCATTATTTTGTATATACTATAAACACTTACATTTATAATAAAAAATTATGAAAAAAAAAATGCTCTTTTATGATTGAAATAATCTGACATGTAACTCACACGACTTTCTCTTACCCTTAAATTTAATATTATAAATACCGATTGGAGATAAAGAGGTAATATAACGAGTACTGTTATGTAAACTTATTATAAAACAATCGGATTAGCTTTAAGTCTTCGGAATCGCTTTATTTGTCGATAAATTCCGTGTGACGGGGAACCCCCCGTTTCATTATTGTATACATTTATATAGAATTCAAATCTATTATTAAATTTAAAAGTTCATTTAAAATTATCCAGACAACTTTCACAATCAGCATTCCTTGAAGCTTATCAATCTTGATCAAACATTCCTTATAACAAACTATTAATTTCAAAATACAACATTTGGGTCGTCTGAAATTAAACTGCTATGCATGAAAATTGCCCCCAACACCATTTTTTCAAATTCCTATGTAAAATAACCTCCTGAATCCGAAAATAAACCTCATTTTGCCCTGTCACCCAAAGTTTTTTAGGGATAGACCCCTATTTAACTTTTCGGTAATTTTATGGCTGCAAATTTGATTTTTAGGGGGGAGGGGATTATTCTAACGGTTAAATATCTTCTGAGGGCCTATAGAGTTGGAAAATTCTAATACATGAACATTTGCAGCAAGGAAAAATTTAGATGAGGGGGGGGGGGCATTTCACACTGAAAATATGTATTACATTTTCTATATTTTTTAAATATATTATTAATGCTATTTATTAAACATTACTTTTTTTTAAGTGTTAAATTAACTCTTTTCCATATTATCCAAATGAAATTCATGGCCAGAAAATTGCCGAACAGTGATAAAAATCAGGGGAGGGAGTGGTGTCAGGTGAAAACGGTGGGAGACTGGGCAAAACAGGAGTCATATTCGGATTCAGGAGGTCATTTTACATAAGAATCTGCAAAAATGGTATCACGGCTCTTTTTTTTTTTTTTTTTTTTTTTTTTTTTCAGCGTAGTGTTAGTTTTTAATTTTCTCTAACAGACACAAAGATCAAACGTTGAAAATTTGACTTCGGTATTCCAGAAGCCTCAAAACGTGTAATTATGTACAAAAAAACAAGCGATGAGTATTTAGCCTATATATATATATATATATATATATGTATGTATGTATATATATATATATATATATATATATATATATATATATATATCGCTTATAAACCGAATAATTGTTTTAATACTGAAATTAAATCATCTTTAAATTTCAAATTTTTGCACTGATAATATTGTATTACTATATATATATATTATTTACTATATGGTTATTAGGAATTAATTTCAATTCCTAAGCAGCTTTCCTGGACATGGTAAAATATTATAGTAAAGCACTTTCACTAACAATAAAAAAGAATGTTATGGCTTAAATATTGGTAGTCCGATATAGCTTCTGAAGGTTATGTACACACCGCATGGTACGCATAAATATAATCCTACATTAATAACACACAGCACAATCTGAAATAAACTTTTATCAATTTTCATGCATTGACGCACTATAATCTAGTTCTTTTGTGTAGCCCTGTAAACGAACAGTGATAGATTTCCATACCATATTCTATATGAAACATGTTTTTACTTATATAAAAATATATATATATTCGTTTCATTTGGTTTAGTGCAGTGTATAGATGTGAAACTCTATTTACCTACAATTTACGCCGTAGACGCAATGTATTTGAATTATCTTGAGGGTCCCTGTGCACGAACCATTTGCTTGATCTCAATGAACAGTTTAGTGAACATCCCTTTATGATACACATTTAGAATACCAAATTTGAACTTTCTGCTATTACTTGTTCTTGAAATATGCTGATAACAGACAGACACACAGACCAACCGCTAAAAACATGATTTTTAGATTCAGGGGACTTTGAAACGCGTAAATATAACATAAACTCAATTTCAAAAAATTGGCCGAAAAAACAATACTTTCTTTACCACATATAAAGGTAAGAGAAAGTAAAAAATATTTCTCTTACAAACAAATACATTAACGGAGACGAAACACATGATTTAAAATAAAGAATGTCAGTGTACCATTTAAAGAATTACCTCGGAAATAAAATTCTGATGGTTTTGTATTCAGTATAATTTATTCAATGCAGCTTTAGTAACTTTTAAACCAAAAAATTCATAAATATGTGATATATTACAAAATAGTGTTAAGAATATATTTTGAAAAGTAGGTACTTTCTTTGCTTATTTGCAGGAAAAAAAAAATCATTGAGAAATCTATTTATTTGTTTAAAAATAAATCATGGAAGGACACATTTAAAGAAAATATTCGGAAGCAATTAATATTTAGTGTCAAATGTATCCCGAATTTTTAAGGAAGTCAATTTTTGCCTTTGCATATTATATAAAGCTTGTATACCTAATAATTTCATACAGCAATATCTTATAAATGTACCTATATATTTACCACCTAGTTAAATGATTAAAATGGTTGTGAGACATCCGTAGTTGCACTTCCGCACCATTCGATTTTCGTACGCCGTATATGTCACACCATCCTTTTTGAAGGAGAATTATAAACCATTGAAATATACAAAATCGTTGTAGAGATGTAAAACATTACAATAAAAATTTTCTAGTACCCTCAATCACATGATCACTTTTATTTCTCAAATTCTTTGTTGGTTGCAATACATACATATAATCACAGGCTGAACATTATCGCTAATATGCAGAGAGTATCTTTATTAAATAATAATAATAATAATAATTCATAGTATTATATAATTAGTAGAATAGATTTTTTTTTTTTTTTTAACATATGCATATTATATCTCCGTTATGTTTGAGAAGCAGGGATCCCCAGTTGTCCTATATTTTTACGTGCTTTTTATTATTATATTACCACTATTTTGAAATAAAAAAAATTCTGTATGTTTAAATCCTTTTATAACGTTTAAAATAGCGTTATTAAAATAGTAAAACGAACAAATATATATATATATATAATTGCTGCGAATTCTAGATAAGGGGGGAGAGGGAAATAAATCGCATGAAGTGGAAACAAGAATAATCAGTTTGGCTGATTTTGTTTGCATAACAAATTCAAAAATATAATAAATAAATAAATAATTTTTTAAGAGATGTCTAATTTATTAGATAAGAAACAGCTTTTATAATGAATATTATAAACCTGACCTTAAAAATATTTCAAATACAACAAAAATACTTAAAAAATAATACAGATTTCCAATCAAAATGAAAGAAAAAAAATATTTTAAAAAGGCTTAAGGCAGCATTACAATTTGACTGTAAAAAGTTGACTTACAGTTAAGAACTTTCAGTTATTGTGTTACACAGTGGTTTGAAGTCCTTGAAATCATTTATAAATGTTGAACTTGCTGCAAAAGAAGTGAAGTAAAAAGAATGTGAAGTAAAAAGGTGGGAGACTCTTGTTTGCATGTGTGTGAAATATCTACATAAATCCGCTCTTGCGGAAAACGCACGTGCAGAAATATCCCGACTCCGATACTGATTTAAGCAGTATACACATTTTTTTTTTTTTTAATCCTTCTGATTTATTAAAAAATCTTATAAATTTTAAGACATATAGAAACCTAGTGACTGATAAAAGTCGGATAATTATTTGATCTAATAAGTACAGATTTTCTGTAAATTTTGTAGTACAAATTAAAGTTATGAATTATACACGGATTTTGCAGGTAATTGTTTGGTAAAATGCGCATATTGGTTATCTGAATAATTTTGATTTACGTATAGTGGAGTTAATAATTTTATAAAAATATTATCTTTATAATTAGATTCTCAGATAGTCATGTCCTGTGATCACAGTTTTTCACTATTAAATCATATGAAAATTGTTAAATTATTACATACCAATTTAGGATAATACTTAAAAAAAAAAAAAAAAAAACTGAAATTTATAGCAAAGTTAAAAAGTCAGAAAATAAATTCAAATACAGATGATGATTATTTAACAGAAAATAAATCAAATTCGTATTAAATTGTATATTTAATTAACTTTAAATTTTATTTCATACATTTCCGAAATCAATTTTTAAACTTTATAGTTTTTTTTTTTTTTTTTTTTTTTTTTTAAAGAATTTAATGTAACATATATAAATTCATTATAAAAAACAAAAGAAAATGTAAACAGTTTTACGTACGTTAACGGTTAACTTATAAATAATTATATTATGAAGAACATTTGGTTCTCTCTGGAATTTGAAACACAGTGGATAAGCTGGTCGATATCTAATTATCTCTGAAAATTCTTTTCTCTTGTTTATTTTTTTATTGACAACATTTTTGTTTTAGTTAATAAAAAATCATTTACTAAGCTATTTAAAAAGCGAATACTTTTTAAATTACTGTTCATTATTTATTCATTTTCTCTAATTAAACTGGATATTAAATTGCATTTACTATTCTGGGACTTGAACTTTTACATTGGAAATTACTATAAAATTGAAATAAAAACAGTTTGTTTTTTAACATTTTAATGCAAATTTTGATTATTTTAAAGAATTTTCATTTAATAAATTAAGATTATTATTCATATTATTTAGCTATTCCAATGATTGTGGTAGGTGCGACTTTAGCTGCTCAAGTTCCAGAAGGTTTCAAGTTAAATAGGTATTTATTTAAAATCACGATTTTAATTTATTCATATTATTCATGATTTGGCGAAGTTAATTTAAATTTGAATATTTATTTACTTTTTCTGCAGTTGGTGGATTCAGATGCAAACAAATTATTTTTATGCATTTTCCATATCTGTTATCATTATTACTGTGGTAAGAATATTTTAATGGTTAATTTTATATAATTCACTTTTGTTATAATTAAAACTAAAAAATAATAAGATAAATTTTATTCTTTAGCTGCAAATAATGCTTGTAATGACAGTAAAATCTGAACTCCGAATGCATAAGAAACTTGAAACCTCAAAACATTCTAAAAGCATAAATAGGTAAGTGTTTTAAAACTTTCAAAATTGATATTACATGTGAGATTTATGTTTGTATACGTTTGTAAAAAAAAAAAAATAATAATAATAATCTTTTGCTAAATTAGAAAGTTAGGACCATCACAAAACTCTATTTTATAACATTCTATATAATGATACTACATGCTAGTTACCATACAAAATAATTTAAAAACAGTTTCATACAATAATGATTTCACATATGCCGTTAGTACAATTTTATCCGATAGATGCTGAGATGTAGCCACATCGAAAATCGAGAAAGGAAGGTTTTGCCGCTTTACTTGTCGGCCGATATACACCTGAATGATGTCAGCATTCTATTTCATAATATCTCTCTTACAAAACATGTCATGTGCATTTGTACACAGCAGAACTCTGATATAGCCTTTCGATAAAAGGGAGAAATTGCAGCATACCAGTTCAATTTATCGGCCAATATTCATCTAAATTTTATCAGAGTAATGTCCATCTCACATATCAGGTTTTGTGTAATTACTTTCAATAGAAGCTGAGATATATCCTTCACGATAAATGGATAAATATCCGCCTAGCAGGACCTGTTCGGATATTTGTTATTTTATTTGGCGATTGTTTGTTTTGGTGATTTCTTTTTTTATTTAATTCTGAACTATTAGTTCTTTGGATAGATGTGCCAGATGATGTTTATTATGCACACATGTACGGACATGTAATCGCAGAAAACAAAAACAGACTAACATTTTCAGAGTTTGGTTAAATCGTATTCAGGATATCTCAAAACGTACAGAGCAATCAAAAATCGGAAATTGGAAGTTTTTATGAATCTAATATTTTATCTAGGTATGGATAAGGAAGATAATATCAAGTGATAGAATTTTTGGTATTTTTAGGCAAAATACATTCATTATTTTATAAAATTGTATTTAAATAAGTAAATAAAATTTCATATATTTGTATTTTACTGCGGTCTTTTATGCAATATAAATTTAATAGACAATAATTGATACAAATCACTAAGACTTTAAAAGGCACTGAACTGTGTTTTAACTGAGACCAGACCTTTAACGCTCATTGTAATCTCACTGAAACCAAATGCTTTACATCTTTTTTGCTTTAACTTTTCAATATATATATATATATTTGTTTTAATCGATTTTTAATATTTTGTTCGTTTGATAGCAGCACTACTTTGAAACTTTATAAATGATATTTCAGAGGGAGCCATATGCAGAATTTACCTTAAATGTCTTAGTAGACGCAGTTCATCTTAAGAGCAGGCATTACCTTATCTCGCCGACAACCATGTCCTATGTTATTCCATTTGAAAATTTGTTTCCATATTTACTCGTTACCTAATGTATTTTTTAATATGCCGATCGTTAAATTAGTACTCATTTTCTAAAAATTGTTTTTTTAATATTTCATTTTGCAGCTAAAAAATGTCGGGATCGCATTCTCCGCCTTTTTTTTTTTTTTTTTTTTTTTTTCTGACTGTTTTGCTACCTGTATTTTTATGGAGAAACATTTAAGGTATTTTGAGAGTAATGTGTCGTGATTAAACAGGAGCCCTAAAAAAAAGGCGGAAAATGCGACCCCTGAAAATCGGAAAAATACACTTATTGAAAAAATTCGCATTTTAAAACATAAAAAAAAAAAAAAAAAAAAAAAAAAAAAAAAAATGCATACTAGTTGAATGATTATGAATTTTTTTCATGTGAAAACGGAATTTTAAAAAACATGTTAGGTAATAAGGTATTATAGAAACAAATTTTCCTACATTGGTCACGGTTGTCACCGAGAATAGGCATTATCTCCCTTCTTAATACTTGGATGATAAATTCTTGGCTCCTTTTTTCACCTAGTGAATGTCGTGTTATTATTTAAATCTAAAACAACTTTTGTTTTTGAAATTTTTATTGTATACATACAAAGTAACTTATTTTATAAATTGATTAAATAAATAAATTTTATTTTACTTAGATTAACATATATAATAAATGTTTCAAGCTTTTTTTTTTTTTTTTTTTTATAATTCTGATAAAGTGTGTGTCTGATAGACATTTCTGAAATGAATTTAGCAATTTCAATAAAAAAATTGCAGGATTAAATTATTTATTTAAATAGCAGGATGAAAATGGTACGGTTAAACAAAGATTCCAAACTTACAGATTTTTTTTACAGACGTATTAATCCCGGACGATAGGACCCATGCCCCAGCCCGCCCGATTCCCGCTCTTCGATGTCTTTTTCTAGTCAATTTTGTAATCTTATTACTTCCGGTGTGAGCCTGTTTTTTTTTTTTTTTTTTTTTTTTTTTTTTTTTTTTTTTAACACACTTGACATTGTGAGTTTTTTTGCTTTTCTTCCGATGCTATTCCTACGGCGTTTTTAGCTTTTTTTCCCTCTTTTTCTACATTCTAAAGTGGCGGTGGTAATTTACCACCAATAATTTAGAGTAGGCATTTTTTTTTTTTTTTCAGCTTTCTGATAGAAAAGCAGCAAAGAAGTCAGAAAACTAAGACTAAATTTATTACCCGTAAGAACTGAGATAGAAAAGGCCGGAAACATGGCAAATTTGGTCATATCCCCCCACTTTTTTTTTTACTTTAGACTGGAAATAAACATTTTCTGTCACTAAATTCTTCATCTAAAAAATGTTTTTTGATTCCAAAAATTCTTAAAAGTAATTTTCTAAAATCAATTCTAGTATCAATAATCTATATCTCGATGGTGTGTTAGTCGCAGAATTCCTACAACTCTTTTGAAGAAAAGGTAAATTATATATAATTTAATTAGTTTATAAACTGCACCGAATAATGCTGTATATGCTTTTATTTTGAATTCTCAATAACAATAATTTATCAGTGTCTTCGAATATAATATATATCCACAACAAACATATTAAATTATTTCATTATGCTAAGAAAATAATTATGTCATACAGAGCTGCTAAATTTTATAATTTATTCCGGACACTAGCTTATTTTCATATTAGTAGTTCTGAAGAATGGTTTTCTTCATATTTAATAGTTGTCACATACTGTAGCGATGCATGTGGGAAGCTGGATTTGATCCTGGGTCCTAGGGCATAGAAATTAATCGATATACCTCTGCACAAAAGGTTCACCCATTGTTCATCGGTAAGCTTCGATAATCTATCCAAGAAATGGCATTGTTACAGTAGTCCCATTCCCATTGCCAGGGAGTACGACGTCGTATGAGTGATACAGGGTGATTATAAAAACCTATCCCCATATATGAGATCATGGCTATCATACCATTCACAGAAACTGAATAAAAATTTGGTGGAATGTATTTTGAGGTATGCGCTCAAGAATCATATAAAAAACAACAGTTAAACTCTTACAGTTACGGTTACAGTGACAATATTTAAAAAATTTCAAATGGCAACACCTACTTCTTTATTGAAATAAGATCTCCTTAGCAAAAAAGCATGAATAGCGTTGGAACGGTACCTGTAGCACGAAAATCTCCAGCGCTAGGCAGACTAAAATGAAAAGAGAAAACGACTGTGATTTGCCTACCAGAGCACGACTTTCCTTTTTAATGACGTCATATTCCACGCTGAGTCTTCAGCTCTAACTAAAATTTACTGATTCTGCTTCGAAACGAGAAGAAGAGGCCATGGTATCCTTAATTTCATATAAAGCTACTGAATAAGAAATCTAATTTCGCGATTAGTCGTAAGACACCGTCATGACTGACGTCATCGCTCTAGGTGAAAAATAAGGTTTTGTGAAATGCGTGATATGTACTTTGCTTTATCTCTCTGTGAACAATATGCTGCTTACAGGGGAACAACGAGGGGAAATTGTAAAGATGTATTACCTGAACGGACAAAATGCTGCAGAGACTTGTGTCTTTGGGTGTATATCGCAAACAGCATAGTCAAAGCTGAATCCCGTGTACTGTAAAATCTGTACGGAACTTGATACGTAAATTTCAAGAAACTGGTTACCTATGCAATCAGTCTAGGCCTGAACGACCTACCGTTCCTGTCGAGACTGTTGTAGAAGCCCAGGCTATAAGCGAAGTTCCCCGTGCATATGCACGCGATGTTTCACATTTTCTGCAGCTGCTTAATTCTACGATACGCAAGATTCTGCTCTCTGTTCTCTAAATGTTTCCGCATCGATTACAACGAGTACAAAAGATGCAAGCGGGTGATAACCAACTACGGATAGATTTTGCGAACGAATTTCTTATCCGGTATGACGAGAATAACAGTTGGCTTCACGCATTCTGTGGACGGACGAGGCTCACTTTTCGTTAACTGGAAACATGAATTCGAAATTAAACAAGCATACCTTGGTCTCTTCTTCTCGTTTCGAAGCAGAATTAGTAGGTTTTAGTCAGAGCCAAAGATTCAGTGTGAAATCTGACATCATTAAGAATGAAAGTCGTGCTCTGGTAGGCACATCACAGTTGTTTTCTCTTTTCTTCTTAGCCAGCTTATCGCTGGCTATTTTCGTTCTGCAGGTACCGTTCCAACGCTATTCACGGTTTTTTGCTATGGAAATCCCATTTCAATATATATATATATATATATATATATATATGTATATATATATAGGTGTTGCTATTTGAAATTTTTGAATATTTGTCTTTGTAACCGTAACTGCTAGCGCTTAACTGTTGCTTTTTATTTGATTCTTGAGCGCATACCTTAAAATACCTTGTACCAAAATTTTATTTAGTTTCTGTGAACGGTATGATAGCTACGGTCTCATATATTGGGAAAGTTTTTTTTTTTTTTTTATAATCACCCTGTATTACTTGTATGGACGGTAGCAGGTACCAGATAGTGCTGCTAGTTGACTGCCTCTGATGCTGCACGGTGTTGACAGGTTTTGTGCTGTGATTGTTTCACAGGCTTTGTTGCCAGGAGGGTGTGGTACTGCTATCTATTGCTATTGAGTGAAGATAATAATTCGTTGACTATTCCATTTGGAGTGTTCGATATCACTAATTGTGCCGACGCATGCGGGAAACTGGATTTGATCCTTGGTCCTGAGGCATAGTAATCAAATGACGTACCTCTGGACAAAAGGTTAACCCATTGTACCTCGGTAAACTTTGATAATCAATCCGATAAATACCGTTAATGGCGTCGCTACATAATCTACAAAAATTGTGGTGCGAAAAGAAGGCTCGGCTAAAAATACTCCTGAATAAATTATAAAACTTTGGAACTCTAAAATGACCAGAAAAGTAATGATTTTATTAATTTGTTTATTAATCTTTCTTTATATGATAATTAGTGTTATTTAAAAACCAATTTCTAATTTTTTTAATCTATTTTTAGATCTAAATTATTAAGTCGATCACTTGTGATTATTTTGTTCCTGTTGCTCGCTTCTGCTTCAAGTATAATGTACATAAATTTTGAAGATGAAATGTATAAATATGCTTTCGCTGCATGTTCCGGAACTTTGGTGAGATTTTATTATTACAATTTTGTAATATTAAATGTTACATGTTTGGTAAAATAATAAAACTTGTTGACAGAATTTATTGAAAATTCTAGTTATTTAAATGTATCGATTTTATAATGACGTTCAAGCACACATACGTAGACTTTAAACTTTCTTTTAAAATTATTATGTGAAATAACTTATTCAGTTTCACAAGACTGATACATTTTTAAGTATAAAATTAAATATTTTAATAACTAATTGAAATTTTATTTATCACAATGTAAAATAAGAAATATCAAAATAAAATTAAAGATATGAGCAATAAAACTTTGGATAAACACCATAAAAATCAATAAAGTCGCAACAATTGTATCGAATCAAAGAACACATGAACCTTCGTCAGGCGAACAAAGTAGGCACGTGTAGTTACACCAGTATTTACATTTACATACAACTTTATATATTTTTGCTCTTCACTTAAAACAGTTTTGTGCGTTGCCGCTTTGATTGAAGCACTCGTGTCTATTTTGTTCGCCTGACGAAGGGTCGTGTGTTCTTTCGACCCATAACAATTTTTGCGACTTTATTTAATTTTATGGTGTTTCTTCAAAGTTTTGTACTCAACACTTTAAAACGCCAGTTCTATGGTGCTATCTTATTATATGCAGAATAGTTCTATAATATTTTTATTTAATCTAATGGTATTAATTATAAAGTCAAAATAATTAACGAAGGATAAAAAACTAGTTAAAATGCTATAAAGATTTTTCTATACTTTTTATATGATTTTTACATTAAAAAAAAAAAAATCAAGATATGTTGGAAATAATGTAAATTCGTTACCAAACGTTAATGAAAATAATCCGTAATATAACTTATTTTATTTATATTAATATATGCATATATGCATATTATGTTGTAATCCTTTTAAAGCGATCCATATCCAAGGAATAGAATTTGGTGCAGATTCCATACCACTTTTTATGAAGAGATTTTATTTTTCAGTATATCTTAAATCGAATAAGAGGACTATTTATTTTGTAAATAATTGTATCATTTATGCGCCGAATTGCCCTCCCTGAATATCTTCAAACATTCAGGTAGTAAATAATAATAATAATAACAATAAAGTAAAATAAAATATAATTGAAAATAATAATAATAGTATAATATAACATGGTGTAATCTGTATTAATAGTATCAAAAGATGTTTTTAAATAATCTCATAATTAAATATTTTAACTTAAAAAACGTATTGCTAATAATTTAATAAAATTTTTGCATTCTAAGAAATTTCAAAAAAGTTCACAATGTTCACCTTTAAATTATACGGCCATATTTTTTCACAGGAGAAAAAAAAGTCTAGTACACGTATTTGTACCAAATTGCTGTAAAATTCAGAGTATTGCCGGTTTATTAAATGGCCATTTCCCTTCTTTGAGTAAAAATTCCGTAACTTTAACTGGGAAAATTTTATTTTTTGCGATCAGTGACCGGAACACTTTTATCTGCCGCTGACTGTAATCTAGTCATGAAATTTCTTAGAGTTTATGAGAAGTTATTTGAACGTAATAATCAAGTAATTATTATTTTTTTTTTCTTTATTTTTGTAAAAATGTTAACGTAATTTTTTTTACAAAAAATACATTCAATATTTATAGTATCTACGCATAATGATGGACAATCGTATTATTGATTTTCTTTATTTTTTATTTAGTAAATGTATCATTTTGAAAAATAATAATAAGTTTTCGTAATATTATTTTTTTTTAATACAAATTAATAAATTTCTTATGGAAAATATTATTTAAAAGTAATTTATATTTCATGTACTAGTAAAATATATACATTTTTCATTTTTATTTTTGTTATTATTATTATTATTATTTTTTTTTTTTTTTTTTTTAAGAAAGACGGTGCATTTTACATTTTAACAGTTAATGAAAAAGAAAAAAAAATAATAATAATTTAAAAATATACTGATTTTAATTATATATTTTTAAATATATTAGGAAAATATACGTCACATTTGCACTTTAAGGTATGATATATATATATATATATGTATATATATATATATATATAACAAAATAGTTAATCTGGTGATTTAAATAAAAAATAAATTATAAAAAATATTAAAATATATTATTCATAATAGCAGAGGCCAAAGTAATTAATATGTATTACAAAACAATTACAACATTTTAATTTTTAGAAAATTTTCAAAACAAAAGCAATTTAATTGCTGTTAATGTAATGTAATGGATAATATACGTTTTTTGGGTTCGAGGCTAAATCTTACCCAGCATGTGACTTTTCATTTCCCTTCTCCTGTTGAATTTCTTTGCATAAATACAAGTTAGGACCCTTAGAAAGACCCCCACGGAGGGCACTCCCCCTCAGGCCTAGGACCTTTGTGCAGTCAATCGGCCTTAAGGCCGATTTCCACTGGAAGTTCAAGACCAAGTCATTAATCACGCTTCCGACACAAAGAGCCAAATGTCTTGTCATCAGTTGTAGCCCTTTTTTTATCAGATTGCGCAGTTACTTCAAAGGAAAGCATGCAAAATTGACAAAGACTCTCTAGCCCCTCAATTATCTCAGCTGGGGGTTAGGACCAGGCACTTTCTCCTTCGAAACAACCTCGTTGAACCAGGTCCAACCGCTTGACCACATCAAAGGATTCTGAATAGCACCGCTCGAAACATTTCCAACCTGCCCTCAGTGGAAACTGCACTTTAATCTCCACAACCCAACCCTGTTGAATTTCCCCATATGATACGAACATTTCCCCGCAGAATGCAAATACTTCCCCATACCATACAGATATAAACATAGCAATTTTGCAGTTTTCCCTGCAGTGCTCATAGTGGTCCATTCATAGTTTATTCTGTTGCAATTATGAAACAGAATAATAAGAAAAAATTCTCAGCGTAATGACACGCAATGGAGCAATTAGGCAGCTTACATGGCGGATATCGTAGAAAAGCCGTCGCGCATATGCCCAGTTTCACATAATATAGGGTCTCTAACTGATATTTACGCAAATAAGCTTACAAGCTATCCTCCAATCGGAATGTCATCGCACTTTCATGCATAGTTAACAATATTTTAATTTTTTTCCGGAATGCTTTTATCCCAGGCTTTATTTCATACAACTTATTTTTTAAGGGTAATATTTCCTATTTTATTGAAGTTATATGTTGGGGAAAATTTTTCTATAAGTAAAGTGGCGCAAAATAATAGCGGGGACAAAGGTACTCTGCAATAAATTAAATTGTTGGCAGCTATGTTCATGTAATCAGCTTCGATGTCAACTGCAGCGCTTGCAGCGTTTCTAAAATTTTACTTTCGTTTAACTATATTGTCACTACTATTTTTTTTAAGAGTTTTTTCCTGAAGCTTTTAATGCTGTAATTAATATATATATATATATATATATATATATATTAAAGTGCTTCTTATTGTTATGGTATAGTTGTGTCAATATTATAAAATGTTTGTAAAATTTTAGAAACACTGTTAGCAATACAACTGCTAACAGAAAAAAAAACCTAATTTTGCTAAATCAATCTTTATTTATTTACTTATTTATTTATTTATTATTATTATTTTAAGTTACATAAATTCTAATCTTTAAAGAATGTGTAATATAACAAAAAGAGAATATAGTTAAATAAAGTATATATAAAAAAAATTCTGGGAGTGTTCATTTGTAATTTTAATATAATAAATAGAAGCAAACAAAGAACATTAATTTAGAAATAAAAAGTTACAGTTAGAAAAATCACAATTTTTTTTTTTTTAAATAGAAACTAGAAAGTGATCAAAGTGTGAGGTTTATGTTTATATAATAGCATACAGGGCTGCCACAGAAGACTTATTTTTCTCATACCACTATTGTCATAACATAAAAATTATAATAAATTTATGCAGGCAAAGTGTAAATTTATGTGCGAAAATATAATATAAATTTTATTTTTTGTAAATAGTGGTACTAAAAGAATATAAAAAAAGTCCCCTGTTGCAAACCTGAACATTATAATTTGCTCACTGCAAAATAAGTTTCGCATATATTCATATAAGCGGCGCATACACATAATGGGATTTCCACATTAAGTATAAGGTTTCAGTTTATATAATAACAAACAGGGCTGCCACAGAAGACATTTTTTTTCGTACTACTATTGTCATAACATAAAATTTAAAATAAATTTATAAAAGCAAAGTGTAAATTTATGTGCGAAAATACAATATCAATTTTATTTTTTGTAAATAGTGGTACGAAAAGAATATAAAAAAGTCGCCTGTGGCAAACCTGAACATTATAATTTTCTCACTGCAAAATATGTTTCGCATAATTTCATGTAGAAGGCGCATGCACACTCATACACATAATACGATTTCCACATACTCCTTTTAAATGTTGAATTACAATAATAGCAGAAATATTTCTATTTCTGTGGTAACGGTATTTGATGAGTAGCGTTCGCTTTTGTTACATGATTGTCATGATTACTAAAATTACTTAATAAAAGGCTCTTTATGCATTCGTTATGTTGAAAAATGCCTAATACTTTCATTGTATGCACATTACATACATCTCAAGAACTTTGTTATCTCTACAGATGGACATATGAAATAATTCTTTTTCTTCTAGAAATTAAAACCTCTTACTCAGGAGACTATGTGCACCAGTCTTCCAATGTGTAGGGATTTTCTTTTTCGATAACTACTACTAGTTTTGATGAATAATGTTTAATACGTATGAGAGTAAATGGGCTCTTCCCAGCGTCGTCTGCTCAATTATGTGATATAGAAAAACAAAGAAACGAACTCTGAGAATCGAATTCAGTTAAATATTGTCACTAACAAAAGTATTAATATTTAGAACTCAAGAAACAAAGTATTAATATTTAATTTAAGTAAGAAACAACTTAAGAACAAAAGTATTAATATTTAATTTAAAATAAAATAAAAGTAATATTGTGCATTTGTAAACAGTAGAATAATTGTATTTGTAATATTAAACATTTAAAAAAACATTTTATATGTTTATTTATTTTCAAAAGTAAGAATCGGTTTTTGTATGTTGTAGTGTAACTGTTACATTAACGGATCCAGCAATAAATAGTAGAAGGTTTATGGATTATAACTTGAAATTAATTTAAATTTTTTTAAGTTAAATTTAATCGCGTAAAGGTGTTACAACAAGTTAATTAACTTAGTTAGTCTCCGAAATGGCTTTACACCATACGATGTTGCACTGTTAATGAATGAAATAAGTACCAAAAATCCTCCATAAACATTAATAACAAATATAAACTAAATGATGATTGTAAATGTATACATCAAACAAAAGATGATGAATAATGATATAAAATTGATTAAAAAATATGATGTATAAAAATATAACACAAATTAAATCGGATTGATCAAAAACAAGAATAGAAACAGTGTTATTTTAGCGATAATTATAGATATAGAAGACTTCGTTTGCCCTTTGTTTATCTGTGTCATGTGATCTCTGACGTCAGGTGGGAAGAGCCCATTAAACAAACTTTACTATTAAAAGTTAATGGTAGATATTTAATGTACAAATTCCTGCAAGTTGGCATTGCTGATGTGCACCAGCTATAATCCAGTCAGTAGTATTGCATAGGAGAGGCTGTTTAATTTGATTCATTATGTTTATTCTTGTAAAATAGATACACTTTATACAACTCTAATTTTTATTTATAAAGTATATTGATTATATTTTGTTCTTTGTAGGGTCTTATAGTCTTCCTGTGCTACACAATATGTAGTGAAAATGTAAGTCTATATTTTAAAAGTTGCTTTGTAAAATTTAAAATATTATCTAAAATATTTAAAAAGTTCTATAACTATAAATTTCGATGAAGTAATGAAAAAATAACTATTGAGTTTTTTTTTTTCCTTTAGGCTCATTCTTTGTGCTCATCCGGCCATCCTATTGAAGACGATGATGAAAAACAGGTAATTTGGATTTTTGTGAAATACATTAATTAAAAATTAAATAAGAAATTAATATTTATATTCACGGTTCTTTAATAATTTAATTCGAAACAGTGAAAGCTTTATTTTCGTTATTAGAAAATACCTCAATACAAAATTTTTGAATGTTGAATTTTCCTTTAAATAATATTAATCCATAAAGATACTATTTTCCTCAAAATATTTTCTTTTTCAAAAATTCAATTGAGTCTTGTTTATCTCTGCATTTTTCTTTACAGAATGTTAATATATATATATATAATTATTTTAGCATTTTGTAACTATAAAAATAAATGTATTGCTATTTATCAATTTTTTGGTGTGGAGGGTATTTTATGTAAGGCTATTTTTGATGAATGATTTTTTAACTTTTAAAAAAAATATATTTATTTAAAACACACAACGCATATATATTTGCAAGAATTTTGTTAATTTAATATGTATATATCAGAATAGATAATTCAAAATACACTGCATTTTGTATCTTTGCTCCATCGCAGCTTTATTTACATTTATATATAAATATATCGTCACAAATTGCTTTTATTTTAAAATTCTCTAATACAATATGAATTAGGTATATTTCTTTTATGGAAAAAGAATGTTTTAAGAATATTATATATATATTTATAAAATATTATACAGGTATTTTACCTTCTTTAATGAAATTAACAAATTCAAATATCACACATATTTTAACAAGATAAAATCTTGATACAGGGATTAGAAAAGAATCATCTGAAGCAACATTTCAAAATACTCTCTGCAATTTCATACATGAAACAAAATTTGATAAGTACTCACATTAAACTGATAAACAAAAAAAAAAGTGGATTTAAAGGTATCCCATAAATACTTGTAAATCTTTTATAACTTGAAAATATTATTGCATAATTCACGGGCAGTGACGTCACAAGAGAGTGTTATAATTATGGAAAGGACAAAAGACAGGAAATACAAGAAACATTCATTGCGTAAAAAACTTTTTATATTATGTAACAGTTAGTTTCTTTCAAAATGTTACAGGAGGCGCTTATTGTTTCCAATCTTACAACGATACATGCGTGAAAATAACGGACCACGATTAACGGATATATTTGTACCAACGCGACGTGTCTTTTCAATTAGTGTTCTGAATAGTACATCTCACAAACAAACAATAACGTTTCCTGTCATGATTTCACATGTAATTCGAGTCAAATTAATGATCACAGACATCAGGGATTATTCTATGGGAATGACGGGTCCTAATGCCCCCCCCCCCCCAAAAAAAAAAAAAAACATCACCTTCGGCATATCATCCCTACCACCATGTACTCAGCGAACTGTGTACAGGAGAGTTACGGTTTTCGCAGAAAACTGGCCTATTCTCATTCACCCATCAAGATGATTTACCTGAAAACAATTTCTTGAACCAGGCGATATTTTTCTTTATTCTTCTATGGTCAAATTACGATGTTCCATGGCATATTCCAAGCGCTGTTAGTGATAACGGACCTCGAGCGCAGCAAACGAAATTAGCCGTCGGCTGCGTAGGCCCATACGCAACAGTATACATTAAATTGTGTTGTAAAAAAAGTCAGCTTTCATACTATAACTTAGACGAAATATTTATGATCTACAAATATTTGACTGTGTTAACCTCCCGTCGCACGTGTCTGGCAACTGTTGATTAGAGCTCTGAATGTTATCCAATTTAACCCTTTGACGCGCAAGGTAATTACATTCTTTTTAATTACACTGCCACCAGAATTTACGAATAAAATTTAAATGCAATAAATAAATGTTATAGTTATAAAAGAAAAAAAAAAAAGGAAAGAAATTTTGTGATAAGGTTGTGCAGTTGGGATTTAATAACAGCATCCTCGTGGCGTTAATGGATTAAAATAAGAAAAAAAAAGCTTTCACACGTAATATATTTTAGACCAACATTTTATGACCTAAAAGGTGTCAATCTGTGTTAATCACTCGTCACACGCCTCAGAAAATATTTGATCGGAGTTAGAAACGATATCCACTTGAACATATAAAAATCAGCTTCCATACTGTAACATAACTTCGACAAGAATTTTACGACACAAAAAGTGTCTGGATGAAATAATATCCTGGCGCACGTATCTAGCAACTGTTGATAGGAGTTAAAAACATTATTCAGTTTATCATATAAAAAAATGAGATTTCATATTATCCGCAACTTTGATCAAAATTTTGTGACCAGAGAAGTATCTGGCTGAGTTAATCCTCAGTCGCATCTGTTTGGCAGCTGTTTATCGAGATTAGGAATGTTATCCAATTGGTTGTATAAAAAAAATAAAAAAAAAATAGATTTTGTACCATAACGTAACTTCCATGAATGTTTTGTGACCTGAAACGTGTCTGACTGACTTGACACTTTTTTTTAACAGTGTTGAAATGTGATGCTTTTTTTTTTTTTTTTTCCTTAGTAGAATTCAACTGAAAAATAAAAATTGAGAGAAGAGAGAATAATTATTTATCCTATTAGATATATAGCATCAAAGCTTGCATTTCTTTTTAACATTTGAGTAACTTTTAGCCATTGAAAATTAACTAACGAGATATTTTACTAAAAGAAAAAAAAAATCTTCTGACTTAACATATGCATTCTAAAATTTTCGTTATCTTCTTCAGCCAAGGTTGTTATTAGCCCATTTTTTTTTTTCCTGAAATTTTTACCAAAATATTCATATTGTAATTCTTTTCTTAATTTATCGTAGGAATATATTATTGATTATTAAAATAACAAAATTCAGGTAGTAGATTCAGAGAAAAAATTCTTCCCATAACAACCCAGTTAAGAATGAAAAACGTTTTTATGAATTTGTCTCACGTCAAAAGTGCCACTAGTCAAAAGTGCCATACGTTTTATTTTCCAAGATATATAGACTATTTCATATAGCCTACCTGTGTACACTAAAATAAAGTTTTAAGATAACTTATAAACTTGGTAACTTGAATAATATTAAAAACCTCCGTTATGGAAAAAGTTTCCAGTCAGATCATATTAAGAAAATAAAATGACAATATATTTCACATTTTTCTACACAGTACGAAAAATATACATAGCTCAGAATAACACACGAGATATTAAGGAAAAATCACTGCGATTAATTATTAAATTAACTATTGGATGTATAGATAACGAGCCTATAACGACTTATTTACAACACACATTACTCAACAGTTCATTTTTATTTATTCCTTTTTATATAATATATATATTGACTCGATTGACTCGCTATATAAACAGATGAGTTTATGAGGGGACGGCAATTTCCTCAACCCCCGTTGTATCTCCTTCTCTCTCTCTCTCTCTATATATATATATATATATATATATATAATGACTTTCCACAATTTTCCACAGAAATACATGCTTTTAATCAATCTAATAACATTTCTTTATGTTTGTTAAAACACACATTTAAGAAATACCGTCTAGAAGAAATATTCCTTAGCTTGTTAAGTCATTTAAGAAATTTACACAAACAAATTAAATCTAATGTTAATTTTAAACATAATTGAGAAATTTACAGTACTTTTCTAGTTCTGAAAACTAAAAAGTAAAACAAAGAATACAAATGTAAACAAAGGCTCTAGATGTAAATACTTTAAATGTAAACAAATACTACAAATGTAAACACTGACTCTAAATGTAAACACTGACTCTAAATGTAAACAAAGACACTAAACAGAAACAGACAGATTGTAATGGTACAAAATTCTTTTGGGTGGTTCTGCAAACAAATTACGTCTATACAAACCTTTTTTTTTTAGAGAAAACATACTTTTAATCATCTATATAATGTATGTTAATTCCATTTTGTCGAATGCAGCGTAAATGCGTTAAAAGCACACTTAAATGAAAATTCGCCCTTAGGATCTAATATCACGAAATTCTTTCGTGTGTTTCTGCAGACGAACCATAAACATATTCCCCAGTAAAAACTATTCAACTTATTCTACATTTTTCATGAAGAGTTGTTCAAAATTTGACATAATTTGGATGATTACGTGACATTGTCGGACATTTTGTAAGGTCCTGTACGATATTTATCAAGCCTGTGTACACATATTTTCTACAGAATATATGAGTTTAATCATCTAAGTAATGAACGCTATTTTCATTTTGTTGGATGTCGAGTAACGATGGTGAAATGCGTTTAAATGAAATTCACCCCATAGGTCATAAAGAAAAGAAAAATTTGGCGTATCCCTGTACAAAATCTATAATCAATATATACATAAAAATTTATACAGCTATTTTTATACCGATCCTAAATGCGTGTATCAATTTTCAAATCAAATAACGGATGTTTGTGGCCGCTATTGCAGTATATACAAATTCTGACCATAGGCCGTAATAATAAGAAAAATTTTGGAGTGTCGTGCACACGAACTACAAACAGAATACACACCCAAAACTATACAGCAAATTCCGTATGCCTCGTAAACATGCGTACCAAATTGCAATTCAATAGCGTGATTTTTGCGACCGCTATTGCACGGCAAACAGTCACACAGACAGAATCCAAAATCTTCCTGAGTCTCCACATGGAGGCTTCTACTGACGTTTCGGAAATTATTAAATATTAGGCGAGACGTAGGTAAACCTCGACGATACTTTCAGGGCATATATGAACACCTTTACCCCTCTTTTTTTTTTTTTTTTTTTTTCTCTCTACTCACCTATTCTGCATACTTTCAATAGGGTCAGTTTTTTTTTTCTTTTCTTAACTCCCTTGTAATTGTGTGTTTATTTTTCTTTCCCATGCTACTTTGTATGGATTTTTTACTTTTTCCTTCCATTGTTTTATAATCTAATGCGTGTTTGTCACGTATTAAGGGATTCGTAGCTAATTATGTGCTGCTATTATTCGTACTATATATATCTAGATATTATATAGTATACTACCGTCCTTTAAACGATGGAAAATTGCGAGAAAAAAGAGTTAAAATTTCACACAATATAGCATGGGAATGGAAAAAAAGAAAAATAAATAACCGCAGAATTGCAATATTAATTAATTAATTTTTTTATTAATTATTATTATTATGATTATTATTATTATTTTAGAATTTAAATGCTAGTGAAATCAATTTCTACGAATAACTTTCAAAGTATTTATACCTACTTATCAAAGTTAGATATCAATTTTATTAGAGAAAATAAAATGTAAAATAAAATTCGCAAATGATCGTTAAGTTATCAAAAACATATAAAGCTAGAAACTTATTTAAAAGTATTTACTTTCGTACCGATATAGCAGTACATAAAAGTATAACAAAAATAAAAAACACTTTTGCAAATCAATAGAAATAATGGATTTATTGAACTGGGTAGATTACTATTTCATGTAGAAAGATATAAATAAATAAACGTACAGAACACATTGAAAAAAAATATTTCATTTCACTTCTCTTGAGGTATGATTTTTTCTATAATTCTAATTGAACTTGTAGAAAAAGCGATACTTTCTCCATCCGTTTTTTTCAGGAACCAAGGTTGAAAGGGAGGACTGGATCATTCCAAAGTATGTGTTCAATAAATTTATATTCTTCGGTATTTTTATTATGATATATATGCGTTTAAAATCTCGTATTCTAAAAACGGAAAGAATTTACGATATTATCAAAATAAAAAACAAATTACTCATTAATTATTAAAACATTTTTTTTTTTTTTTTTTACAAAAAGTAAACTAGTCTATTTCAGTGAAGGATCATGTGGTAAACAGCATTAAAAAGTTACTTTTATGAAAAATTTGTTAAATAATATCTTGAGCAGGATATCAACCAAAGTAAATATCCGTAAATAGTTTAATTTTAATTAAAAGTTACGAATTATTTAATTACGTTTTAATTTATTTGTTATTCATTCATGAACCTTTTCTAATGAAATGAAAAAAAAAAAAAAAAAAAAAAAAAATCGGTGATTGAAAATGTTGATAATCTTAGTGTTTATTTTGAAATAAGGTAAACTAGTTTATTTCAGTAAAGTATTATGCAGTAAAAAGCATTAAAAAGTTACTTTTATTAAAAATTTGTTAAATAATATCTTTAGCAGGATATCAAGTAAAGTGAATTTCCATAAATATTTTATTTCAATTTTAAATATAAATTACGAATTATTTAATTACATTATAATTTATTTGTCATTCATTTATGAACCTATTTAAAAGAAATTGTAAAAGAAAAAAAAAAAAAAGAAAGAAAGAAAGCGGAGAATGAAAATATTGATAAATTAAGTGTTTATTTTGAAATGAGGTAAACTAGTCTACTTCAGTGAAGGATCATGCAGTAAAAAGCATTAAAAAGTTACTCTTATTAAAAAAAATTTAAATAATATCTTCGGCAGGATATTCACTAAAGTGAATTTCTATAAATATTTTATTTTAATTTTAAATATAAATTACGAATTATTTAATTGCATTTTAATTTATTTGTCATTCATTTATGAATGAAAAAAAGCTGAAAAAAAAAACGGAGATTGAAAATATCGATAAATTAAGATGAAATAATTGAATATAACTTTTTGTTTTCTTTAATAATTTTATAAAATCGCGAAAAATATCTAAGACATATCTACTACCGAGCAATGAAATTGTGTATTAATTTAAAAATAAAGTAGCGTTTATGAAATATTTATTCTTAATATCAAGTGTTTTGAATTGCTGGATTTTAATAGAATTGTTATTTTCACATTTTTAAAGACTTAAAGTTCTCTTTGAATTTTGAGACTTGAATACTTCTTTAAATTTTGAATTATAAATTTGTATTAAAAATCTTTAATTTCGTTTTAGGTTTTTTGAAACCTGAAATAGTAAGTGACACTTACTGCAGTTCTAAAATGCCAGATACAATCGAAGTAGATGTACGAATGGAAAAACTACGCAAACTTCGATTCCAAATGTGTCCAGATGACATTGAATGGAAAGAGGTAGACCATCTTCTAGTTGAAAAATCAGCAGCTGCCTCTATAGTTCGTGATTTCACCGTTCATCATCAAAGATCCCCACTTGTTGTTTCTAGACCAAAAGAACTTGGAAATATTGGGGGTGAATCTGGCGAAACAATTCTGGATCCTGATGACCCTCATTGGAATTCAAATCAGAACTCTGATGATCCATTGTCACCACCATTTGAACTACAAACGTTAGACGATAGTCCAAGGAGTAGTCAACTTCATATCAAAGATGTTCAAGAAATGGGTCCTGACGGACAAGAAACTCGAACTGAATTTTTTGAACTAGGTGTCATGCAAGAAACACCGCCAGACATTTTAGAACCAACAAAACAAGCATTTTTTACTATTAATACAACTAGCCAAGAAATATTGACCAATCCTGTCCTAACAACATTTGGTGGTGCCACTGAAATAGGTGAACAATGTGTTATAACGACAAGAAAACCATCATCAACAGATCAATGTGCCTTAGTTAATGAAGGATTAAGGACAAACACTTACTCAACGTTCCGGCCGCCAACAAATCCTTCCCAATGTACATTTCAAAGCCAGTTTATTGAGATTCGGAGCAAAGAAGAAGAAAATAAGGATGGAGTAACGTTTATACAAAAATCTGATCAGAAAGATATTCAAAATACAACATCACAGTCCAAATGTTCGTCTCCGTTATTAAAGTCTAACGAAAAACCTATAATTTTAAAAGATCCTGATATAGGAGACGAGTCCCTTGCAATGGGGGATACGGGGCTCAAAAAGAAAGAAGTCTTAGGACTTCAAGTTGCTACTCCTGTAGTGCCGTCTATGGAAAAGGATGTTTCTGGAAATTTAACAGATTCTCAACAATCAAAGAAAGGCTGGAGCATAACAACTGTGTAAAGTTTTTTTAATGAAAAAAAAGTCAATAAATTTATGGCCGTTTAATTGTAATAAAATTTGCTTTCTCATAAAGAAGTAATTTATTTTGGTTATAATCAGTAGACAGGTACTATACAATATAACAATTTTAATACATATTTAATAATTTTAACATAAGAGCAGTTCACAAATTAAAGATGATTATAATTATTCAAAAATACTTTGAAAGTTCTAAAATACAATGTTAATTAATTATTTAATATTAAAAAGTATAACAAAAATGTTTTTTATTACTGATTTTAGATCAGATTACGTTCAAATAATCACTGCTTATTGAAAAATTTATGTTTGAAATATAAACTTGTAATGCAGTTTAATCTGGATATAGGATTATTCTGATACATATATACTTCTTTGCTACGTTTCAAAATCTTTGTTATAATTCAATAATTTCTCTTCTTACATTTACTACATTCAAGACCAACTGATATTGTTTATAGGACATTTAGGTCTCTCCTAATTTAATAATAAATTCTGACTTAATTTTCTTCTTTCCTATGTCATACAACTGAACACATGAAAAAATAATATATGATAGAATAATAATGTGTAATTAGATAAAATGTCGTCTTCGTAAATGAAATATTGGCTAATTTGAACTTTGTCAATTTTCAACATTTCCATCGATGCGAATGTCTTAATAATACAAATTCGTTAAGGACTTTTTCTTTTTATAAAAAAGTAGTTAAAATACATCGTACCAGTCGCATTTGAAAAAATGAGGATAAAATAAGGGTAAATAATCTGGTGTGTCACACACACGACTTTCTCTTACCCTGAAATTTATAACTATAAATACAGGTTGGAGATTAACAGCCTTATTCACCATTAACTTGAACTCCCGGTTCAACGCCAAAACTTGAAAAGCGTCTAAAGGCAGAGTGTAGCTTTCAAAGACAATTTGGCACGCTTCTTCTGCCATCTAGTGTCAAAGTTTTCATATAATTTTTGATTGGTTATTTTCAGCTAAAAAATCTGAAAATAACAATGCCGCTAAGATGGCAGATGCAACGCGTCAAACTTTGCTAAAATTTTGAACCCTGACATTATACGCTTTTCAAGTTTTTGTGTTCAACCGGGAGTTGAGGTTATTGGTGAATACGGCCGTAAGAGGTAAAATAATGATGTTATCTAAACCTATGTTAAACAATTCAAATTAGGCTTCGGAAGAGTTTTAAATGATAATTAATTCTGTGTGAGGGGGGCTACCGCTCCCCTCAACCCCCCGTTTCATTAATGCACCTAGATTTATATAAAATTTAATTCAGTTATTAAAAAATAATTCTGTTTTTAAAAAATAATTTATTAAAATTATTATTTTAAAAAAAATACCTTTTATGATAATGCAGACGATTTCCATATTAGAGAAGTAGTATAACACTAAATATCCAAAAAAAAGTCAATTTTTCTCAATAAATAAAAGAAAAAAAAATAATAATAATACGATTTTTTTTCTAAGTTTTTTTTTTGTTTTCGTTAAAAGTAAAAAAAAAATCGATAACTTTGTTTTAAATTATCGCAGATCGATGGTTCAACCATTCGTTTTAAAGGTATTGGCGAGCTCTTTTGAACGATACCCATCATGAAAATTTACTCTCCTCGAGGGGGGACTTTCCCCCCGGGGGGGGGGGGGGAGGCGAGGCTCCTACATACACAATTTTTTTTCCCAGTTGACTATCTCTATTACAAAATATATCGTTTCATTTGGTTTAGTGCGGTCTATAGACGTTAAACTCTACTTACCTGCAATTTCCCCCATAGACGTAATGTATTAGAATTCTCTTGATTGTCGCTGTACAAGAACCATTTGCTTGATCTTAAAGAAAAGCTTACTGTAGCATCTATATATGATACACATTTAGAATACCAAGTTTGGAATGTCTGCTACTATTTGTTCTTGAGATATGCTGATAACAGACAGACACACACACAGACACACACACAGACCATTTGCTAAAAACATGATTTTCGTATTCAGGGGACCTCAAAACGTGTAAATATAACAAAATCTCGCGTTCGAAAATTTGACCCAAAAACAATACTTTCTCTACCTTATGGGTAAGAGAAAGTAAATAATCTGGTGTGTCACTCACACGAATTTCTCTTACCCTGAAATTTAATACAATAAATACAGGTTGCAGATTAATAGGTAAGATAACGTAAGATTGTGTAAGATTGTGTAAGATTGTGTAAACCTATGTTAAACAATTCATATTAGGCTTCTGGAGAGTTTTATATGATAAATAGTTCTGTGAGCCCCCCTCAACCCCCCGTTTCATTAATGCACCTACATTTATATAGAATTTAATTCGGTTATTAAAAAATAAGTCTGTTTTTAAAAAATAATTTAATAAAATTATTATTTAAAAAAATTATCTTTCATGATAATGCAGACGATTTCCATATTAGAGAAGTAGTATAACACCAAATATAAGTCCATTTTATTCTCAATATTTAAAAAAAAAAAAAAAAAAAAAAAAAAAAAAAAAAACGATTTTTTTTTTTTTTTTTTTCTAAGGTTTTTTTTTTTTTTTTTTTTTTTTTTTTTTAGTTAAAAGTAAAAAAAAAATCGATGTCTTTGTTTTAAATTATCGCAGATCGATGGTTCAACCATTCGTTTTAAAGGTATTGGCGAGCTCTTTTGAAAGATACCCATCATGAAAATTTACTCCCCTCGAGGATGGACTTCCCCCCCAGGGGGGGAGGCGAGCCTCCTACATACACAAAAAAATTTTCCCAGTTAACTATCTCCATAACAAAATATATATATTCGTTTCATTTGGTTTAGTGCAGTCTATAGACGTTAAACTCTACTTACCTGCAATTTCCCCCATAGACGTAATGTATTAGAATTCTCTTGATTGTCCCTGTACACGAACCATTTGTTTGATCTTAGCGAAAAGCTTACTGTAGCATCCCTATATGATACACATTTAGAATACCAAGTTTGAACTTTCTGCCATAATTTGTTTTTGAGATATGCTGATAACAGACAGACACACAGACAGACACACAGACATACACACAGACCATTTGCTAAAAACATGATTTTCGTATACAGGGGACCTCAAAACGTGTAAACATAACAAAATCTCGCGTTCGAAAATTTGACCCAAAAACAATACTTTCTCTACCTTATGGGTAAGAGAAAGTAAATAATCTGGTGTGTCACTCACACGACTTTCTCTTACCCTGAAATTTAATACAATAAATACAGGTTGCAGATTAATAGGTAAGATAACGAGTACTGTTATGTAAACCTATGTTAAACAATTCATATTAGGCTTCTGAAGAGTTTTATATGATAATTAGTTCTGTGTGAGGGGGGCTACCGCCCCCTCAACCCCCCGTTTCATTAATGCACCTACATTTATATAGAATTAATTCGGTTATTAAAAAAATAAGTCTGTTTTTAAAAAATAATTTATTAAAATTATTATTTAAAAAAATTATCTTTCATGATAATGCAGACGATTTCCATATTAGAGAAGTAGTATAACACCAAATATCCAAAAAAAAGTCCATTTTATTCTCAAAATTAAAAAAAAAAAAAAAAAAAAAAAAAAAGTACGATTTTTTTTCAAAGTTTTTTTTTCGTTAAAAGTAAAAAAAATCGATAACTTTGTTTTAAATTATCGCAGATCGATGGTTCAACCATTCGTTTTAAAGGTATTGGCGAGCTCTTTTGAAAGATACCCATCATGAAAACTTACTCCCCTCGAGGGGTGACTTCCCCCCCAGGGGGGAGGCGAGCCTCCTACATACACAAAAAAAATTTCCCAGTTAACTATCACTATTACAAAATATATATATTCGTTTCATTTGGTTTAATGCAGTATATAGACGTTAAACTCTACTTTCCTGCAATTTCCCCCATAGACGTAATGTATTAGAATTCTCTTGATTATCCCTGTACACAAACCATTAGCTTGATATTAACGAAAAGCTTACTGTAGCATCCCTATATGATACACATTTAGAATTCCAAGTTTGAACTTTCTGCCATAATTTGTTTTTGAGATATACTGATAGCAGACAGACACACAGACAGACACACAGACATACAGACAGACACACAGACAGACAGACACACAGACAGACAGACACACAGACATACACACAGACCATTTGCTAAAAACATGATTTTCGTATTCAGGGGACCTCAAAACGTGTAAATATAACAAAATCTCGCGTTCGAAAATTTGACCCAAAAACAATACTTTCTCTACCTTATGGGTAAGAGAAAGTAAAAAGGCAGAAAATTAATAATTACAAAGATTCGAGAGGCTTCAAAATTATACAAGAGCAAACCTCGCAGCGTTCCTAAAATTTTACGCTTATTTTACTATATTGTCACCGCAATTAAAAAAAAAAAAAAACTTGTTTCAACATAATATTTAAACTTTGAAGCAGTCAAAATTTTTTAAGATAAATTCCTTATTTATGTTACTGGTATACGAACTGGTATATATCATAAAATAAAGGTAAAATTTTAGGAGACCTGCAACAAGTCTCCACTTTTTACTCTCATTACAACACTTTTATATTTTGATTGATTTAGGAGGTGCGACCTTGAATAAATAATTCAAATATTAAATTTTAATATACAATATAAAATATTAAATTTTTATTTCCAACAGCATTAAAATTATTCAACACACCCTTGACCTTTTTATGACTCTCATTTCGTTCGCTTTTAAGGATGCTGATCAACTTTTTAATAGCGGAAAGAATATGATCTTGAATATGATCCTGAATATGATCTTGAATATGATCCTGAATATAATCCTGAGTACGATCCTGAATATGATTTTGAAATGATATGATATGACATAATCATGAAATGGTCCTCATTTTGAAAAAATTAAAATAAAATGTTAAATTTCTGGTGTAATCAGCCCACATTTTGCTTCCTTTCTATTCCTATTAGAAAGTTGGCATTGCCCAGCTTTCTAATACCTTCGTAAATACAACTTAAATGACTATTTTAAACCATATTTTAAGTTTTTAGCACAAACGTTTCCAAATCGCACCATATTGCTCCCTTTTACCCCTATTAATACCTTTTTTTACGGGCATGGCGATATTTAGAAACGTAATGAACAAGAATAAAGAACAATATAAATAAATAAATAATAATAATAATAATAAGTGATAAAGGACTATGACACCAAATATCAAATTTCTAGCACTAGCGGTTCCTATATAGCAAAGCGTACTAGCTGTTATTTCCCCCGTTAGAAGCAGAGAGAAATTTTGTTAATAGTATAGTGACTCCTTCTAGATGCTAAGGTACTTTATTGCAAATATTCATTCGATCCCGTCAAAGAGTGTAGATTTGCATAAAGGGAAAATAAATAAATAATAATAATAATAAAACTCTCACAATCATGCATAGATAATACAATTAAATACATATGAAAATATAAATAATAAAAAATTTGTAAGCTAATACCATAATTTGGAAAACATGAAACAACTGCTTCGCGTTCAAATAAATAAGTACAACCTTTTATCAGGAAAAAAAAAAAAGTAAGCACGTGCGAAGTATCAAAGCTTCTTTCATGTTGCACTAATGTCTACAATGTACTGATTAAATTGCTTGTATGTGTCATAAAAAAGTAATGAACTTTAAAAATAATATAAATGTTACATTAAAGTTATGTAAAATAATAATATAAGACTATTTATATTTTTTTTCTTGTAAAATTGCTAAACTTTTATTTACAAAGAGTTACTTGATGATGCGGATGGCAAAATATTCTGGTATGGACGGCAAATTTTTGAAGGTCAGAATGCTCCAAGTTTTAAAACGCGAATTTAAATTAAAAAACTTAATGTCAAAAAATTTATTTCTGTCATTACAATAAATTATAATTCACTTTCATTTAAATTAATAATAATTTATTCTCCATTTTTTAAATATTTATTTTTTATTTTATTTATTTATTTTCTTTTTTCAGAAATAAAAAGAAAAAAACCACAAATAAGAACTAACATATAAAATATACCTCGATTAATTTAAATGCTCTAAACATAAAGTTTACTTTAAAATTAACTAAGTTCCTAGTTTAATTGGAGACCAAGAACTGAATTTTTCATGCAATAAAATGGAATGCCTTTGATAAAAAGGTACTACTGATATCACATATATAAGTCTAAATATATAGATTTACATATCTGGGACAAGTCATTGCGATGAACGCAAATATCATGCAAGAAATTACCAGCATAGTTAAGCTTGCATCGAGAGTATTTGGAAGAAATAACAGTATATTCAAAAGCAACCTCCATATTTGTTTGAAAAGGAAAGTTTTTAATCAGTGTGTTTTGCCTGCATTATCATATGCTTCAGAAACTTCGACATTAACTCGCCAGTGCACGGGTTGGTTCTGTGAGACCCAGTTTATTTACTAGAATGCTATGTAAAAGAAACATTTTACATATTCTGTGAAAAAAAAAAAAAATAAATAAAAAAATAAAAAATAAAAAAAGTAAAATTTATACTTCGTATTTTTTTATTGTGTGATTTTATTTTGTAGGTGTTATATTGTAACCATTCAAATATTGAAAGAAAATTGTGTCTTTTTCTCACCCGTGCACTGGCGGGTTAACATATAAAACTATACAAAAGTTACAAACAATCCAGGTGACTATGGATAGAAGCATGCTGATATTCATTCACCTGAAGAGACAGAAAAAGAAACACAAGGATAAGAAAGCAAAACAATGTTACTGATGTAATTAAAAGAGTAAAAAAGTTAAAATGTAGCTGGTGGGTACCTTGCCTAAATAAACGATGTTAAATGGACCGCCAAAGTCCTATTTTGGATACCGAGAGATAACAAAAGACCTAGAAAGTGTTGTAGGGGACAGTGTCGTTGGAGAGATGAAATTGTAAAGTTTGGAGAAGCACAATGGAGAACAATTGCAAATAATAGGACAGATTGGAATTATCCAGAAGAGGCCTTCATCTTCCAATGAAATGCTATAAGCTGAAATTGATGTGTAGGATAGTGATATATGCTGCAATATTTCATTAAATATGATATTTAAAAAGAAATTTTTGCAAATGCATTTTCAAAGATATAACTTCATTTTACTAAATGGAAATTTTGTGTGCAGGATCACTATAAAATATTATTATTATTATTATTTTAATATACGGACTCTTATAAAATATTTGCCATAAAAAATAAGCAACACAACCCTAGAACGTTTCCGTATTTAGAAGTATAACTCAAATGTTATAGTTTCAAAGCTAAACCTCTGATTAAACAATTTGACACGCAGTATATTTGTTTTATTACCATATGTTCTTAAAGAAGATACATTGAATTAATTTTTTGAAATTTTTATACCATAAAATTCTACTTGTTTATGAGATAACTATATTTTTAAAGATTGCAGCTCTAATCTAAACACTTAAATTTAACTAAATATTATTTAAAGCTCAATTTTTTATAAAAATACAATTATTTAAAAATTATATGACTAACGTCACTACGAATGTGGAATCACACAAATTAAAAATTAAATCAAGAAAATATATACTTTATCCAGATCACTGTATGCCAGACGCAACAAGTTTTTCAAATGACTAAAACTTACAATTGAATAACTCAGATTACATTCATTGATCGAATTTCGATTCTTAAGTTTTAAACATAAATTGTTAAGTTTAGAAATACATAAGAAGAGTAAATTCGGATTATACGTTGCTAAAGTAAAGTAAGCAACAAATAGGAAAGTTACGGCAAAATAGATTAAATTACCTTTCGCTAATATATGAATTAACTTGATTAATTTTCAAGTCTCTAACTAAAAGTAATCACGTAACTTGATACAAGTACAAACTGAATTATGCAGAAATGCCAACATTTTAATTTATTCCGGAGCATTTTAAGTCCTGCTTTTATTTCGCAACATTTTATATATAGAATAATTTTCTCCAATATACAACTACGAGAAAATGAGAGAGAAATACTTATCTCTATGTATTAAAAAAAATTACTGTCGCTGCCTTCAAATTTTTTTGTCTGCGACCGCATTTTCCTTGGAGGGCAGGATCCTTTGCATCAGGAGAGGTAAAAAAAAATTTAACATTCTATGAGGATATGTTGGCATTCTAAAATATTCTAAATCTAAATGAACATTTTGTTAGTAACATATTATGTGCAGTTAGTATACTCTGCCAAATAATATATTTCATTCAGTTTTTTTCCCCCTCTAGATTCTGAATGTAACCAATATATAAACCTACACGTCTTGAAATCTAAAACATTTTCACTCTACACAACGTGATATAAATATGTTAAACATATATTTACTTAATCTGCTTTACTGTTAAAATTCCTCATTGTGTCGGTACATTTTATTTTATGAAATAGTGACAGAACGAAATTTTTATGATAAAATCGTTTACTTATTTTTGACGGATTATCGAAAAGGAGAACTTTTGGAAACGCGCTGAATATCTTCCTGATCATTCATTATAAATAATTATATTGAAATAATTAAAAAGATAATCTGGTGTGAAACAACCACACGACTTCCATTATCCGCTATAACACGTATTATATTCATTTTTTGGAGACATTATATTCCTTTTGGAATTTTCCAGTAAAAGAAATTTGATACACGTGTAAAGACATATCAAACAGAGTTTATATAGCGAGATAAAAGAAAAGAAAAAAATGATAGAGTTATTTTTTTAAACACAAACTTTCGAGATTTAAAACTGAACTACCTAATGAGGATGACCGTTACTTTTCCTGTAATAACCACGCAATGCATTAGAAAGGGTATCTAAAATAGATTTATGTAAAATTTTTCCAGAAAATCGTTAGAACCATTTTTGAGATACCAACTTTTACAAAACCTTTCATACTAAATTATTGACCAGAAAGCAATAAAGACATACAAAAGGATATTTGAAAGGGAGTTAATATGGTGAATTTGAAAAATATCCGTACATCCGCTTTTGAAAGTCTTTTTCTAAGGTCGTTTTCAAAGGTTTTTTCTTCTCTTTTTTTTCCTTTTTAAAGGACTTTTCAGGTCTCGCACTTGCGAGACCTGAAATTGAGCTATTTATACCGGACGCCTATGACCTTTGCTGAATTTACCAACTATATCGTTCGAAAGGACATGTAATAGAGTGTTTATACAGCAACTTTGAAGAAAATCGATAGAGCCGTTTTTGAAATACGGACTTACGGTCCCTCTTCCGGATTACCCCCTTCCGATTTTCCAATTTTCAGCAAAATTTGGAAAATTTATCTGTGCACCAGACCTGTATCAATTATGTAATTTCGTAGTTCTATCTTTATTATTTTCAGAGATATGATAGCCAGAAGGTTCCCAACATACATACATACACACTGACCAATTGTCAAAAACTAATTTTTTGGCCTCAGGAGGCCTTAAAACATAGAAATCATGTGAAAACTCGATATCGAATTTTTCAACCGAATACAATACTTCCATGACATACGGTATTAGGGTAATGGAAATAAAAATACCACAGTTGCCAAATTTATAATCTTTTAGCTACCAGAAACTTCTAATAGCAATTTTTATTTTATACAATCAGTGAAAACTGTTACAGAAACATATAAAAAATATCTGTTAAATAGTTCGAGTAGCTAAAAAGTGCTAAATTCGACAACTATGCACGTTACGCTATCTTTATCGAAAATGGTTCGTTGGTTATTTGATATAAGTAAGATTTTTTTTTTTTTTTTTTTTTTTTTGTTAGAAAAAATTCCTTCATAAATAATCAACGTTATTATTTTCATGTATGCACAAAATACCAGGAATAATGTGGTGTGGTACTCACACGACTTACCCGTACCCTGAAATTCAATATGATAAAGACAGGTTGGACATTAAGGACTAAGATAACGAATACTGTTATATAAATTTTCGTTAAAAAACGATTTAATATAATCTTCAGAAAAGTTTCATTTGGTAAATAATTCTGTATGAGGATGGATACCACCCACTACTACCTCCCCGTTTCACTGTTGTACTTATATTTAAAAAGACTTCAAAAACTGTTATTGAATTTGAAAGTTCATTTCAAATTACACAGACAACATTCACTCGCACCATTCCTTGAAACTCATCAATTTTGATAACATTTTTCAAGTAACAACCTTATATTAACTTCAAAATACAATCTTTGAATTTTCTGAAATTATTATTATTATTATTATTATTATTATTTTAAGTTATTCTGAAATAAGACATAGACAAAAAGTTAAAAACTCGTTTTCAATATTCAGAGAACCTCAAAACATGTAAATAACAAAACACAAACGCTAAATCTTTAATTTGAATAATACTTTGTTTACCACATGTGTTTGGGGAATTAATTTTTATTTATGAGCAGTTTTATGAGCATGATAAAATTCTATAGTAAAGCACTTCCACTAATTACATTCCAGAAATAAAGAATGCTTTCGCTTAATTATTGACATCCCTGTACGTCTTCAAAAAACTATGTACATATTAAATTGTGCACTTAACTATAGTCCTCTATTAATAAAATATAGCACAACCTAAAATGCACTTCCATGAATTTCCAAGTATTATCCTACTATATTCTAATACTTTTGTGTAACCCTGTAAACGAACAGTTAAAGATTTTCATATAATATTCTACATGAAACATGCTTTCAGGCCTATAAAATATATATATTCATTTTATTTGTTTTAGTGCAGCCTATAGATGTTAAACTATACTTACGCTCAATTTCCCCTGTCGATGTAATCTATTTGAATTCTCTTGTACGTCCCTGTGCACGAACCATTTGCTTGATCTCAATGAAATATTTAGTGTAGCATCTCTATATGGTATATATTTAGAATATCGAGTTTGGACTTTCTGCTGCTATTTGTTCTTTAGATATTCTTATAACATACACACAGACAAACAAAAAACACAAACACAGACCACCACTAAAACATGTTTTTCGAATTCAGGGGATCTTAAAACGTAAAAAAAAAACAAAAATTCAATTTCGAAAATTTGACCCAAAAGCAATATTTTCTGTACTATTTACATGGGTAAGAGAAACTAAAATTAGAAAATTTTCTCATTTTATACCAAGAGTAAGTAAAGGGAGGGAATTTAGTTTAGTACGGAGGACTATTAATTTCAATCTGTAAAATATTTATTTTATTTTTTATTTTTTTATTTTAATTTTTTCTTTCATTTTTTGACCGTAAAAATGGGCCAGGAACTTCTTAAAATGACTGAAATGAATTAAAAGGAAGTTTTGCCATCTACATTTCATACTTTAGTTAATTTTAAAAATCTAAATGTCGTGTAGAAAAACTGTTTGCACCCTCGGATTCAGAAAAATCGTCCATATCATTTGGTACCAAATTTGTAACGATAGGACTGATATTTCTAACTTATTTTGGGGTTACACAAAACTGGTCTACAAAAACTGCAGATTGAAACTAATAGTCCTCCGTCCTAATATATATATATATTTTTTTTTACATTATGCTTCAACACTTCCTTATAAAGTTGAAAAGTGTTTATAACTGAGTTTTCCCTGTCTGTCCATCTGGTCATGCAATAAATTCTGTAAATATTTTTAGAATGACTTTTAACTAATGTATATTATTATTCAGTTTTATTTCGGCATCTTCCTTATTGAAAATGGTGTCAATAGCATTACTGTTTTGTGTACAAGGACATGCAAAACAGTTTCAAAGCTTTATATTCTGTAAAAACTATTTCTGTTGAGCATATTGTGATAATTTGTAGTTCACAAAACATGATGAAATTAATATTTGTTATGGTTATTTATAGAAGAAAAATATTTTCCTGTAAATTATGGTATGCATAACATTAATAACTTGTGTTAAGTCACAACAAATCCATTCAGATACGTTATGGGGTATAATTGAAAATTTCTCGACACATATTTTCAATTGTGTTATTCGCTTTTAACACTTTCCAACAAAGGTTAAAAATTATTATGATTTCTATCCATCTGTTTTCCCCAGCTCTAATTTGAGTAAATATAATTAGAATGCTTAAAACTGATACATGCTCATCAAAAAAGAAAACAAAATTCATTATAACATGTTCTTTAATGAAAATGGTATAGATAGCGCAATTAATTTATATACAAGGTCATGCAAAATTTTTCCGATGAATTATTGTGCACAAGAGTTGCGTTTTAAACGGTATTGTAGTACTTTTATATTGCACAAAGTGTAACAAAATCAATAAATATTATTTAAAAGTGTATATATAGTTGTAAAGTGTCCATAATCTCCGTGAATGAACAGAATGCATTTATTGAACTGTTTGAACTGCATGTTTTTGTTATTTAATTTAATATCAGATGTGCATCAGGAATTTCATTGTATTATATATTTGGCAATTTTAATAGGTACTTGATCAAATTATATACGGATTTTTAAATGATTTGGTTTTATTTTGCATATGTATTATAAATAAAGGAATTTTATAATATTTTCAAAACATCATTAACATTATTTGAATTTGATACATAAAACTAATTGCATTAAATTATTATTGGCAGATAAGATAATTTCAAAAAATGTCACAAATTAAGCTGAAGGATCAATATTATTGGTCTTAAAAATGTTGAAATTACACCAAAGAATACGTATTTTATTTTTACATACTTTTTTCAATATTATAAGAGGGGGGGGGGGGGGAGATTTCTTTTATTAATTTACAAAAAAATGTTTGTTGAAAAATTATTTAAATTTTTATTTTTTATTTTTTAAATCATATACAGTTTATTTTCAGAAAGCTAAATGCGAAAAAAGTGACTATACGCATTGAAAAATTATTGTACGTGCTAGCAAAACAGTAAGACTAATTAAAAAATGAATTAAAAAAAAAAAAAAAGACTATTTGGGAGAAATT
The DNA here is from genome assembly GCA_963930645.1 of Salticus scenicus. Taxonomy (NCBI): domain Eukaryota; kingdom Metazoa; phylum Arthropoda; class Arachnida; order Araneae; family Salticidae; genus Salticus; species Salticus scenicus. The sequence continues at coordinate 146,604,637 of OZ005648.1, read as the reverse complement.
ATTAATGATTATTGTATCTAAAGCTGTAAATCGTATTTGTCTTAGGAATAAAAGTTCATTCGATGTAATTAATGAAATTATGAACTTTGATATTTTGGTTTATTTTAATTTATATAAAGAATCACATCTAAGGATTTTTTTTTTTTTTTTTACTTTCTCAAAATAAATTCTTATTCCTTGTTTTATAACTTAATAACTAAGTTTTTAAAATCTGATTTTGATGATATAATGAAATATACATATAGATAGATAGATAGATATAGGTTGGTTATTTTTAATATATATATATATATATATTATAAACCTGTATCATCGCTTAAAAGCAAATATTTTCAACTGTTTTACGTATAATATATACCTAATGTATACAACACATAATATGCTTTAATTAATATCACTTTAAATATGAATATTTATTTTCAAAAAGCAAATTCATAAATAACTTTCCAAAAGGCAAATGAAGCACTGGCCAGTATATTTCATATATATATATATGTATATATATATCTTTTATCTTGTATAATAATTACTAATTATATAGTTTTAAGAACCATGGCTATTTTATACATGAATAAATAAATAGCAAACCTAAATACATTATAAAAAATGAACAGGAAACACAAATATATAAGTAAAAGCAATTACAACAGATTATAACACCCTTTTTTTCCATTTTATTTGTTACGAATTATCTCTGTTGCCTTTTATATCAGTCAATGCACAAAGAACTTTAGATACACATGACTATAAAACTATTATTAGTATAAAAAATTGACACAAATAAAAATATTTTATATTTAAAACTGTGAAAGTTTATATCTTTTTTTAATACGCTTTTATTAGCATCACCTGTATGTCTGTTTGCATGTATGCTTGTAACCGCTCTGGGAGCAAACAAAAAATCTATATTGTAAAAAAAGACTATATCCTTACGTGAAGGCTGTGGCTGTGAGGTAAAGCTCAGGGCAACCAACCTAAAGGTCTGACGTTCAAGCCCAGTCAGGGGAGATTTTTTAACAATGGTTTTTGTTTATTTCTAAATTATTTATTTATTAAAGATTTAAGAGTATATAAATATTATGGTGTATCACTCACTTCATTTTCTCTTACCCTGAATTTAATACTATAAAGATAGATATTTTGTGCTTTTTGGTTCAAATTTCAATAAAAACGTGTTCTTTAATTTTTTAAAAGTATAATTTTATTTTATTTATTTTTACAAACATTTAATACCGATTAAAAGCATTTATTTTCAACTGCTTTGTATATAATATCTATATGCAAAGCAGTACTGATAATTAAAATTGCTACATTAGGAAAGAAAAATAACAGCATCATATTTATTTGACACGCAAGTAATAGAGAGAAAGAAATTTGATTAAAATTGTAGGTATATAGCCTAAGAAGTCAGTACATAAAGCATGTGGCCTGTAGAAGGAGTAACAGCATTTATCTGCATTCAATCGAACAGCGATTGGACGTCATGCTCAGGTACAGCACAATATTCAGATTCAACTCGATGGCACAGTTTATCGAACGTACAGTCGGTAACAAATGTGTCCGAACACTAGCAAAAATTCCTATATAAAAAAAGTACACTTCATACGGGTTCGTTAAATAAATGCTTGTCGAATTCTGTTCTTAGTCAGTGTAAGAATATGATTCGACAAGGATTTATTTAACAAAACCATATGAAGTGTGCTTTTTTTACATAGGAATTTTTGCTAGTGTTCGGACACTTTTGTTACCGACTGTAGTTTCTTGAGATTGGTGGCGGGGCAGTCGTTTGGCAACGATTGTTCAGACGTTTTCAACTGCTACGGTGTCAGTAGAAGTCGTTGACCAAAGTAACAGTTGAACATATTCTGTTTAAAAGAAGATACGAACAACAAGGAAAACATACAGTCATGCTTTACCTTGCTTCAATGCTGCGCTACGTAGGCATGAAATATAGGGCAGAGCCACGGGCTCATCAGAAATATAATGACTTCTACTGAGAGTGTCAGACATACAAAAAAGAGAGAAGATCGAGACATGTTACCAATGGCACTCCATATCATCAATTCATATATACGACAGTATAACAACGTCGAATGTCATCTGGTAATGTGCCTATTCCACGATGCTGTCAAGTACAGATGCGTCCATCTTGATGCTATAAACAGAATTTTGATTCATCTGAAAAGATGACGTCATGCCATTCCTGAGTCCAGATTCGTCATTGAACACCGTAGCTGCCAACATTTAATTTTTTCCTGAGTATTTTAAGCTCCACTTTCATTTCCCACCACTTCATTTATAGGATAATTCTCTCAAATATATAATTACGATAAAAAAAGAAAGTCTACTGTTAAAAGAAAAGTGGTTGTGAATAAGGGAGGGGCTAAAAATACTCCGGAATAAATGAAAATGTAGGCAACTAAGTGAACACACATTGAAGGTGATTCTGTCTGCTTTGCTACTTCTAGAGTAGCCAAAGTCAAGGTGGACGCTTCGCGCTCATCACCTGAACTGATAGTATGTGATACCATTGGATGCGCTTCTCAATCACTTCTTGTTCTCATTGCCGGCACTCTGATAGCAGCAATTATATTTTTGATCGGTTAATGCTCGTGGCTTTGCCTTATGTTTGAGGCCTCAATAAAGCAACATTTAAGCAGGACAATATATAACTGCATGTATTTTGTGTTTTCCATGGGACCAAACATTGCAGGAATGTTACTGAAGGCAACATAATTTAGAGAATCTCAACAAAAGAGTTGAGAAATACAGTAAATAAATTTTGATTGGCGAAAATGATTTTGGTTAAATAAATAATCAGCAATCAATACTGCATGAAATGTATCATAGTTTGTTAGGGCGGACAGAGCGAAAAGTTGGGAAAAGTAAAATTTTCTACTTTGATGATCATGATTCAATAAAAAAAAAGTGAAATTTTCAACTTGTATTTTTGAATATTTATTAATTTCTTGGACTTAATTGTCTCTATTTTTGAGTGTGTTTTTCAACCAATGTTTCTCCACCTACTGTAACTGACACAACGTAACTTTTGATTTTTACCCTGAAAATAATTTTCGATTAAAAAAAATTGTTTCGAAAAATTACCTCTTTCACCGTGAAGGATCAATTTTTTTTAATCAACACAATCTCAAGCGCATACCTCCAAATAAATATATCTAATGTTTCATTTCGATTATTTGAGCAGATAAGCTATTAGGGATTCATGTATCGGCAAACTTTTAATGAGAAACCTGTATTTAGACTATATTCTTTAAAACATTTCGGAACGATATTATTAATTAATGTACTAATCTAATTGAAAGTAATATACTATATTTAGTGTCCTAAAAATGTGTGCACGAGGATAAAAGAAATCTCACTGCAATCGCAGGCTAATTTTCTCAAAAGAGATCTAAAATAATCTTAATATTATAGTAAAATTATTTTTAAATCAAAGTATAAAAAGAATAAAACAAAAAGTATAAAACAGAACTTTTTAACTATGTTGAAACTTTTTTAAAAATATAATTGCAATTTTGATAATGGTGCTACAAATATTTTTCAAAGAACATGTGTTCATAAACAAAACAATTCAATTAACCACAAAACAACTAATTATGCTTAAATTATCTGGTTTATAATATCATTTATTAACAATTATTAATGACATATTTAAGAAATTTCCTATGTTAATACAAAACAATACAAATTCTTATTGTATATTTCTATGTACATTTAATCTTTCTTTGCTCAAAATCTCAGATTTTGTGTAATATAAATTCAAAAAAATATTTTTGTAATGGAAGATTTCAAATTTAACAATGCTGGGAAGAACTTTTCCAAAATGTCAGCTATGTTTGACACTAATTGCATTTTAAAAGACGAAGTTATTCTGAGACTGCTTCATTATTCTATCTTTCAAATCTACGACTGTAGTATGAAAGTTAATTATTCATACGCCATTAATATGGAAGGTAGTGTAATCTTCTGAAGAATTTTCGCAAATTAAAGGTAAATAATCAGAATTTTAACGAAATCCTGCATTCACATCAAAATAAACAAGTACATTTATATTAACACACAGATAATGCATTAAAATAAATGTACTTAAATGTGAAGTTTATTCTGGTCTGAATGTAGAAATTCTTTTACATTAAACATAATCTGGTGTGTCACTCATTCGACTTTCTCTTACCCTGAAATTTAATACTATAAATACTGGTTGGAGATAACGAGTGTAAGTTGTAAGATAACGAGTGCTGTTATGTAAACCTACGTTAAAACAATTGAAATTAGGCTTCGGAACAGCTTAATTTGACAAATAATTATATGTGAGGATAATTACTGCCCCCTCAACATATTATTATTGTACCTACATTTATATAGAATTCAAATCTGTTATTGAATTCAAGAGTTCATTTAAAATTATTCAGACAAATTTCGAACGTAACATTACTTGAAACTTATCAATTTTGTTCAAACATTTCTAGCAACAAGCGTAATAACTTCGAAATACAATATTTGGATCGCCTGAAATTATTTGTTTATAATTTATTCTAAGAGACACAAAGATCAAACGTTAAAAACTTGACTTCGGTATTCAGAAAACCTCAAAGCGTGCAAATGTACAAAAAACCAAACGATGAATATTTAGATTAAATAAATTATTTACCATATGGCTATGAGGAATTCATTTTAATTTCTGATCAGCTTTCTTGGACATAGTAAAATATTATAAAATAGCACGTCTACTAACAATAAAAGGAATGTTACGGCTTAAATACTGGCAGTCCTGTATATCTTCTGATGATTATGTACACACCAGATGGTGCAAATAAATATAATCCAATATTAATAACACACGGCACAACCTGAAATACACTTCCATCAACTTTCAAGTATTGTCGAACTATAATCTATTTCTTTTATGTAGCCCTGTAAACGAATAGTGAATGATTTCCATAGCACATTCTACGTGAAGCATGTTTTTATGCCTATAAAAAATATATATTCGTTTAATTTCGTTTAGTGCAGTCTATAGATGTTTAAACTCTACTTACCTGCAATTTCCTCCATAGACGTAATGTATTGGATTTCTCTTGGGTGTCCCTGTACACGAACCTTTTTCTTGATAACCACGTAAAGTTTAGTGTAGCATCCCTATATAATACACATTTAAAACACCAAATTTTGAATTTCTGCCATTATATGTTCTTGAGATATGCTGATAAAAGACACACACACACAGAGCAACAGCTGAAAACATGATTTTTGGATTCAGGAGACCTCAAAACTTATAAAGATAACAAAAATTTAATTTCAAAAATTTGTCGCCAAAACAATATTTTCTCTACCATATATATGGGTAAGAGAAAGTAAAATGTGAAACTTCCTTCCCTGATTTTATTTATTTATTGCTGTATGTATGATATAATTACTTTTAATATGTTTAATTTAAATATAAAAATTTAATGAAGCAGAAATTTTATGCTTACTTGCCAACATTTTAACGCTTTCGCGATCGCTGACGTAGATTCACGTCATTTGAAAACCTATAACTCCACCAGTGGGCGTTTTTTTTTCAATTTGTATGTCATTCATTTCTTAAAAATATACACAATATTCATACTTGTACAACCAATATACAATGGATATAAATACTTTGATTAGAAAGAGTATAATTACAATGTGTATTCATTTGTAATATGCATCTCAATGTAGCAAATTTTGTTCTGAAATATTGTAACTTGGGAGAATAACGCCAACAGGTGGACCTTACTTTCAAAAAGACAAAAACATGCGGTCGCGAAAGTGTTACTTAACATTTCGTAATATTAACAGTACATATACCTTTTTCTACAATACTTTTTTTTTAGAGTAATTTTTTACAAATATAATTACGATTAAGTAAGTAAAAAATACTCTAAAAATAGACTGGTGGGAAATACAATGGCAGGTATAAACAATACTGCGGAATATTATTTAGTACAAAGTTGATAATAGTTATAATTTATTCCAGAGCATTTTCAGCCCCACCTTTCTTTTGCACCAGAAGTTTTGTAGAATATTATTTCCAATATGTGACGACGATTAAATAAGAAGAAAATCATTCTTCAAAATTAATGGTGTGAATAAGAGGCAGAGTTAACAATGCTCCGGAATAAATTATAAATATTGGTAACCCTGATTATAATAATTGTAGGTTATGGATATGTTTATATCATGCACCGCATTTTCCTGCCTATAATACGCAGGTTAGATAAAGCAGTTTTACACCAGAAAATTTATTTTACGGCAAAGGATATATCGTAACAAGTCAAAACTTCGAATTAAAAAAAAATCATTCATATCATTGAGTTGCTCCCAAGGCCGCCTTCTGGCGCAGCTAATTAATTCCACTATCACAGATCCAATGGTATTTAGAGGCTCTTTTCAGAGCCAAATTTCGAAGGCCAGCAAGAATCTTGATTTCTAAGATTCTAAGATTCTAAGACGGAAAGAAGCCGCTCACCACAATGCAGCGGTTTTGAGCGTTTTTAACCTTTAGAGAGGGGCTCCAAAGCCACTGTGGAGATTCAGAAGAGCCCGTCTCCAAAGGTTAAGTCTCCTCCGTTGTTTATTGCATAGCAAATAACAAAAAAAAAAAAAAAAAAAAAAAATTACAAAGGTCGCCAGAGCAGAGCTCTCCCGCGACAAAAGGCGACAAAGTTGCATGAAAGTGAAGAGGACCGGAGCCAAGTGGAAGTCTATTTACAAAGTTCATTCAGGTAATGTACAAATTTCACAGTCTTTATACAATGTACTCGCAGTCTTTATATCAAGCCCAAACACCCTATGAACAATGTTGGTTAATAGCAACATCATGCGCAGAATGATTGCTTTCCGAGAGCACTTCTGTGGAATACTTTAGCATCAGACATGACCAGTATTCACCATGTAGGAGAGGAGGAAAAATTAAGGAAAGATAGAGAAGGAATTTAGTTTGTTGAATTTGATAAATCTTGAAGGAAGGCATAGATGCGCTTTAATTTGAGCCGTAGGGGCTTTCTAGTTATTATGTTGTTCAGCCAAGTTGCTGGTCTAGGGTTAGGGTTTCTTAATGGTAAGGTATTGTAAGTTGACAGTGAAAGTAGTAATGTTGTGCAGTCCACTCCTCACTGCATGAGCATAAGGGTGATCGTCGGCAATGAAATCTGTGAAGGTATTTGGGGAAGGGGCCATGACCTGACAGAAAGGCAGAGATTTCCGGGGAGAGGTCCCAAATATTGAGTGAGACATCTGGTATTAGCTCGTGAGTGTATCTCCTTTTTGGAGACACACTCCAGATACTCTGCCAGTCATTAATTAGTTTTTGATTTAGGTGATATTTTATGTAGGAAGGTGGAGCTGGGAGTGAATAGGCTATGTCACTAGATTCTGTTGCTGATTTTGCAAGAGAGTCCGCTAGTTCATTTCCGACGACCCCCTTATGGGCAGAAACGTGTGCCAGGGATATTTTAGTTTTTAATTTTGAGAGCTTTATTTTAATTTCAAGTACTTGTGGGTGTCTGCTCTTGTGGCGAGCTATGGCCTGCAGGCTCGAGAGGCTGTCACTGAAGATTGAAATTTGATTGTAGTCTGGAGAGTTATTTTCTGACCATTCAACTGCCTTCAGGATGGCAAAGAGCTCAGCCTGAAAGACCGAATTGTGGTCTGCGAGCCTGCCTGCCCACTGATGGAGAACTTTGTTATTGTTTAAAACGCAGAGTGCAGCTCCCACTCCATGATCGGTTTTGGAGCCATCAGTGTAGATCGCCAGTTGAGCAGACGGGGAGAAGCTGTTTTTTGCACAATTTATAAAAAGGGAAGCAGCATCCTGTGCTGGGTGTATTTGCCAGCTGTTAGAAAGCTGTCGGACATGAATATTAGGGAGGAGAGTGTCTGTGAGAATGGAATTATTTAATTGCAGGACGTTAGTTTTGTTAAAGTTGTATTTTAATTGGAGATGAGCATGTGGAATACCAGTGATGACTGTGAGGGCATCAGTAGAGATTGTTTTGTAACCTCTAGAAATTTGAACCAAAAACATTCTCTATATTGAGTTAAGTTTATTCGACGCTGCTTTGGTGAGGTTGCCCCCCCAAATGCCAGCGCCGTAGGTTAGGATCTTTTCTACTACTATTTTATACCAGGTTTTTAGGAAGAAGGTGGATATACCCCACCTCTTCCCTGCCATTTTGCTGAATTGTGGAAGATTTTAGAAGTTTTTATCTTTAGGTCTTGTATATGTGCCAGCCAGTTTAGGTTTCTATCTATTGTGATTCCCAATATTTTTAGTTGTGAAACATGACGGACACTGACGCCATCGATCCTCATCACTGGGTTCCGTTTAAGGAGTCTTGGGAAGGAGAAGGTTAGTGCTTTCTTTTTCGAGGGTGAGAGTGTTAGATCTGATTCTATTAATAGGGAGCTGAAGAGGGAGAGGGCAGCCTGGGCCTGTTCCTCCAGAACGTTTCTCGTTAAACCCGAGAGAATCACAGAGAAGTCATCAGCATATGCGAGGGTTTTAAAACCCTCTGAGTTCATTTTTAGAAGAATTTTGTTGGCCACCAAATTCCAGAGGATCGGGCCTAGGCACGAAAAATTCCTGAAAAATTCCTGAAAAATTCGGAATAAGGGGGCTGGTGAATTTACTCGGAGGGAAGAGAACTGAGGTGATATATTCTAGGTTGTTGTGTTTAGAGGAAAGAGCTGGAGGACGTTCAAGTTTGAGTTCTGATGGTGTGAAAAATTTATTACTATAGAATTTCTGTGCAGTGCCATGGATGTTTGTTTGTGTTGTGCAAAAATGTTTCCATGCGTTAAGTTTTGCAATGTTTATTTGTTTTTTGAATGTTGCCGAGAGTTGGCGGATTTTAAGCTTGTGTTGCATTAGATCTGAGGATTTGATATATTTTTGTTGTCTCCGGAGTGCTGTCAGGCGATTACGCATCGATCTCAGTTGAGGGGACCAGAAATTGTAGGTTAATTTCATCCCCGACTGTTTGAGCCTGAAGGCTGAAGAGGCAGCAGTGTGTATTGTGGAGATAATAGAAGAGGTTGCATTTTCTAAGTCTTGGGTGTTCCTTACTGTATTAATGGTGCCAGTTAGTTTATCAGTGGATAGTTTAAGTATTTTATTAAATTTTGAGAAGTTGCCACGTTTTGTAGCAAACCTTCGAAGAGTTGATTTAGTTGGTGAGGATTTTAGGGTATATGTTATGTATTTGTGATCTGAGCAGTTGGCTATATCCAGGACCGACCAGGAGGAGGGAAAACTATACAAATCACCCTCTTTAGTGCAGTAGGCATCTTGCAGCAGCCCGACATCAATAGAGTTCTTCTCAATGAATTCTCGTGCTGCCGAATTTGCCGCCCTACAGTTATTGAGGTTGATCTGCAGGATTTTCAAGTTAGTGAACGAGGTGAGAGGAATTGAGGGTGCTGCTACTGGGGGAGGAGAGGAGGAGACTGATGATGAGGACATTGGGAATAGGACAGAAGGTAGAGTTTAGAAAGTTGAAGGAGCTTACCTACTGGCTGAGACTGGTTGATGTCTGGGTGGAGAGTTGACCGCCTGGTTGTATCTGTAGGCAGGGTCGTAGAAGGATGGGAATTCTCCATATTGTGGAAAGGTGGGGTCAAGATATCTCCAGTAGCGCATGTGGAATATGGAATCCCTTGCTTGTTGCTGAGAGTTTGGGTAGATTGGTTCTCTTAAGAGTGATTGTTGTTGGTAGCTTGTGTAGTTTTGATTTTCTAGAGTGCTGTCTCTATTTTCGTAGAGATGTGATGTTCGGCTGGTTCTTGGACGAGAGTTAGACAAAGACGCCCTGCGGTTTCTAGGGCTGGGTTGCTGAGCATTGCTGTGATTTCTTGGGCGGGTGCTGGATTGATTTCTTGATCTGGGTTGCTGAGCATTGCTGGGGTTACTTGGACGGGAGCTAGACTGAGCCGCCCTACGATTACGATTTCTTGAACTTGATTGTCTAACTTTGCTGTTGGTTGAATGACGTGAGATTTGAGGAGGTTGGCGAACTTGGTCGCTATTAAATGCTGTATCTCTTCTGGAAAGTCTGAGCTGTTCACTTTCTAAGGGAGGGAATTTCAGATCCAGCTCCTCACGACGTTGTCGGTATTTCTCCTCGAAAACTGGGCAGGTCCTTCAGTAAGCAGGATGATCTGATTTCAGGGGGGGGGGCTGGTGATTTTTAAGTTTGATCATGCTCACCTTCTGGCAATTAATGCAGTTTGGCCTTTTGTCACAATTTTCATTTTTGTGGTTGCCAGAGCAGTGTGAGCAGAAGGGGTTATCAGTGCAGGCGGCAGTAGCGTGCTCATAGCTTTGGCAGTTTGTACACTTGAACACTTGTGTTAATGGTCTTATCGGCAGACTGAGTAATCCTAATTGGATGGAGCCGTATCTGATGAAAGTTTCCGCTAGTGGAGGAGGTGCCTGGATCACCCAGTTATTGAGATCTTCGTTTCTTGTCTGTTGAGGTCTGATGACTTGGATAATGTCTGCTTGGTCTGTATGGATTCCACTGTGGTCTGTCAGACTTTGTAGTAATTGCTGTTCCTCAATTTCTTTCGGTAGGCCCATGATAAGGAATCTTTGTAAAGGGTTTGGCTTCTTTTTTATTATTAAATTTTGATTGAGTTCTTCTTTAGCTTTCAATTCTTCGAGTAATTGGAGAGCGTCTTGTTCAGTTCTGCAGTGCACATCGACTGATCTTTTGTAAATCTTTGTTTTGACTATTTTTGCCGTTGTGGAGATGTTGTGACTTTTGATTTGTTCATGATTTGGGATCCAGTTTTCGCTGAGTTTGTTGCTGCAATGTAGATAATCTTCTTAAGTGATTGGTGGGAGCTGAGTGCTGTTTGGAATATTTTATGCTGCTGTGGAGTTTGCATATTTCTGTGTTTGGGAGGCTGTGCTGTTGTATGATGAGGATTGTTTAAGGAGCTGGCTGCAGCTTGGGAGAAGCTTGGGGATTCCGATTCATATTATTGATGGAGATGTTCTTGATGAGTTCTTGTGAGATTTTCCTGGTGGTTTTTCTGTAGTATTCTGTCGCTAAGCTTGCCTTGAAGTATTTTTATTTCTGTTAGTTGTTTGTCCATCACAGCGAAATTATTCGTGATAAGAGCTTGTAGATCCTGTAGCGACTGGGTTTTGGATGATTCTCTGTCGGAGATGTATGTCGGTGAATTGTCTTGTGTGGCAAGAGATGTTGACTGAGAGGTTGATGAACGGCTTCTGTCGAGTGCTTTAATTTGTTCAAAAGCTTGTTTGAAGAGATCTAAGAAGACTGGAACATTTTTACTGGTTCTGATCTTGGTTATTATATCGATTGCCTTAGTGGCAATTTTTTGTATGGAAGTAAATGTCCGAAAAGTTTCCTTCCTATTGAAGGTGACTTGTGGGAACTTTGCTCTAGAGCGTGTGGTCGGAGGTTCGAGGTCGGTGTCAGTGTCTACCTCCGAGAGTAGAACATCGACGTCTTCTGCCGAAGGAATCGTAACTTTTTCACCTTTCTCCGGACATGTCTGTCTTTTTAAAGAGGAGCTTTCTAGCTTTTTAAAATTTTCGAGAGCTTTGAAAAATAATATTGCTTAGCAAGGAGGTTAAAAAGTAATTTAGAGATCCTTTTTGGGGAAAACTTTTAGAACAAATTTCACACGCTAATGGCTTTTCTTCTGTAAGGATGCGTAGATGTCTTCTCAGATAACCTTTTTCAAAAATTCTTTTAAAACATATCTGACAAACGTATGGTGCGGAGATGATTTTTTAGATTAATACTTATAGATTTTTTTTTTTTTTTAGAACACACTTCACACACGTAAGGCTTTGCTTTTGTATGGGTGCGGAGATGATTTTTTAGATTAATCTTAATAGAACATCCTTTAGAACACACTTCACACACGTATGGCTTTACTTTTGTATGGAAGCGTTGGTGAGCATTTAGAGATACTTTTCGGGAAAATCTTTTAGAACAAATTTCACACGCGAATGTCTTTTCTTCTGTTTGGATGTGTAGATGTCTTCTCAGATAAACTTTTTCAAAAATTCTTTTATAACATACCTGACAAACGTATGGCTTTTCTTTTGTGTGGCTTTTACAATCTTGATTTAATAAATCCTAAAATAGAAACTGAAAATTGTAATGAGATAGATCCACTGGTTCCTAGAGGCTCTTTCTAGAGCCAAAATTCGAAAGCCAGCAAGGATCACTCAAGGAATTCTTCGACAATCTCCGAGATTTCATCAGTCAGAGATAAAGATAACGCACCACATCGCATCAAAGGCATGAAATTCACCAACCTCGAGCTCTTAGCTATGATTTTTAGATGCCATAATTACTATTTACTATGATCGTTATTTTCAAGATTAATTTGGAATAAGGGTAAGGTTTTAAACCTGGTCAATTGGTTAATTTTGAGTGCATTAAATTTTCGAATCGTTAACGCGTTTTCTATATCTAAATGAGTGGTTTCGGAGGGAAGCCCTCGAATAACAGCCTTTAAAGGAGCATTTACTCTATCGTTCTTAAGATAAAATTGAACCTTCATTTCTGAAAGTTTTACATTAATGACGTCATGATAATGACGTTGGTCTTAGGAAAGATTTTTATGAAATCTCCAGCCGATGCTGCAATAAAATTGCAATAACATATAGATTTTTCAAGATTTTTTAACAGCTGCTTCTTATTTTCGCATCTAGCGGTAATGGATCTGCCTTTAGGGAGAAGAAATTTTTATTTACTTTCTTATTTTCAACAGGAGGGCTAGATTTAATACTCAGACTGCAGGCGCCATCTACTGATGCCGGATGATCCAAAAGTTCATTTTCTTTAAGTGAGTTGAATTTATTTTCAGTTGAAATATTGTAATCGTTCTCAATTTTACTAGTTTTTGGAATAGGGCTATCTTTTTCAAACTTACGTTTGTTAGTTCTAATATTAGTTGGGTTAGTGATTTGGATAGGAAAATTAGATTCTGTTAGCGGAGATTCGTCTGATACCTGATTATCGTCCATATCCTCTATCAGTTCACCATTCCTCGTCAAGTCAGTTGATTCAATTTTTCCGAATCCTTGTAATGTTCAAATTGAACATTACAAAAATCCGTCAAAAACCCTTCAATGCCACCGATGTCAATTATTTTTTCATTCAGCCAAGAATTGTCATATGAAATTAAAATGCTTTCGATGTACTGGTGATCACCTTACGAAGGATTTCAATTTAGGAAATGAGAAATTGAATAACCCAAAATGCTGCAATTGCGGATCACCTATAATATAATATAACAGGAGGTATATAACATATTTATAAATATATACCAGGTGTCTGATAAGTCTGTAGACATTTTAAAAATTCATAAAAATTGAAGGATATGGTAGAATTACATAAAGCGGTTTGCAATAAAGTTATTCTCAGTGAAGAGGATTTTTTTTTTTTTTTTTTTTTTTTTTGGGGGGGGGGAGTAAAGAAAAAAAAAAGTTAAATTTTCCGTTGATAGAGGGAGCTACATAGACGAGTAACGAGAAATATGCAAATCAGAGTCCTATAAATTGCACGTTTTTAGGATTAATACGTCTCATTTCAAATTTTGCTTCCTTCTTACGCATGCACGGAGTTTAAATTGAGATGTTGACTTGACGGATAACGCGTTATTGATGATGATGTTTTCCGTGAACGAAGAACCGCTGACTGAAGCTATAATTAGCGGTTTTGTAACTCGTTTGCAAACTGTAATTTTTAGTGATAGCGAACACATAGAATAGGATTTATATACCTGTCAATATTTGCATGGAAATTAATATACCTTTTCATTGAAGTTTGTGATTTCCTTACGTTCAGCCCCTTCAACTGACAAAAATTTTAACTAAAATTTTTTCCTTTAAAAACAAATCTCCTTTTATGACAATAAAATTTTCGCAAACCGCTTCAAATTTACCAATTCCTTCAATAGCTATGAATTTTTTAAATATCTACAGATTTATGGGATACCTGGTATATACAGGGTGATTATAAAGAAACTACCCTGATATATGAGACCATAGCTGACATACCGTTCACAGTAATTGAATAAAATTTTGGTGGAAGGTATTTTGAGGTATGCGCTCAAGAATTATATAAAAAACAACAGTTAAACTCTAACAGTTACGGTTACGGTGACAAAATGTTGAAAATTTCCAATGATTCCTTCACCTACTTTTTATTACTGAAATGGAATCTCCATAGCAAAAAACCATAAACAGCGTTGAAACAGTACCTCTAGCAGGAAAATCAACAGCGCTAGCAGGCTAAGAAAAAAAGAAATAAACGACTGTTATGTGCCTACCAGAGCACGACTTTCATTTTTTTAATGACGTCACATTTCACACTGAGTCTTTGGTTCAGACTAAAGCCTACTGATTTTGCTTCGAAACGGAAAGATGAGTTCAAGGTATCCTTAATTTCATGTAAGGCTACTGAATAAAGGCTTTAATTTCGTTGTAAGTCGTAAGACGCCGTCATGACTGACGTCATCACAGTACGTGAAAAACAAGGCATTGTAAAATCTCAATCAAAATCAATTTTGATGATGATAATGATGTTTCCTAGTAAGTGGCATATTGTTCACAGAGCAAGAAAGCAAGATACACATCACGTATTTCACAATGCCTTATTTTTTCAGTTAGTGTGATGACGTCACTCATAACGGTGTCTTGCAACTAACAACGAAATTAAAACCCTTATTTAGTAGACCTACATAAAATTAAGGATACCGTGGTCTGTTCTTTCCGTTTCGAAGCAGAAACAGTAGACTTTAATAAGAGCCGAAGACTCAGTGTGAAATATGACGTCATTAAGAATATGAAAGTCGTGCTCTGGCAGGAACATCACAGCTGTTTTCTCTTTTTTTCTTAGTATGCCTAGCGTTGGTGATTTCCATGCTAGAGGTACCGTTCCAACGCTATTTATGATTTTTTGCTATGGAGATCCCATTCCAAAAAAAAAAAAAAAAAAAAAAAAAAAAAAAAAAAATGGTGTTGCCATTTTAAATTTTCAAAATTTTGTCACTGTAACTGTAACTGTTAGAGTTTAACTGATGTTTTTTTATATAATTCTTGAGCGCATACGTCAAAATACCTTCCACCAAATTTTTATTCAGTTTCTCGGAACGGTATGGTTGTTATGGTCTCATATATTGAGGTAGTTTTTTTCTAATCACCCTTTATGCACAAAGCTTCTAAGTTGTACAGTCACCAAAAAAAAAATTTATAATGGTGTAGTTAGATTTTGCTTAAGGGGTCGTCTACATATTAAAACTGGAATCAACTTTATTTTTTTCAATGGTAACCCCCATTTTTTATAATATATTTGAATTCTTTGTACTAAATCATCGCGGAAAATGGTATAGTTTATATATTTTGCTCAATTCTTCACAGAGTTATAAGCTGTCAAACTATGAGGGCGCTAATGTTAAATGAATGTGACAAACATTAATTCATATCTTCCAAAATAATTATGATATTCAAATTCTGTTTTTTTTATATGATAGAATGAAGTGACCCAAACATATTCCATGCATATTTTTGATTATTATTATTATTTTTTTTTTTTTAAATATGAAAATTATTAAAAATTTCATATTTGAAAATTATGAATTATGACCTATGTTAATTTTTGCATAAATAGAACGGGCATCATCAAAAACATAGGTTTCCAAATTGACAGCTCGTTCTTAACATTACTTTTTGAATTATTGATATTTCATTTTTTACTGTTGTTAGGGGGCCGTCACTTATAATAATTTGTATCCTCTGTCAGTAAATATCTGTATTTATTTTGAGGAAAAACTATTTTAATTTACCTTAATGTTATTAAAGGCGTGGCTTCCGTTGCAAGAGGTGTATACTCGATTCTGAAATGTTAAGTCTTTGTTCTTAAATATTACATAACTTTTCCTAGTTTCTTACTGCTAAAATTCTATTTTATCCCTTTTGTCGTTTGTTTTTAACTTGAATATTCTAGGATTCGTGCCTAATGGAACTTTTACAGCTATAAATATAAATAGATTTATTGAGAAACGCAGTGAAATAGAAATTTAAAAAAATAATTATTTTCAGGGAGAATAAAATTAAATTGTGTATAAAATCCCTAATATATATATTGCATTATGCTAAAAAGGAGATCAATGGATTTATTATTGAATTCATTCTTAAAACCAGAAAAGATTATGTATTTTAATTTCCAATAAAGAATTTAATAAATTTGAAATAAATCTGACATATATAAAGAGGATTATTAAAAGTTAATAAATTTTAATTGTGAATAAATAGATATTTAATTATCATAGAATAAATTTGATGAAATAAAGGCATATGGGAGCAACTCGCTCACAGGAGGAGTTACAGAATTTAAAACAAAGTAATATATCTTATTAGTTTTAAAGATATAAGATTTAACGCATTTAAAATTCAGAATTCAAGTACAGTAGACGACTGCAGAAGGGGGAATATTCGTTCTAAGCAATAGGAAACCGTTTTTTCTATATCCAAAACGCCCACTGGAGCAGTTACAGATTTCCAAAAATGACGTGAAACTACGTCAGCAGTCGCGAAAATGTTAAATATCCTTTCTCAGATTTTAGTTTAAATCGTGTTATTTTAATTTTTGTATATTATCTATTGATGGTTTGTACGCTTATAATTAAATGTAAAACTTTATAGTAACACTTTCATGCGGGGCTTACTGTATAAAATAAAAATATACCCAACAAGAAGTAGATAATTCTTGTTCTTAAATATTACACTTCTTTTTTTCTTTTTTTTTTTTTCCCCTATTGATATTATTATCATTATTACTATTATTCTTTTACCTTGGTATCTAGATTTTTGTAATTCAACATTGTAGGGTTCATATGATTCAAGCTATTTAATTTTATTCGTATGAAGTGATGTGTTTAACTACTCAATGTTTAATAAAAAGAAACCAATATAAATCTTTTAATTTATAAACTAACACAGAAAGTTCGGCTAATTGGAATCGTTTT
Organism: Salticus scenicus; assembly: GCA_963930645.1. Taxonomy (NCBI): domain Eukaryota; kingdom Metazoa; phylum Arthropoda; class Arachnida; order Araneae; family Salticidae; genus Salticus; species Salticus scenicus. The sequence continues at coordinate 146,587,576 of OZ005648.1, read as the reverse complement.
TTATTTCATAATTAACATTTCTGAACTTTTTTTCCAGTGTGAAATTTAATAAACAATGAAAAATTGGGTGGTAGATCATGATTTATTTTTTCTAAATGTATAGACGGTCCCCTAACACATTTTCACGTGTAACTCTGTTTAGAATTGATTGAAAGTATATAAATAAGTAGGTCTCCGAACTGCCTTGATCTCAGAAATCTGAATATGGGGTCAAAAATAGGGGTCGTCATTGAAAAAAATTAAGTTTATGCCTGTTTTAATATGTAGATGACCCCTTAAGAAAAATCTAACTACACCATTAAAAACTAGACGTCATTACAAATGGATATGTACCAGCCGCATGTTTCTACGATATTTTACGGCGAAATTAGGTGGCCCAAACAGCAAATAATTATTGGCCGAACTTCGGCCGAATGTCCACGTTTGACTAGTTTTCGTTGAAACGACCTCATGTCATGACGTCGGCAGGAAGTACGATATGTCCGCCCGGTAAACCACCGATCGATCATCGGACTCTGAGCATTTTTAAAACAACCCTGATGCTTTTTCTCCTTCTTTTCGACCATATGATTGTCTACTGATTACTTATCGACGTTATATGATGTCATGTGGATTATCTTACGATATCATTTCTAGTGTTTTACAATGTATTTTTCTTCCTTATTTTTAACCAAATGGTTGCCTGCCGATTATTTATTGACGTTATATGATGTCATAAGGATTATCCTGCAATATCATATTTGTTTCGACGTTATATGATATCGTGTGGTTTACTTAACGATATTATTTGTAAATGTTTTAATCAAATTTTCATGTATATTCATTGGCTTTCATACCTTTTAAAATGTCGTAGCACGTATAAAATATGAGTTTGCTTCTGTTTATCACAAGTTATTAAACTTCCTAATAAAATTACACAAAAATCTATGCGGTGTTTAAGACTTATTTCAGCTTTTTTGAAAAATTATTAATTTAAGATTCTTAATCAATTACAAAAAACCTGCACAATTATTAATGTAGAAAAAAGTTCAATAATTTTTCACGACTCGTAAGATAAATTAAATTTTACTTATTAAAAATAAATTAAAATATTAAAAATAATTATTTAACTTAATTATTTTTCATAATTTACTCATTAATTTTTTCGTTTTTTTTTTTTTAAATTTGCATTTTGATTTTAAAATTTGTATCTGTCTGCTAACTAAAATCACAGAAAAAATTATTTCATGTGGAAAGTCTGTTTTAGCGTTTAAAATTTTTAAAAGTAATATTATTAATAAAAAAAAAAAAAAAAAAAAAAAAAAAAAAAAAAGTAGGATAATTAAAAAGCAAAAAATCAATGTTATTTCCTTAAGATAACTTTGTTTAGAATTTACATGTTAACATAAAATTTGAATCAGAATTTTCCCAAACAGTATTTTCTAAAATAAATTAAGTATATAAAATTCTCTACTATAAAGTAAGTAAAAATATTTCAATAAAAAAATTAAAGAAAAAAAAAAAAAATATATATATATATATATATTATATATATAAGAAATTTTGAATTCGTCAATAATTGAAAGCAATGAAATTATTAAATTATCTTAAATACTAAAATGTTCATCTTTAGAAAGAAAGAAAGGAAAGAAAAAAATGCGTTATTTTTATTAAAATGCAAATTATGTGTTAAAACATGAAAATTTAGCACATGAAAATTATAAATTACTTTACGAATCTTGAAATAACATTGAAAAATTTTCTCTTTTTTTTCTTTAAATTTTGCTATTTTTCATTATAATTAATTAAGTGTATTATTTTTAATTTTTACAAAACCTTATACAATCTTTAAATACCGCATAGCTTTTTGTATAATTTTAAGAAGAATTAAAAAAAAAAAAAAAAAAAAAAAAAAATATATAAATAGCACAAAAAAATATATGAAAGTTTTTATTAATTAACCATTAAAAGTAATGAAGTGATTTAATTATCCTAAAGATTTTAATTCATTCTTAATATTTAAACCCTAAATTAAATTATCATATGATCGAGAAATGGCATTGAAAATATTTTTGCAACATTAATTAACTATGAATTTTTTAAATTAATTAAAAGTATCAAATTTATAATTTTTTAAAAGCTTAAATAAAACTTAAACATTATATATTTTTTGTGTAATTTTAATAAGAATAAAAAGAAATTGGGATCAACAGAAACAAACTCACAATTCATACATGCTATGATATTTTAAAAGAAATGAAAAATCACAATGAATTGAAAACAAAAGGTTTTATACCTTAATTATATTCATATCCAATAAATCTCCAATAGTATCCAATTTAAAATAATATATGTACCTCCCATTAAACCTTTTAAAAAGGAAAAAAAAAAAAAAAAATTAAAATGTCATAAACCATTACTTTAGAATTTCTTATTTTCTAAAGGGAATAAACAAAATATTGCTGCATGTGCATAGCTAGATGGTTTGTAGGGGACTGAGATTCAAATTTCAATGTCAAGTTAAAGAGGAGTGTGAAGAAAATAATGACCTTGGCACGATAATAGTAAGCCAAATTCATTCAAGACTATCCATTTCCTGTTTGATGATGTTCCAGACAGGGGTCATCTTTACGATTCTATCAGTGTTTCTATGGAAAATAGTATAAAAATGTGCATGAAAACTAGTTTTTTTTCCTTATTTCGAATAAAATTTTATTACTGCAATATATTCACAACCATATTATTAATATATATTTTATTCCGAAATACATTATTACATAAAGTTAATAAATAATTTGGACATTATATATATATATATATATTATTATACATAATAAAAGATATATATATATATATGTATATATATATATATCTTTTATTATGTTATCATATTGATAATGAAAATAAAAATCTTATTACTCTGTTTTAAAGCGAAATTATTACTGATTCCTACTATGTCTAGTTATTTCAAATAAAACATGTACACTACTTTATCCTAATTTATTTAGTTTTAGTTGAATAAGGACTACAAAAGATTCTTGACAAAAATTGATATATTTCTATATGTTTTAAGTGCTGAAATTCACGTTATTATACTTTCGCATAAAGAAATAAAGCAATTGTCTCTCGTTCAGCTGTTCTTTTTATATTATTATTACTAATTCTCATCAGATGAAAAGCTATTAAAAGACACTACAAATATTCATGCTTGAACGGGGTTTGAACCCGGAACATGGCGCTTTAAACATTCGCATAGCAAATAGCTATGCAATATAAAAAGTAATAAGTTGTAAAATGCAAGGAAATGAATGCAATATATGAATGAATACAATATGTGAAAACTGAAATGAATGCAATATATGAATACTGAAATGAATGCCATATATGAATACTAGCAGGTCTAGTATATATATATTTAGTATACACATATAGCGCTGCTCGGGTTGAAGAGATGCTTAAAAAATTTTTGAATTAATGAAATAATAAAGCAAAGAATGTATCAGAGGATATTAAATTAAAACCTTTTAGCTTTATAATATCACGAACTTGGTTATTTCTATTGCCGTTGCGTTTTAGTATCAAAATTACTTAAACGTTAAAATTGAGAGAAATATTTAATGGAATAAAATAAAAGCAGTAGAATGAATTCCTACATGTACTATCTCAATAAAATCATAATTGTAACCATTCGAATTCATTGTGAAAAAAAAAAAAAAAAAAAAAAAAAAAGAAAAAAGAAAAAAAAAGAAAAGAAAAGAACTACACATAAACAATTATTTTAAATAAAAATACAAAAAATGATTGCACGTTCATTTTTTTTTTTTTTTTTTTTTTTTCGACATACAAAGCCGACATAATATATTCACTTATTTATTTAATTTTGGCATCAATTTATTTTTCTTTTTAATAATTTTAAAGTGAAAATGGAGTTTTTATTTAATATCTTTTCAACTAATTATCTGATTGAACTAAAAAATACGATATTAGCTCGATTTTTGTCCTTATTAATTAAATGTACCACTTTTCATAGTTATTATTTGAATGATATAGCTTTGTATAGCAAACTAAAAATCGGTACAGACTGATAAATTTTCAGCTTTATATATATAAATATCGTATAATGAATGGGAGGAATAAACCACGCATTCACCATTAAGTAATAGCTTAAGAATAAAAAAAAGTAAGCAATAATTTTCGTCAAGGAAATAAATTTTGAGTGCAATAACAAATGTTATGTTCAGAATTCGCTTTCATTACCAGATGTATAGAGTATTTGGTAATGTTCTGTTTTAGAATAAGACAACGATTAATCATATTATTATTTTAAACCAAAAGGATTTCCTGAAATAATATGAAAGATCGATTTTCTACGATAGGGATCTATATTAAGAGGAATGTCTGAGGAGGAGGTCTTTCTAAGGCGTCTTAACCCTTTACATATTTATTGCTTTTAATATATTGATTAAGATTTCCTGCTAATATTTCCTGCACTGACATAATTCAGACATTTTGTGGAAAATTCTACGGAGAAAAAAATATCCTATATTTTAATGGATTTTTTGAGTTAGGGTGTAGGTACTTAAGATTCAGGCAGATTATGTATGAGAAGGACGTAGCCCTGTATAAAAAGCCATAAGTGGGAGTCTTTCTAAGGAATCCTAGTTTTCATTCACGCAAGTTTCAAAGAAAATAAAAAAAAACTCCGGTAGGCCGACGAGCACGACTTTGGATGGAACTCAGGATCTCCGTTCTATCAGTTTGGAGAGCATAGCATCTCGGCCACTGTTTATAAAATAATGCCAAATTGCTTCCTTTGAAGAGAAATCTTTTGTTTGTATTTATACCTTTGTATACTCTTGGCATTTTAAATTGAATATTAGAAAATAAAATAATGTTGTGCGTACATTGTATGAATAGATTTTTCGTTTTAAAATTTATCTCACTCATTAAGTTGTATATGTGTGTACAAATACAAATTTTAACATGTGTAATCGCAAAATGTTTAGTAAATATTGTAAAATAAATAAGTAATAAATGTTTGCAAATGGAAACACAGATATATATATATATATATAATCCTTTTTTTTTTTTGTATTTTTTCTGTTTCATCTTATTCAGTGTTTCTTGGTTTCATCTATATCAAAAGATTTTCAATATATTTCCATTCTGAATTATGACGCTGCTATTGCGCGAATCTTTTGGAATGATTTTATTTATCTTTCTGATTGCAAAATTTTGCATTTTCAGTTATTTTGGTAGGCTCTTGTTTGGCAAAATCTAATTAATAAATTTAGTTCACTAATACATGATTTGTTATGCTGCATTTGAGCAACTTTCATTGTATTATTGTTAATTCTAAAACTGCCTTCTTCATGTTGATTTGATTTTCCTTTTCTTGCATTGTGTTTAACTTCAGAGAACTTTTATCATTTTTAAAAATTTCCTGAATTCAAAATTATATTAACTGCCTCACGAACTATATCTACATTCGTAATCTTTTTTTGTATTTTTTCTGTTTATCTTATTCAATGTTTCTTGATTTCATCTATTCAATGTTTGAAAAGGTTTTGAATATATATATTATATATATATATATATATATATATATATATATATATATATAAACGATGATTTATTAAAAATAAATACGTCATTTAATATAATCTTTTTTAAAAAAAATATTTTATTGTAAATATATAACAATAAAAAAGAGGTTAGATAAATATTTATATGCTTATTCAGCTTTAAAGATCCATATGATCAGACGTAATATCAAACTTATATTACATTTCTTATTGCAAATATTTGACCCTATAAATATTTCTTTGTAATAGTAATAAAACATAAAGAAAAAGATATAAAAATAATTATTTTTACAGAGATTTCATTCGAAATAAATCATGGAAATATATTAATCGTAAATGAAGTCTCGACTTATTTTTAAGTTACTGTAGACTATTGTTAACCCCCAATAGGAGTTTCAAATGGCTAAAAGCAAACAGCAATTATATCTTTCCCTGTAACCTTAATAGCCTCTAATTTCTTAGGATGTTTCCAATAATCTGTTACTTATCGCTTTTGCTATTTTGCCAAGACATGTAAATTATCGCCGAAGTGAAAGGGAGTCCGGAAGTGTAGCAACACGGGGGGTAATTCCATGAGCAAGCGGGGTGTTTAAAGCGGGAAAAAATGGTTCGAATTTCGCTCTCCGTGGAGTATGGCCCGACATCACGCATGAATTATTTATCGACTAATTGATATGGCACATTATTTGGATATTCTATCGATGATTGCTTTCGAGGCCAGTATAAGAAACCGCTCCAAAAGATCGAAACAAGATCTTGAGAATGTCCTCAAATGATTACCAATCATTTCCCAACGATTCTGTTGAGCGGCCAATGTAATTTCGATGTCCTTTGCTATCTGGGGGGGGGGGGTAGCGTTTTTTTTTTTTGTGTGACTGTACAGTCACCAAAAAAAAAAAAAAAAAACGCCCCCCCCCCCATATCCCCCCCATTAAATGTTTTTTAAATACTGAATAATATAGTGGTAATTTTTTTTTCTTTTTTAAGTTTTTAAAATCTTTTATTGAGACAAAGCGCAATATTATTTATTTTCGATTATATTAATCATGGCGTAAAACTGGCGTCACATTTTTCACGGAAAAAGAATTTAAAACAAAGTAATATATCTTATTACTTTTAAAGATATAGGATTTAACGCATTTAAAATTAAGAATTCAAGTACAGTAGACGACTGCAGAAGGGGGAATATTCATTCTAAGCAATAAGAAACCGTTTTTTCTATATCCAAAACGCCCACTGGAGCAGTTACAGATTTCCAAATGATGTGAAACTACGTCAGCAGTCGCGAAAATGTTAAATATCCTTCTCAGATTTTAGTTTAAATCGTGTTTTTTATATTTTTGTATATTATCTATTGTTGGTTTGTACGCCTAAAATTAAATGTAAAACTTTATAGTAACACTTTCAGGCGGGGCTTACTGTGTAAAATAAAAATATACCTAACAAGAAGTAGATAATTCTTGTTCTTAAATATTACACTTCTTTTTTTTTTTTTTTTTCCCTATTGATATTATTATCATTATTATTATTATTCTTTTACCTTGGTATCTAGATTTTTGTAATTCAACATTGTAGGGTTCATATGATTCAAGCTATTTAATTTTATTCGTATGAAGTGATGTACTTAACTACTCAATGTTTAATAAAAAGAAACCAATATAAATCTTTTAATTTATAAACTAACACAGAAAGTTCGGCTAATTGGAATCGTTTTTTATTTCATAATTAACATTTCTGAACTTTTTTTCCAGTGTGAAATTTAATAAACAATGAAAAATTGGGTGGTAGATCATGATTTATTTTTTCTAAATGTATAGACGGTCCCCTAACACATTTTCACGTGTAACTCTGTTTAGAATTGATTGAAAGTATATAAATAAGTAGGTCTCCGAACTGCCTTGATCTCAGAAATCTGAATATGGGGTCAAAAATAGGGGTCGTCATTGAAAAAAATTAAGTTTATGCCTGTTTTAATATGTAGATGACCCCTTAAGAATTAATCTAACTACACCATTAAAAATTAGACGTCATTACAGATGGTGACTGTACAGTCACCCAAAAAAAAAAAACGGTCCCCCCCCCCAATATCTAATTTCGCCATAAACTGTTGTAGAAACATGTGGTTGGTACTAATCGATTTGTAATAACGTCTAGTTTATAATGGTAGAGTTAGATTTTGCTTAAGGGGTCGTCTACAAATTAAAACTGGCATCGACTTAATTTTGTTTCAATGGTAACCCCCATTTTTTATAATTTATTTGAATTATTTGGATCAAATCATCGTGGAAAATGGTATAGTTTAAATATTTTGCTCAATTTTTCCCAGAGTTATAAGCTGTCAAAATATGAGGGTGCTAATGCTAAATGGATGTGACAAACATTAATTCATATCTTCCAAAATAATTATGATATTCAAATTCTGTTTTTTTTTTTTTTTTTTTTTTTTTTTTTTATGATAGAATGAATTGACCCAAACATATTCCACGCATATTTTTGACAAAAAAACATTTTTTGAATTATGAAAATTATTAATAATTTCATATTTGAAAAAATTATGAATTATGACCTATTTTATTTTTTGCATGAACAGAACGGGCATCATCAAAGACATGGGTTTCATATTTACAGCTCGTTCTTAACATTATTTTTTGAGTTACAGTGATATTTTATTTTTTACTACTGTTAGGCGGCCGTCACTGTCAATAATTTGTATTCTCTGTGATTTAAATATCTGTATATATTTTGACGAAAAACTATTTTAATTTACCTTAATGTTATTCTAATTGTTTTCAGAGCAACATTTCGATGTTTATGATACAAATTGGATTATTTTTTATAAAATTATCACAATGCAAGCCAGAGATTGCGAAAAAATTCCAAAAAAAAAAAAAAAATGACGCCCCGCCTCTATATTGCGGAAACAATATTAAAAAAGCTCGTTTTTGTATTCGTATTTTGTATTCTATGTGACGCTGGTATGCAGAAATGTCAATGGCTATTACTACATCGAATGCTGAAGACAAATTTTAAATGATTTAATTGGAAGTATGCAAAATAATTATGTTTTATAATGTAAAGTTTTAGGAAAATTGTGTAAAGGCGTGGCTTTCGTTGCAAAGAGGTTGTGAAGGTGTTCACATATATTTGGTTAAATTTTAATTGAATTTTTAAATAAAATAAAATCTAATGATAAATTAATGCATTATTGCAATAAAAACAATAATTAAATTTTAAGTGAGATATTATATTTACATAATTTGTTCTTAGGCATTTGAAGAAAGAATTATTTTTAAATATCATTAAAATTACACAATTTTAATTATGCATACGACCTACACTATTTATTAACATAAAACAATAACACACATCATTCAGAAATCTAAATTGTATATGTTTTATATCTAAATCATAAATAAAATGTTTATCTTTTTAAATAGAAAGGTACTTTATTTTATGGATAAAAAAGGAAAATAAAAGAAATAATATCTAACGGAAATTCTGACATTAAACGTAATTATAAAAAAAAGTGTTCTCAAATTGTCATAAAACAAGAAAACTCATTGTCAGAATTTATATTATTTCAACACCGGATATAATTTATTTTAAATTACCCAATATTAATGATTTCAGTTCATAACGGTCATTTCTCTCGTCAAACTGTCGCTTGGCATGAAGTTGGCGAGTACAGGGTTAATACAACTATAAACCGTCATTACAAATTCAAAAAATTAACATTAGTTTATTATCTAAAACAAAGAACTGATGTTGGCTTTCATTTTGGCGAAAATAAGATAATGCAAACATATGACTTCCCTTCCGGGCGGTTCTCCCCGTGCGATAAAAAAAAGCAGACCCGCAGTTTTTGCTCTTTTCATCACATAGTCAAGACGTAAGATTTTTCTCTGCCCTCTCTCTCTCCCTTGATCCCCGGAATTCTTGAGATTATTGCGTTGCAAATAATTTTTATGTGTGAACTTGTATTTGTCTTCATGTGATTTCTTTAATAACCAACATTTAATAAAGACAATGTAAAATTCTCAAGACTTTGATTATATTCATCTTTTCAACAACGCTTTGTATCGATTTTCACGGCCAATGGATAAGCTTCTTTCGTCTGTGGTGGATTTCACCATTACAGAAACCTGGAGCTTAAGACCAGTTTCCGGGAATGCATCGGTGGAGAGAGAGAGGGGCCTGTTAAAATAACTTGAATCTTCGATTTTTTTTTATAATTGACTGTAAAAGAACATTTTTCTTGTGATTTATACAAGTGAACATTACGAACATGGACTCGCCTCTTCTGCTCTGGTCAATCTTAATGAAGCGCTCATCGGGAATGCTCAGTACGATAGTATCAAGTTCCGAGATTCCAAAGCGGAGCTCCTCGTACCTCGTATGTGATCAGCGGTAACTGGCGACAACTCTCCCCGTCCTAGACAAGATATTCGAGCGTAATCACTACTGATCGCTGCATTCAGATACGTTGGAATTTCACTAACCTGACATTCATCCATCAACCTGCGATTACAGGCGGTGACAACAGCACTCGAATACGATAATTGAAAAATATAATCAACTATTATTGTTCTCTTCTCGACTGCCGGCTTCAAAGTTTTAGTGATGGTGCATTTCATCTTGTAATACTTGATGTTCAATAAGAATGAAAATTAAAGAAATTTTTTATGTACGGCGTATGAAAGATTTTATACAAGGTCTTCTCAAAGATTTAAACGCGCTCATACAGGAGAAAAGCCATATGTGTGTGAAATTTGTGTGTAAAGTGTTATGCTAATTTAAAATTTTAGTGCAAGACGCATGAAATATTTACACGCGCTCAGACAGGAGAAAAACCAGTCGTGTGTGAAATTTTCGCATAAAATGGTTATTTAAAATTTTTAGTGATTTCGTACAAAAAAAAAGCCATGCACGTATCAAATAAGTTTACTTCATAACTTTTATTATAAAAAAGCAGTTAATTGCGATAAAATCGTAGTCCTCGAACTATTGATAAACGGTATAAACATTAATGCTCAAGTAATTATTCTTTTTAATAAGTATATTTTTGAAAAGTGAAATAATAAAACATCGAATCAAAAAAAAAAAAAAAAAAAAGAGAAACAGTAAGTAAATTTTTGTTTGTTTATATGGAAGTTATTTAATTTCAGGAATAAAAATAAATAAGGACATGAAGTTGTGTGATTTGAAAGTTACATAATTTGGAGGATATGATAAAATATTTATTAAATAAATGACTATTTATAAAGTAATTTCAATTTTAATGATATTTCATATTTTTAACTGCATAATACTTTATATATATATATTTTTTTAATATACATTTAGCTAAGTACTTTTGTTAATATAATATTTTGGTCTATATATATATATATATATTAAAAAAAAAAAAAAAAAAGATAATAATAATAATAATTAGAAATTGAAATAGATAGGGCAAAAGTGCTTGGTATGTTTGAAACTTCATTTATTCATATATTTATTTTCCATAAACACAATTTTTTTCATTTATAGTGCATAATTATCACTACATTTTTACACAAATATTTATTTTATAATTGATTTCATGAACACAAATATTTATTTTATTATTGCATATATATATAGAGAGAGACTAAGTATTTTTACTGAAATTGTCATGCAATATTATTTTTATTGCTTTAAATATCAATGAAATGTTTAATAGAGACAAAGAAAGAAATAAATAAATCAGAGCAGCAGAAATGCTTGGTACAAATTCTAACATTTTTCATTCATAATATTGGTTGAATATATTTTATTTTAAATACATTTTATTTAATTTCACAATATTTTTATTTTTACACAATATTTATCATATGTATGCTCACCTATTTTTCTTTTTGGATAATAATATATGGGCATATAAAACTAAGTATTCTTGTTTTAAAAGTGGCATACAATAGTATAAAATTATATGCCAAAGTAATTAATAAATAGATAGATAAAAAAAAAAAAAAACAAGAATGCTTGGTATTAACAATTTTTGTTTTGTGTCACATAATATATTTATTATATAGTTTATTTACAATATTTTAAGTTGGTTAGGCAAAATTATTAATTATGGCGAAAGCCAAGAATGTCAACATTCAGTTGATGAATTTTGATGGGGAACCATCTTTAGTGGACTTTTTCTTCGACCAAGTGTCCACCTACGCAAAAATAAATCGGTTATCATCTGAAGAAGCTGTAGCTGTAATGAAGGGAAAGTTGTCTGGGGCGGCATTAAAATATTTAACACAATCTCCCCAGTTGTACAAATCAAATGATTTAAACTTTCTTAAGGAAGAATTTAAAACTTTCTTTACTCCTATGAGCTCTACACAAGCTTTAATAGAATTTAACAATTTAAATTTGCTCCCTCAGGAATCCATAAAAAAATTTTCTCATAGGTTAAGCATTCTAGCAAACATTATTTACAACAAAATTACGGATGATAACGCACTAGATAATATTAAATTTACAAGGTTTATTTCCTCTATACCATCTAACATACGCATAAAAATCATGGAAGAGGGAATATCGGATTATAAGTTGGCTGTAAATCGCGCTCAAAAGTTACAAGAAATAAACATGAACGAAAATATCCTACTCAAACAAAATGATAGTGTATTTGTCAACACCATGTCAGAAAAATTAATTGAACTAAGAGAGAAAGTTAATGCTTTGTCTTTTGGACAAAAAGATAAAAAAGAGGAGGTAAACAACTTATCAGATTCGCAAAATGACCATGTTGGAAGAAGTCGACACAATGATTATAGACAAAATTTTAGATCACATAAAGTAAAGGGACCACAAAAGAAAGAGGGTTATAATGGTGTGATTTGCCAGCTGTGTAATCGTAGAGGGCATGTAGCTAATAGATGTTATAAATGGCAAAGAAGCTAAACCCAAAACAATAATTTTTCGAGAGGTAGATTTTTCAAAAAAAAATGACAATAACAGAAATCACAATAATTTAAACTAGACTCGAGATGTAGAGTGGCTGATGGCCTTGCATCTCAATTTCACCCGAAAACATCAGCACCCAATCCTAGTTTTGGTTTGTCAAACCTAAGTGGTATTGCAAAATTATCTAGTATAAGAAAAGTAAATTCAATTGCCTCACAAACTGTAAATAAAATAAATATTGCTGATAACAAGTCCACACAAACTACAGAAATTCAAAATGAATATATTTTTAATGTAAATAAAATTTCACCTACACTACCGTTAATTGAAATTAACTTAGCTAAAAATGCTATTACCGGATTAATTGATACAGGGAGTTCGATTTCATTGCTTTATGAAAGTACTTTTAAATCTTTAAAATAGAAATTAACTTATAAACACTTTGCTTCGCCAGTAACGATTAAGACAGTAAATTCAAACGTACAATTCTCCTCATGTATTCAAACTTCTTTCAAAATAAATAACACATTTTTTTCCTAATGATTCAACATTTCAAGCCATACTTGGATGGGACTTTATTCAACAAAATAATGTAATAATAGACATGTATAAAAACAATATCAAACTTAAAGATATAATTATTCCCATTACAAGTACACTAATAGAAGATGAAAACTTAAACAATTGTAAAGTTTCAAAAGGCACTGAAACACAGAAAAAAAATCAAAGTCTTCCCCAAAAATGTAAACAAATCATCGTTAGGACTTCCCAGAAAAAATTTTTAGAACCTGAAGAGGAAACATTTATAGATGTGAATACAATTTTATTGTATGATGGGGACTATTTGTTTGAAAATACAGAAAATAATGCAAATATATTGTGCCTAGATTCAGTGATAAATAGTAGTACTTCAAAAATGCTGGATAATGATAATAATTGTAATAGAGGCCAATTTCAAATTTATGTTAAAAATCTAACTAAAGAAAGTATACACATAAATAAAGGTACAAAAATGGGCACCCTAACAGAAATTGATGAAATTATTCCGCAGGCAGCAGAAATTGATAAAAACAGTAAAATTGTTACTGATACAACTACACAAATTTTGAATTACATTCAAGCTTCTGATGAAATAATATATTTAAGAAGAAAGGAACACTCTCCTTTGGATTTTGATGCCAAACATCTCCAAGGAGATAAAAAAAAAATTAAAGAAAATTTTGTTAACAAATTTTGCAGCCTTTTCTAAATCTATGAAAACTTTAGGGCATACAGACAAAGTTATACCAAATTTAAAATTCATCACTGAGTTCCCAATCAAAACATTACCTCTTCCAATACCACAATCATTACAACAAGAAGCTAAAAGTCAAATAAATCAACTTGTAGAAGCTGGAATTATTGAAAGAAATTGTTCAGAATGGGCTTGCCCCATTCTTTTAGTTAAAAAAAAAACTTGACGCAGAAGGTAAACAAAAATATAGAATTGCAATGGACCTTAGAATGCTTAACTCAATAATTCAGGGATCTTCATACCCATTGCCCAAAATACAAACAATTATTGCTGACTTATCAGCCTACAAGTACTTCACATGTTTAGATTTCCAACAAGCTTACCACCAGATTGCACTTCCTGAAGATTTACAAGATAAATTAACATTCACTTCTATGTTTGGTAGTTTTAAATACAAAAGACTATGTTTTGGATTAAAAAATGCTGCTTCTCAATATCAAGCTTTAATGGACACAATTATTGATGAAATTGACTTAGAGGGAATACATGCCTATCAAGATGACCTCATTTTTGGCTCGAATAGCTTTAGGAAACATGCACTAAATTAAATAGAATCTTAGAAATTTTGATAAAGTATAACTTAACCCTTGCACCTAACAAGTGCACTTTTCACCAAACTGGTGTAAATTATCTTGGATTCCATATTCAAAATCATTGTATTTCCCCAATACAATCAAATATTGTAAAAATTAATTCTTTTCCTACACCGTCAACTAAAAGGCAATTAAAAAAATTTATTGGTGTTGTAACATTTTATAAATCTCTTGTACCCAACTTTTCTAAATTAATACAACCTTTAATTGATTTGACTAAACCAAAATCAAAATTTCATTGGACTACTAAACATCAACAGATTTTCAACAAAATTCAGAAAATTTTCTTTGAATCACCAGTGGTTAGACTACCAGATTGGGATAAAGATTTCTATTTAAACACTGATGCATCAAATATTTCAATTGTTGGGGTACTAATGCAGAAACATGATAATAAATTACTTCCTATAGCCTTCTTTTCTAAATCATTGAAGCCATCTGAAAAACGCTACCCTGCACTAAAATTGGAATTAATGGCTATCTACAAATCAATCATTGCATTTAAATACTATTTGTACAACAGAAAATTCACAATTTTATCTGACAGTGCTCCATTAAAAAGATACAAAAAAAACAACTAATCCTACAGACCTTACCATTAAGTGGTTATTGGAAATTTCAGAATATTCTTTTGATTTTGAACACATTCCTGGTTCATCAAATATTTTAGCAGATTATTTTTCGAGATGTGACTTCACTCACAATCAACAAGATTTGAACTCTAATCCTGAATTAATTTTTGATAAACAACCTCTACCTATAGTACATGATAATAGTAATGTTGTTAATCACTTTGCTGATAAAAACTGTAATAAAATCAAACAACAATACAATAATTGCTTAATTTCTGGAGATTCGGATAATAAAGACCCACTTTTAGAAATCTCTAATAATACTTTTGTAAATGAACAAATAAAGGATCCTGTATTGTCAAAAATTTACACAGAAATTCTAAAGAAAGGTTTTTCAAGAAAATACCCAAACTATTTTATTCATCCAGACACAAAGGTACTAATGTATAAAAAGCAATGTCCCAATAGCTCAACATTCGCATATCTTATTATTGTTCCTAATTCACTAAAAGCTAAGACATTAACAATTTCACATTTGTCTCATTTTGGATTAAATAAAACTTATAATTTTCTGTCAAACAAATACTTTTGGAAAGGAATGTACACAGATACTTTAAACTTTGTCGCTTCATGTACACGATGCCTACAGGCTAAACATCATAACACTCTTCCAGCTCTATTACAACCTACATACACACCCACACATCCTGGACATACTATTAGTGTTGATTTAGTAGGACCATTTAATAATGGTCACTCAGTACTCACAGTGCTGGACATTTTCTCACGCCATCTGGAACTTTATCCATTAAAGGATACATCAGCAGAAAAAATAGTTAAATGTTTGTTCAGTTATATTACCACCTTTGGTAGACCTTCAGTTATTCTCTCGGATCTTGGTCCTCAATTTACATCCAGTGTTTACAACACTTTTAATAGTACTCTTGGTATAAAAATTACACATTCTTCTGTAGCACATCCACAGTGAAACGTATTGTCCGAAAGGATCAATAAATCCATTAAATATTCAGTAAACATTTTAATGTCTGAAGGCCATACATTTGAAAATTCTTTGTTTATACATAAATCATTGTATAATGGCTCTAAACATTCATCTACTTTGTACTCACCTAACTTATTACATTTTGGAAGAGAAATTTCATTAATTTTTTACACTTTTGAGCAACAGATTAATCAACCTTTTCTCGACAAGAATGTTGATACACATAAATTATTAGAAGATTTAAATAAAATTTACCTTAAAGCTTACTCTAACATAAGAGATAATCAAAATAAGAGATATCAACACTTTCACAGACATGCTAAATTAAGACCTGTTGCTGTACATGACATTGTTTATTTAAAATCCGTTGATAAGTTTCAATCAAAGTACACAGGATTTTTTATTGTTCTACAAAAACACTCACCGGTTTCATTTACAATTAAAAGACTACAGGCACCTGATAGATTGTCATTTAGAGTCCATATTGACAGACTTATTATTGCACCACCTAGATACAGCCACTTACTTGATGTAGCAAGTCATAATAGAAATGTTAATTATAATTCAAGACAA
Source organism: Salticus scenicus (assembly GCA_963930645.1). Taxonomy (NCBI): domain Eukaryota; kingdom Metazoa; phylum Arthropoda; class Arachnida; order Araneae; family Salticidae; genus Salticus; species Salticus scenicus. The sequence goes on along the minus strand of OZ005648.1, from coordinate 146,571,053 downwards.
AGCCATAATTATAATTTAAGAAACAGGAATTAAATTTTAATATCATATTATGTAGTGTTTTACAAAAACTTGTGCATTATATGAAAGGGCCTTGATGCATAGGTTTCTTTTTATGTTTATTTTTGTTCTGTCATTCATTGGATGCAGGCAATTGGCTGGACCAATATATACTCTGCATTTTTTTCTTTTTTCTCTTTCTTATTTTTTAATTACAATGGATGACACAACACTATGTGAAATATTACATAATTTTTTTCTCTTTTCTAGTTCTTATTATTACTGTTTTCTTAACATCAAATTTAAAAAAATTTATTATAGTTCAGTTTAAAAAAAAAAAAAAAAAAAAACTTGTTTAATAATATTTACATTTTGATAGATATTAATGTGTCATAAGGTTAACAGATGACTACAATAATGTTTGTTTACATACTATATGCATAAATTATTAATAAGTCAGAAACTTAAAGTTAAAACTCAAAATTTTAAAATGTGACAATTACCTTATTATTATTGTTATTATGCTATGTTATTTTTAAAATGCTTCATTGGGTTTAGTGAGTTGTTTTGGTAGTCTTTATCTCATCACACTAAATTTTGATAGTACTAAGAATTTTAATTAAATATATTTTTTAATTTTTTAATTTTACCATCTATGGTAATGCTAACTCGTTCAAAATTTACCCAGGAGAGTAGCATTCCATTGTGATGTGACCCCCACACTTCTTTTGAAAATTGTTTAATACAATTCAATTGACATATATATACCCTGTTTTGCGAGGTGTCCCTACAGAAGTCTTTGACTTTGATTCGGGACGGAGGCCTGTCCCTAACAGGTCAGGTCTTTATACACGCCCTATCCCGCTAGGACAATGGCCATAAGCCAAAGTCGATATACTTGTTGCTTCATACAAGATTTAGGGGAGATATTTTTTTTTTTGACTGTCCAATGGGCGTCGTTTTTGAATCTCTCCTGTGTGGAATTGCACGAACAAATTTTTTCACTTTTGTGATATTTTCTATTATTTGTATATACATTATATTTTTTTTTCCTTTTGTGTTCATTTTTTTTTTTTTTAATTTACTTGTACTCATGTGTTTTTTTTTTTCTTTGTTTAACATTGATGTTATTTGACATGTTGCAGTATTAAATATGGCATGTTCAATATTCTGTACAATGTAGAAAGTAATATGTAGTAACTTTAAAGCATAACATCATCATTCCATGGATATATATATATATAAGAACATTGTAGAGAAAAACAATTTTTACAAAAAAGTGAATAGTTATCACTTTCAAAGCTTTCTTGACGAGATATATGTAGGGGAAATCTGGATCCAGACTCTGAACTCTAGGAAAATGTGGTGCCCACAATGATTGTCGAATGATAAAGTCTTCGAAAAACCAATGTGTTTCATGGTGAAACAGATTTGTAATGTGCACATTTATAGTAATTATTGACTGTTTCATTCATATACAATTTTTGTTTTTGATTATGCAGATTTCATATATATATATATATATATATATATATATTTAATGAATGACATTTTTCATTATGTTTATATGACATACTAGGGAGTGAGAGAGATTTTTTTTAATTTTTCTGGGTCGCCGGGAGAAATATGTGAAGGTGTTCACATATATTTGGTTAAATTTTAATTGAATTTTTAAATAAAATAAAATCTAATGATAAATTAATGCATTATTGCAATAAAAACAATAATTAAATTTTAAGTGAGATATTATATTTACATAATTTGTTCTTAGGCATTTGAAGAAAGAATTATTTTTAAATGTCATTAAAATTACACAATTTTAATTATACATACGACCTACACTATTTATTAACATAAAACAATAACACGCATCATTCAGAAATCTAAATTGTATATGTTTTATATCTAAATCATAAATAAAATGTTTATCTTTTTAAATAGAAAAGTACTTTATTTTATGGATAAAAAAAAGAAAATAAAAGAAATAATATCTAACGGAAATTCTGACATTAAACGTAATTATAAAAAAAAAGTGTTCTCAAATAGTCATAAAACAAGAAAACTCATTGTCAGAATTTATATTATTTCAACACCGGATATAATTTATTTTAAATTACCCAATATTAATGATTTCAGTTCATAACGGTCATTTCTCTCGTCAAACTGTCGCTTGGCATGAAGTTGGCGAGTACAGGGTTAATACAACTATAAACCGTCATTACAAATTCAAAAAATTAACATTAGTTTATTATCTAAAACAAAGAACTGAAGTTGGCTTTCATTTTGGCGAAAATAAGATAATGCAAACATATGACTTCCCTTCCGGGCGGTTCTCCCCGTGCGATAAAAAAAGCAGACCCACAGTTTTTGCTCTTTTCATCAGATTGTCAAGACGTAAGATTTTTCTCTGCCCTCTCTCTCTCCCTTGATCCCCGGAATTCTTGGGATTATTGCGTTGCAAATAACTCTTATGTGTGAACTTGTATTTGTCTTCATGTGATTTCTTTAACCCGATAGTAGTCGCTATAGACAGCGCCACCTATTACAGATTGCGAACTTTTTATTTAACTGTCACCAATAATTTTAAGAAGTGATGTGATCAACGTTAGATCGATTTTATTCGCGTTTTAAGTATATCAAATGCCACTTCTAAAATTTTTTGGTGACTATTGAATAAAAAAATCTGGAAAAACTGAAGGATGGGCGGCAAATCGACCAACTACCGACTACTAACGGGTTAATAACCAACATTTAATAAAGACAAAGTAAAATTCTCAAGACTTTGATTATATTCATCTTTTCAACAACTCTTTGTATCGATTTTCACGGCCAATGGATAAGCTTCTTTCGTCTGTGGTGGATTTCACCATTACAGAGGTGTATAGTCGATTCTGAAATATTAAGTCTTTGCTCTTAAATATTACATAACTTTTCCTAGTTTCTCACTGCTAAAATTCTATTTTATCCCTTTTGTTATTTGTTTTTAACTTGAATATTCTAGGATTCGTGCACCTCAAGTTAAATATTATGATTTAGAAAAGGCGGTAATACGAGGATTATTATTTGAAAGAGCAATGCGTAGTGAACAATACTTTTGTTTTTTCCTTTTTATAAATTAATATAATCAATTTTTATTAATTTTTATCAGATTTTTTAAAACAAATTTTCGGTTTTAATCTTGTTGTGACATTTTCGCATTCGTTTACCCTACCGTTTATGCTATTTAAATATTATCGTATGACGTAACATAATAAAATATAAAATTTTTATTAAATGTTTTTTAAATACTGAATAATATAGTGGTAATTTTTCTTTTCTTTTTTAAGTTTTTAAAATCTATTATTGAAACAAAGCGTAATATTGTTTATTTTCGATAATTTTAATCACGGCGTAAAACTGGCGTCACATTTATCACGGAAAAAGAATTTAAAACAAAGTGACATATCTTATTACTTTTAAAGATATAGGATTTAACGCATTTAAAATTAAGAATTCAAGTTCAGTAGACGACTGCAGAAGGGGGAATAAGCAATAGGAAAACGTTTTTTTCTATATCCAAAACGCCCACTGGAGCAGATACAGATTTCCAAATGATGTGAAACTACGTCAGCAGTCGCGAAAATGTTAAATATCCTTTCTCAGATTTTAGTTTAAATCGTGTTATTTATATTTTTGTATATTATCTATTGTTGGTTTGTACGCCTAAAATTAAATGTAAAACTTTATAGTAACACTTTCACGCGGAGCTTACTGTATAAAATAAAAATTTACCGAACAAAAGTAGATAATTCTTTTTCTTAAATATAAAACACTTTTTTTTTTTTAAACCGCTATTAATATTATTATCATTATTACTATTATTCTTTTACCTTGGTATCTAGATTTTTGTAATTCAACATTTTAGGATTCATATGATTCAAGTTATTTAATTTTCTTCGTATGAAGTGATGTATTAGGTGTGCCGGAAATTTCTGTCAATTTGAATTAAAATACTGACATCGGAAATTTATCCTGGATAGAATTAAAGAAATTCTGAGGTAACTTATAAGATGGTTATTTGTAAAGTACCATGTAAATTATAATATAAACAGAAGTTGCAAAATTTATTTCATTTCCGGTGATTTATGCTTTCATAATAGCTTAGTTCAGTCTTATTGGCGTCAACAGATGTGGATTCGTTTCTTTTAATAATAATAATAATAAAATAAAACAAATAAATTCTTAATGATATATTGGTGGCGCCGATAAAAAGTAATTACTTTAGTATAATTTATGTTGCCAAGCTTGGCTTTGTCTTTTGAATAACGGATGAAAATTTTAAATTAACCAATTAGGACATTCTTTTGGCGCTTTATTTGGCATTGGTTTATTAATTTCGGGTTTAAATTGGCGAATGCAATGGAGTACACATTTGGCTTTCAAACAGTCAATACCTCTTGTTTACTGGTTTAATAAACATCTCTCCTACTTTGCTCTCCCTCTCTCTCTCTGCCCTATAGATCATATGAGGACCATTGTGTTTGCTTGAAATTCATGTTTTTAACATAAGAATAAAAAACTGTTTCCTTTGCAAGTGACTTCTATTATTTATGTCAAGTGACACTCTTTTTAAAGAACTGCTATGGACTTCCAGCCTGGTTATTGTGGTAAGCAATGTACTTGATGGATTCACTATTTCACGGACAATAAAACCTTCTTCACATGGGGTAACAAAAGATTTATAAAAAAAAAAATAATAATAAAAAAAAATAAATAAAAAAAGTTTAAATATCTTGTATTTGTCGGTGCTTTAATTGTAAATTTACTTTATTACAGCAGTGCAGTGCCTTCAATAACATAGCTAAGACTATCAATGCTCAATGTGATGGCCGTCATTCATTGGATTGACCGTCAGACGTTGCAGCATTGGAAATTTTGCTAAAAATGCTTCAGTATTCGCAATATGACGTCATTTGGTCAAGCGTATCTATTTAAAATGTGAGAGGATAGTATGAATACAGCATATGTTATTGAAAAATGTAACTAATATTTAATAATAATAAAAATGATGTAACTATACATATATATATATATATATACATATACAAACTGATTTCTTATTGCAACGACAAAAAGAACGAAGCAGCTAAAAATCTCACAATATCCCACATTTTTCAAGTTTCTGAACATACCGCACAAAAATAAATTGCATATTTAGAAAGACCAGAAATATCTTATGAAACGACGTTATTTGTGCTAGAGTATCCAGACTTATGGCGAGTTATAAGCACTGAAACAGGGAAAAAATATGAAAAACAAATATCCGCCCAAAAAATTTAATTGGCATTTCCTCAAAAGCAGTTCTATTTACAATAGATAAAATTTACTAATAATTAGCCCATCCCGATAGCTTTCGAATAAGCTTCCCAGGAACCATATCAGTTAACTAATGCCGGAGAAAATCAATGTTTGTTATTCACCATTCGTTTTCACGTTTTTAAAAAGCGAGATTCCTCCCAAAACCTTTTGAAATTCCACTCACTAACTTCCTTTATTTTTCACTTTTTGATTGAGCTTTGATTCACTGTTTATTTGTTAATTTGTTACATACTCAATAATTTATGCTTATGTGTGTCTTTTCACTTTGGCGACCGCATGCTTTTGTCTTTTTAATCGTATTTTTCGCCTGTGGGCGTTATTCTTTCAGGTTACATTATTTCGAAACAAGATTTTCTGTATCCATATTTATATTACATACAAATATACATAATAATTATACTCTTTCTAATGAAAGCATTTTTATTTATAGTATTTTGATTGTACAAATATGAATACCTTCTTCTTCAAGGATTAGGCCGAAGGCCTGTTCCGGCTTCTTGGTCAAACCATCGCTTTCTAGGCCTACCTCGGTCTCGTCTGCCTTGTGGGTTGTAGTAAAACGCGGCTCTAAGTAGTCTTCCGCGTGGCATACGTCGGATATGGCTTAACCAATCTCGTAGGGAATATTATTAAGAAATATAGCGACATACGCATTACAAAAGAAACTCCCACTAGCAGAGTTGCAGATTTCGACATGACGTCAATCTACGTCAGCGGTTTTGAAAGTGTTAATATTATAGTTTGCATTCACTTGTATTTTGATAAAAAGTAAATGAATAATAAGAATAAATAATAATAATAATAATAATAATAATAATAATTCAAAAATTAATGCAATTAAACATATGACGAAGTGTTTTCTCAAAACGCTTAAAACAACCATATAAAAGGTGTAGTTTATTCAGGAACGCAATGTGGAAAGTAATTATTAAAAATGTACAAACCCACATCCTTTTATTCACAACATTAGCTTAGCCGCCAATATTTTAATTTATTTCAGAGTACTTTTAGCCCCGCCTTTATTTCGCACCACTTTATTCATAGAAAAATTTTATCTAATATATAACTTCGATAAAATAAGACAAAATTACTTAAAAAAATAAGTGGTACGAAATAAAGGCGGGGTTAAAAATACTCCAGAAAGAATTAAAATATTGGTAGCTACGCATTAGCATATTATGCAAATGATTTAAATATTTTGAAGGATAATTTTTTTCTATGTTTCTTACAATTACTATATTTTCTGTATTAACTTTTTTGAAATGAAAATGCAAATCAATGATTATCGTAATAATGCGATACAGATAAACACATATCTATTTATATTATTATTCTTTATGCTTTAAATAAACTCTAAATTAATTTATATAAGTATCATGAAAAGTGAAAACTTAACAAGAGTTGCTATGAAGAGTTGCAAAACGTGATGGGAGGAGTCTCGTTTATAAAAAAGCATGAAAACAAATGATATATATCAAACCATAGCTGCCAATATTTTAATTTATTCCGGAGTACTTTTAGCCCAGCCTTCAACTTTTAAAGAAAATGTTTTTTCAATAAATAACTTCGATAAAATAAGAAAAAAATTACTTTTAAAAAATAAGTGGTACGAAATAAAGGCGGGGCTCAAAATACTCCTTTATAAATTAAAATATTGGCAGCTATGATTAAACAATAGCTTCATTTTTCGGCATCATTCAGCCGATGTGGTTAATTGTAAGCGTATTCGAAACCTGTTGGACTGTGTCAATTTTCAGGAAATTTTACTTATTGTTTCTAGAACGGCTTCTGCGAAATTGCCTATTACATTTTTGGATAGGTTTATTTTGTATTTTTTTTCACTGTTTCAGCGCTTATAATTTCTTATACATACTAACACAATTAATGTTGTTTCGTAGGACTTTTCCCGCTCTTTCTAAATATGAGCTTCATTTTTGTATAGCCTGTTTAGAAACTTTATAAATTGACGGTACTTTAAGATATTTAGCTTTTTACATTTTATTTTCAGTAGCTTCAAAACGGCTTGAGATAAGGCAGTTTTGATGCATATCTTTATGCTCTGTATGAGAACTTATACAATTGAATCCTCTTAACGTGAACCTCGAGGAGAAAAAGTTGTTCATTTTATCAGTAGTTCATGCTATGAGTAAATAATTTTCATATAACTAAACTAATCTTCATTTTGACGAGGATTGCGGAAACAGTTCATGTTAAAAGTAATTCATGTTAAGTGTGCTCATGTTAATGAGGCTCGATTGTATTACCCCCTGATTTTGCCTGTGCAATAAGAAATGTGCCTGTTTATATGTATTATATATATACATATAGAAAGAAAAATTTTATACTATATTAAAAATGAAGTGTAAACAGTAGAAAAATGATTAGTTTCTTATAGCTAGCAAGCATTTCTTATACCGAAAATTTTATTTTACAAATATCAAAAGATATATCAAAAATTAAAACAAGTTTTTAAAGTAACTAAACGTGCTACACAAAAATCAAGAACAGAAACAAACCTACAAAGCAACATCAGTTTTGTTAGAATATCTACATTTAATGACAAGTTACAAGTTCTAAAACAGTGACAAAATGAAAAACAAATGTCCACCCAAAAACATATTCGGCCTGTCTATAAAAATCGTATCAGCTACAATAAGTTAAGTTTATTCGAAATTGGCTCATACCAATAGCTATCGAATAATTTTAAAGTAAGCTATATCGCTTAACTAGTGCCGGTGAAATTTGGCTGCATGTTACACCCCATTCGTTTTCGTCTTTTCATAGAGCGAGATTGCTTGAAATTCCACTTTCCAATTCTCATTAGTAATTCCCTTTTGACCAAAAATATATATTGTTTTATAGTTTATTTATAGTTTACACAATAATTTATTTTTACCTGTATCATAATATTGCAATATGCATTCATTTGTATTTTTATTTCTTTATTTTAAATTTCACACAGAAATTATTTTAGTTAAACAAGGAGGAGCTTATCCTTAAAAATATAAAAAAACACCCGTATAAAATGGCTTAATTTTATAAAGAGATATATAAACAAAAAAGTGGGGATAGGCTTTCTTCCATACATACTTACTTGCACACATACTTTAATCCTAATCATACAGTAAATGGCAGATTTTTTTTTTTTTTTTTTTTTTTTTTTTAATACTTATTTTATTTATTAATTTATTTTTTAGTATTGTTTTAAAAAGTAAACCCAAATTTTATACGGTATTGCAGACATTTTGATATATAAACTCCTCCCATATTTAGGTACATTAATTTTATATAATTTTTTTTAAAAATCAAAATAGAAAAAGTGCATATAACAACGTAACAATACAGATAAGCAGATATTATTGTCTATGTAATAATCATGTCTATGAAATATTAAATGTTATAATGTCTATATAACAATAAAGTAATATATTTAACTATAAACAAATATGTAAACTAATGGGAGTGTGTAAAGAGAGTTTCTAAAAGTGTTGGGAAGAGTCTCGTTTTCTGAAAACGTGAAAAGGAATAGTGTATAAGAAACAAACACAGATGACCCGGCCCTTATCAACATATATGGTTAATTGTAAGCTTATTCAAAAGTTTTTAGAATGAGACAAACTTTTGTAAATTTTACTATTGTAGCTAGACCACTCTTTGCAAAATTGCTGACTGATTTCTGTGCGGATATTTGTTTTAAATTTTTTACACTGTTTCAGTGCTTAAACTCGGCATCAAATCTAGAAATTCTAACAAAATTGATGTCATGTTGTAGGAGTTTTACTATTCTTTCTAAATGTGTTCTTGACGTTTGCGTAGCATCTTTAGAAGCTTAAAAAAAATTATTTATTTTAATAATAATAATTATTTTTTTTACTATTTCAGTTCTTAAATTCGGTATTAAATGGAGATATTTTATCAAAGTATATCGTGTTGTGTAATTTTTTCTGTTCTACTTAAATATATTCTTGATTTTTCTGTAGCATGTTTAGAAACTTAACCCTTTCAGGGGCGGTGGTATATATTTTATACCACCTAATTTCACTTCCCAACTGCAAAAATTCCTCCCAGAATTTTTTTAGAAAAATCTCACGTTTTTAACATATCAGAAAAGGTCGGTTTTATTAACCTTAAAGTTTAAAATTTCTTTTAGTTTAATTTAGTTCATGAATTCCGGTGCAGTATAATTTAAATGACCCGAATTGTCTTGCGCCGCAAAGGGTTAAAATCAATGAGAGATACTGTAAGATATGCAGCTTGTTCTTTTTGTACCCAGTAGGTTGCAAATTGTTTTAGATAGTTCAGGTTTCATGCACATTTTTTTTTACTGCATATGAGCTCTTTCATTACACCCCTGAATTTAGGAATCAACCTGTATACATACATACATACATATGTATATACAGAGAGAACTGCCAACCTAATCCGGAGGATTGCTAGTACCGCCTCTTTTTCCACACCACTTAACATACTTGCCAACCATCTCATTAATAACCGTACAATTGTTAACGCCCCCTGAAAAAACGCCCCTTTTTTCACACCACTATATTTTTAGAGTTATTCTCTCCAAATGTTGTTACGATTAAATATGACTAAAATTACTCTAAAAAATTATTGGTGCGGAAAGATAGGCGGGTACTAAAAATTGTACGGTTCATAATGATATGGTTGGCAAGTATGACTTAATTTTTAGAGTAATTCTCTTCAAATGCATTTACGATCAATTAAGAAGAAAAATACTCTAAAAAAAGATTGATGTAGAAAAAGGGGCAATATATATATACTATTTTATATATACACAGAGGCATAAGACATTTTATAAAAATGATCAAAACCTGTTTAGTAATCAATAAATTTGTAAATCCATCTGTAACCGGAGGTCAAAAATATGAAATAATGTAATATCTTCTTCCTATATATAGAAAAAATTAGAAGAGAAAGAAATATTTTTTTTCTTTTTACGTAACAATTCATTAAAAAAATACTTCTTAGGTAATAACTGATTAAATTTCTAAGCATTTTGTTTTCCAGCATTATAAATCAAATCATGAGTGTAATTAAAAAAAATATATTTAAAATATATCATTATCATTATTGTTATTATTGTCATCAATTTTATTTTTAGTATTAGTATTCAAAATTATAAGTTGTTATATTTACAGAATATTGGAAAATCCTTAAATAAACTATCCCAAATGAGATAAGTTATATTTATTTATTGTAAAATAAATATTAAAAATTGCAGATTAAAGATATGAGAAATTAAATATATAAAATATACTTCTTTCTATTTTTTAACCTTTTAGTATCTAATTTAAGTAAATCTGCAATTTGCTTAAAGCTTGTCTTTATTGCTCACTGAAGTTTAATCTGAATGCAGATGCTTGTAAATAAGCTTCCATATTCTTATTTATTTATTTATTTTTCTAAAAATAAAATAAATAAAATAAAATACACATAACTTCGCTTTATTTCATCAACACGGAAGGTGATGTTTGCATCAATTTTTGATAGATATAATTATCATGAGATCTGGGCCGCGTACTTTTTTAGATAATATGAAATATTGTTTAATAAAAACAACTATTCTAATCTTATTGTATTTCAGTTATTCTTAAAAAAAAAAAAAAAAAAAAAAAAAAAAAAAAAATATTCTGGTTCTTCTAATGTTCTGGATCTTATATTTTTCATTGATTTATTTATTACGTTTTTTATTTTGCAGCAGTTTAAACATGTGATAAAATTCAAACATTTAATACATTAACACCTGGTTAACGTAAACACGCTTTATGTGAATTACTTTCCACTCCACAATCCCCATCAAAATGAAGATTAGTTTAGTTATATGAAAAGCAGTTATTAATAGCCATGAATACCATGATTGATAACAAGACCATTTCTTTCACCCTCGAGGTGGTCACGTGAATGAGGTTCAACTTATTCAATTTAAAACGCAAAAGATATATTATGTAAAGCACACCGTTTATATTTTGTGAAATTTGTATTATATAATATACTTTATCGTATTTATGATGAATGTTTTCATCTGCGGTAAAATTCAAGTGTAAGCGTCTGCGTCCTTAAGGATAGTGGACGCTAGACTCACGTGAAGTGGAAGTAATTCATGAAGCAGTGTTGTCAGGTGTAAGTTTGGGTTATTCCTACAATATGCTCACAATCCCTTTACCTCTACCAGGGATGGAACATGGGCGCAGAATTCATACCGGAATGTGTTTAACAAATTTTTCTACCTATAATATCGTCGATTTAAGAGGTAGAAATTTTTTTTACATTGATAGTGGTATGAATTCTGCGCCCGTGTTCCATCCCTGCTCTACGCAAACTGCTAATCCAAAGTGGATTAGGAGTATCTCATGTAGGGTTTATTATTATTATTATTATTCATCACATTAAAATGAACAGCGGTTTAAAATATAAAGATCGGATTTAAACCAAAGATGTTTACATTCAAAAGATGGCACTTAATATTAAAAACCCGCACCAGGTTCCATACAAACCAATATTTTAATTTATTCTTGAGTATTTTTAGCCCCGCCTTTATTTCATATCAATCACTTATACCTGACAATGTCCTAGTTATAAACCGGATGATTTTTGGTAAACGCCCCTTTTTTCATCACTAGTATATTTTTAGAGTAATTTTCTTCAAATTTAAATACGAATAAATGAGAAGAAAAACACTCAAAAATCTACTGTTGTAGAAAAAGGAGTGCATACTAAAAATCTTTCGGTTCATAATTAGGATGTTGGAAAATATACTTGCTTTTTAAGAGAAACTTTTGCTTATTTTATAAAATTATATTTGAGAGAAGATTTCTATAAATAAAGTGGTGCGAAATAAAGGTGGGGCTAAAATTATTCCGCAATAAGTTAAAATTTTGGCATCTATGAGATTGTAGCGCCACAAACTTCAGAATAGTAGAGACCCTGTATTCCTAATATAGGGTCTTTACGGAATAGTCGATGTCAGAATTACTGTTCTAGTCGTAACGCGCGTAGCCCCAGCCCCTTTTTGCTTTCCTTTCGTTTTCATACTATTACTACATTCCAAAAATTAAATCCTACAAAATTTTAGAAAACATTCTTATGCAATCGCAAAGCGTTCATTTAAAATAATATTCTTTCAACTGAATGCAGATATTATTATTAAATTTATAGATGTGTGCAAGCTAATTGCTAAACAAATTAAATTTCAATTACGCAAATAAATGCCTAAACTATCTGTAAATATAAAAAAGTATTTAAAAATATTTAAACAATTTTTTACATGGAACTGTATAATTTAAATTGCAAAGCGCATCTAAAAGGGGAAAAAAATTACCCTTATCACACTTGCCAACATCCTAATTAATATTCCGCAGCGTTGTTAATCCCACCCTTTTTATTCACGCCAGTAAATTTTTAGAGTAATATTCTCCAAATGCAAATACCATTAAATATGAAGAAAAATACTCTAAAAAGATGCCTGTGGGAGAAAGAAGGCGGGGCTAGAAATACAACATTAATTAGTACGTTGGCAAGTATGCCTTTGTTATATCTACTTCTTCATGACATCGGAATTCAATTCAATAGGCAATCACTTTAAAGGCACAAAAGTAATAACTTTTAATGCCTTAAAAAATGTTGCTGGATAGTAGATGATTCTCCATTCCTTCAAATTGTACTAATACTTAAAAATGTTTAATGACATATCCATATCTTAATATTGCAGTTACTACAAAATTTAAAAAATGAAATAATACCAGTGATCCTAGTCTCCGCCTTTTTTAAAGGCTCTTTCAAGGATGAGAAAATGTTGCTTCTTTTGCCACCATCTTTTTCTTAAATAAATTCTTTTGGTATTTTTAACGCAATACCTTGTAATTAAAAAGCATAAAAATTATTGTATGGAAACAATGGTAGCAAAGAAGAAATAAATTTTTCATTTTTCAAAGTGTAATGAAAAAAAAGACGGAGTCTATGACCCCTGCAATACAGAAGAAGTAAATAAACATATCTCATAAGTATCTGATATCTCAAAATTTCAATGTGTAAGCATATCAATATTCTTTCTTTTAATAGATTACTTTTGACTTACTTATGTAATTAACTACTGATTTCAAAGTTGATTTGGGAAGGAAAATAACTGCAACAAAACTATGCATAGGAAAATTTTTAAATTAAAATATGATTTTATATGATTTTGTTTTATTTAAAAGTTAAATAAAACAATGATAAAACAGTGCTTTATGTAGTATTTATAAAATATGATACATAAATATTAAGTTTTACTTCCTTTTTAAAATACTATTACGTAGTAGAAAATACTGTTAATCCGTGAATATTGTAATAAATAGATTTCGTATAATATATTGATGAATAAAGAGGCTTAATCGAATAGTAATACAAAACAAAATCGTAAATTACGTAAAATGCATTGCTAGCAGAGTAAAAAATCTTTAACAATAAAAAATTAAGTTATATCAACAGTTCCAGACAGGATACATTCACGTCATTTCAAAATCTGAAGCTCCACCAGTGGGCGTTTCTTTTGCAATTTGTAGGTTATTTGTTTCTCAAAAATATACACGATATTCACATTTGTACAATCAGTATACTATGGATACAAATATTTTGATAAGAGAGAGTATGATTATAATGCATATCTATTTATAATATAAGTGTGAATACAGAAAATTTTGTTCTGAAAATTTTTAATTTATCAGAATAACACCCACATGCGGACCTTACTGTGAAAAAGACAAAAACACGCGGTCGCGAAAGTGTTAACATTTAAAATTCAGATGGTGATATTGCATATTTATGTGTGCCGAGCCATTTAATTCCCCCTTAAATTTCATTGGTGCCAGTGTTGCCAACATTGAAACTTATTTCGGAACCTTTTTAGCTCCGCCTTTATTCCATAAGACTTTTTTTTATAAGAGTAAATTTTTCTTAGTAAAGTAGAGACACCAGTGCTCGTCACCCCTAAAATCTGCACCAGTAGTCGTCCTTAAAAGAAGTGTTAAAATAACCGTTTTATAACCTGTATGTATTTGAATCTAAACGCATAAGATTCTCCAAAGCCTTCTGCTTCTTATGATATAAAAAGTTCGATTTCAACTATTGGGGAAGAGTAGGGAGAAACAAAATAAGGGAAGTATACGTTAAATTACTACAATTGAATTGAGTCAACGTAAAGCAAATGATTAAGGGAATAGATATGCATTTCTTGATATATTTTGTTGTTTGCTGCATTTGACATTGCTCATAAAGCATTGTATGTAATGCTTATGAAATGCAGAACACGATTTATGTGCAACTTTTTAAAATTTGACATAATATAAAGGTTTTTAAGGTATGACTGGTGCATATTTTGCACGTTTTACCAGTGCTCGTCACCCCTGACGAACACTGGTGTTTTAACATTTTTAATAACTGGGTAACTTTTTTGATGAAAATAACTATATTTTCGTTTAGAATTATGATGGTATAATTTTTACTTTAATTTGACTATCGGCACTAGTAGTCGTCAGGGGTATTCGTAAATGTAAACAAATGTATTTTAACCTCAAGAACGTGAACTTTATTGCACTTGTAACTTTTGTATAGCTTGTTTAAATAAAGTCAGTCATGGTACCTTTAATTCACTATGACTGACTTTAAACCACCCAAAATTTTCCATATTATTTTGCTGGAAAAATTAAACAATGGCACATAAACATATTTAGTTATAAAGAGCTTTTTCTAGTTTTCTGTTATATATTTTAGAAAAACAGACATGATTACTCCATACATCTGTCTAATGTATTGTTACAAAATTGTAAATAATTGTGTTTATTTTTGTATAAATTCTTTCAAAGAGGCTTAGTAAGTTGATAAAGTGCTAATTTTGTAATCTAGTCATTTTAACGTTGAAATAGCCTTATTTCCCCTTAAAAACGCATTAAAAAGCCCAATAAGGCAAGTAATGGATTTGGCGCCAAATTTGGCGACTTTTTCCCACCTTGGCGATTTTTTTGGCGACCTTGGCGAGAAAATCCTTATAAGGGATATACCAAATATGGAACCTCTAATCCCATTGGCTGATGAGATATGGAAATTTCTGGAACGTTCCACGCTTTTCTACAGGGGTATACAGAGCTGCCAACCAAATCCGGCAAATTGTTAGTACCGCCCCTTTTTCTACACCACTTAATTTTTAGAGTAATTCTCTTCAAATATATTTACGATGAATGAAGAAAACAAATACTCTAAAAATTTAGTGGTGTAGAAAAAGGGGCGTTTTTCTATGGGCGTTAACAATTTGCCGGATTAGGTTGGCAGGTCTGGGTATATAAGCCTGCTTTCTCGCCAAAGCGAGTTAGTTCAGTTCAGTCTGTGATCAGAGTCGGTCAGCTTGCATTGAGCCTCTTCGAAAGAGACTTGCTTCAAGTGTTATTGCTATACAGTTTGTACTGTGGATTTGCTATTGACAGCTCTTGTTTAAGCTGTGTTTACTGGTCGAATTGAAGCTGATACTTGGTTTATAGACCTGTATTTTTCTGGAACTTTCTGTGAATAAATTACTGAATTTTTGTACGTTTGGCCTTTCATTCTCGGACAACTCACGAACCCCCAAGTACGCAACATTTCTGGTGTCAGAAGTGGGATTGTCTGTGAATGGTGATACCTAGAGCTATGGAGCAAGAGATGAAGAAACTTCTAGAAAGCTTAGCTACCCAGATGAATGAAATGAAAGAAGGACAGAGAGAGATGAAAGATAGCCTGAGTCAAGAGATGAATGAAATGAAAGCAGGACAGGAAAAGATGGAAACCGGATTGATCGAAAGAATGAAAGAAGGACAAAGAGAGTTGAAAGACGGTTTGACTGAAGAAATGAAGGTAGCACAAGAGAAAATGGAAACATCGCAAAGAGAGTTGAAAGACAGTTTGACCGAAGAAATTAAATCTAATCAAGATGAGATGAAGAGAGAGCTTTCAACGGTGAAAGAATCAATCGAGGGTAAATTAACGGTGATGGAAAATAGAATGGATGGAATGGAAGAGAAAGTTATAAAGATAGAAGAACATTTTGAGGAGAAAGTTTTCAAAATAGGAGAAAGTTTTGAAGAAAAAGCTATGAAGATAGCAGAAAATGTTATGAAGGTTGAAGAGAGTGTTACGAGGATAGAACGGAGTGTAGAGGAGAAATTTAAAGAAAACTTTGATCAAGAGATGAAAGGAAGGTTTTCAGAGATGGAGAGCAAGTTTAAGAGAATGGAGAAAGATTTTGAAAGAAAAATGAAAGAAGAGTGGAACAGAGAAGTAATAGGGAATGAACTGCAGAGTAAGATTCGGAATCTCGAAGAAAAGTTAGAATCCATGCCTCAGGAGACTGAAAAGAGAGATAAATGAATGCAGAATCAGGAATTTATTAAGCTATCCACCTACGATGGCAGTTCCTCCTGGCATGTATATAAGACGCAGTTTTCCATCGTTGCTGAAGCTAACGGCTGGGACTCTACCGCCAAGTCAGTCCACTTAGCAGCAGCATTACGGGGAGATGCAGCCGAGATCCTGAGAAATGTTTCTAAAGAAGAAAGGAACGACTTCGAGGCCCTGACTAGAGCACTGGAGCTACGGTTCGGAGAGAAGTGTTCTAAGGACTATAGTCGCATTCAGCTAAAATCTCGTTACCAGAAAACGGGCGAAAGTTTGCAAGAGCTGGCAGCGGACATTCAGAGACTGTCACACCTAGCATTCTCAGACTGTCATGCTGACACTCGAAACGACTTAGCTCTTCAGTACTTTATCGATGCTGTTCGTGATCCAGAAATTCAGAAAGCGCTGAGACTCTCCAACATCAAAGACGTAGAATCAGCTTTAGGCTATGCACTTAGGATAGAGGCAGCCCAACAAGCCTCCCGTAAAGACCGCCATACCATAAGAGCAGTCTCATTAAACGATACGCCTGCTGGTGAAAATGAAATTAAGAGAAGTATCGAAGAGATCTTAAAGAGATTGCGCAGCCTGGAGAATAATAAGGAAATAAAGGACCGGAAGATAAAGTGCTGGGGATGTGGAGGGGATGGTCACGAGAAGAGGAACTGCCCTGTACGACCAACTATAGAAAATCACCCGTCTTCACCATCACTACAGGGAAACGAAGAGGAGGCCATCTCGCGGGGCGGAGGTCGCCTGAAATTAAAGAGCCCCAATTTACAGTATTTCATGTTTCATCGATGAGTGGCGGCGATAATGGACTTCACGTCTATGGCCAAGTTAACAACACCACCTGCCGGATGATTCTGGACACAGGAGCCAACTTGACCATCATTAGAGCGGATTTGGCTCAAGAACTGAAAGAGAAGATCATCTGGACGCCGCCCTGTGTTAAACTCCAGACTGTTACCGGAGACGAAATCAAAATATATGGAAAAATGAACTTGACCATCACTTTTGGAAATGCCAATTACCACCATATGGCATATGTGGCTGATATAAGAGATCCTTTAATCATTGGAATTGATTTCCTGAGAAAATTTAACTTTCAATTGGACTTCAAGAATAATGAACTGCATTCGAGTTCGGAAGACATCGCTGTGTTCAACACTGAAAATCAAGACATACAGACAATTTGCCAGATAACAGCCAAGTCTGAAATTTCCATCCCTCCACATACAGAGACAATAGTTTTAGGAACATCCCCTACCAAGCAATACTTCCGCTATGGACTGATTGAATACCCGAATACAGACAATAGCCCAAGAGGAGTTCTGGTAGCTTCATCTCTAGTTGATCTCTCAAAGAGTATTATTCCTGTGAGAGTCGCAAACATCAGCGATAAGGTCCGAACAGTGAAGAAGGATGAGGTGTTAGCAGCCTGCACTCCTGTAACATGCATAAACCGCCCCACGCAATCAGCCGAATCCAAGTCTTCTGAGCAATTAACCATGGAACCAGGGCCTGATTAAGGGGGAAGCTCGCTCATACCAGAATTTTTTTACAATTATTTTTTACTTCATGTCATAGAAATTCCACGCTTTGACAGGGAAATATTTTTTATAAAAAATGAACGGTGTAAAACAATCCAATTTACTCACCGTTATTAGACACCAGAATTCTTTTAAAATAATTTTTAATGAAAATTTTCTGTTTATTATAGGAGGAAAATATTTGTTAAAAATTATCGGTTTAAGTATAAATAATGTTTGAAGAGCGAGCTTCCCCCTTAATCAGGCCCTGCATGGAACTACTCAAGAATGCAGAATTAGGAAGTGAACAGAGGTGTGCTGCGGAGAAGCTACTCCAAGAATTTAAAGATCTTTTTCTCGAACACCTGAAGACGTCGGGAGAACGAACATCACCCAGCACAGAATTGATACAGGAAATCATCCTCCAATCAAACAACATCCAAGAAGACTCCCATTTGCTAAACAGGAAGAGGTCACTGAACTTCTAAGTGAAATGCAGCACAATGATGTCATCGAGCCATCAACGAGTCCTTGGCAGAAATGTTTTATTAATGACAGTGTCCTGAAAAAAGGGCGGAGAATTCGAGCTCTGCTAAACCCTGTGCAGAAGAATAGGTATAATACTTAATTTTCAAAATTCGAGCACACATTAAAGGCATGAGAGGGAACAAAGTATCATTTGCTTGAATTAACTTCAATTCTGACTAAGATATACTTCTATGTTGATTTTATCTTTAATTTTATCTTTATTTTACTATATCCATTTGATATAATTCATTGTTACTATACCAAGAAGGTTATAATTTAATATTAGTTATTAATTGCCTTTTTAAATAAATTAATAAGTGATTGATGGCAAAAAGCATTTTGAAATATTGTCGTTTTCATTGTCAGAGTTCCCTTTGTATCCGTTACAATTTGCCCCAAACCCGAAGCAAATTGCAACAGGCAAATAATTTTGTAAAAATATTTTTTGTGCTAAAATTAGCAAAATTAAAAAAAGTTTTTTTATGAATATGATAGATGAATATGTATGCTATAGAAAACAGCAATTAGAAACAGGAAAACGTAAATACATTTTAAAATATACTTAATTTTCCAAAAACTGTTACAACACGCCCCACGCTCCCCTAGATAGACTATTATAATCTTAAAAATTATTTACACTTTATTTGTCATTTTATATCGTACATAACCCCTTAACGCGCGCTGTCCTCGCTGCGAGGACGCAAAATTTAAGATCCAGCTGAAAAAATTCATCCCGGAAAATTTTTAGCAAAAATTTACGTTTATAACATTTCAGAGAAGGCCGTTTTTTTTAACCTTAAAATTTAAAATTTCTTTTAGTTTAATTTAGCTGATGAATTCCGGTGGCAGTATAATTTAAATGGTCCAAATTGTCTTGCGCCGCAAAGGGTTAACATGGAAATATCTTATTTAACATTTCTATACCAAAAAAAAAAAAAAAAAAATCTCTTAAATGTAGGTTGAATGTTTTTTATCAATGTATGTCAACATGTCCTTTCAAAGCATGACTTTCATTTCTATATAATATTTTATTTGCAATACCAACATGTTATTTTTTTATCCAAGAATTTTAAAATTCAAATTTATATGTTTAACCATTTAATAATTTTATATTTTTATATTAATCTTGTAAACAAATTATTAATTGGTAATAGAAATTCCAGAAGACAAAAATACAAAATTAAATTTTACTTCCAAATAAAAAAAAATATTTATTTATTTTTTTTTTCACAAATGTAATGTCTATAATAATGTAAATGTGCACATATATGTATATATATATTTATATTTATAAAAAATTTAATGAACATGCAAAACTTTAAAGAGAAATAATAAAGATGTCGAGTGACTCCACTCGAATTTCCAAACATTAAGTAATTCACTATCGTTTAAATAAAAAAAAGTAAGAGAAGTCATTATTTAAACAAAAGAGAAAATTATAACACTAGTCGACAAAAAAACATTTTTTGGGGGTAACAGAAATGAAATTAGCTATTTTCAACTAATTCTGCAGTGCAGAATTAAAAAATAATAGTGAAAAATCTGTAACACGTACAGTTTTTTTGTTACGATTATTTAATCTGTACTGGAAGCAATGTAAAAAAGTCTTTAGAAGACATGCATTATTAATATCAATATTATTAATTTAGCATGAAATACTGTTAATATGGAGATAATGTACATATTGTAAACTAAGTAGAACGTAAAAACATGGAAAATACACTAAATGATTGAATTGTTATTATTCATTATTTTAAAACCAAAATACAAAAAATAGGCTTTTTTACGTCTTGTGTTAAATGTCTACCTTGTGATTTTAATATAAATAGTTCACAAATGCAGCAAAACTTATCGGGTACGGTTTTACAAGTTCTACACTGAAAATTTGTCATTTTGAACATGAAACTTTAACTATAAAACAGCACAATCATACTTAACAAAGAATATCTGTTAACTAGAATACCAAAAAACAACAACAACAAAAAAGATAAGGTACGAATACAGGGTTGCCAAACAGGGGTTGCCAGCAGAGAGGATGGCCAGGAGACAGGGTTGATAGCACGAAAGGTGATGTGTGATACAGTCGGCACCAAAAGTACCTGAGCACTAGCAATAATCCCTGTCTGAAAAAGGTACCCTTAATAATGCTTTTTTAAAATAAATCCTTGTTGAGTCATGTTCTTAGTTAGTCTAAGGACATGATTCGAGAAGGATTTATATAACAAAATAGTATTAAATGTACTTTTTTGATATCGGAATTACTGGCTAGTGCTCGGATACTTTTGCTGTCGACTGTATTGTAAAAATCATAAAAAAAAAGTAGTGAAATTTGCCATTTTCTGATATTTTAACAAAAAAATGGAACAAACATGGTTGCCAGGACTCTAAGTTGCCAGCAGGAAGGGTGATACTGTGAAAATCGTGAAAATTGTCATTTTCTGATACTCTAACAGAAAAGTGTGACGTGGTGGGACATTTTTACTTGCAGATATTTAAATAAAAATTGGAATTAATAATAAAAATAATAATTTGACCGTTGTTACCGAACCACTGTAGACCAGTGTAATTATTGTTTGATTATTTTCTCCCAAACAGAATATTGTTTAACAGAACGTCATATATCCAAATTCTCTTGTGCATTTCTGTAAAAGAACTATTAGTGTTAGATTCAACAAAATCTATATAGTTTGCGTGACATAGACCTATAAAATGTCTGTATATTTTAAGCTCAATCAAATGAGGCATTTGGATGCTATTGCACTTTAAATAATTTCAGACTATAAGCCATAATGTTACAGAATTTTTCTCTGTGTCCTTGTAAAGTTTATAATGACAAAGAGTTCATCTGTGTGTCCATGTAAAAAAAAAAAAAAAGTACTATACCAGCTAGATTCGCCAAGATGTATGCAGTTTGTGCAACAGTAACCTATATCATATATACTGAACCAACTTTTAGTTCATTCGAACAAAGTGTGCAGACGATATCATGTTCATTCACATACATACGTAATCTTATAAACAGCAAAAATGAACTCATGGAACCTCGAAACATATAGATACTCCAACATCGCAAATTCAAATTTTTTTCATGATTACAATACTTTCCCTACATATGTATTTTCGGAAAGTAAAAAATTGCATGAACAATATGTGAACTATTTAATTTTATCATGCTTAATAACATATTTTTAAAAGATATTTATGACTATGAGATAGGAAATGACAATGTAGTTGAAAGCAGAAGACGGGGGGGGGGGGGGGGGGGAGGTATTGAAATTATAATATATCTCTTTTGCATCCAATCCACCCTTAGACAAATACAAATATATTTATTTATTAAATATTGTTAATTTTGCATATCTGCTTTGAAATATTTAAGTTGATTATATACACATACACACATTAATAAAGAACTGTTTTATATATGTATAAAAAGAATTAAGATAATATTTAATTTACTACTCGCAAAGAATTAATAGTGGACAAAAGTGAACAAAATGGCATTTTGTCCGGGATGGTTTTAACCGGATTTTTTCCAGCGGCTTTTTTCACTATAGAAAAAATCCAAACAACCCTGTCCTCAAGATCATTAGTGATATTTGATTAAAAATGTCCTTAATTTGGCAATACTGTTTCGAGCCTTTAGAACTCTAGAGCTGGCAATAGGTTAATTAAACGTGAACAATAAAAAAATGTCATAAATTAAATTATGCCTCTCATAAAATTGACTATAACTTAAAAAAAAAAAAAAAAAAAAAAAAATCTACATATTCATAAAGTGCTAATATAATTAATTATGCTAATATATGTAGTTTTAAAGTGATTAACTTCATTATAATTAAATTTTATGATTATTTATATATATATATATATATATATATATATATATATATATGTACTGTGAAGTTATTGATCAAAAAGCTGCCAATGGCTTCACATTCGACTGCATAGCGTTTGTTTACTTCTCTAATCTCTATGGTTAATAATTATGATAACAATAATGATAATGATAATGATAATGAAACAGAAACAATAGTCACATAAATTATCGGTTTTCGTCTGAATACACATTTTTATAAAAAAAATTCACTTTTAAAGGTAGAAAACTTATCTCTAAACTACCTGTACATTAAAAATGTAAACGGAATATGAAAAATTCTTATAAATTAACGAAAAATTGCAACCGATAAAAGTAATAACAAAATAGGTACTGATAAACTTCAACTTTTTTTACTCAAGAAATCATACAAAATTATCCATCACCAAAATTGCGACAAAAATTTAGATGTCGTCATGGGAGAGTTATAATAAAGCTGTACCATTATCAGGTTTGTTTATTTATTTTTCTATATACAACCACTAAGCTAATTTATCATATAAATAAATAGGCTTGAATATGAATCTCCAGGATATTCATGCACTTGCACGCTGGTGAGCGCAAAAATTTGATTAATTCAAATTAATATTTAAATTAATAAATCAAAATAAGATATTTAGAATGAGAAATATACATAACCACAAAAATATTAATTGTCTCATAAGGTTGAAATAGCGCTCATATCATATTGTAACACTACATTTGGCATGCAATTGCTGTCATTTTATTTTGACAGGATAAATCAAATGAAATAGATGAACTAACAGGACAATAAATACTACGTACAGTTCATATAGCGTTCTTAATATGTAATGACAATTTAAATACAAAAGTACTACTTCTACTTTTTCGATACTGTCTTTTTCAAAACTGTCATCCGATAAACACCCATATCGAAATCCACGGGTATGGCGTTGTCTCTGGCAATTTTGTGGGCGATTAATGCGCTGCCAAAGCTAGCGGGGAACGGAAACGATGTTTAGAGCAATTTGAATGTACACTCTATAACAAAAAAAGAAAAAAAAAAAATGACGCACCAAAAAGAAGTGGGGACAAAAATTGGTAGACGGGGTGGAATGGGTGGTCCGAATGGGACAAAAATTGGTATATGTGATGTACATGTGGAGAACAACAATTGATTGCAGTTTCAGAAAATTTGAATGATTTAATCAAGGGAAAGGGCCTCACAAAGTAAACAAGTCAATAAAGCGTTGGTTCACTTCTGGCCCTTATGTACGCATTTATTTGGCTTGGTATTAATTAATAGAGTTGGCAGATGAGCTCTTGTGAAGTATCATGCAAAATTCTGTCCAATTGGTGCGTTAGATTGGTAAAATCCCGATCTGGTTGTAGGACCCTTTTTATGTTGCTCCAAACATCCTCAGTGGCAGAGAGATGATCCGGGGATTGAGCTCAACCCCATTTCACTGAGCCGCCTATTAAGGGTCTTTGAAGTCACTGAAGTACCAATTGCACGTAGGATCGACGATAATGATGAACTGGTGCTTGATTCCATGAAAATCTGCACGTATGTCAATTTGTGTCCAGTTTGCATTACTCCTTCTTGGTGCGTCACTTTTTTGTCATAGAGTATATTTTCTTTTCTTTTTTTTTATTTAAATTAAAATATATATATATATATATATATTTATATATATATATATATATAATATAGTGACTTTTTTCTTTTCTTTAAATTCATTTAAATATAATGACCAGCGAAGCGGGCAAAGCCTACAAGTACTTATTAAACGAAAAACTAAATTGGTTTAAAATCGTCGCTCAATTTATTACTTTTATAGTGATTAATTATAGAAAACGAATTTTGTAGAAAGGAAATTTTATATATTAATAAATTCAAATAAAATTAAATAATTCGAATTTTATATCTGTTCTTACATGCAATAAAAAAAAAAAAAAAAAAGTTTATGAGTAAAAATAAATTTGAACAAATATTCCTTCTGTCATTAAAAAAAATAAAATTTAATTTCTTTAGAGTTTGTCACTAAATCCCAAGAAATTTATGGAATTCGAAGTGTGAAAAGAATGTGGAGGATCTTAAAACCGAAAATAGTTCTCCATTGTTCGGGCTTTAATTTTCAAAGGATCTCTAAGAAGAAAGACGCGGCTGTCTTCTCTGAAGGATCAAAAGGATATTAACGAGCGGTTATAGATGTTTTCTAAATTTAAATAAAAGGAGATAGTAAAAAGCCATGTATAATATAAAATATTATTTGTAATGAAAAGTTGAATCATGTTTGATTTGAAGGATATAAAGATATTTTTTTTTTACAAAGTTTCATTTTATGATATATTCAAAATTATAATAAAGGAAAATAACCTTTAAGAAGAGATTAAATCCTAATCTATCGTATTGCGTAACTAGGAGAAGTGGATCAGTTATCCAGCGGTTCAATTTTTTATTTGATATTTTTCCATAGTATGTACTGTGTTATATGAGGAATAATGGAAATGAATTATATAATCTAATTAATTTTATAAATTTATACGTTTTTGCAAAATAAGACTTGCGAAAAATCTTATACAGAAACAAAGAAGCATATGGAATTGCGAATTTGATTGTGGATACTTTATGAAGTACTATCACCAAATTAGCTGTAAAAAAGTATTCCATTACAAGCGGGGCTAATATGACAGTGAGTCCAATTTGGTGAATTTGTCGCTTAATTCTGTACATAGATCAAGACGGTAATAATAATCTGGATTCTGCCTTAACCGCTTAACGCGCGTTGTCCTCGCTGCGAGGACGGGAAATTTAAGATCCACCTGCAAAAATTTATCCCTGAAATTGTTTAGCAAAAATTTACGTTTATAACATAGCAGAAAAGGCCGGTTTTTTTAACCTTAAAATTTAAAATTTCTTTTAGTTTAATTTAGTTCATGAATTTCAGTGAAGAAAATTATTCATTATAAAAAAAAAAAAAAAATATATTGAAATATATATTTTGTCATTTTATGATGTTTTATGCATTTTATTCAGTGTTAGGTATATTGTAAGCAAACAGCATTGTTAGAATTTTGTATGCGGATGTAAAAGTGTTCAAATTAATTTGAAGAAATTACATTAGTTTTATGATTTTGGGGGAATAGGTGTCAAACTCACACGTTATCACTTAGAGAAAATTAGGTTTTCAATGATCACCCATTCTTTGTTAGAGAAAACCTCACAGAAAGTAAGTGGCTTTAATTATTCTTACGAAAATTTTGTAAGCAAATACACACACACACACACATATTTAAAAAAAAAAAAAAGTAAACAGTAGCACCCAATGTCTTGAGTGGAAATAAAACCATGGTTTTTTCATCTACTCAAAAAAGTAGGCACAAGTGCAGCATAAAGTGGACTATTTCTTTTCGCCTTGTAAAGTGTGAACCAAAATTTAAAGCATGATTTTGTTTATACAACTCATTTATACAAAATTTTGTCCTATACTGCCATATAAAAAAAAAAAAAAAAAAATTACGGGCTAGAGTAGACCGGAGTCAGATCGTCAGCTTTTCCTTCTAAAATTTTATAAAATTACAACTCATTATTTTATTTTATTTTACTTTTTACTTTTTTTTTTTACGTTAACACTAATCGCAGGAAGAAACTTCCATGATAATACTTGAAAATATTAATTATCAATATTTGTTTAGAAGCGAAAACTGATACCAAATCGCTTGGGTCAACCTGTCCCGATATTGGGGTAAGTTAGCCCACATCACCTGCTTAATGTTTTGATAGAGTTTAGGTTAAAGAAATTTACAAAATTTGTAACAAATCTTAATTTTTGTTCCCCATCATACTATAGGTATGGGGAACTTAAGTAATCGTGAAAAATTTCGACCTCGGTTTTTTGACATTTTTATACGTTTTCAGGTGTGAGGAATCCGAAAATGACAAAATTTGTATGGTGTCTGTCTGTAGGGTGTCTGTTAGTGTGTCAGTCCGTTAGTGTGTCAGTCCGTTAGTGTGTTAGTCCGTTAGTCCGTTAGTTTGTTAGTCTGTTAACACGATATCTCACGAGCAAATGATCGCAGAGAGGTCAGATCAGTTTTAAAATATTACTTTCGATACTGGCAAGAACCCTATTCATTTGCAACATTCGAATTAAAAAACTTCGTAAGTTATGAGAAATTTACGATTTTCTTAACATGGGAGAATAGGACAAAAATTCACTTAAACGTGCATTAAATGGAAACTTTTTACTGTAAAAATGTCGTACCAGTTTTAAAATATCAGTTTTGATGCCGGAATGAACATCAGTAACTATAAATATGCTACTTTGAAAATTTCGCAAGTTATTGGAAATTTATGAATTTCTTAACATGGCAGTATAGGGCAAAATTTCACATAAACTTCAATTTTCAGCGATATTTTCATCGTAAAGATATCAGACTACTTTTGAAATATTATTTAGAACACTGGCATGAATATTAATGACTATGAATTTTCCAATATAAAAATTTTGGTAAGTTATTGGAAAATTACGAATTTCTTAACATGGCAGTATAGAGCAAAATTTCACATAAACGTCTATCTTGAGGGATATTTTCATCGTAAAGATGTCAAACCACTTTCGAAATATTATTTTGGATACTGGCATGAATATCATAGACTATGATTTTTCCAATTTAAAAAAATTCGTAAGTTATTCGGAATTTACGATTTACTTAAAATGGCAGAATAAGGCAAAATTTAGCATAAACTTCCATTTTGAGGATCATAAATACATTAGACAACTTCAAAACTACATTTATGATATTTGTTTGAACATGATTGAATACAAATATTTTAATAGGAAAATTTCGTAAATTATTCGTAATTTACGATTTTATCAACATAGTGAAATTGTAAAATTTTCATATAAATATGAATTTTGAGGATTATTGCATTGGAAATAGTAGCATGAAAACTAAACAACAGAATTGACTCTGATAAAATAAATTAATAGATTAGAATAAGATAAATATATCGAAGTGAACGGTGGATAGCCTATTAGGCGGGGATTTCATTCTGTCACTGTATCAAGCTTTGGTCAAATTTGTTTCTTTTAACATGATTATAATATGTCTCCCACTAGAAATTTATGAGAACATAAATATGATGGGGAACTGAGCAGAGTCCACCTATGCCAACTAGTTATATCGTGTGAACGAAAATAAAATACAACCTAAAGAAAATCATTCATTCAACATTCCATTATAAAGCCAAAAAATTCTGAAAATGAAAAATTATGCCTCAGGTGGATAAAACATTTAAGTAAAATAGTAATAATATCATCAATTTTAAGTTATAAATAGAATTAATTGATTTTTCGGTATAATTTTCAATGAAGACAAACATAAAATATCGCTCCCTTTTAGTAACATATGATTCATGCGCCCAGTGTTTACATATACATTGAGCCATTTTTCCCCCCAAGTGAACTACTTTCAAATTATTTATGACAACAAAGACATAAATTGTCCTCATCCTCCTCATTTTCGCTTGTTACATGTTTCTTGCTTCTACGTTGTCGTTTTACTTTCTTGGTGATGTTTTTTTCGGAAAAAAATTTGTTTGAAAAATTGCGTTCTTTTTGTAGCAATTTTTTTTTTCTGTTCTTCCTTCATCTGCTCTTTCTGAAATGCTTGTTTGACTGTGTCACGTTATACTGCATAATTCATTTTTATTTTTCTCTGCAAATGTTTCCAGGGTTCTGCTTTTAGAAAAACGCCCATATCGCCTGGAGAAGAAAATTAATTTCTGTCAAGGATTTTATTTGAAAATTGATTGGTATCAGAGATGGCCCTGGAAAAGAATTCGTTAAAATCGGTGATAAACTTGGGGTGGTAACTATTGTGGACCACGATGTGAAATCTGAATTAAGTCGTTTCTGATATGCAATATCATAAAAGAAGAACCTGTAAAAATACTAATGATTTTTTTCTTCTTTTTTTTACAATAGAGTTGCAGATATAATGTGAATAGACAATAAGCGACATGAAAACTTCATTTTTATAAAAGACTCACTCGAATAACCAGGAATTCAAATATGATGCACCAATTTTATAGTTGTCAAAATTCCAATCTGTTTTATTTATTATTTTTTTTTCAATGACAAACTTTGTTTTCCAATAAGTAAATGAATTGACTTTGGACACCTTTTCTGTTACAGTTAATCTTTGGTTATGTTATAGCCAGTGTTACCAGACTGGTGGAATTTTTATTCAATAATCATCAATAATTTTTAATTGCAACGTTTGCCTAATCACTTCGAAGATTGTTAGCCTATTATGCATATCAGATATCACTTCTCAAAATTATTGGTGATTGTTGAATAAAAAATCCGCCAGATCTGGTAACACTGGTTATAAAGCAGGCTGGCTATCCGGGCTAGTGTGCCCCAATGTCAACTAGGCCAACTAACCATATAATGCCATTTTTAATTTTCATGGATGTAAAAAATTATACCGAAATTATTTCATTAAACAAACATGCCCACACATAGCCTTGAATATTTATCTTACTAAACACTATTTAGTAAAATTTAAAATATAATATCCAAATAAATGAAAAAACGATTAATATAAGCGAAAAAAATTTACTCATCTTATCACAATTTTTAAATTTCTCTCAAGATCTTTAATAGACGCTCCTTTTTCAATATTTCAATGACGTTTATATGGGATAAATAAGATCAGATAAAACAATTTTGGTTGAAGTAGCAACGTCATCTGACGAACAGTTTAAAAAATTTGCGACTGAGCCGGCATGTTCTTATGGCAAACTACCCTTGGTCTACCCTATATTATGAAAAAAAAAAAAAAAAAACGAGATGGTGATGCCAAGTTTTGAGAAAATTCCACCAAAGGTTAATGGTCATTAAATTATGCCAAGTTGTAATTGAAATCGTATTTATATGAAATTCTTTGCAATAGCTTTTAAGCTGAAGCTTACAAAGATTCTTGTTACGCACACACGAGATGCACACAAACAGACAGGCATTTTTTAAAATGATCAAATCGTGTTATAAACCTCTCAAAATACACAAATGTATTGAAAAATCGAAAGTTAAAGATTTTTACTAATCCATTACTTTCTTCTATTTAATATAAAATAAAATAATAATAATAATAGAAGGCTTTAGTCATTTCAATAAAAAACAAAACTTACACATTTTTTGTGCAGATAAGTTATAAATTAATCTAACTCTTTCTTATTTCCAGGAATATAAACTTTTTGAAACTAGAAACATTTGTTGGAAGTCTTTCAGCAGAAAAAAAGGTACAAATAACCAAATGCTTAAAATTTTGCTTCTCGTTCTCTACAAAATTACATATTTTCAGATGGCTTAAAAATGATTTGACTATTTAAAAAAAAAAAATGTATGACTGTGTATGTGTCTGTTCGTTACCAAAATAGTGTGGACGTGTATTTAAAAAAAAAAAAAGCACCTAATTCCGCGAAATCTTATGTTTGTTTAGACCTTGACATTAAATTAGTGCTGTTTAGATTTTAACACATACCACCATTTAGGTCATGCAGCTATGCTGCGATTTTTCTCATTTACGTTAATGCTACATCTCGACTTCCATAGATTATAAGCTATTAAACCCTGACATGTTAAATAACTATTATTAATAACTATCAAGAATCAATTTAGATGCATTTCTACCGAGAGTTCGGGCTGTTATACTGTTAATTTTCGAAGTGGCTAATCGTACCGTTGGTGCGATAAGCATACAGGCTATTTGGATCATCTTTTCCAAGGAGAATGACCTAGCATTAATAAAAGAATAAATATTAGAAAAAAATATAATAATTTCTCACCCCCGTACATGAAATAGCATCTGTTTTACTTTCTTTTTCTTCCTCTTTTTTTTTCCCCCTTTAAGGTGGAGAAGACGTCGATTAGTTTCACTGAAAATTTCAAATACATTGCACTCTAGGAGAGTTATTTGTATAAAGTTCATTTTCATATGTATGTAATACACAAAATATAATGAAATTAATATATCTTGTTTTATGCTTAAAATCAAGCTTTCTGTCGAATATAGTATGATTAGAAATAAAATATTAAAATATGTTTACAAGTCATTTCAATTTTTAAACTTTCAACACCTTAAAATTTGAAGAAATATATTATATTCGTCAAATTTCTATGGAATGTGCAATATTTGTGATGGTTTCAAACATTAAAATTTTCAAAAGCATGTGCAAAATTACAGTATATATATATGTATGTATTGTAGGAGTGTTAGATTTACCCATTTTTGCGTGAGTTTTAATGTTTTGTCACCACTATTTTTAAACTATATGTTACAACAAATCTATATACCAATTTGCAACGTTCTCATACCCTACAATATACTAATTAATATTCCGTAGTATTGTTAGCCCCGCCTTCTTTTTCACAACAGTGTATTTTTAGAGTAATTTTTTTTTTTTTTTTCTTTTTTAATCGCAATTGCATTTGGAGAATATTACTCTAAAAATTTATTGGTGGGAGAAAAAGGGCGGGACTAACAATACTACGGAATATCAATTAGGATGTTGGAGGGTATGCGTTCCAAACAGCTTTCGAGTTATGCGAGATACATACACACATAGATACGCACAATAGATACGCACACGCGTACGTGCATACAGACGTCACGGAAAATCTTGTAATGTCGCAGATATCTATAAAATGGAAGCCCGTATTAAAACCAAACTTGCAGGTGCACAACTAGACATCATGATAGTTATAAATATACAGAGCTGCCAACCTAATCCGGCAAATTGTTAGTACCGCCCCTTTTTGAACACCACTAAATTTTTAGAGTAATTCTCTTCAAATATATTTACGATGAATTAAGAAAACAAATACTCTAAAAATTAAGTGGTGTAGGAAAAGGGGCGGTACAAACAATTTGCCGGATTAGGTTGGCAGCTCTGAATATAAATATGAAACATTCTAAGAACATTCGTTTTTGAGCTATGCGATATACAAATCCATTTTTCAAATCGGGATTACAATACTTCCTTACACTTTGTATAAGGAAGTAAAAAGAATTTTTACATGAAAGTATTATTGTTATAATAATATTCTTAAAATAACTGTATTGAAATAGTGGTTACAAAATGATAAAAAGCAGATAAAAAAAGAAACGCTGCTGCTCCTGGTAATGTTAAACATTTTAAAGAAACGTGTTCTATGAATATTATCTTATTGAAAACCATTTTTAAAATAAAGAAAATAATTCTTTCAAGGCGCATTTTTCCTTAATACCATTATTTTAATAGTTATGATGCTTAATTTCCTTAATACTTTTAAAGAGCATTAGAACATAAAACTTTTAAAAAGAGAAAAATATTCAGAAAATTCCTACTTGAAAAAAAAAAAAAAAAAAAAATCTTATAAAGCTTCTTAGTGAAAAAAGCGGAAATGTTTAGCAGAAATGACAAAATA
Organism: Salticus scenicus; assembly: GCA_963930645.1. Taxonomy (NCBI): domain Eukaryota; kingdom Metazoa; phylum Arthropoda; class Arachnida; order Araneae; family Salticidae; genus Salticus; species Salticus scenicus. The sequence continues at coordinate 146,538,900 of OZ005648.1, read as the reverse complement.
AATTACTCCAAGGCAATTTCAGCAAGCAAAAACCATTTGCCTGAAGATCAGATGCCGATTTACATTAAGTAGGAAATCATGCTTCTAGGCTCATGGGAGACGATTATGTAAAATACAGTAAATGGCAGTATAAACTTGGCATAAAGATTATCGGTACTATTATAGCATGTACTTATAAGATAAGAATTTTATAATTTTCTTTTTCTTTTTTTTAAACTTTCACAGTATATTTAAATGCGTTGAATGCATAAAAAATATAGTATATCTGAAAATATATATATATATATATATATATATATATATATATATATATATAAACATTTTTTTTATTATTATTAATGGGGGGAAAATGTAATATTTTGAGAAAACGATTTTTTTTTTTTTTTTAATTAAAATATTCGATTTAATATTATTATTTTTTGCATATAAATAATTTTAAATATAATAAGGCTGAAATTAAATATTATAATTCCGATAAAAAAAATCTATATTTTATAACATAGTTTATTTAATCTTATAAAAAGCCAGGGAAAAATTACGCTTTATAAATTATTAAATAATTCATTATTCAAGAAAAATGGTGTGTTACTCACACTATTTATATTACCCTGAATTTCAACATTATAAAGACATATTGCTGATTAAGGCCTAAGGTCAAAGATGTGGGATAATTACAATCCATTTCAAAAATAACCTAAAATAGGTTTAAGAACAGTTTTACTTGGCATATAATTCTGCGTTAGGGGGCTACTGCCCCCCCTCTCCTCAAACCGTTAGTCAATTATAATATATACATTTATAAAAACAATGAATCAAAGCTGTTAATAAATAAAAAAGTTTGTTCCAAATTATGCAGACAACATTCACCAGCAATTCGAGAAATTTACCAATCTTGATCAAACCTTTCAAGCGGTAACCTAATATGAACATTAAAATACTATCATAAATTTGAATTGCCTGTAGTTATTTGTTTTTAAATTATTCTCATAATAGATATACATACAGATCAACAGTTAAAAATTTGACTTTCATATTCATTATACCTCAAAACGTTATATTGTACAAGAAGCCAGAGCTGAGAAACGAGCTTCAAAAAATATTTTGTTTATAGTTTGTGCATGAAAAATTATTATTTTTTTCTGGGGAGTCATTATCGACATAGTAAAGTGTAGCAAAGCACTTACATCAATTATATTCAATAGAAAAGGACGTTTAGAGTAATTTTGGGCAGCTTTGTATATCTTCTATAAACTATACAGGCACATTGTGTGGGTAATTTCTAAGCATCAGACAAATAAATAAAAATAAAAAATTAATTTTTAATCACATTTTGTGCTTAAATTTAACCCTAAATGAAAAGCGCATAACACAACTTGAAATACACTTGCAGTAATTTCTAGTTATATACCCAATATATTCAAATACATTGGGTGTCTTGTAGATAAATAATAATGAATTACTTTTATAGCCCAATATACCCAAAACATGTTTTTATGCATTTAAAAAATACGTTTATTCCATTTTTTTTTTTTTTAGGGTAGCCTGCATATATTACACTGTACTTACCATAAACCTCGCCCATGGACGTAATGTATTTGAATACTCTTGGATTACACTGTACACGAACCATTTACTTTATCATAGCGAAAGGTTTAGTGTAGCATCATTGAATGATTCGAACTTAGTATACGGATTTAGATAGTTTGGACTTCCTGCTACTATTGGTTCTTGAGATATGCTGATAACAGACACACGCAGTAAATAACACACACATACAGACAGACACATACCATTAGCGAAAAACATGATTTTCGAATTCTGAAAACCTTAAATATAATGTAAAAAAAAAGACAAAATTTGATATAATAGAAGATAATATAATAAATATAACCTTAAATATAACAAAAACTCAATTTCGAAAATTTGACCCAAAAGCATTTTTTTTTTCTTTTTACGTTGGATATAGGATTATCTTTACTTTTTTTTTTTTTTTTTTTTTTTTATATATTGTTAAGATAAAGTAAAAGAAAAAAAACTGAAAAAATACTAATCATTTAAAAGATTTTTTTTTTAAACAAATTTAAAAATGAATAAATTTTATGATTTCAATAATAAAAAAATAACAATAATAATAATTCTATATTTTATTACACAGTTTATTTAATGTTATGAAAAGCCAGAAATTCCGTTTTATTAATTATTAAATAATTGTTTATTCGTGTAAAAATTAAAAAATACTATTATTATTTAAAATAACGGTTCTTCTTCTTCTTTTTTTTTTTTTTTTTTTTTTTTTGGGGGGGGGGGGGGCATAAATTTAATAATTAATTGTGCATATTATTTTTTGAGTTATGTATAATAGTAATTTCCAAAAGTAATATAAAATCATTTTTAAGCATTAAAAAATAAATAAAATAAAATAAGATAAAATAAAATAAATAATAATAATAATAATAAATATATATACAATTGTATATATTTTAAATCTAAATATGCACTGTTAAAAAAGAACTTCTTAAAAGTAAGAAGACGAACATACTCATTTTTTATTTATTTATTTATTTATTTTTTTATTTTTTTGAGAAGATTTGGTTTCTCAAAATAAGAATACCAGTAAAAATAATTATAATTTTTAATAATTTAATTTCACGAAAGGCGTTATGATAAGTTAGAATATTACCATCTCATTTCATACCTTGCATTTTTTTTCAAAATGAGAAAAATTCTTCACATTTTTGTCAAAATCAATAAGATATTTTATGGAAAATGAGAAAAAACAATTCTTAAAAATAAGAAATTCTTACTTAGAGCTATTATAATAAATAAAACTTCTGAAAAATGTGAAGATTCTAACATTCTCACAATTGGATACATATGTTTACTCAAATTTGAGGAAATAATTTTCTCATTTATTAAAATTAAAATGCCTTTACAAATATAAATATTACTACCTCATTTCAAGCCTTGCATTTTCTCAAAAATGAGAAAAAAAAAAAGCTTTTCTTTTTTTTTGCCAAAATTAAGAAGACATTTTATTCGGAAATGAGAAAAAAAAATAACTTAAACATGAGGAGTTCCTACTCAGAGTTGTTACAAAAAATGAAACTTCTCGAAAATAAGAAGATTCTGCTTATTTTTGAGACGTGTGTTTTAACATTGTGTGACTATTTCATTTATTTACCTTTTTAGTTAACCCTTAAATGCATAATTTTTATTTCTTCCAAAAGATTGTATTCAAATGTAAGTTAATTTTATTGCACAGAAAATTCAACGAAAGAAAAATATCAGATTTCTTTTTTTTTTTTTTTTTTTTTTTTGTAATATACTGATTTTTATGTTATATATTGATTAGTTAATGGAAACTTCACCAGGAATTACAAAAACCCATTTTTTTACATGATGCAAATATGCATCATCATGCATTTAAGGGTTAACATTTCATTTGATTTATATAAACTTTAGACTTTCTTAAAAAAAAAAAAAAAAAACTTATCATATAGTAATATAGTAAAACAATGCTCGAGTTAAGAGAAATTTTTTAAAAAAGTTATATACAAATTGTTTTTATCAGTCATAAGATTCTACTAACAAATGCAAGTTTTTTACACATTTTTTGCCAAAAAAGCCTCCTTAGAACTCTTACAGTACATTTCGAGACACTATCAACATCCATGACTTTACCGGGATTTAAACTCGGCTACTGGGAACTGAAGGACAGAGTGCCAACTAATGCGTCAATAGACTTCGCACAGGCGACTTTTATCATAGCCTCCTAAACTAGATGCCTGTCGCGTGGCTGAGAAAGTTGGCAACAGTTCAAACGGTAGACAGCGCCACCTGGTACAGATTGTACGACTTTTTTATTCATTTGTCACCAATAATTTTAAGAAGTGATATATGATGTATATAATCGACGCTTCTACGATTCTATTCGTCTTTTATTTATATCAAATCCCATCCCACTTTAAAAAATTTTTGGTGGCTGTTGAATAAAAAAGTCACGGAATTTGTACCAGGTGGCGCTATCTACCGCTTGAACTGTTGCCAAGTTTTTGAGCCTCGCGACAGGCATGTAGTTTAGGAGGCTATGCTTTAAAAAAATAAAATTTATAATATATTTTAGCAGGTACACCTGCACAGAGCCTGATTAAGGGGGAAGCACACATTGTTTATACTTATACCGTTATTTTTTAACAAATACTTTCCTCCTATAATAAACAGAAAATTCTCATTAAAAATTATTTTAAAAGAATTCTAGTGCCTAATAACGGTGAGTAAATTGGATTGTTTTACACCGTTCATTTTTTATAAAAAATATTTCCTCGTCAAAGCGTGGAATTTCTATGACATGAAGTAAAAAATAATTGTAAAAATATTCCGGTGAGAGCGGAGATAATGTGTGCTTCCCCCTTAATCAGGCTCTGCACCTGCACTTTGCCTGCTTAAATTTATAATAAATTTTATATTATGAAAACAGTTGCACGAAGATAATCAATATAATAACAATATAAAATGCCGCCTGTGTCAGCCCTGCGTGAACGTTGGGCACTTTAATTAAGTTTTCTTAAATTTATGGCAACGGAATGGCATTGAATGTAAAAAATATTAAATTCGATAATCTATGTATAAACTACAGGTCACGCTATCTTTGTATTTTTCTGTGATTCTTCCACCACTTTTTTTCAAATCGTAATCTTACGTAGAATGGTTTCCATGATTAATTATGCGTTAAAATTATTATATTGATGAAGAGGTGAAAGTAAAAAAATAGAGAAAAAAAAGGGTCAGTAGATACTGATAATGTGCAACAATAATTTTCTCTGTAAAGTTTTAAAAAGCAAATCACGGGGGAAGCTTGCACTCTGGACTTCCAAAAGAGCGTATACACACACATCTTGATACTAACCCTTTGCGCTCGGTATATTTTCCTATTTTGAACAGTAAGATACGCCTTTTGGCGTTCCTTTGAAACGTCACGCATATAGTTTCCAACCTACTACCTTTTGGCTACCGAAAAATTGTAATAATTTGTTTTATTTTACTTCATCATTAAATAAAATAAATCTTTTTGTTAAAATTTTCCGGTAGCCGAAAGTTAGCCTATAGTTACACGTTTTAGAAAAATAACAATTCATTTGCAAAGGAACACCTTAAGGCGTGGCTCGATTTTTTAATGTACCCTACGAGCGATAAGGGTTAAAATGTAAGAGATTGTGGTATGAGAGTGTTTAATTCCTGTTTAACCACAGTTATAAATTTAAGTACTTCAGGAATACAAAATTGTTTTACTTAGGTTTATAAGGAGTCGAAGCTTTCTTATATTTTTATGTTTATGTTTTTTTTTAATTATTTAGCCACCACTATTTAAAAAAAAAATCTTGAAAATTTCAACGCAAAAAAATTTCTTAAAAAGTTACTCTTTAGTAATTGAGATGACAAAATAATAAAACGCGTTGTAAAATATAGAAACATTGCGACCCTTGGTTTGTAGAAGAAAGTAGAAATAAATCTATTCTTATGAATGGTTCTATTCTTAATATAATTAATTTATTCTTTTTCCAATAATTAATAATATTATTAAACTTTATTTAAATTCTCCTAATGATGTAATTTTAGCGTAATAAGAAAGTATTTAAACTTCTAATAAACATAAAAAAAAAAAAAAAAAAAAAAAAAAAAAAACGAAATTCATATTACTATTTTATACTAAATGGACATTTAGTCAGTATGCAATTTTTATGCTTGTTTTGTCAAATTGAAATTCCACCATCATATTACCACTATATCAAAATGCATGTTACTAAAAAAAAAAAAAAAAATGTTTACATCAACATGGAAATTGATCATGAAAGTATAAAATTAGAAAGAAAAAATCCTTTTCAAAAACTATTTATTTTATACAAAAGCTTTAAAAATAATGAAATTTCATTTTCTTAACGTCCTTATCAGAATTTTAATATAAAATTTTAAAGTAAAATATAAAGTTTATGCTCTTCAAAGGAAAAAGATCAAATAGCGCCGCTTAGTAAAGTATCTAGAATTATGCAAAAAAAAAAAAAAAAAAAAAAAAAAGTAAATGACTTCGAGGCAATTTAAGAGAGCAAATATCATTTGTGTGAAGATTAGACGGCGATTTACATTAAGTAGAAAACTATTCGTCGATATTCACTAAGAAGGAATTATGTAAAATTCAGACTATAACTGTTAAAATGTGACATGAAGAAAATATCAGCCATTAAACGAAAAATATTTATTATTTGGAAAACTCACAATTTTTTTGTTTACGAATGCATAAATACAAATTTAATATAGTGATTACTTATAGAAAATATATATAGTTATATTTAATTTATGAAAATACTGTAAACAATCTGAGAGCGTGGGAGTATACAAACTAGTTTTTACATGCTAGGTCACATAGTTTCATGTTTTTTATTAATTACATATAAATAATCTGGCCGAAGGAAGTGCTGGATTTCTAGAAAATATCTGTCTGTGTGTATGAGAGACAAAAATTTTGTGGCAGATCTAATTCAAGAACTAATATGCAGAATTTTGTTTTAATTTTTTGGTGCGTAGGTAGGTTTAAGGACATTGAACCCCCCAAAGAGTGAAATTCCCTCATTTTTCCCTGTAAAGCGGAAGCAAAAATCAGCTTTTAAGCATAAATCGGCTAACAATTACTTAACGTTAAAGAGCCTACACATGGCGAGACTAGACTTGAGTGTTAAAAAAAAAAAAACATATTTTCTGCAATTTTCGAAATTTTGATTTTTAAGGGTGCAGAAATGTTTTTTTTTTTTTTTTTTTTTTTTTTTTTTTGTGGGGAGGAGAATTTTGTGAAATCCTGATTTTCGAGTAGAACTCTACCAATAATAGTACAAAGATGTTGAAACCAACCGTTTGTAAACTGAGGGTATTTCAGAATCCCATTTTTGGTGTTTTGTCATTTTCGACTTTAGGGGGAGAGCAAAGCGAGTGGAAAGCGAGTGGACAAATCCGACACTCGCTTTCAGCGCTAAATTTGTCCTGGGAAAACTATGAGAACTGCAGTCACGAATTTTGTACTTGGATTTTTTATGTGTATCCAACACCCATTGTAACGTGATTTTGTGAACTTTCTCACTTTACGGAACAGGGACCAATAAACACGTTTCCACTTTAGGTAAGTCTTGCGCTCGTACCAGGTTCTGTTCAAAAATTTCAAGGTTGCAAAATTTTGTTAACTTTCCTAGTAACAATGTCTTTTAATTTCTCATGGATGTTATTATACTTCGTGCCCAAACCTTTCAATTTTTGTGCTTTCTTTGCAATGTTATTCCCTGTTATTCTGATTTGATTCTGTAAAGTGATCTGTAAAGAGATTTTGTACGTATTTGATTGTTCACATATGGCACATTCATTTTCTGTGCAACAGTTCTTATTTTTCGAATCTGAGGGCAAAGCAACGAAAAAACTTGTCTTTTTACTGTTTTTGACTGACCAGGACAAAAAGGGATTTCAAGCATTAAAAAAAAGGTCCCCACCAAAAAGGACTCGGATTCCGGTTTTTTCACCGGACAATTAGCGAATTTATGTGTGTAGGTGTTGATTAAGTGTACGCATTATACATTTTGATGGGATTTCGCTGAAGATCTAACTTTTCCCGCGGAGGAGGGGGGGGGGGGGAGTAAAAAGCGGGTAAGATGCTGCGAAAAGCATTAGAGATCCGGATTCGCATGATAAGAGTGCTAAAACCACTACCGAAGTCAGCGGATACTTTAACTTAGGTTTCGACACATTTCAAAGATTTGTTTCTTTTCTTTTCTTTTTTTTTTTTTTTTTTTTAGTCTTTTTCATTAATAATTATATGCAGTTTTGAGAATTCATTTAAATATGGTGACCAGCGAGCGCAGCAAAGTCTGCAAGCCAATAGATATAGTGCTAAAAATTTCAAAAACTTTGAAATTGTTAAAGATTTCTCAAAATCGCAGAGCCTGATTAAGGGGGAAGCACACATTATCTCCGCTCTCACCGGAATATTTTTACAATTATTTTTTACTTTATGTCATAGAAATTCCACGCTTTGACGAGGAAATATTTTTTATAAAAATTGAACGGTGTAAAACAATCCAATTTACTCACCGTTATTAGACACCAGAATTCTTTTAAAATAATTTTTTATGAGAATTTTCTGTTTATTATAGGAGGAAAGTATTTGTTAAAAAATAACGGTGTAGGTATAAATAATGTGTGCGTCCCCCTTAATCAGGCTCTGCAAAATCGTATTGTTCTACTACAATATTAAACAATCGTATTGTCAAAAGTAAAGAAAAAAAAAGTAAAAACAATAACTATATTATAAATAATCTTTAACAGAGAATTAAGTTGAAACACGTGTCATTTGATAACTAGATTAAAAAAAACTATAAAAACACGTTTGTCCGAAACTAAACTTTATTTAAAACATTAAAAACATCCAAAGCTTTTCGCTTTGAAAATATCAATATTCCCTGATGAAGCTTTGATATTTTAAAGCGAAAACCTTTGGATGTTTTTAATGTTTTAAATAAAATTTAATTTTAGACAAACGTGTTTTCAAAATGTTGTTAATCTAGTTAATAACTATATTACTTTAATAAATATGCAATATTTTCTATTGCATTTGTTGAGAGGCAATGATAAATTTAAGCTTTAATTATTCATTCTAATATTTTTTTTTTTTTTTTTTTTTTTAATTCTTTTAGAATATTTAAATAAAAGATTATGTGTTTAAAGTTCGAATGATTTTCATTTCTAAAGGGCAATGCATTATTATAGCATTAGAAATTATTGAGTGCAAAAATAAGATTTAACAAAACACATTCATAATTGATCCCGTAATTAAAACTCAGATTAAAAATGAAATGATATAACTACTAATTTCTCTAAAAGTAATTATCCATAGGAAATCCCTTTAAAAATATACTGAACATTAAAAATAAATACAAAAGAAACTTCGGACTTTCAATTTCAGGTTAAAATCTCGTGGGATTTAAATAAAACTTGAACGTAGTACTTTCTAAAACTTTAAATTAATTTTTTATTTACTTTACCTTTTAACATAATTGAATATAGTTAAAATCTTTCAGCGTACATTGAAACTCCTTAATAAATTTAAAATGCTAAAAATTATTTTTTTCGTTTTATTTTATTTATTTAACTGCCAGAACTTTTTATTATTCTTAATGTTTTCTTTTCTTATGCTTTAATAATGTATGTCTTTCTGTTAATATAAAGGTTTGGATGTTACAACGTTATTAAATATACACAATCAAGATTTCAAAAATCTATTAAAAAAAAAAAAATTCTTAAGAAAAAGCAAATTAAGATGCACATTATTTTCTAAAAGTTATCATGTAAAAAAGATAGTTATTCTACTGTTGATGGAAGAAAGCATTTGTATATAAATGAATATAAAAATAATTTGATGATTTTAGTATTTCTTATGCGAGAATATTCTTTAGTACTCCTTTACAATCAGAAAGATATTGGGTCATTCCATATAAATTCAACGAAGTATGTTGCTCGGCTTTTTTTGCTTCTTTTGATACTTAAGTCCCTCATAGGCACATATGAGAGATGTTCAAAACAAATTTTATTTTCTGTCTAGTGTTAACCTGGTATTTGACACAGGTCATCAAAAGTCGTTGTCCTGGTCAAAAATGGGATAATTAGAGTTTTACATTTTGACAAAAATCTCTTTGAAATAAATTTATGGGTGTAATTTTAAATATTAGTATCAAAGTACAAAAAGTAAAGGTGTCATATTCTTTGCTACACTGCTGTAACTTAATAACTATAATAATTAAATAGGCCAAACTTCAAGGTCAAACATTAAATTTTTGTTTATTTCCATAGTGAATAACTCTTCTATGGAACCAAATAACAAAATAAAATATAACACAAATTAATCTCTGGAATCACACTAATAAGAAAATCTAGTTATAATTCTGTGTTATTTAACCCTTTAAGGTTTACAGTTACCTCAAATGTCAGAAAAGAAAAAAATGGCCATTTTCAGACAATCCACAAGCCAAAAGGGGATGAAAAAAAAAAACAATTATATATTTGTCAGTTTAGTATTATATTAACGTACTACGCGTATAGCATTATAACGGCGTTTAGCCGTCACCGCAATACATGGGTCCATAGCTGTACGGCCGTGTAGAAGTACACAAAAAAAAACTGTAGATAGCAATTTTTCTTTTTCAGAAGAAGTAATCAGGCAGAATAAGATTAACTTGCATTTTATTAAAAAAATCACAAAAAGAATTCCTCTTCAAGCATGAAGTACATCTTTTTTTGAAGCACAGTCTCCCACGAAAATTGAGACGGGGGGAGAAGAGGACACCATAGAAAAACGGCTTACTGTATCAACGTCAAAATCGCAAAAGCTCCACTAAATCTGTCAGCTTCCTAGAAGTTAAATTGCAACCCCAAAGATTGGCAGCGTTAAAATGCAGCCAAAAGAATGCCAAACTGTTTCTTTGTTCTTCTAACATATTCATACTAAATTTTGAATATAAAAAGTTCGTTACAAATATTAAATCGATTTGACATTGAGAAGCCATGCCAAATGACCTTCAACTTTCAATGAACAAAGACGGCGACGCTTAGAATATCAAACAACATTATAAATCTATTTTTAGAATTATAATGACCCTCTTGAAATAATAATAGGTTTTTAACATAAACAAACAAGGGTAATAAACATGAAATCAAATGATTATTTTATTTTATTAATAGCTGTATATGCTAGAAATATGTTGATAACGGCTTTCTAAATTACCCTCTGAAAATAAATAATTATGGCTAAATTGATTTAATCCATCCGGGGAAAATGTATAAACATACTATTTTTCAAAAACCCTGATATAAAAATTGCTTATTTTATTCCTAGATCAATGTGTTTGTAATGATAGAAGAACAAAGAAATGAAAATTTTGATTTAAAAATAAAATGGGAAATTCTCTATAATTAATTAATTGAATTAGATAAATTTAAAAAGATTTATTTTATATAATCTATATTAATCCCTCCTTTTTGTTATATATTAAATTTGGATAAATAAATAAGCTTTTAAAGGACATATGTGTGAGAACACTCACACATATATCTCCCCTTCGACTAGTAAAAAAAAATAAGTCCTCCTCGCCTCCTGTATAGAAATGCATATACAAACAATAATATTCAAAAGCACTTACCAAAGACGCACACTTAAAAAAATGATATTACATCATAAGTAAAAATTATATGAATGCTTAATATTGAACAAACAAAATATATATGAAATATAAACACTAATTCAAAAATACAAAATACACATATTTAAAAAATATCAGTATAACCAAAAACTTTAAGAGAAACATTCTGTCATGACAGGCGAAAAAATGTGGCTTCTATAAATAAGTTCAACTACAGTTCAATATAGTTCATAGTCTTTTTTTATATGCCACCAAAAATTTCAGCTGAAATGTTTTTCTATGAAAGAGTCTCTTTTTAATGAACTTAGCAAATAATGCCACAGTAACAGTTACTAACGTTAGATTTTTACACACAAAATATTAAATTTTCACACTAATATGTATAGTGAAATAGAAAAAAAATAATATAAATTACACATATGCATATATATTGTTGTAATACTAAAGGTTCCAGCATATTATTGTAATATTTATTTGTCTAACACCTTGGTTACACACATTGGTCAACGTTAAACAAAATTATGTACAAAAAAATAAATAAAAGTAAAGAAACAGAAAAGTTTTCGTGTATACCACACAGGAAAGATTTTAAAAAGGACGCCATTGGCAGTCAAAAAAAATAATCTTCCCTTAATCCTTACAAAAAAGTAAGTGTAATGATGTTAACTTAAGGCTAACATCCTAGCGGGACAGGGCGTGTTGAAAGACCTGCACTGTTAGGCACAGGCCTCCGTCCCCCAGCAGAATCCACAGACCCCTGTAGGGACACCTCACGAAACCGATTAATTAAGTGTCATAAATGTTGAAAAATTAATGTCAACAAAAATATAGATTCTCATCACATATCCAATGTTGCTCTCCCGGGAGAAAATTTTGAACGAGACAACATATATCTAGGATAGGGTAATAAATAAGTAAAAGAAAACAAATTGACAAAATTTTGAGTGATGAGAGGGAGTGCCAAAATACTAAAAAAAATTTAGATTGGATATTCAACAAACCAAAAACATGTTGTACACCAAAAATCAATTGGAAACTTATAAAATTTAGCTGTATGTATACTGTTAGCACTATTATCATTAATAATTAATTCCCTATGAACTTAATCTGTATTCCAATGAAATATCTCTATTAAATATATTTCAATTATCTTGCTTTTGTTTAACCTTCACCCAATAAAAATAGATATAGTAAACATTAAATAAAAAAATAACACCTTGATTACTAATTTAGAAATTCAAAATATGATCTACAAGCATTTATGTTATCATTAGAATCATTTTTTTTTTTTTTTTTTTTTTTTTTTTTTTTTTTTTTTAGATGCATCTTATTTATAAATATTATATATATTTAACAACACTGCAATGCAAGAAATAGTCTTTACATCAAAAGAAAAATATAAAAAAACAGTGGACCAGCCATCTAAAAAAAAAAATAAAATAAATAAAGACGAGTTCCTGCACAGCAAACAAATACACTCCATTGGCCATTGGAAAATGCATTTGTGAAGCAAAATATATTCAAACTTTTTTTGTGAGAAAAAATTAATTGCGATTTCTTAAGTTATAAGGATGTGTAGAATTATTACCAATATTATGTGATACATTGGAGTTGGGTTCAGCAAACAAATAATTACGTCGAGGAGGAGCAATAAAGAGTCTATCAATATGGACTCTGAAAGCTTTATTATCAGGTGCATGTAATCTCTTAATGGAAAAGGAAACTGGCGAGTGTTTTTGTACAACAATAAATGGCGCAGAATACTTGGGTTTAAATTTATCTATTGATTTCAAGTATACAACATCATGGACAGCAACAGGCCTCAGTTTTGCACGTTTTTGAAAATTTTGATATCTTTTGTCTTGATTTTCTTTAATGTTAGAATATGCTTTGCTATAGATGTTATCTAAGTCGTGTAATAATTTATATATGTCTACATTTTTATCCAAAAATGGCTGATTTATAAATTGGTCAAATGTATCAAATATTAAAGACAGTTCCCTACCAAAATGCAGTAAGTTAGGTGAAAACAATATGGATGAATGTGTTGAACCATTGTAAAGTGATTTATGTATAGCTAGTGAATTTTCAAAAGAATACCCCTCAGAAATTAAAGTGTTAATTGAGTACTTTATAGATTTATTTAGCCTCTCAGAAATAGAGTTACTTTGAGGATGAGCAACAGATGAATGTAAAATTTTTATGCCAAGTTTATCATTAAAAATATTATAAATAGTTGATGTAAACTGTTTGCCTAAATCTGATAATATTACTGATGGTCTACCAAATGTTGTAATGTAATTAAATAAACATTTAACTATTTTTGATGAAGAAGTGTCTTTTAATTGAAATAATTCAATGTGTCGCGAAAAATGGTCAATCACAGTCAAAACTGAATGTCCATCTATAAAAGGACCAACCAAGTCGACACTAATAGTATGCCCTGGATGTGTTGGAGTATAGGTGGGTTGTAGAGGAGCTGGTGGTGTGTTATGATGTTTATTTTGTAAACATAAAGTACACGAAGCAACAAAATTTAAAGTGTCTGTGTACATACCTTTCCAATAATATCTATTTGATAAAAATTCGTATGTTTTTGTCAACCCAAAGTGAGAAAGGTGTGAAATGGTTAAAACTTTAGATTTTAAAGAATGTGGTACAACAATGAGATATGAAAAAGTATTATTATGCAAATTTTGTTTCTTGTACATTAAAACTTTAGAATCTGGATGAATAAAAAAATTATCATTATTTTTTGAAAAACCTTTTCTCAAAATTTGTCTGTAAATAATTGACAATTTTGGATCATTCTTTTGCTCAGATATAAATGTATTATTTGAAATTTCCAAAAGGGGATCTTTATTTTGAGTATTACCAGAAACTAGAAAATTGTTGAATTGATTTTGTTGTACAGACTGAGTAGAAGTGGAAATTTGATTAATTGAATGTGTGTCATCTTGTACGATAGGAAGAGGTTGAGAACTGAATATTAATTCTGGATTTGTTTTTAAATTTTGTTGATTATTTGAGAAGTCTGATCTTGATAAATAATCCGCTAAAACATTTGTAGGGCCAGGAATATGTTCAAATTCAAATGAGTATTCTGACAACTCTAACAGCCATTTAGTAGTTAAATCAGCAGGACTATTTGTTTTTCTATATGTTTTTAAAGGAGCACTGTCAGACAAAATGATAAACTTTCTATTGTATAAGTAATATTTGAAAGCAATTACAGATTTATAAATGGCCATTAATCCAAGTTTGATAGCCGGATATCTTTTTTCAGACGGTTTAAGTGATTTAGAGAAAAAGGCGACAGGTAATAATTGATTGTCAAATTTCTGCATCAAAACTCCTGCAATAGAAATATTTGATGCATCAGTGTTGAGAAAGAAAGTCTTGTTCCAATTCGGTAATCTTACCATAGGTGAATTTAAAAATATATCCTGAAATTTCTTAAAAATATCCTGATGATGTTTATTCCAAACAAATTTTGTTTTCGGTTTAGTCAATTCAATAAGTGGTTGAATTAATTTAGAAAAATTATGAATAAGAGACTTATAAAAGGTTACAACTCCTATAAAGCGTTTTTCTCCTATAAATTGTCTTTTTGTTGTAGGTGTAGGGAAAGAGTTTATTTTAATGATATTTGACTCAATTGGAGAAATTGAATTATTCTCTATGTGAAATCCCAAATAATTTACAGCACTCTTATGAAATGTACATTTACTAGGAGCTAAGGTTAAATTATATTTAATTAAAATCTTAAGCATTCTTTCAAGTTTGACACATGTCTCTTCAAAACTATTTGCACCAAATATTAAATCATCCTGATACGCGTAAATTCCATCTATATTAATTTCATCAATTAAAGAATCCATGAGTGCTTGATACTGAGAACCCGCGTTTTTAAGACCAAAACATAGTCTTTTAAATTTGAAACTGCCAAACATTGATGTGAAAGTAATTTTATCTTGTAAATGTTCCGGTAAATCAATTTGATGATACGCCTGTTGGAAATCAAGACAAGTGAAAAATTTATACGCAGATAGATCAGCTATTATATATTGAATTTTAGGTAACGGATAAGAAGAACCTTGAATAATCGAATTTAACATTCTTAAATCTAACGCGAGGCGAAATTTCTGTTTACCAGATCCATCTTGTTTTTTTTTTACTAATAAAATTGGGCAAGCCCATTCTGAGCAGTTTCGCTCAATAATCCCAGCCTCTACCAATTGGTTAATTTGATCTCTAGCTTCCTGTTGTAAAGCCTGAGGAATGGGAAAGGGCAAAGTCTTAATTGGATAGTCACTTAAAAATTTTAAATCTTGTACTACCTTGTCAGTATGTCCAAGGGGTTTCATATTTTTAGAAAATGCTGCGAAATTACTTAATAAAATTTGTTTCAACTTTGTTGCATGAGCCCCATTGAGATGTTTAACATCAAAGTCCATGGGTGTTAAATCTTGTTCTCTCATTTTTAATACATCACTAGAAGGTTGAATATAATTAATAAATTGTGAATCCTCTGAAATTTCAACATTATCATTTTGTCTTGAACCATAGTCTATAATTTGTTCGATTTCTTTAATTGTACCAATATTTGAATGTTTGTTTACATGCATACTTCTATTAGTGTTATTCTTAACATATAACTGAAATTTTACTCTATCACATTTACTATTGCAATTTTGTTTCTGGGAATGATCAATATTAACTATTGAATCCAAAAAAATTAATTTGGAAGAACTCTTTTTACTCTGAAATAAATAATCACCCGAAGAAACTTTGGGACAATAAACCGTAATAGAAGATTCCTCTTTGGGTTGTAAAATAAGTTTTTGTCCCGTTTTTACTGAAAGTTTCTTACATTGAGTATGCATATTAAGATTTTCTTCATGGTCGGTATATGTGTTTGTTATGGGAATACTCAGATCTTTTATTTTTAACAGAGACTTCTGCATATCTAATATTACATGATATTGTTGAATAAAATCATAACCCAAAATAACCCTAAATGCTGAACCTTCAGGGATATCTACGATGAAGAATTTTTGTGAAAAAAATTGATTTTGAATTTTGAAAGTGGTTTGTATACAAGATGAAAACTGTACATTCGAGTTCACGGTTTTGATTGTCACATGGGAAGATAAATGTTTATATTTCAAACTATGTTTTAATTTATTAAATGTACTTTCAGCTAACAGACTAACAGAACTACCAGTGTCAAGAAGTGTGTTTACCTTTTGTTTATCTAGCAAAATTTTAATAAGAGGTAACTTTGGAGAATTTACATGGACATTAAAAATGTTCTCCCTTTTATCGTTATTTGTTTGAGTACATTTAGAATCAGAAATTTTCAAGATTTGTTGTGTCTGAGACGCAGTAGAGTTCACCAATCTGTCACTAGATAATTTGGGTAGATTAAAGTCATTATCAATGTTCAGAGAAAAATTTTGTGCTGATGCTCTATTCAATTCCTGAGATGTACTTGCATCAGCTAAACTACATCTCTGCGCTCGTTTAAATTATTTGGATTTTTACTATAATTATTTCTGTCATAATTTTTACCCCTAGTCTGATTTCTCTGCCATCTAAAGCACCTAGTAGCAACATGTCCTCTTTTATTGCACAATTGGCAAATAGGAGAAGAATGATACCTGTTCTTATTTTGATTACCCCTGAAATTTTGTTTACCCCTGAAATTTTGATTTCTACTTTTATAATTATGTCTTAATTCACTTTGCCTATTATTGTTTCTTTGCCTTTCTTGCACTGGGGATTCGTGTGTATGATTAACCTCATCAGATTTACTAGCGAAAGACAGATTATTCATTCTATCTGTCAGTTCGACTAACTTTTCAGATAGTGTATTTATGACTGGGTTATTTAAACTCAATTGTAATAATGTTTCATTAGCATTAATATCTTGTAATTTCTGTGCTCGGTTGACCGCCTGTTGATACTCAGAGATTCCCTCTTCTTGAATCTTAACTCTAATATTTGAGGGAATGGTTGAAATAAATTTAGTAAAAATGGAATTTAAAGCATTAGCATCATTAATCTGAGAATATACTACATCGGCTAAAATATTTAGCCTGTGAGAAAAATTTCTAATCGATTCTTGTGGTAAGAGTATTAAATTGTTAAATTCCACAAGAGCCTGAGTACTGCTCATTGGAGCAAAAAAATTTTTGAATTCATCCTTGATAAATTTTAAATCTGTGGATTTATATAATAAAGGAGATTGAGTCATGAACTTTAATGCAGGGCCGGTTAATTTTCCTTTTAAAATTGCCACTGCCTCTTCTGAATTTAATCTATTTAATTTAGCATAAGACTCAATCTGGTCAAAAAAAATTCAAGTAAGGATGAGTCCCCGTCAAAATTTAAAATATTAATATTGATGTTCTTTTTAGTGGCCATCTTAATTATTTATGTTGGGTCAAATAAATACTAATATATCTCAGAAATACTCGAGTAAAAAAAAAAATATAATGTATTAAATTAATGAGCACAAAAATCACGCATCTTTCCTTTTGATGCATACGGCAAATGCATAAGATAAAATACCTTATTAAAAATGTCAAAAAGGATATATATATATATTAAAATATTCGAAAAATAAAATAAATCATAAGGAATTGTAGAAATTTGCAACAGTAATTGTAATAAATCACTTAAAAAATAAATCACAATATGCAAATAAAAGTATTAATCATCATGAAAGAAAAAAAATAAAATATATATAAAATATCTCATCGAAATACTGTGAAACCCATTAAAAATATATATTTCAAAATTGTCCGAGCAAAAAAAATAAATTGCGTTAAGATCTATGAGCACAAAATATTATGCATTTTTCCTTTTGTTACTCACAGAAAATGCAAATGATAAAATAAATCACTTTAAGCTTTATAAGCAAAGAAAAATACCAATTATCATGAAAAACACCAAAACCTATATACATATATACTTATATCACATGAAATACTTTATTAAAAAATAGGAAAAATATATATATATTTCAAAAATTTCAAAAGAATAAGGAAGATTTTTTTTTTTTTTTTTCTTAAAATTTCAATAAAATGTCAAAATAGAATTCTTAAATCAATTATGTTCCAAATATAAATCTATATATCATGTTAAAAATTCTCTTTCCTGCTTCTCTTATAATTATCATTATTATTATTATTATTTCTTCTTAAAAAGAAATCTTAATCTTATACCAAATAACAAGAATCCTTGGTGAGAAAGAAAGCAGAAAAAATTTCACTAACAACTGAAAATTATATATTGTATAACCAACAGTATATATTTATATGAAATATCCAAAATATAAGATAAACTTAACTTACCAATTCTTGGACATAACTTGGTTAAAAAAAAAAAAAAAATATCCTGCAAACAAAAAAATTATCGTTTACTTTATTAATATTTTTCAATTAATTTTATTAATTTGTTCCAAAAAAAGGCTTATTTTTTTTTATTTTCTTTCCTCTCTCTTCCAATTTGCTTGAATATCAAAAAAAAAAAAAAAAAAAAAAAACTTTGCAATCACTGCACTTCACTGAATTTTCGACCGTGAATTGGAAAACAACTATTTCTGATCAAAAACTGATCCTGATCCTCTGAACAAAAACACATGATTCGGAAACTCGAAGTTGTCGATTCTGTAGAGGTGCAGGTGTCGAACGGAAAAAAATTTTCTGAGTAAACTGTGTAGATGATTCTCATGCGTCCTTGGCGATATAGATGAAGAAAAACCCTTGACCAGTCCAATTTCAGGCCTCACTCATAGCCGCTAAGTTCCATCTGAAGAGTTGAATGATCAATACACCCATATCCGAAGAGAGCTTTCACTTGAAGTTGCACACAGGAAAAATGTTTCATGATCACTGATATTTTCGGGCTACGCTTACAGCCACTGATTCAAGCAAGCATTTGTTCGTAACCACAAGCAAGTTCAATGCGCGTAAAAAGGAGATTCATGCACCAAAATTTAGAGTCAATATTTTCCCTGTCCATGACTCTTAAAAAGGTCCTTTTGGGCATGAAAATCTTAATAAAATGTTCGATGCATTCCTTTCCTTCCTCTCCCCCGCATCACCAAAGTCCGGAGAGAACCTGGAGGCACCATAAATATATAACGGCGTTTTTCCGTCACCGCAATACCTCGGTCCATAGCTGTACGGCCGTGTAGAAGTACACAAAAAAAACTGTAGATAGCAATTTTTCTTTTTCAGAAGAAGTAATCAGGCAGAATAAGATTAACTTGCATTTTATTAAAAAAATCACAAAAAGAATTCCTCTTCAAGCATGAAGTACATCTTTTTTTGAAGCACAGTCTCCCACGAAAATTGAGACGGGGGGAGAGGAGGACACCACAGAAAAACGGCTTACTGTATCAACGTCAAAATCGCAAAAG
The DNA here is from genome assembly GCA_963930645.1 of Salticus scenicus. Classification (NCBI taxonomy): domain Eukaryota; kingdom Metazoa; phylum Arthropoda; class Arachnida; order Araneae; family Salticidae; genus Salticus; species Salticus scenicus. The sequence goes on along the minus strand of OZ005648.1, from coordinate 146,519,244 downwards.
CTCCACTAAATCTGTCAGCTTCCTAGAAGTTAAATTGCAACCCCAAAGATTGGCATCGTTAAAATGCAGCCAAAAGAATGCCAAACTGTTTCTTTGTTCTTCTAACATATTCATACTAAATTTTGAATATAAAAAGTTCGTTACAAATATTAAATCGATTTGACATTGAGAAGCCATGCCAAATGACCTTCAACTCTCAATGAACAAAGACGGCGACGCTTAGACTATCAAACAACATTATAAATCTATTTTTAGAATTATAATGACCCTCTTGAAATAATAATAGGTTTTAACATAAACAAACAAGGGTAATAAACATGAAATCAAATGATTATTTTATTTTATTAATAGCTGTATATGCTAGAAATATGTTGATAACGGCTTTCTAAATTACCCTCTGAAAATAAATAATTATGGCTAAATTGATTTAATCCATCCGGGAAAATGTATAAACATACTATTTTTCAAAAACCCTGATATAAAAATTGCTTATTTTATTCCTAGATCAATGTGTTTGTAATGATAGAAGAACAAAGAAATGAAAATTTTGATTTAAAAATAAAACGGGAAATTCTCTATAATTAATTAATTGAATTAGATAAATTTAAAAAGATTTATTTTATATAATCTATATTAATCCCTCCTTTTTGTTATATATTAAATTTGGATAAATAAATAAGCTTTTAAAGGACATATGTGTGAGAACACTCACACAAGCATATACTGTTTTGTGGCTTAGATTTATATTTAAAAAAAAGTTGTTTTAATTCACGTAATTTAGCTGGTTAACGCACACTAAAGTAGAAAATGAAACATTGAAATTAAACAATTGCAGGCTAATTTTCGTACATTAAAATGATATTTATAATAATACAAAATTACTTTACTGAAATTTTAATTAAATAGTAAAAATATTTACTCCTGTTTTATAAATGTTTAAACATTATACCGCAAATATTGAAAATTGATTGTAAAAAATAAAGATGGATGGTTGGGTTTTACGTCGCACTAGTGCTGCGCAGATGGGTAATTGGCGACGGTCTGGGACACACCCCTAGAGGTGGTCCGGAGACATGCCATCACAATTTTGATCCTCCACGGAAGGGATGGCTCTCCCGCTTCGGTGACCCCCCAGAGGTAAAATTTTTGATGGGAACATGGAGGACATTGCGGCCACGAATTTTACGTGCACCAGCCACCATTAGTGTACACGACGGTCTTTGGCCGGCTCGAGTACCGAACCCGCAATCTTCCAATTACGAGGCCGGCGCCCTTCCGACTGGGCTACCGCGGCCCTGTAAAAAGTAAAGAAAAAGTATTGCTCACTTTTAATATCTAATATTTTTATAAATAATTAAAAAACCTTTGGTGAAATTTTAGAAATGAAACTGGTAGACGTTATGAAATAGATGTTCAGGATGCATCATCTCTAAGTTTAGATTAAAATTGGTGATCTGCCTGAATCTGAAATATTTTCCATCATCCCCATTCTAGATTTTATAGGTGTTTATTGATGACATCATCTGTGTTTGAACTAACTAGCGTTATCAGATAGGTACTAGAATACATTTTCTATGCGTGATCATTGGTTTTGAAAGCATATTAAACTCTTATGATGCAATATATTTTACTAAATCTTCTCTGACAGGGATTATTCTTAACGACTTTACTGAGAATGTAAGATCACTACCAACTTTTGACAAATGAGGAAAAGGAAATGCTACTTTTAATTCACTATGTAATGAAGGATAGAAATTAAATTCATCAATTTATACCCTTAATTTTTTTTAATATCATAGCTGCCAACCGTTATTTACTCAATTCTTTCTTCGCTTTTATACATCAGTATTTCTTTAAAAAAAAATTCGAAAATTTTCCATTGACGAATTTTGAAATCGAAGTTTCTCGAAAGTTTCTTGCTAAGTTATTAACTTAAGCAATTGCGATAACTATTCTAAGTTATCACAAAAATTTAAAAAATAAAATAAAATAAAAATAAAATAAAGTCGCCAATAGGTTCCCATACTAAAGCTGTGCCGTTTAGTTCCATCATATATTTTAAATGACGATCATCCAAAATCGCAAAACTAAATTTGACTTCATATTATACATTTCAATTATACATATTGTATAATTCAATCGGTCTTAAAATGGCAGCAATATGAAGTAAAATTTATTATTACGATATTGAATGATCGCTATTGAAAATATGTGATGCAACTAAACGGCACAGCTTTAGTTTGGAATCCATTGGTGATTTTAAATAATTTTTGCCATTTTGGCAATGAATTGAAATGGTTATCGCAATTGCGTAAGCAAGTAACTTGGTGAAAAACATCTGGGCCATTTCAATTTCAAAATTCGCCAAAGGAAATTTTTCGATAATTTTAAAAAGAAATAATGGTGTGAAAATAAATAAATGAATAAATAAATAAAGGTTGGCAGCTATGATATAAAAAAAATAATAATGGTATAAACTGATGAATTTAATCTCTATCCTTAATTAATTAGTGAATCAAAAGTAGCATTTCATTTTCCTCATTTGTCAAAAATTGATAGTAATCCTATATTACTGTTCGGACAGACCTAGTAATACATATTGCATCATAAGAGTATAATATGCTTTCAAAATTGATGACCACGCATAGAAAATCTATTCTAATATCTATATGATAAAATTAGTCAGTTCAAACAGATGATGCCATCAACAATCATCTATAAAATCCAAAATGGGATGATGCAACATAGTTCAGATTCTTGCAGATCACAAATTTTAATCTAAAATTAGAGATGATGCAACCTGACTATCTATTTTCTAATGCTTTTCATTTTTATTTATAAAATTTTAGCAAAATATTTTTTAATTATTTATATTAGAAAAAAAAAAAAAAAAAAAAAAAAAAAAAATTAAAAGTGAGCAATACTTTTTCTTTATTTTTTACAATCCATTTTCAATATTTATGGAATAAGGTTTAAATATTTAAAAATAGGAGTAACATTTTTACTATTTAATCTTAATTTCATTAAAGTAATTTTGTATTGTTATAAAGCTCATTTTAATGTAAAAAAGAAAGTCTGCAATTATTTATTTCCAATGTTTCATTTTCTACTTTAGTGTGTGTTAACCAGACAAATTACGTGAATTAAAACATCTATATATGTATATATATATATTTACAAATCTAAACCACAAAACAATGCATACAGTACACGTGTAGTAATTTGATAGAATAGGAAATTGACAAAGTTTTTTTTTCTTAATTTCATCCCCTTTTAGTTTATGGGGATCTGAAAATAGCCTTTTTGTGAATTTTCTGACATTTCAGGTATAATTGTAAACGTTAAAGAATAAATACTACACAATTACAATTACATTTTCTCATTAGTGTGATTCCAGAGATTAATTTGTATGATATTTTTTTTTGTGGTTTGGTTTCCTAAAAGAGTTATTCACTATAGAAATTGAAAAATAAAATAAAATAAAATAAAAATATATTTGACCTTGAAATTTGACCTATTGTAATTAGTTTAGTTATTAAGTTACAGCAGTATAATAAAGCATGTGGCACTATTACCTTACTTACTTTGATACTAATATTTAAAATCAGAACTCATAAATTTAATCCAAAGAAATTTGTTTCAAAATATAAAGATCTAATAATTTCATTTTTGACCAGGAGAACGGCTTTTAGTGACCTGTATTAAATTCCAGGTTAATAGTAGAGAAAATATAGAAGTGTTTTGAACATTTCTCATATGTGCCTATAAGGGACATAAGTATCAAAATAAATCGAAACAGTCGAGCAACACACTTCCTTGAATTTATATAGTAGGACCCTATTCTGAAAACAATACAATGTTAATAATAGGATAAACGGTGAAGAATCTGTATTTTACTTATTTCTATTACATGAAATAACATATTGAATTTTGCATAATCTGAGGTTAAATTTTTCCCTTTCCTTTCTATTCTTTATTTTTAATGCACAAGTTTTGTTAACGAAAATTAAGATTAAATAGGATAATTTTTTTTCTAAAACTTTTAACTAGAAAATAATCAGTGAACTAATTTAAATTCGAAACTGTCGAGAATAATTGAAACTCGAGTTTTGATCGATGTCAATAAAGTTTTTTGTGATATTCGTAATTTTCAGATTTAGATATTAATAAGTGATATAAAATGGTATGAATTAATGTATATATATTGACTATCGAAGTGGACACTGCCTGCTAGTATACACACACACATATATATTCAATTATTCTCCTTTATATCCATATAACGGGAAACTGCTATGATCTCCCTAATCCTCAAATGTTTTGAACTCCCCATTCAAGTTACAGCTATAGGACAATTTACTCTTTAAAATCACGAAACAAATTTTCGGAAGATTTATAGCTACAAATTAATTACCACTGTGCAGAACACAACATAATGATGCCTAATCCAAGATCATACATGAGAGGGTAAGGTCTCGGTCACAGGTTGCTCTTATCAGGGCAGGTAGTTAAAGTTTTCCGTGGATTTCACTAAACTGTCAAAATATAGCCAAAAACAATTTAAAAGACCCGCACTAACGATATCTCACTTATGCTTAGGTTCCTTATGTAGGGAATTAGCATTAATTCAAAGCACCAACACATGATGCCTGAACGATTTGCTTTTCTAAAAAGACATTTCTGTTTCACCTCAGGTGTACAGAGTTCGTAAGATATTATCGCAAGTAAATTTTGGAAAAAAGAAATTACTGCAGAAAATTTCCGGGCTATTGAAAAAGCGACTGATAAAGTTTGGAATTCAAGCTAAACTTATAAACGTATCAAGTGTAACTTCTCCCTCCTTCCACGCACTTTAGATTAAATAATTTTACAGCTATATGAAGGATAAGGACTTTTACGTCAATAGTGAAAACTTATTTTCCCAAAAATATTTCGCTTTATTAAGTATTCTAAAATGATCTGAAACCAGCTCTCTATTTAACACTTTCGCGATCGCTAACGTGAATTTACGCCATTTAAAAATCTGTAACTCCGCCAGTAGGCATTTCTTTCGGTTACATAGGTTTCAGTATTTCTTAACAATGTACCCAATCTTCACATTTGTCCAATCAATGCACTATGGATACAAATACTTTGATTAGAAAGAGTATGATTGTAACGAAGATTCATTTATATTATAAATTTGAATACAGAAATCAATAATTTAAACTAATGTAATGTAAAAGGATAACGGGCAAGGACGGAGCTTACTCTCAAAAAGACAAAAACATGCAGTCGCGAAAGTATTAATTTATATATCAACTAGCAGGCTACGCCCGCTTCGCTGGCCACTAATTTTAAATGAATCACTATAATTAATGAATTCTCAAAATCGCATTAATTTTTATCATGTGATAAAAAAAAAAAAAAAAAAAAAAAAAGAGAGAAAAGAAAATTCTGAACGGGAAAAATGTAGTACGGGGTCCCCCACTGCCTTCGACAGCGCAGGTAATTGTGCGCTGCAGGCATGCATTTTTCTTCGACACTATTAATGAATCATTACATTATCGTAAGGGAAAAACAAATAATATATAAAATATATATAAAATACAAAAAAAAAAGTATCTTCTCATCGGTGAAATAATCGGTTCGCCTCCCCCTCCTCCTGCCTGCGACGCGCGTGTTCCTGCGCCCGCCGTAATATCCGCAACCGTTTTCTCGGGTCTTTAAACCTAATAATACTAATTTTCGACGTTCTATCTGAATTTCTTTGTTTTGTCCCTGCGCCCGCCCCCTTCCCGCCCCTCGTAGTAATTCTACAGTTTTGAATATATCCGCAATCCATTTATCGGGCCTTAAAACCTAATAATACTAATTTTAAAAGTTCTAACACTTATTTCTATATTTTTGCTCCTTCGTCTATCCTGATAATTTTTCCCATTCGAAAAATAGCTGCTTTCGATTTGTAGGTCCCAAAAACCTATACGAGCCAATTTTGAACGGTATAACTCAGTTTTTATTGTTTTCCCCCTTCGCCCTCTCCTTCCTGGCTCTCAAAAATTTTACAAATTCGAAAATATCTGCATTCGATTTGCAAATATCAAACTCCAAGTACCAATTTTAAACGATCTAACTCTATTTTTATTTTTATTTATTTATTTTTACCACTCCGCACTTACTTTTCTTACCACTCCGCCTTCCTTCCAATAACTTTACACTTTCGAAAACATTCCCATTCGACTTACAGGCCTCTAAAACCTATCTGTACCAATTTTGAACGGTCTAACTGTATTTCTTTATATTTCTTTATTTCTTTTCTTTTCTTTTACTTTTATTTATTTATTTTTATTTATTTATTTTATTTTATTTTATTTTATTTTATTTTTTTTTTGGGGGGGGGGAACCCTCTTCCCGCCACCTGGGACGAATTTCCAAAATTCCAGAAATTCGTTTTTAGATGTTTGGATTATCTATATTTTAGAGCAAAAATAGCACATCTCTCTTTTTTTTTTTTGTGTATGTGTGTGTTTGATATGTATAGTAGGGTGGTTCGAAAAAAACTTTTTTTTAAATTTCAGATCGCTATAGTGCACAAAAGTTGCCATTTGTATAGACATGAAAAAAGCACTAATTATTATTTTTTTATTAATTTGTCTTTCCGGTGGATATGGTGAATGCCATGGAAGTTAGCAAAAAAATGTGAAAAACCTTAATTTTTCATAATTTTTTTAAGCAAGCCAGATGTTTTTAATTGCGTTCCTATACCATGAATTAACTACTAAAAGTATATAAAATCAATATATATGCACTTTTTATACATTTGTTTCATATCTTCTGGTCGCGCAACATAGTACAAAATGAGTAAAATTAGTAGTTTTTGCAAAATTTCAAAGTTTGACTGTTTAGAACATTTTAATCATATGAATTTTAGAGATGCTATAGTTTAATTCTATTACAATGATATATTTAAAATCCAAGCATATAAGATAAACGGGGCTATAAGATAGGCGTGGCATACGTGACGAATGCCAGCGATGCGCGCGCAGTGCAGCCAGTCGCAGCCATTATCGTTTCCCGCTATTTTCTTCAGTCTGCTCATGCCGCTAGCTCTAGTCAGTACTAGACTGTGTTGTGCTTAAGTCCGTATTATACTTTTGCGTTCAGTGTTTGTACTTGAATACGACAGCTACTCTAGAAAAAGATACACTCTTGTTGTTTATTGCCACAGCTAGGTTGAATCTCTGTTGAAAGAAGCAGCGAAGGACATTTTCATGAGTAGGAAGCTTGTTGTGCAACAAGTCGAATGGGTGGCCAAAAATAGGGCACTCAAAATCTTTTGTAGTTATTGTACCTATGCCAACTTTCATTGGTACATCCATTGTATCAATAACTGTCGTATTCAAGTACAAACACTGAACGCAAAAGTATAATACGGACTTAAGCACAACACGATCTAGTACTGACTAGAGCTAGCGGCATGAGCAGACTGAAGAAAATAGCGGGAAACGATAATAGCTGCGACTGGCTGCACTGCGCGCGCATCGCTGGCATTCGTCATGTACGCCACGCCTATCTTATAGCCACGTTTATCTTATATGCTTGGATTTTAAATATATCATTGTAATAGAATTAAACTATAGCATCTCTAAAAGTCATATGATTAAAATGTTCTAAACAGTCAAACTTTGAAATTTTGCAAAAACTACTAATTTTACTCATTTTGTACTATGTTGCGCGACCGCAAGATATGAAACAAATGTATAAAAAGTGCATATATATTGATTTTACATACTTTTAGTAGTTAATGCATGGTATATTAACGCAATGAAAACCATCTGGCTTGCTTAAAAAAATTATGAAAAATTAAGGTTTTTCACATTTTTTTTGCTAACTTCGATGGCATTGCGCGACCGGAAGACAAATTAATAAAAAAATAATAATTAGTGCTTTTTTCATGTCTATACAAATGACAACTTTTTTGCACTATAGGGTTCTGAAATTAAAAAATTTTTTTTTCGAACCACCCTAATGTATAGGATTATTTGAGCTCACATTTTGCCCCCACTCCCCTTTAGGGGCTAAATTTCTAAAATTCCTGAAATTTGTTTTTAGGTATGTATATAAGATATGTTTTAGATCAAAAATTTCCCGTATATCTGTTTTTTTTGTTTGAGATATATGGGATTATGTGAAATCACGTTTTGCGCATGTTAAATCACGTTTTGGTCCCTTTCGAGACCGATTTTCTAAAATTCCAGAAATTTGTCTTTAGATATTTGTGTTAGCTATATTTTAAAGCAAACAATTTACGGATATATATACATATATATGTATATATATGTATATATATATATATATATATATATATATATATATATATATATATATATATATATTCATCTTTCTTTCATTTGCTGAGTATTGTAAAGGAATTAAATTATTCATTATATATATATATATATATATATATATATATATATATATATATAATTTTTTATTTTTTTGAGAATTGGAGGATTTTTTGAACCCTCCTTCCCTCCCTTGGAGGACAAGTTTTAAAATATCCCTTCTTAGTGGATATCTACGTAATAAAAGGAACATTGTCACAAAATTTCATGCTTCTAGGTCCAGGGTTTTGGGCTGGGCGATGATGAATCTCTCACTCCCTCACTCACGCACTCAATCAGGACAAACGATTTTATATATATATATGATATACCCCAATTACTCCAAACCTCTCGGGTTGTTAATTGCAGACAATGTCTGTATTCACAATTCTAACTGCAACATAAAATACAGAGATTTGGCAATCACTCACAGTTTCCAAAATTTTCTTGTTTATTGTCGAAATAGAGAATTTCGCTTAATTTCGCAAAACTGAAGCCATAGTATTTTTACATGGTATGACAGATGATGCTATAGATAAATTTTATTTTATTTTATTTATTTATTTATTGAAACACACTTCTGTGGTATAATCACTGGAAAAGCATTCATTTTTCACATTGATCCCATACCTAATACGCCTCGAGCTTCTAAAATTAAATTAATGTTGCAATTTATGTAAGACAGCAGTTTATATATTTAAAATTAAATGCTTCTCAATGCTTCTAGTTATGTCCCTATCACACATACAAAAATAAAGTATGATCATATGTAACTGAACAACATTGGAAGTTATACTAATTAGAGCTCAAATTGCCACTATTCAGCAAACACTTGATATTCCATGATATAATTGAGAATTTCAGATTTTTAATGAAATTTCAGCTCTATAGTTTATACGACATCTTAAAATTAATTTATATTTAGCATTATATTGCATTTACTTTAGACGGAACATTAAGTAGCACGTTTGCAGATATGAGTAACGTCATATTTTAGTATACTGGCTCTTAAAAATATAAAATATTATTCATTATCCCTAATCTTCCTACAAGCATTTCAAAATACTATATTTAAACTTAAAAACGTTTTTACACTATTCACACACTCATACTTGCCAACATCCTAATGAATATTCCGTAGTGTTGTTAGTCTCGCTCTTTTTCCCACACCAGTAAATTTTTAGAGTAATATTCTCGAAATGCAATTTTGATGAAATAAGATGAAAAATACTCTAAAAAGATACTGGTGTGAAAGAGAAGGTGGGGCTAACAATACTACGGATTATTAATTAGTATGTTGGCAAGTATACACACTCATAGCTGCCAATATTTTAATTTATTCCGGAGAACTTTTAGCCCCGCCTTTATTTCGCACCACTTTATTTGTAGAAAAATTTTCTCCAATATAAATCTTTGATAAAATAAGACAAAATTACTTTTAAAAAATAAGTGTTACGAAATAAAGGTGGGGCTAAAAATAGTAAATTAAAATATTGGAAGCTATGCACACTATACAATTAATTAGCTTTATAGTGTCTAGAGAAGTTTTTAAGTTTAAATATAGATTGTACACCAGTTCCTTAATTTGGTATTGCTTTTTTATATTCAAACTCCGTAATTTTTTTTTAAGTTAATTATATTATTTCCCCTATTCCTTAATTCCATTAGAAACACTGTTATTTTATTTTATTAAATGGTACATTTTTTTCAACTAATGTTAGTCAATCCTCATCTTAATTTTCGTACCCATTAGCATTTCATTTTATTATATACAGTAAAATTGGTGGAATTAAACGCAGGTGCCGTCAGGTTTCAATATCTCAGGAAGCCAAATCTTATGATAAAAGAGGAGAAAAAAAATTATATAAAAAATAATAGTATAATTTCAAAAAATATATTTTTACAAGAAATTCTTTTGAAAATAATCATTAAAAAAAAAAAAAAAAAAAAAAAAAAAAAAAAAAAAAAAAACAATATTTGTTCACTTTCTTTCTCCATATTATTCTTTATATATATGTGTGTGTGTGCGTGTGTGTGTAAAGAGTAACATACACCTAAAAACATTTTTAAATAATATTTCTCCATTTTCTAAATTTATGTCAACTCAATTTCAGCACATATCTTAAAAGCTAAATGCATTAACGTTTTTGCTTTCTTAGGAAAAAAAAAAAAAAAAAAAAAAAAGGCTACAAGAAAATGTTTTACCGTGAGCATCATTTAAAAATATAAATAATGCTCTCGTTACTAAAAGTAAATGACTAAAAGGCAATATTAGCAATTAAAAAAATTTGCATAAGAATAACATGCTGATTTGCATTAAAAAATGCTTTATTTAAATTCACCATGAAAATAATCATAAAGTAATATTGCATACAATAATGATATGCAAAATTCAGAACGTATTTCAAACAAATTAAAACATTTTTTACTTTCTCTTACCGATATATATGACAGAGAAAGCATTATCTTTAGATTAAATTCTAAAAATTTAGCTTTTGTTATATTTACACATTTTGAGATACCCTGAATCCGAAAAACAGGTTTTTAGCGGTAGATCTCTGTGTGTGTGTGAGTGTGGGTCTGTGTGTGTGCCTGCGTGTCTGTGTGTATTTTATCAGCATGTTTCAAGAACAAATAGCAGCAGGAAGTCTAAACTCGATATTCTAAATCTGCATCACATAGGGATGCTAAACTAAACTTTTTGTTGAGATCAAGCAAATGGTTCATGTACAGGGACATCCAAGAGAATTCAAATAAATTACGACTATATGTGAAATTGCAGGTAAGTAGAGTTTAGAATCTATAGGCTGCTTTAAACAAAATGAAATACATATATATTTTTTGTATGCATAAAAGTATTATTTATGTAGAGTATTGTACGAAAATAATTCACAGTTCATTTACAGGACTACACAAAATAACTAGAACATAGTTGGACAATACTTGGAATTTCATGAAAGTGAATTTCAGGTTGTGATATGTGTAATTATTATAGGATTTTCTTTAAGTACCGAATGTGTTTTAAAAAATATTACTTACAAAATTTGAATAAACACCACAAAATGCAATAAACTCGCAACAATTGTTTCGGGTCGAAAAAACACACGACCCTTCATCAGGCGAATAAAGTAAGCACGAGTGCTGCAGTCAAAGCGGCAATGCGAGTTTATTGCATTTCATGGTTTTTATTTAAAGTTTGTAAGTACTATTTTTTACAACGCCAGTTTTGTGGTGCTTTTTTATTAAATACCGAATGTGTTGTGTACATAATTTTTAGACGATATACAGAACTGTCAGTAGTTAAGCGAAAACATTCTTTTTTATTGAATGTAATCAGTCAATGGGCTTTACTATGTTTTACCATGTCCAGAAACAAAGCTCAGGAATTGTAATTAATTCTTCATACACATACGGTAAATAAAGTATTTTTAAACTAAATATTCATTGCTTACTTTATTATTATTATTATTATTATTTTGCATATATTATACTTTTTGAGGTTTCCTGAATAACGAAGTAAAGCTTTTAACAATAGATCTTTGTCTCTGACTCTTATCAGAGTACCTTAAAATCAAATAAATTTAAGCATTGCAAATAATGTTTATGAAGTTAAAATAAGTCTATTACATGAAAAATTTGATTATGATTGATAAGTGTGAAGGAACGATGAGGGTGAAAGTAGTCTGAATAATTTGAAGTGAACATTTAAATTTGATTACAAATTTCAATTCTATATAAATGTTGGTTCAATAATGAAACGGGGGTTGAGGGGATGGCAACTCCTTTCAAACAGAATTATTTATCAAAGAAAGTTCAGGGATGAAACACGAGTGCAGTATTCACACCGGTATTTGTTTAAGAAATTTCTCTATCTATAATATCGTTGATTTAAAAAGTAGAAAATTTTGTTATCTTGATAGTAGTATGTGTTTTACGCCCATGTTCCATCCCTCAAAGTTGTTCCGAAGCCTAATTTGAATTGTTTTAAACGTAGGGTATATATAACTGTTCTCATCAACTTAACCCTTAATCTCAAATCTATGTTCGTAGCATAAAATTTCAGGGTAAGAGAAAGTCGTGTTTCTGCCACACTACATTAGTTTTATACTTTTCTTACAATATGAAAAGTTGTAAATTTTAAAATTTTTTCTTTAAGATAATAATAATAATAATAAATATCATTGGAATATTTCATTTTTATTTGAATAACAGAAAGATAAAAATTTAACGATAATATTTTACAGTATTTAATTAACCAACCTAATCCAGTTTACGACATTATTTAAAACATTTGTCCCAAATGATATTGCTAACAGCTTGTTTCATTTTAAAATTTAAAAATAAATTTAAATATTTTAAAATGGCCGCTAGTTTATTTTCCTGGATAGGATACAAATAAATTTGATACCTGCGAAAAAATTCATAATTTTAAATTAAATTCAGGAGATTCCACCTCGTAACAAGCCTTTCTCTGCAGAAGATGTGCGACATCAGTCATATGTATACCTGCCCACGTAGCACCTTCTGGCTACCTGAAGATTTTAATAAAAATTTTTATTTTACGTAAGCAGTGGAAACTGTTACCAAAGCCTTCTAAACTAGATGCCTTCTGTGAGCGCAGAAGTCCTATGTTAGACGGAGAAATTATTTTTCTTTCTTTCTTTCTTTTCTTGGGCTAGCGATTCTGTAAGAATATTGAAGGAATGTGTTAATCATTTATCCAAGTCGGCACCAATAAGGAATATACTAAATTGTTATTTATTTATTTGTATTACCGGCACTTGAGCGACTTTATTATTAAATATATAGAGATATTTTTACTATAACTGAACACCAGATAATAAGCACACATTTTCGGAAGTCATCGTCTTATGTGAAAATGCCTTGCTATATAATCTAAGTACTTCTTTGTTGTTGTGAAATCAAAATCGTACATAAAAAAAAAAAAATAAATAAATAAATAAAAAAATAAATAAAATGCATTTGAACGATTTTACTGAACATTCATCCCACAAATCTAAAAAAAAAAAAAAAAAAAAAAAAAAAAATCTTTTTTTTGAGAATTAATAAACATTGTGTGCAGCGTTCCCAACTTTTATAATTTATTCAGGAGCATTTTTAGCCCCGCCTTCTTTTCGCACCAGAAATTTTGCAGATTATTTCTCTTTAATATGTGACAACGACTAAATAATAAGAAAATCATTTTTCAAAATTTCCGGTATGAAAAAGAAGCGGGGTTAAAAATGCTCGTGAATAAAATATAAACGTTGGGAACCCTGACTGTGTGTACAGTGGTTAGTGGGAACCGCCCCATCATTATTTTACTTTTATTTATTTATTAATATTCACATAGAACAAAATTATTGGTGATTATTGAATAAAACAGTCCCTAAATTTGGCAATACTGCATGCCACGTTTTTGTAAGGGTAAATATTTTCTGCTTTTATAGTTTTTTGAACTAGACAGATAAATCTAGTTTTTCAATTTCCCCAACTTTAGACCGATTTTATTAGAAACTGTTAATCAGTCATGATTAATGATCGTAAATGTAAAATTCAAAACTCTTCTCAAACCCTTAAGAAATAGGTATTTTTAAAAAATAAATATTTATCTAACTTCTCCTTCTTCTTTTTTTATTTTTTCAGACTTTAATTTTTCTTTCCTTCCGAAGAGAAATGGTGATTTATGTTTGCTTTTCTCAACTCAAGAGGTAAATATTTGCTTAGTAAATGATGTGTTTTGTTATTTAATATAAATTAAAAATGAATGGGTAGGTATTTAAAAACATTAAAAGTGGCATATATAAAAATAAGTAAATAAATAAATAGATTTGGGATATTGGAAAGCCAAATTACTTTCCTGCACTCAAGAAATAAATATTTACCAGAAAACTAATGAGTTTGTTATTTAATATAATTAAAACTAAGAGGAGTAAGATGGGAGCTGGCACTGAATTTTTTTACACATGTTAGTTAGTTGGGTTTCACACTAGTACTGCATTATGTGTATTTTTTTAGATGGGGCTAAGGCATAGAAAAACAGTTTTTGAATAATCTTGCGGATGAAAAATTTTCTGTACCTACTTTCGAAATTTAAAATTGAGGTTAGAAACATGAATTTAAAAAATTAAGAGGCGTATATTTAAAAATAAATAAATAAATAGATCTATGGCCTCGCTATGGGGGTACGTTACTCATCTTTTTTTAGGGTTTGTAGGCCCTAATAGCGCATCTTCTTCTCAAGACATACTATTATTATTATTATTTGTTGAAACTAATCTACAACAAATATATTATAGAATAAAAGTTCTGAGAAAAAAAAAAAAAAAAATGTATATTTTTATAAATTAATCAAAAGGTGGAAAAAATACATCTTTGTTTGCTTGTAATTACTAAAATCACATTACACAAAATATTGTGTAATAAATAATTTCCATCACTGCATTTATTTTTTTAAAATATTTTAGTTTGTAAACTTATAATAAGGATTTATTTATTTATTTATTTATTTATTTATATATTTTTTTTTTGTACAAAATTTAGGGAATTGAAATCAAAGAAATTTTCTGCGAAATAGAGAAATTTTCAGTATGGGCACATGTAATTATCCCGGAGTTACTTAATACAATTTTTATAGTTCAGAATGTTTTTGTTATTTTTACTTTACATAGAATACTTCTATAAGTTTATTCAAAAATATTGTTGAAGACAAATATTTAAATAGACCGTTTCGTAACAGTTTTTACATTTTGTTTACAAAACACAATAAGTTGTTTATTAGTTTTAAGTACAATCAACATAACTATTCAAATTTGATGGACAGTAAATGAGACAAGAGATGATTCGCATTAAGTGAAAAATGTATAACTAATGAATATCATATTGTTCATAGCTTTCAATATTTACATTTTTAAATAAGGTTTATTAAGATCAATTGTTTGACTCCGGACCGATAAAGAAGGGAGTTTTAAGTTTAAAGCCTTTGTTTATCTGCCTGCCTGTGTGTGTTTGCGTGCGTATGTATGTGGTAATGTAGCATCCAATGAATCAATCACCGTGAACATCGCGATGGCTCTTATCTGTGCCTTATGACAATCCGTTTGGCAGATGTTTTAAAATTTATTAAAATGTGATTATTTTTCTTCAATTTGTCATTTGTCGATCATTCAAGTTCCTATTTATGTTAAATGACAAATTGAATTAACGAAAATTTTGTAGTAATTTTATGTTCTCAGATGGAAAAAAAAAAAAAAAAAAAAAAAGCTAATGTCAATTAAAAATTAGAGATTTTAAAGGAAAAAATATTTAATAAAATTCAAATCCAGTCCTAAGTAGGTTTGGGCGATACATTGCGAAACATCGATTTAAAGCATGCAATTTGAAACCGATAACGAAATCATTCAGTTGGCGATATATCGCAGCCGTCAGGATTATTAGGAACTTAGTTGTTAATGTACTGCGAGAGACCATATCGGTTTCCTTGAGCCCAACTTTTCAACCCGTGATAACCAGTAATGGTTGACACGAAGGAGAGTATCTCATCTGAAATCGCTGCTCACGGCTACGATCTGAATATTCGTTACCGCCTTTTATGATCATGATCTTGCTTTATTGGGAATCGATTATCAGCTGAACAATAACGCATGCGTGATGTCAAACACTGATGACTGATATGACTGAGACACTGCGTGATATTCATCCGATCTATTATGAATTTATTTTGTTTACTCTATTTATAACTTCAAATTTTACTAATATATCCTTTTATCTACTGATTTCTAAATAATTACTAAATTTAAATCCATTGATTTTCTTCCTTAATGAAAAGATTTAAATTACGAAACAGATTTTACTTTGTTACCAAAAAGAATTACCATTTGTTGATCGTGTAGTATTTTTAATCCCAACAAACAAAAATTAAAGTCGCGTTGTGTTCTCAAAAACTTTAATTTTTAATCAAAGAAAAATTAAATTGAATTATAGTTAACCAGCATTACGTTTAGTAAATATCCTAGGTTCGAATGTGGGTATAAACTACCCGTAGACAGGAGTATCAAATTAGATTTAATTTTTAAATAAACCAGGAATTACACTTCATAAAAAAAAAAAAAAAGTTAGATTTTTAAAATACAAAATTTTAATGAAATCTAGTATGATTGAATTACAGAACTTATAATGAGGTATATTTTAGTTTTTTTTTTTTTTCTAATTACAGAGTATACCAACAATCACTATTTTCACTAGTCCTGAACAATACACATAACAGTAATTACCATAATAATTGATATACCAGTTTAGTAAACCTTCTGCTGTGTGTAACCAAAGCCTATAGCACTGTTTCAACGGCCGCGTTGAACGTCTTGTCAGGGATCCCTCCCCTGTACTTGAGTGCTGAGTCAGAGAAGGCGTACGTGGGCCTTTCGAAGTGGGGAAGAAGCGTAGAGGGTACCAATCTCGAACCGGAAACGGTAGAGAATTGGACTTATAATCTGAGACGACATGACCTCTGGAGGCTCCAAAGGACATGGGATTTAAAGGCAGAGACACCGTATAGTTTTTATACGGATGGCTCGAAATCCGAGGACGTCAGAGTGGTCTGTGCGTATCTCGGGCTGACCGGGGGTCAAGTCGTTGCGGAAGGCCAGTTCCGGCTCACAGATCACAGCACCGTGTTTGCGGCCGAGGTCCTAGCGTTCAAGGAAGCAACAGCGGAAGCTGTGAGATTGGGCATCAGCGAGATGGATGTCTACTCTGACTCCAGATCAGCGCAAGCGCTTCACGGACTTGTGCCAAAACACAAGTTAGTGGCTGAAATTAAGGACTTGATTAAACAAACAGAGGTCAAAGTCTTCATGCACTGGATCAAAGCACATGTAGGTCATCTCTACAACGAGATGGCTGATGCTTCTGCTAAGACCGCTGTCTGGAGAGATAGTGTGGATGTAGAGGTGAAGCTTAGCAAGCCTCAAATCCGGAGACTAGTCAAAAGCAGAACATTAGCTGCATGGAAAGAGCTATGGGATAAATCCTCTGTGGGACGATCCACGTATGAAGTCTTTCCGAAGGTCGGCACGAAACGAATTCAGGGTGACTTCTTTGTTAATCAAGTGCTGACGGGACACGGCTCATTTGGACCACACCAACACCGCTTCTTTAAGAAGAACCCTGCATGCTTCTGCGGGGCAAGCGCGAGCTCAATCAGACATGTTCTGTATGAGTGCGCTCGCTGAGGGAGAAGTATTTCCCCTCGAACTTTCAGTCTCGAACGCGAAGGGAACTGTGCCTGGATCACTACAGCAGACAAGGTATCGCGGCAATCATGTCCGACATGCTGTACTGGGTCACAGACCCGAATGGTGGTGGGGTCCAAATAGTCGAAGAACCTGAGCTTATTCCTCACCCTCCTAGAAGGACTTTTTACAGGCAGTGAACCTCGGTTCCCGTCCCAACTGCCTAAAGAGTTGGATTCGAACGCAAATCCTTAATGTAAGGCATTTACAGTGAGCTGCAGGAGCTTGCTCCTAATTGGTTGTATCAAA
This sequence comes from Salticus scenicus, assembly GCA_963930645.1. Taxonomy (NCBI): domain Eukaryota; kingdom Metazoa; phylum Arthropoda; class Arachnida; order Araneae; family Salticidae; genus Salticus; species Salticus scenicus. The sequence continues at coordinate 146,501,339 of OZ005648.1, read as the reverse complement.
GGAAAATCCTCCGTCAACTTGAATCTTGTGCGCTCTGTTAGCGAAGAAGCGTCCCGCGATAGCGGTGATAGATGCAATGCTAACGGACGCCGCTTTAGCTTTAGGGTTTTTTCCTCACCCCCTTGAGGTCTACTCCCTAGCTGTATTCGACAGCGCCAATCCTTCCGTCCAAGTAACCTTTTGGTGAAATCCGCTTACTGAACGTAAGCAGTTGGTGCGTGAGCGTGTGTTGTGGCGTCTATTTTGGTGGGTTCTAGTCTGTCACGCAGACTAGTTGTGCATGTCTTTATAGCTTGCGTCTCCTGGCACTTCGCACTTGGTGCTCATGTGGCAATACAAATTGCCCGAGTTAAACAGGGGCATGTCCTGGGGTCCTGAGCGGGGCCTGTCATGCGGCAGTGGAGGCCAGCTTATACAAAGGAGAAGCGGGAGTATCCTGCCCAAGTCAGTGGTGCTAGACTGGTGCAGTCGATCACCGTAGGGAGCACGGCTCTATGGATGGAGGAACTGTCCTCAGAAGGTAAACTGGCCCTTCTGGCCGTCAAACCGTGTAACAGCCGAGACCCGTGGCAGGCGGGCCCGCTGTTGACCAACCTAGGCTGTTCCGAAGGGATGACGTATGTTTTGGAAGTCTAGCTGTCCATATCTGGGCTGGTACTTGCTGCCGAGTGATGGGTTTTCGCTGTCGTGGTGTTTGAGACTTCTCCTTCGGGGACAAAATATTTTGGACCGCATGGGCTACAAAGAGAGCCTGGGTCGGTTGGTGGTGCGGCGCAAGCGCCGGTTTCCATTACCCATACCAGTTTAGTAACTACTCAACAAAATACTTCCCAACCTTCATTAAACACTCCTATAAAGCTAAACAAATAATCTTCAATACATTTAGAATTACAAGTTACGCTTCTCTATTATATATCAAATAGACAAAAAAATAACCATCAAAGACATAACAATGTAGCTAAACTTACATGAATTTGTTACTGTTCTCTGCAACAGTTTTGTCGTAATTGGAGGTCTCCGAGAAGTCGACAGCACTGAACGTCAATTTTTCGTATTTCATCAAAAACATCTAATCACATATCACAATGGATCCAGTTCCGAGCCATCTTAGTTACACCAGGGAACGCTCCCCTCATTTAGCTGTAGAAATACCAACTGCACAACTGCCGACCGATGACCAAACTAAATAGAGCCTAACCGATCCGTCGTTAATTTACTTTGCCACATATAAATGACGACTTAATATCCAGTGACCCATTGTCACAATTTATAATCCGTCATTACAGCGTAATTCTCCTATGCGACAAACGCAAACAAGGTTACTTTTATTTAGTTCAAAACACAAACTCCGTCGACTATATTCCGCATTTCCGAACAGACTCCGACCGCCAGCCGACCTCTGTCAACGAGTCCCGAATGGCTCCGACCGAACTCGAACCACTTCCAAACCAGAGCAGCAACACAAGAAGCAAGTCTCAAGGTCTCTACCTCTCTGAGTTCTAACCAAGCTTTCTCCGTTCTCTCCGTCATTCACTTTTTTTTTTTTTTTTTTTTTTTTTGCGAAGCAGCACTTCCAATTTTTATCCAAAACAGGGGGGGGATACCCGCCACCCATTTTTTCCTCCAGAGAAATCACCAAAGAGTGCCTCACGCCAATTGCCTTTCTCCTATACCACGTGGGACAAAATTAGTAACACGCCCTACAAAGTTCCCATACGCCATTTACCGTACGGACGTCACAGAGAGGGAAAAAAGCGACACACCTGCAACCGAACAGCTGACCAAGTGCAGCTGTTCCAGATATTCGCTTATCAATCCAATAGATAAAAAAAAGAAAGGAAAGCACTTGAATGAGTTTTTCTACACTTCACAGTGGGATTAGAAATTCTCAAGATATTGATAAGTTTTATGCTGCCTTTACAGTGACAACTTTGAACGTTATTCCACATAATATTTCTATGCGTAAAAAGGGGTTTAAAATTCCATACACTGGGATTAAAATTTGTAACTCGTTAAATGGCAGAATACTTTAAGAAAGGAGTGCCTCGAAAATGAAAAACAATGATACAGACTAAACCCAGCCAAATGCCTGTACAGCATTCATTCACATGAAATCTCGAAAGAAATATTTCTCATACTTTACAGAATAATACAAGTTTAAATCCTATTTACAGAAATAACCAAAGGAATAAATATGCCACATTCTCCACACAAAAGGTGCATTCAAACTAGGGATTATATACAGACAGAAATATTTTTGCATTGATTAAGTATTTTACACATTCCATTCATTACACCTGTATACACTTAACCATTTCCTTCCCAGTTTATCTATTTAATTGACAAAAGTTTACTTGATTCAGGGAAAAATAGTTAATCACGGCGCATAAAATTACTAAACTATAATACACGCCGTTATAGATCTCTTTCTTCGCTGCTGCGATATGAATATTCGTTATCGCCATTACAATATTAATCCAAAAAAGTTATTGCCTATAAATGGTGCTCGGTAAAAATGGCAACGGAAATAATGGCAACGGAAATAATGGCAACGGAAAAAATGGCAACCGGAAATAATGGCAACGGAAATAATGGCAACGGAAATAATGGCAACCGGAAATAATGGCAACGGAAATAATGGCAACCGGAAAATTAACTCCCAACAAAATCCCTAGAATATCATCAACATCAACAGTCATGTATATTTTGAAATTGAAGATAAGATTTACTTGTTTGCTTTCAAATTATGGAATAGAGCAGGCGCACGTGGCGTCACTGAGATAAGCATTGACAGATGATTCCGTACGTGCTTTAAAATGTAAGCAAAAGGTGGGATAAAGAACCATTGCTTCACGTTACAAGCTTAGCTAGATGTATGGTTTCTTATACATCCATTTCTCCAATATTTTTAACACGTTTTACGTTTCTGCTAAGATTTAACCACTGTTATTAATTGTTATATAAATGAATATTATGTGGTAGCTTTTAATTGAAAAATCTGTATTAAAATGCTTTGAATGTAAAAATATTTTTTTCTATGGGAGATTATAGAAAAGAAAAAAAAAATGTATATATATATATATATATATATATACAGTAGTGGACAAAATTGTGGAAACCTTTTGAAAAAAGTTGATTTTAGTGATTTAATGTCTAATAACACCACTTTTTTTTGTACCAATACTATAAAATTATATATCATTGTAAAAGCAATTTAATCAAGATTGCAAAGCAATAATATTTAAGAATAGTTTTTTAATAGAACAGCATTTATAAAGAAGAAAGGTGATATACATAGAAAAAATGAGATATACAAAAATTTTCACCATACCAGTTAATACTTAGTTGGGTAACCTTTAGCCATAATTACGGCCTTACAGTGCTTTCCCATGGAATGAAGCAACTTCTTTAGTTCTGCAACTGTTATAACATGAAACCAAGATTGAGTTATTTCTTCTGTTAATTGTGTTTTATTTCTGAGTTGCTTTTGTCTAACAAGTTTCTTTAGCCGGCTCTATAGATTTTAGATTGGGTTAAGGTCTGGGCTATTCCCAGCCCATTCCTACAGTTGAATGTGATTATCTTGAAACCACTTCTTGCACACACCAGCAACATGGCATGGAGTTGAATCCTGTTGAAATATAAATGCTTCGTTATCTTGGAAAAGATTACGTGCAGAAGGCAGCAGCTTGGGCCCAAATATTTCATTTATGTATCTTTGGGCATTTATATTCCCACAAATCACGTCAATTCTGCCCACACCTCTTGATGTCATACAACCCCAAATCATAATACTAACTGGGTGTTTCATGGTAGGTGTATTGCACTCAGGATGGACAATTCTTCTCCATATGTATTTTATGCCATCATTACCAAACAGGGAGATTTTGGTCTCATCACTCCAAATTACACTGTCCCATTGTTCCGTTGTCCAGTTAACATGAACTTCAGTAAAGTTTAATCTTTTCAACCTTTGTTTCAGAGACAAAAATAGCTTTTTTTGTGGAATTCTAGCGTTTAGACCAAATTTATGCAGTCTGCGCCGAACAGCCCTTGCACTTACCGTCACATTGCATTGCAACATTTCCCTTGTATACACCGAGATGATTTTTTTTTTTTCTGTACCCTAGGCACAGTCTTTTAATTCTTCTATCATCACTTGCTGTTGTGTACTTTTTCTGCCTTTACAAGTCTGGTTTTTTAATGACTGAGTCTCCTTGTACCTCTTCAGAAGTTTAGAAATGCCACCTTTGGTTATGTTTCCTCCAATATTTCTTCTAATTTATTTGTAACTGTAGCATTGTTCACTTAATGTTACTATTTTACATCGCTGCCTAGGTTACTAGTCAACTCTTTGCGCCATTTCTTTAATTTTATATTGATTATTATTATTTTTTTATTATTATTACGTTTCACAAGCTCACTAGTAAATCAAAAAGCACAAAACCAACTGGATAGCAATTACAATACACACTGAAAAATGTCCTGTGACATGTTGACTCATTGCCAAAATTCTGCCAGAACAAGATGACATCTGATTGGCTCTGTTAACACCCATGCTCATTGGCTACATTCAAATGAAGGACAGCTACTTCCTATAAACTTAAGCAAGCTGTGCTTCTTTTTTCTGGGTTTTTGGCTATAACTTTTGATATAATGCTGATAATTGAACATATAGCTTTACAATCTTGATTAAATTACCTTTCCACTGATATATAATGTTATAGTATTGGTACAAAAAATGTGGTGTTATTAGACATCAAACCACTAAAATCAACTTTTTTCAAAAGGTTTCCACAAGTTTGTCCACTACTGTATATATATATGTGTGTGTGTGTGTGTGTGTATAAAAATATAATTAAAAATGACTGCATTTATTAAAAATCAAAATGATTAATAATAAAATTGTTTTGTTCAATAGAACTATTTGAGCTTTTAATTGAAAAATATATTTCTAAATACTTTTAATAATTTTCTTTTTGTTTTCCTGTAAATAATAATAATAATAAAAAAAAGTATTATTGTTTTGGCTTTTAATAGAATGATCTATATTAAAATACTTTTAATATTACTAAAATGTTTTATTTTCTACGAACGATAATATTAATAATAATAATAGCTCGTTAAAAAAATCATTCATTAAAATTAAAATATTCCAATTAAAAAATAATAATTTATTTATTAAAAATGTAATTTTTTATAATTAAATTAGTTAAAATTACTTAATACTTGTTTTTTTTTCTTTTAATTAAAAGGCCTATTTCAGTAGCCGAACGGTTCTGCTCGCCAAGCTGATACACTGGTGTTAGTGTTGATGTTTGGGAATAAGGCCGATTGACTACTCTAGGATCCTTGGCCCGAGGGGGAGTGCCTTCCGTAGAGGTCTTTCTAAGGGGTCCTAGCCTATATTTACGCAAGTTTCTGAGAAAACCATGGAAAACACCGAACGGCTAGGCCGACGAGTGCAGACCTGTGATCGAACCCGGCACCTCACGTCAACCAGCTTTAAGAGCACAACCGCTCTGCATCTGGTGGGCCCTGATAGATTGGAATTACCGGGTTCGATCCAAGGTCCCGTTTGTCAACCTAGACATCCAGAATTTTCCATGTTATTTTCTGAAAATCGCGTATATTCAGACCAGGCTTCTTATATATATAAATGATTATATATAAAAAATATTAATTAAAAAATCATTTAATAATAAATTTTTATAAAAAAATAATTTAATTATTAAGAATATAAATTTTTTATAATTAAATTAGTTGAAATTGCTTAATACTGTTGTTTAAGCTTTAAAATGAAAAATCTAATTCAAAATGCTTTTAGACATAAAAATATTTTTTTCTATAACTGATTATAAAAATAAGGATCTAATTAAAGTTATTTTATTTTAAAAATTTTAAAAGAAAGAGTAAATTAATTGTACAACAAGGAAACATTCAAAAGGTGTCGTCTTCAAAAAATATTGAAAAAAATATATGTGATTCTACTTTTCATAAAACACCAGAAAGTGAAAGAATTATCGGCTGAAATGAATTACAGCGACCACAAAAAATTATCAAAATTAAGCGTATTTGGTGATTTCACACTGCTAGGCGATTGATTTTGAGTAGCGGAAAAACAAAACACTGTTCTGTTCGTACACAGCAATCTCGGTGCTGGCAAACTTATCGCCTAACAGCGCTAAATCGCCAAAAATGCTTAATTTTGATAAATTTTCGTGGTCGCTGTAATTCATTTCAGCCGATAATTTTCCACTTTCTGGTGTTTTATGAAGAGTAGAATCACATATATTTTTTTTCAATATATTTTGAAGACGATACCTTTTGAATGTTTCGTTGTAAGAACTAAATGAATTATGAAAAACATAAGTTTTAATAATTAAATTAGCTGTGATTCCTTAATACAATTTTTTCTGCTTTCAATAGAAACAAAATATTTTAAAATACTTTTAATATTAAAAGACTTTATTTACTGTGAATAATTATGAGAAAAAAGTTAGTTAAGGATTTAATTAAAGTTATTTTATTTAAAAAATTCTAATAGAAAGACTAAATTAATTATCTAAAATCTAAATGAATCATTAAAAATATAAATTTTAATAATTAAATTAGCTGACATTGCTTAATACAATTTTTTCTGCTTTTAGTAGAAAAAAATTATTTTAAAACACTTTTAATATTAAAAGATTTATTTTCTATGAATAATTATATATATAGCTGGTTAAAAAATTATTTAATGAAATATCCCAATTAAAAAGAATAATTTATTTATTAAAAATATAATTTATCATAATTAACTTTGTTGAAATCACTGCATAAAATTATTTGGACTTTTAATTAATAAGCCGAGCAGTTCTGCTCTTCAAACTGGTAGACAGGAAGTGCCGGGTTCGATCCAAGATCATGGTCATCGACCCTCATGTTCTCAGTCGGCTAAACTACCACCACCAAATCATTTTTAATATAAAAAATTAATTTAATCAATGATTATATAAAAATAATCTTAATGTAATTACAAATATTACATTTAACTAATTTGTTAGAATTTTAATAATGCAATGTAATCTTATGATTTAAAACAGTTTAATTTAACTCCGCTTTTTTAGTTTCAGTGCAAAATCATTTTCTTTAACTATATGACAAAACTTTTATTGTAAATTATAAGTTTTGATTCCATTTAAACTTAAAATATTTATAGATAATAACTAAGTCATTTCTGTCTTGCAATTCATAAATTCTAATACTTTGCAGTGCATATTATGGTTAAACATACTGTATGCCAATACGAGAAATTGAATTGTCAAAAAATTCTCAGTTTGATAAAAAAAAAAAAAAAAATAATTAATTAATGGAAGAAATATGTTGTAGCCACCACAAGACTTTCTTTTATATTTTCCTATATTATCGATTAAAAAAAAAAAAAAAACTTTGTGTTATGACGTACAATTTGTGAAAAAATTACAGTAATTGTCATACTTGGGATGGGGGGTTAAAGAGAAGGGGGAAGGCAGAGAAAAATAAAATGATTTTTTATATCACCGTATTACCGTTTTTAGTGATATATTCTATAACTATCACTTAGTTTTTATGAAAATTACAATGAGTGTATTATAATATACCTTGGAGGTGGGGGTGGGGTGAGGGCTGCAGATGGAAATAAAAAATATATTTTTTTAACTCCTTAGTATCGATTTAAATAAATCTTTGTGTATATACCACTTACTGTTTAAGAAAAATTACAGTAAGTGTTACACAGATCTGGTGAGGGGGCAGAATAAAAAAAGGAGTTGTTTTTATATTACTATGCTAGCTATTTATTTGAAACTTTGTATGACTATCACTTACTTTTTATTAAAATTATAATGAAAGTTACCTGTAGTTAAAGAAGGGGGCGAGTGTGTACGTGGGAGGAGGGTGGAAAATGAAAAACAAAATCTGTTTAAACAACACTTATCTTTTTTTTAGTGACATTTTGTGCAAATGTCACTTACTGTTAATGAAAAATCACCGTGAGTGTTACATATGTCTGGGTGGGGGGGGGGGGGGGTGCTGGAGACAGAAAGATACAAATAATGTTTTATATCATTATGTTTTGCACTTTACTAAAATTTATAAAAATATCACTAATTTTTAGGAAAATTTACGCCGATTGTTAAATATATCTTGGGGGTTATGGATGCAGAAGAGGAAATGGCTCGTATAAATATCCCAATGTTACCAATTTTAATTAAAATTTTAACAACTATCTACTCACCTACTTTTAATGAAAAATTACGGTGAGGGTTACCTATACCTGCGGGACAAGGGAGGGGGAGAAAAAAAATACGATTGCTTTTAAATCCCACTACTTCATATTTAAAGGAAATATTGTATAAATATCATTTATTGTTTATGAAAAAGTTTAGAGAGGGCTATGCATCGCAGTATCTTTCAGTTTCTAAGTTAGTATGCAAAAATTCAATGCAATGTTCAGATCAGACATTAATTAAAAGTTAATATCAAATATTGGTAAAAAATTATTCTGAAACAGAAAAGCCCCTTCCCCTCGTAGAAGAAATAAAATAAAATAAAAAAATAAAATACTATCGTATTAAAAGGGCACTACTCTTAATTTCTCCTTGTAAAACTGATGCTAAACATCAACGAGAGTGTAAGTTTTTTATTTCTAGGTGTGTGTGTGGTGGTGTGGGGGGGGGCAAAAGAGACAGATTAAAAAAAGAAATTTCATTTTTTAGTAACATTTTTCAGATTTAAATCATACATTGAATTTTTAAGTATGCAAACTCAGGGAGAGAAAGAAACTGATACTTAAACCTCCTGTAATGCTTTATACACAGTAAGTAATACTTCTACAAAGTTTCATTAAATGTACAACAAGATGGTACAAAAACATATTAGCCCTTAATTCTGACCGGGTAGTGTAACCCTCTTCTCTTCAATTTTTGATAAGCATTAAGAGATATTTATGCACATTTTCCTATTTAAGTGATTTTAAAACAATATTTTTTCCCCAGCACCCCCCCTACCTCCTAGATATATGTAACACTCTTTGAAATTTTTCCTTAAATGTGGGTGATAATTTTTGAAATTTTAATTAAAACTGGTAACGTTGTGATACTTATACAATCATTTTTCTCTTTTGGCCCCTCCCCATAGCCCCCAAGATATACGTAAAAATCAGGGTAAATTTCCTAACTATTCACTGATATTTATAATAAATTTTATTGAAATGCAAAATATAGTGATATAAACATTAATTTTCTTTCCTTCTCTGCTCCCCCCTTCCCTCCACACACATACGTAACTTCACTGTAATTTTTCATTAATAGTAAGTGATATTTACACAAAATGCCAATAAAAAAATGGATAATAAGTGTTGTTTAAAAAGATAATTTTATTTTTCATCTGCCCCCCCCCCTCCCCACCTTATCAACTGTAGGTAACTTTCACTATAATTTTAATAAAATGTAATTGGTAGTACAAAGTTTCATATAAATAAATAGCATGTTGTTATAAAAACAACCATTTTCTTTACTCCCCCACCCCCCTAGTAAACCGTCCAGATATGTGTAATACTCGCTGTAATTTTTCTTAAACGGTACGTTGTATATACGCAAAGTTTTTTTTTTTTTTTTTTTTTAATCAATAATAGGGTAGTTTAAAGAATATATTTTACTTCCATCTGCGTCCCCTTGCCCCCCCCCCCCAGGTTACATTCATTGTGATAGTCACAAATTGTACGATATTATACAGAGTTTCATTAAAATTGGTAAGAAGGTGGTATAAAAGCAATTGTTTTCTTTCCATTTGCTGCTAGCTCCCCTCCCCCTTTTCTCAGATATAAAATAAATGAATGGTGCACCAAATCAAATGAAATTCTAAAAATATAATTTGAAAGTCACTCTTTAAATTCCTTATTTGATATTTATTATTTTGCGATTTGCGAAGTGAAAAAGTGCCCTTTTTTTTCCGGGATCCCAGACCGGCATATATTTTCTAAAAATGGTCAAATCGTTTTCTGGAGCTTTCAAAACATGTAATTCCATCGAAAACCGGAAGTTGAAAATTTTTGCGAATCCAATACTTTCTATTGAATAATAATAATAATAATAATAATAATAAACAATAACTTAATTTTTGATGCTTCAGATGATTGATTATAAAAGATATTTTGTGATCAATGCCTATCTTCGATGTAACCATCACTTATTATTATTATTGTTATTATTATTTTACTTAACGTAAGCAATCCTAATAAGTATTAAAATTTAATTATTATATTAGAAAAATATAAATTCATAATACTTCATTAAATACTACTATTAAATAGCAAATAGAATCTACCTTTGAAAAATTTCAAAATATTATTCTTAATTATTATTTTATGTAATAATATTACGTAAAAATTCACTTGTCTAGACTAAATTTGCACGAATCAAAATTGTATATTAAAATTTCAATTGCATGTCTTTTTAATATTTTATGTCAAACCTTTCAAAGAGGTGTATTATATAATATACTTTTGTCTTCATTTCTTTACATCTTTTTATACGACAACAAGATTTTTCTAGAAAGGAAAGCGAGATTTTAACATTTGTAAAGAAGGTAAAGGGGGTTTTCTGTGTCTGAAAAGAAGGAAATATCACACATTCTGGCCTTTTAAAATTTTCCTTATCTATTCAATGTTCAAAGACTAGGGCTATAACGAAAAGGACCACTATATAGATTATGACTGTGAACTGTGAGGTGAGAATACAAAAGCAGAGGTTGGGAGAAGGTAACTCAATGACATTACCTGATGAAAGAAAAAACTGGAGAATGTTTCTAGGAAAAACATTTCCTTCCTAATACCCTCATTGTCTACACAAAGAAAGCCTTTTATCCATGCTCAAAAAGTAAAATTAGCCTCCAATCTCCACCCATCCACATCTCTTTATTTTCTTTTAATTTAACCATTATTTTTTTAAATTTTTATTTACTTATTTTATTTTATTTTTATTTTTTTCAATAACTAACATTGATATAAAATCGCACAAATATTAAATACGTGAATAAATATATTAATAAAGGCTAAAATATCTTCTTTAAGACCGAAAAAAGTTGGAAAATGAATGATTCTAATATTCAGAGCCCCTTAGGGAATATATCTGACGGCGAAAAATGTTATCAGTACTAAAGATGAAATATATTTTACTCTTGAGATATTTTAGCATATAATTCACAAGTAAGAATTCTTAAATTATCCTTTTTCGTTTTACTTTATTTTGTTACCCTTTTTTATACATTTATCGTTGCCATTTTTACCGTTGCCATTTTTTCCGTTGCCATTATTTCCTGTTGCCATATTTTCCGGTTGCCATTATTTCCGTTGCCATTTTTTCCGGTGCCATTATTTCCGTTGCCATTTTTTCCGTTGCCATTATTTCCTGTTGCCATATTTTCCGGTTGCCATTATTTCCGTTGCCATTTTTTCCGGTGCCATTATTTCCGTTGCCATTTTTTCCGTTGCCATTTTTACCTAAATTCCTATAAATACAATTAACAATTGTTGATGACATAAGTTTTATTAAGACACAACTAAATAATTTAGTCATTTATTTACATCCATACTTGTTTAAAAAAAAAAAAAAAAAAAAAAAAAAAAAAAAAAAAAAATGTTTTTTTTTTTTTTTTTTTTTTTTTGAGATTTTTAACTGTTATGTCTAGTCAAATATGTTTTTAAAAGCTTTTTCATCAATTTATACGGAATTTGTTTTTATAATTTTACCAGTTATTTAATTTCTTTCAAATATTTTATTATTTCTGATCAATTTAGTGAAAATTTGGTGTTATTTATTTTTATAGTTTTGTTTCGTTAAACAAACCGAAGCAATTTCTTTACTCAGGTTACTGATTTTTTTCTACTAATTATCTAATTTCTGAGGCGGGAGGAAGGAAGCGTAATAACCTTTATTTTAAATATATAAAGTAATAACCGTAATAACCTTTATTATGCTATATTCTATAGCATAATAAAATAATATATATTATTATTTTTTATTTAATCGTTCACTTATTTTTTTATTTTGTGCGTGTGTGAATTTAGGTTTCATGTTTTTATTCAGTTTTTCTCTTTACAAAAGATGAAAATATATTGGGTTCATGAGAATTTTCGATTACCAGTTTTCGATGAATATTTACTCATTTTCTGGTGTTTGGTGTCCTAACACAGGACTTGGTCATTTTTAGATAAGGTATGTCGTGCGTTAGCACAATTTTGTAGACACTGTATCTCATTAATCAAAGGACGGAATTCAACAAAGCATTATACTTCATTTAACCTTTACTTAAATTGCAGGTGATTAGATTTTTGAATATACCGTCCAGATACATTATCAGAGCTGCCAACCTAATACGGCAAATTGTTCGTACCGCCCCTTTTTCTACACCTCTTAATTTTTAGAGTATTTTTCTACTTAATTCATCATAGATATATTTGAAGAGAATTGCTCTAAAAATTAAGTGGTGTAGGAAAAGGGGCGTTTTTCAATAGGCGTTAACAATTTGCCGGATTAGGTTGGCAGCTCTGCATTATACTATAATTTCGGACATGTAAGATAAGGCTATATCACAGACAAAACTATTTATATCACATTCATTGTCTTGAAGAGACGTTTCCAGGGATGTATAACAAGACATACTTTCCTGTTTGAAATTTTAAAGTAGCCCTCTCTAGAGGCACTCCTACCACATCCTTGCCCAGGCCCAAACATTTTTGGGCAAAATATACCTTGTGATACATCCTTGGAAACTTCTCTTCAAGACAATGAATTTGATATACATAGTTCAGTCCAGCAATGATTATTAAAGGGGATACATGCGTATAAAACCCACATTTCACAAGTCTAAAAACTCATGTATCTCCTTTAATTATCATCGTAGGGCGAATAAAATTCATTGAATTGAAGAGGCGTTTCCAGGGATGTTTCGAAAGACATACCTTACCATTTGAAATTTTAAAATTGCTCTCCCTAGCAGCCCCCCCCCTAGCTCCCCCGTGCCCAAACTTTTTTCACCAAAAGAGATCGCTCTCGAATTCATTGAACACGTGTCTAGCTATTTTTAACAATTCCTACTGATTTTTAAATTAGGAGGGGAGGGAGGACTTTTGGAACATCGTGTAAATAGATATATGTGCAGTTGGTAAAAAAAAAGAAAAAAAACGCAACACTCACTGTAATTTTGTTATTAATTGACGCAGAAAAATCTAATAGACATAATTCAACAGGAAATTACGTGCACTTTTTGAAAATGTTATCAAATTTTGAATTAGGGGATATCTACATATTGAAATTAGCGCCAACTTTGATAAAAAAATAAAATTAAGAACCTACAAAACTTAGACAAAATTTTATTTTTTTCACATCGGAAACATTTTAAGAGGAAAAGTGATATAAAAATCAATAATAATAATATGATATCATATTTAAATTATCTTGGTTATCTCTGATTTCGGTTATTTAGATACTTTTGAACTTAAATACATCATTAAAAAATGCATTTTAGATTGGTCAGTCAGCGTTCTTTGAAAACTGTGCAATAATTTTCAATTCAAATGTGTCATCGTGGCTACATTGGTCACCAATAAACCTTAAATTTTCTTTCACTTTACCTTGTAGGTGTGATATGATATACGAACTGAAATAATTTATAGACACATAACAATGCATAAACTTAATATTTTCTTACAAATTACTGTAAGGCATCATGAAGTAAACATTAAACAATTTTGATCGCTCTTACCATTTTCAGTCAGTTTAGCTCTTTGAAACTATACGATTTGTTTTATAATTTCTATGAAAATAAAGTTTATTAATTAAAATATATTTATAAAAGTAATTTTTAAAGACTATAGTACATAATAATCAACTCTCAACACCCCCCCCCCCCCCCCCTCCTCAAAAAAAAATAAAAAAATAAAATAAAATAAAATAAAATAAAGAAATAAAGAAAAAATAAAGCACTATATGAACTAAATGATTAACGTTTTGACTATGACGGTAGTTAATAAGCGATTTAACAAGTCTGCATTGCATTCCAATACCATTCGTTTTTATTAATTGACAAATTTTACGTTCCACCTATTTCTCTATTTTAAATAGTAAGCCCCGCCTATTTAGTTGATTTTTCCTTCTAGTGTTCGTTTAAAGGATTGAAAATTTATAGTACACGATGAGGCAAATATCACTTGTGCATATTTTTAACAATGTAAAATAAGGGGTTTAATACGAATACCCATAGTCACTTTTTCTTTTTCATTTCTATATTCTTTTGTTTTAGAAGAACGATAAAAGAAGGCTTTAGAAAACAAGAATTTGTTTGCTAACATTAATGTCTAAAAATAATCGTTTTTGTTTAATTTCTTCTCGTTTGACGTTGTTGTTATACAGTTTAACTCGTAAATAAAAATTAGAAATATTTTGTTTAATTTTCTCTGTTATTTTTAAAGATTTTCTTCGTTATCTCATGAAAAACTTTATAAAAGATGCACCCTAAGCCTCTCCAAAAGAAAGATTTATTTATATCTCGAAAACTAACCACTGAAATGAGTTGCAAATTTGCAAACCCATATTTTTCAGCATTAGGATTCATTTTATTTATAAATTAATATTAGGTCATAACTTATATATATTTTTTTAATATGAATTCATTAATATTTTTTCCTAATGAAAAATAATCACGGATTATGTTTGGGTTTCTTCACTGTATCTCGTATAAAAGAAAACCACATCGATCAAATTATTTTTTATGAAGATATTAATAAAAGTTTGAAAAATGAATTTAACATTAGCACCTTCAAACTTTGAACGCTTATAACTATATAAAAATTAAGTAAAATATACAACCAATATACTTTTTCACAAACATACGACCCCAGGAATTAAGATATAAAATATATATAAGTTAAATGAAAAAAATAAAAGTTGAAACCATTGAAAAATAAAAGTTGGTGTACATTTTAATAAGTAGACCCCCAATTCAAAATCACTCTTCCTTTTCTGAAAGTACTCACAATTACAAGTCGAATAATACCTATTACATTTTTGTGCATCGATTACCAACAAAATTACATCGAGTGTTGCGTTTTTTTTTTTTTTTTTTTCCGACTGTACATACATATGTATGACATTATCCGTCTGTGCATTATATATATGTATATAAAGTGTGCCCCAAAATAACAGCGAAGAACTTTAAGAGAAAATAGGACACATCATAAGGATTCAGAATTGCATAAGAATTGATGTCCGCAAATGTCATCTTAACCTTTTAAGAACCGGGTGTTTGGGGTTATTTTCCAACAGATGAAGGTGGTAAAAATGTGGAGCTACAAGCTTTAACTAGATGTAGGTATATAATATTTGAAGGAATAAGGAACACGTAGCAACCCGTGACCGCCAACATCACATTAATCACCCTTACTGCCATGTATGAGTATTAACGACTGCCAGGAGTCGTATTCTGCACTTTTTTTTCAGGACAATCTCAGAAATAAGCCACTTCCGCCTTCATTGCCACCATGAATTTTCTGCAGAAATACTTTTGGTATATTTATAATAATTTGCAATAATTATAAAGATTAGTGTATACAAATAGTGGTAGCAATATATTTGGAAAATTCTCATCCCTGATAGTGTCCTGGAAAAAGGGCGGAGAGTACGACCCTTGTCGACTGCTCATATCCCTTTGCGGCGCAAGACAATTTAAAACATTTAAATTATACTGCCACCGGAATTCATGAACTAAATTAAACTAAAAGAAATTTTAAATTTTAAGGTTTAAAAAACCGGCCTTTTCTGATATGTTATAAACGTGAATTTTTGCTAAAATATTTCCGGGATGAATTTTTGCAGCTGATCTTAATTTTTGCGTCCTCGTGGCGAGGACACCGCGCGTTAAGGGGTTAAGTTCAGGGTTCGTACGACCAGGCCTTTATTCAAGGACTTTTTAAGCAGTATTTTTATACAATTTATTTCTTTTTAAGGCCTTTTTTACAATCAAAAATTGCTATAAAATATATTTGGTGCAAAATATCAAGAAAATTCAAGGACTGTACGAACTATGCATACCTGCCAATATTTAAATTTATTCCGGAGTACATTTAGCTTCGCCTTTAATCCATACCACTTTTTTTTAAAGAGTAAATTTTTGTTATTTTATCATATTATATATTGGAAAAAAATATCCTAAAATTAAAGTGGTGCAAAATAAAGGCGGAGCTAAAAATACTCCGGAAGAAATTAAAATATTGGCAGCTATGACTATGGTGTAATCTAATTTCATGCCTGCAAACCATCTGATTATGAAGCGTAAAATTTTTAGTACCCACCTTTTTTTTTTTCTTCACACCAGTCATTTTTCAGAGTAATTTTATTCGTATTTAATCATAACAACATTTTTAGAGAAGTACTCATGAAATAAATTGGTGTGGAAAAAGGGGCGTTTTTTCATTAGGGGGACGGGCGTTAAAAATTTTATGCTTATTGATGAGGTGGGCGGCAGATATGCTATTTTTTAATAATTTATAACTCGGCCTACCTTATAAATTTTAAAATCTTGCACAGTCCATCATTTCACAAAATCGTACACAATATTCATATTAATACAATGAGTTCAATTATATCGATCAGAAACTACATTATTACTATATACAGAGCTGCCAACCAAATGTGGCAAATTGTTAGTACCTACCCTTTTCCTACACCACTTAATTTTTAGAGTAATTCTCTTCAAATATATTTACGATGAATGAAGAAAATAAATACTCTAAAAATTAAGTGGTGTAGAAAAAGGGGTGGTACTAACAATTTGCCGGATTAGGTTGGCAGCTCTGTATATATATCTTTTTATGAAATCATTTGCATGAAAAAAAAAATATTTATTAAAAATTCAAAATTTAAAAGCCACGCTCACATATTTTTTTATTTTTTTTTTTTAATACCTCAAAACACCCAGTTCTCAAAGGGTTAAAATGACCTTTGCGGATATGGGTTCCCGCGCAATTCTGAATTCGTATGATATGCTGTATCTCCTCTTAAAGTTTGTCGCTGTAATTTTATGACTTCCTTTATATATATATATATACAAGGGGTGTTCAAATGAAAAGGTACGAAACGACACTGTGGGTATAAATGAAGATTTTATTCAAAGTATGCACCATAGGCCTGAGCACAACTATCCCATTGATTAACGAGCCGAAGAATTCCATGCTCCCAGAATTCCTGTGGCCGTGACGAGACCCAGTCCTTCCGAGCGTCCTTGAGTTCGTCGTCCGAGTTGAAGCGCTGCCCTTTCAGATGTTTCTTCAGGGGACCAAACACATGGAAATCACAGGGCGACATGTCCGGGCTGTAGGGTGGATGGTCAAGCTGCTCCCACTTAAATTTGGCCAGTTCCGCGTGTGTGACCCTGGACACGTATGGACGCGCGTTATCATGGAGCAGAACCACACCCTCCGTGAGCAGCCCAGGTCTTTTGTTCTTGATGGACCTGCGTAGGCTTCGGAGTGTCTCACAGTGCACATCGGAGTTGATGGTTCTTCTGTGCTGAAGGAATTCAACAAGTAGTGGACCTTGGACATCGAAAAAGACGGTGAGCAATACCTTGCCTGCTGAAGCCACAGCTTTGAACTTTTTAGGGGGAGGGGACGACGCATGCTTCCACTGCATGCTGTCCCGCTTTGTCTCTGTCTCGTAGTGATGGCACCAGCTCTCATCACCTGTGACGATCCGCTCCAAGAAAGCAGGGTCTTCATGATACCGAAACAGATTTTGAAGTGCTATCCCCATACGCAGTTCCTTTTGCTGGTCAGTGAGTTGCTTCGGAACCCAATGCGCGCGCACCTTCCGATAACGCAACTTGTTGTGGACTATTGTCCACACTGTTCCAACGCTGACATCCACCTTCACCGCCAACATTCGTAATGTGACACGACGATCACTTCTCACTAGGTCATCCACCTTGTCAATGAGATCGGCCGTGATGACTGTGTTTGCCTGGCCTGGTCTCGGGTCATCAACCAAACTCTCACGGCCTGCACGAAAACGGGCACTCCATTTTCACACTGACTTGTCGGACACACAGTCTTGCCCGTATACGGTCACCATCCGGCGATGAATAGCGGTCGGTTTAACACCTTCCGCAGTCAGAAATCGGATAACTCCTCGCTGCTCCTCAATCGTCGAATTTTGCAACATGAACGCCATCCTGTATTCTCACGCACTACCACGTCAATTGGATGGCGCTCTTTATCAGAGCCTCTGCTCTCTCCTGCGCGTGCGGGTGCCCGCGCATGCTCCGATCCACAACGGAGACTCCAATCACATCCTTACATGTCTGGCTACGTTCCTCCCATAGTGTCATAGGCAAATATGCTAACGATTACGTTGTTTCGACGTTTCGAACCTTTTCATTTGAACACCCCTTGTATATATATATATATAATCAGAAGGCCTATTGCATTTATGTATTAAATGCATTCTTTATTTTTCATTTAAATGTTCAATTTCTATTTTGTTCAGTTGTCAAATATTCTTAAAATTAGTAATCATACTCTTACACACATGATAATCAATCAGTAAATATCTGTATAGTTTAATTATTCTTTATCAGCTATGAACCACTAAACCTTGAATTTTTCTTGTTTTACTCCATGAACAACTAAACCCCTGAATTATTTTGCTTGTTTTAATCCATATGACTCCAAATGTATCATCATGTGAGTATTGTTTGTTTATTATGGTTATTTCCTGTTAGAATCTCGGTTATTTTGAACTAAACAGATTATTCCACTTTAAATTTCACTACAATCGTTTTCATGTACGATAGGGAGCCCGCTAGTGATTTGCTATTATATCCACTAATGAACGAAATCGTACATTGATGCTAAAGGGTGAAATAGATCTCCCCTGATGAATATTTTTCACCTTTCTGAGCTTCTCCTTCTTGAAAAATATTCATTCTTATTGGACTATGTGGTTCAGTGATCTTGTATCTGTTGCTTGGCTTTTACTACATTTAATAATTCATTATTATATTTACATTTGAAATTAAAACTGCTGCAATTGCTCATAAATTTTGAACGTATTTTGACTTTATTAAAACTTATTGTTTTACGTAATTTCAAATAAAAATATATTAATTTCATATATTTAGATTTGCCTCATATTGGCATTAACACTATATATATATATATATATATATATATATATAGATGTAGTATAGTATTTTTGTAGTTACTTCTTCATATCAAGTAAATATTTGTTTAATACCAAAAACAAATGTTTCACTGCATTTTAGTTACACCTATTGTTGCTCTGAACATTTTGCAAAATATTTCATTCAAACTGCATTAAGAATGACAGGTGTGAAAAATGTTGACAAAAAAATCTTTCAACTTATCGCTTTTTTGAATGCTGAAATCACCGAAGACGTTTTTTGGTTGAAAAGGTTTCGTCCTCTTAACCCGCCTCTTCGATAAAAAGAAATTTGTATAGTAAGAAAACATAATGTTTGACTTGAAAAAATATATTTAGACAGATAGTTTTCTATTATATTTTATAGGATTTTACAAGTACTTATTTATATTGCTATCGTCAAAGTATTATATGCACAGGCATGTTAAAAAAAAATTTATTTTATCTAAACCCTACTGAATGTACATGCTCACAAAATGCACTGTTTATGATAATTTAAATCAAATATAAATTTACAAAATTAAATATTTAATAAATAAGCGTTTTTTTTTATTTATTTTTATTTTTTTTAAACAAATTCAATGCTTTTGCATAACATCTGAAATTGTTGTATTTGTGATGGTACTTTCCCTTTTATCAAAATTGTAATTGTAAATGCTGTGAAGAAATACAGATAGAAAAAAGCGCTTTTTCGTTGCGGCATAAAATTGTCAAAATAATAATTATGTCTAAACAGAAACGTAAATTTACACGAAAGTTAAAAATGTCAAAATAAAACAGAGAAAATAAGCACACTGCACGTTAACCCTCCTGTAATCAGTGCTAATGCTGTATAAAATGATGGATTATTGCTCCCTAATGTAAGCAGAGAAATCAAGTCGGATTAAGATCCAATAGAATTGTAAGAGTAAGGAACTATTGGCCAACAGGAAACGGGGATGCGTACAAATCTATGGAAATGGTAGTTGAAAAGTGTCATTTATCGAAAATGTTTGTTTCTGGTTTCTGAATATAATTCATACGTTCTTTTAGACGTAACTTGAAACTGCTTTTTGTTTGACTAATATATGATAGTGCGACGTTAAAACCTACTCCCTCACACACCCCTTTTCACAAGATTGTTTTTTCAAGGGGGTGGGGGGGGCTATGGGACAGATTTTCAGAAAGTGTTGGCAACAGTACAATAATACTTGTCAACATTTCTAATTTTTAAATCAGGCTGCACACCAGTATTTTTTGATAGAAATATTTTATATTAATAGAAAATTATGTTTTATATACTATTTCCAACAATAAGACGGTACCAGGAAATAGCAATTGATGACATTTTTATAATTTTTATAAATATGAAAAGATTCAAGGAAATCGAGTTCATGTAATTATTTAGACATATAAATTGTTTTAGCTGAATTAAATTTAAAAATATGCTTATTCCCAATGACAGATATTTTTTATTTCTTGTTCATCCCAATGACCGATATTTTTTATTTCTTGTTTCTGAATGTAATGTATATAGTTCTTTTAGACGTAACTTGAAATTGCTTTTTGTTTGATTAATATATGATAGCGTGACGATAAAACCTGCTCACCCTCGCATCCCCTTTTCTTAGGTTTTATATTATTCAGGCCTCGCAGCTTTCCTAAAATTTTGTTCTCGTTTTATCATATTGTCACCACTATTGTAAAAAAGAAATCTTTCTTGAAAGTTTTAATGCTAAAACACTGTGAAAAAATATGTAAACAAACATTACTTAAAATAATGGTGAAAATATAATAAAATGAGTGTAAAATTTTAGGAACGCTGCGAGACCTGATTATTCATTTATTTTTGATTTTGATTTATTTATTTAATTGCGGGTGGGGGGGGGGGAGGATTTAAATGAGCGTTGCCAATCAGATAACACTTATCAACATTTCTAACTTTTAAAACAGGTTTTACCCCAGTTTCATTTTGATAAAAATATTTTATATTAATAATGTAAAATTTATTATAAAATATTTCTAGTGTTAAGTTTCCTGCCTAAATCAGAGACTTAGTAACTGTGTGCACATAAATTATCATACGATTAGAAACACAGGTTGAAACGTTGAGTTAGTTATACTGTAAACAAGATTATATTTTTATAACATTAACTAGCAGGCTTTGTCCGTCTTGATGGACACTATATTGAAACGAATAATAATAATAATAATAATAATAATAATAGTTACTGTTATTCATATCACTTTTTATAAACAAAATCTACAAACAACTGCATTCAAATTAAATGAAACTTTGCTTAGGGTACCAGCTAACTCTCTGTCAAGTTTTGTAATGCTAAGATTAGTGGGCTTAGTTACAGAGTACGCACACACACGCATACATTTCTTTTATATAAATTATATAATGTCATTAGCGTTTGAAATTTTGACAAATATTTAACCCTTTACCGACCCTAACGCTCTAACTAAATCACTCTATACAGAGTTCCTAAATTTAAAGATTCCTTTATTCAACTATTACCAACACTTTTAAAAAGTGATATTTTATGCATATAATGGATAAATAATAACCTTCGAAGTAATTAGACAACCGTTACAGTTACAGTTAAGTGGTGGATGAATAAAAAACTCTTTAAACTTGGCAACATTGACAGAGGAATGAAATTAAATGGGACCGCCAAATGGTTGAATGATATTGAGAGTAATCAGCTAAAACATTTAATTATATATATATATATATCGACTATTATATTATATATATATATCGACTTTGTATAACATCAAGCATTTTATTTATTTATTTATTTATTTTTAATCTCTTAAGTGTAACCTTTCTCTCAAACAGAATTTTATAATTTTTATCTTAAGAAATAAAATACCACAGTTGCCAACTTTTACGCTTTTTGGCCATCGAAAGGTTTTAATTTATATTTTTATACATTTTTGTAACAGTTATCATTGATTAAATAAAACAAAAATTTCTAAACATTTTTACTTAGCCAAGAAGCTTAAAAATTGGGAACTATGATATACCCGGTAAATCCATAAATACAATCATCTTTTAAAAATAGCTTAAATGTTTTTCATTTTAAATATATTTGTAGTATAAATGTTTTCTATATACTTTTTTTTTTTTTTTTTTTTTTTTTTTTTACTTTTAACCTTTTAATTTATATTTATTTTTTCGTCAGTTTTTTAGGCATTTTGCAATCTGAACTTGAACGATAACATTTATCTTTCTGACATTTGAATTTTAATTTTTCTGAAGAATGCTTCTATTTCTAAAGCGCATATAAATATCAAAGTTAAAAATATGGATTGAACTATTTCTGACAGAACATTATATAAATATTTTACACATATTTTCAAATGACCGAAAATTCTTCTAGCTTCCGAAATATATTTGACATAAGTATACAGAAACTAAGGCAGAAATTTATGTAAAGTGATAAATAATTTTGCGGATCTCCTAGTCACGTATGCAGTTATGGTCAGAAATCTTGTTTACAAGTGACGTGTTTACAGAAATTATGTTTATATTTTCTTTTATATATTTTATGACACACTAAGGATTAAAAATAAAATTAAAAGAAATGCTTTTGAGTACTTAAATAAATAAATAAATAAATAAATAAACTATTTTCTAAAAAATATGTGCATCACGTTTAAATATATTTACTCATTTATATTAGACACCAATGTTTCTGACAGAATATTATATTTATTTTAATACAGTAAAAGGAAGCAATAGAGAAAATATTTCTTAGTTTTCGAGACGTATATCAACATAAGGTTTTAATAGATTTTAACTTTGTTAACAGATGTTATATAGCATTTTAAAAATAACTTTAAACTTAAAAAAAGAGTGAATTATAGTAAATGTATTACAAAATAAATTTTTTTTTTTTTTTTTTTTTTTAACTCAAGAAAAAGTTTCCTAAACATTTTTATATCATATTTTAAAACAAATTCTTATTGTTAATATTAATTTTTTGTAAAATGACAGAATTGCATAATTAAATATAATTTTTAAAGCCTTTTATCCTGTAATAAATTGAATTTTTGAACATTCTGTGTAAATTTTTTAAAACGCATTTTTACAGCTTATGTGTAATTATTATCAAGTCACATTTTGTTTATTTAAGCGTACCCTAGTGAATCGTGAGATACATGATTCCCTATTCCCATGAATACGTTGGAAATTATGTATAACTAGGGGGCAATGCCCTCTGCTCGCTCCGCTCACCAACCCTCGACTCACTTTACTTATTAACACATGTAGAGTTCTGCCCGCCTATTCACTGCTTTTTTTCAACTAAAAGGAATATTAATAGTGCATATTACAAAACAATAGCAAAAAAAAATATTTTGGAAATCCTCATATTCAATGTCAAATTGAAATATATATTTACATTCTTTTTTTAATAGAAAGAAATTCATAATATCTGGGCCCTTTTGCATTACAGCTTTAGTATATGACACTTTTTATTTCTTTCTTGCAATCTTAGATCCGGACCGCTGTACCCCAGTCGGTAGAGCGCCTAGCTCGTAATTGGAAGATATTGGGTTCGGTTCTCGAGGCGGCCAAAACCTGTCGTGTACACTAATGGTGGCTGGTGCACGTAAAATATGTCGTGGCCGCAATATCCTCCATGTTCCCATAAAAATTATACCTCTGGGGACCACCGAAGCGGGGGAGCCATCCCCTTCGTGTAGGACCAAAACTGTGGTGGCATGTCTCCGGAACATCCGTGGGGGTGCGTCCCAGACCGTCGCCAGTTATCCATAGTGCAGTAATGGTGCGACGTCAAACACAACCTACCTAATTATCTACCTACCTACAACCAGGGATCATATTTTAATTTTCCCGTGTAAGAAAATTAATTTTCTAAAAGTAGAGAAAAAAAGTTGATATTTATTTTCTTTGTTTTTTGCATTCATAGTTTCGGGCCGCGGTACCCTAGTCGGTAAAGCGTTGAGCACGTAATTGGAAGATTGTCGATTCGATACTTGAACCGGCCAAAGACCGTCGTGTAAACTAATGGTGGCTGGTGCACATAAAATCTGTGACAGCCGCAAAATCCTCCATGTCCCCATCCATACTATACCTCTGGAGATCACCAGAGCGGGGGGATCATCCCCTCCGTGAAAGATCAAAACTGTGATGACATGTCTCCGGAACATCTCTAGGGGTGCATCCCAGACGGTCGCCAATTACCCATAGCGCAGTACTGGTGCGACGTTAAATCTAACCTACCCGCCTACCTACCTACCTACAGTCGGCTGCAAAATTATTCGAGCACTAGCAATAATCCTTGCCAGAAAAAAGTGCACTTAATACAGCTTTGTTAAATAAATCCTTGTCGAGTCATGTTCTTAATCAGTCTAAGAACATGATTCGACAAGGATATACTTAGCAAAACAGTCTTAAGTGTACTTTTTAAATATAGGAATTATTGGCTAATGCTCGAATAATTTTGCAGCCGTCTGTACATACATACAACCATGGATAATATTTTAATTTTCCCGTGTAAAATGATTTCATGACCGAAGAACAACGTCCCTGGGAGAAACTTTTTTCAAAATGGCAAATAGAGTACCTTCATAAACTTGTCATTTTTAGTTAATAACTTTTTTAATTAAAATGATACAAATTTCTAAGCAGCAAAAATGTCTTCCTTGGAGTATGCGGAACACATTGATACCTCTCATGACACGAAGGAACCTGCCCTCCGCTAGAAGATGCTGTCGCAGACAAAAAAATTTGACGCCAGTGACAATAACTTTTTTTTAATATATAGAGAAAAGCACTTTAATTTTTACCTATTTCGGAAAAGCTGATAATGTAAATTACAGAAATTGTTAAATCAAAGTGAAATATTGAATTCCTGTGAAAAAGTCTGCTGATTACTTTTCAAAGAGCTATTTTACACTAGAATTATACACTCTATAAAAACCAAAACAAAAAAAAACAGCACCAAGAAGGAGTTATCCGAATGAAATAAAAATTCATAGATGTGATGTGCATGTAGAGAAAAACAAATGATTACAGTTTCAGACAATGTGGATGATTTAATTAAGAGAAAGAGCTTCACAAGCTGAACATGTGAAGAACGCGTTGGTCCCTCTCTGGACTTTATGTAAGCAGACATTCGGCTTGGCATTGGTTGATAGAGTTGGCAGATGTCTTCCTACGAGATATCGTGCCAAATCCCGTCAAATTGGTACGTTAGATTGGCAAAATCCATGAATAGTGTAGGGCTTATTTCATAGTGCTTCGAACATTCTCAATGTGGGAGATATCCGGCAACTTTGCTGTCGAAGGTAATGGTAGACAAGCAAGAAAACAAGCAGTAGAAACTACCTCCGTGCGCTGGTACGCATTATCATGCTGAAATGTACGATCAAGATGGCTTGATATGAAGGGAAACACAACGAGGCGTAGAATTTCGTCGACATGCTGCTGTGCTGTAAATGTGCCGTGGATGACAAACAAAGGGGTCCTGCTATGAAATGAAATGGCACCCCAGACCGTCACTCCTGGTTGTCGGGCCGTATGGCTAGCAACAGTCAGATTGGGATCCCCCCTTTTCTGTGGCGTCTCTCGGGGCTCAAATTGAAGCGAGGCTCATTTTGAAGACAATTCTAGTCCATTCAGTGACTTTCCATGTCGAACGTACCAGAAATTACTGAAAACGAGCATATCGATGTATCGAGTTTAATAGTAGTCGGCGTAAGGAGCTCCGTGAGCTCAACCCCCTTTCATTGAGCCGCCTATTAATGGTCTTTGAAGTCACTGAAGTACCAGTTGCACGTAGGATCGATGGTAATGATGAATCTGGGGCTTTGTGTACCGCTGTGCCGATTGGTCGGGTCTCACGTTCTGTTTTTTATCTAGGCTGCCCGTTTCCTTCTTGACGCTATGTTTGGCCATGATTCACCCATTCCTGCCATCACCATAGTGGTGGCATCGCTCCTGAAAATATGTTAAACAGTTCGTCGATTAAACCAACCGACTTCTGTGAGCCCAACTACACTCCTCTCTTAAATGCTGACATCTGCGCATATTGTTCGCGCACCTCTATGTGAGACATGGTTACTGTCTATCTGAGTAGACAGAATAAAACTTTCAAAGAATTTATGACCTGAAATAGAAATTTTTCCTTTTTAATACTTTGCCAGTTGCGCAGCTAAGATGCGCAGGAAGTGCTTTAAAAATTGCCGATATAGTGAAACGGCACCCCTTCCTGTTCACGAAATAAGATTAAATAGGTAGCATTATTAATGGTTAAAGAATTTTTTTTTAAATTAGAATTATCAACTCCTCATGTACCACAGAGTACAAGCATAGCCTCCTAAACTAGATGCCTTCCGCGTGGCTCGGAAACTTGGCGGTAGACAGCGCCATTTGGTACATATTGCGCGACTTTTTTATTCAACAGCCACCAAAACTTTTTAAAAGTGGGATTTAATATATATAAAACGCGAACAGAATCGAAGAAACGTCGATTATATATATATAATATATCATTTCTTAAAATTATTTGTGACAATTAAATATAAAAGTGCGCAAACTGTACCAGGTGGCGCTGTCTACCGCTTGAACTGTTGCCAAGTTCCCGAGCTACGCTGTAGGCATCTAGTTTAGGAGGCTATGGTACAACATGAGACTTACAGAGGTAAGCATAAAACACACAAACGGTGACAATATTCAAGTGTTGGTCAGCTACAGTTTTTTCAGGCTCTCTCATAAAAAAATAAATACGTACCTTCTCATATTTATACGGACACTTTATGTTTTGAAATAACTAATGTAAAAATAATTGTGAACAAGATTATATTAAGTGCATTTAATATATCTAGTATTCTAAAAACCAAAACTGCTACAATTGTTTTAATATGAAACAAAATTAATAAAAAACAATGCAAAATATTTTTTCCCCACGTTTTTACATGTTCATAATTATAAGGACAATCAAGATTTTTTCGTTTTATTTAACTTACTAGCGGATAAATTACAATTGACATGCGAATTTGTTAATTACTGGTCTAGATTAATTCATATATAAGCCTTCAATTTTTCTTGGACGGACATTACTGATAATTCCTCGAAAAAAAAGAACGTTCATGTAGTGAAGTATGATAAATGTGATTTTTAAGTGGAAGGATAATTTCAATCCGCAGAATTTCGAATGAAATTCGAAGATCTAAAACTGCTGAAGGAAATGTGATCAAACGTTGTACTGCTGGTTCGATAGGAGAGAGATCGGATGCAAAATCAGGATTGTTTTCCAGAGATCGAAGACTCATAATTCCTCTTACTGTTCTACTGATAATGACTGCTGCTGAATTTGCTCGTAATTTTTAACGAAAGGTTGGGGTCCACATTTATCCATGTTCAAAATAATTAATATGTTAAAATGAATAAAAAACCTGTAATAATCAATAATCATTTAATGGGGGAAAGAACGTCTGTGTTAAAGTTGAATAAAGACAATATTAAATGGTAAAATGTTGCATTTTCGGATGAAAAACATTTTATTCTTGATTAACCAAATGGTTTTAACAGTTCCTGGCACGATCTGAAGATAGCGGAAGACAGAGCAGATTTTTTAAAGGCAGATATGAATCGGAAATTTTAAAGGTGGATCTATGGTGCTCTGGGGAGCTGTTTCTACTGAAGGCAGAATGACTTTAGTAATTTTTTCTATTATTATGAACATCAAGAGAATATCCGCAAATTTTAAACGTGAAATTCTCAGATTTGTGTTAGATTTTGGGAGGTAATAATATTTTTTTCAACAAGACTTACATTTTCGCTCTACTTCTAGAGCAATAGGAAATAGTTTAAAGAAAGAAACTTCTGCCTTTCCCGTGGCCTAAAAGTTGAAAAAGCATTAACTTATCATATTAGAAAAGTGCATGCAAGTGGAAAGCAATTTTAAATAGTTTAAATGTATTCAGAATATTATCTATGCTGTAGGAAATGGTATTGAAACTGAATATTAAAAAAAAAAAAAAAATGTACATATATATATACCAAAGAGAATGTCTGACTGTTTCATCTAAAACATTATTCACAATATAAGCATTTATTCGATCAGTGTGAGGTATTCGGAAATCGCATTTTTATCATGTATTTTGTAAAATTAACAGTAAAAGACAGAAACTTTCTGTTAAATAGTGCACCATTCACAAGCAATGGCAGTAGGCGGAGCTTTCTGTTAAAACCCCCAGAAAGCACATGGTCCGTAAAGGGTTAAAATGACGTTTGGTGACATGGGTTCCTATACAATTCTGAGTCCTAATTATGTGTCCTACCTCCCCTCAAAGTTTTTCCCATGATCGCTGAATCACCCTGTATACATACATACATATATAATACTTGATATAAAAAAACTGAAATTATATGAAAGAATGACAAAAAGTAAAGAAATAACAATAAGACGAAGCAGACGCTCCCACGGCTCAAGATGGTTGGATTGGGTTAACTAGCCTGTCAGGCGCCCAAATTTACCCGATTCCTTTGCAAGAGCCATGTAATAATAAAGAATAAAGTTTAAATGAAGAATTTCATTATTATTTGATTTAGATTAGATTTTTTAAGAAACTTTTAACATCAAGCTACCGTTCTGGCAAAGCTAAAATAAGACAGGATAAAATCCCGAAAGTTTTGAAAAAACTGGAAATTCTGGAATAACAGCTCGAAAATTTGGACATTTTATAAAATTTGATGGGAAGGAACTAATGTCAAATGTTTACAAATTACGTCTTTAAATAAAATAAACTTAGTAAAAGTTTAAATTTTATGAAACATTTAGTGTTATAACTTTGCTGCTTAAATTTAGTGGAAGGAAAATATCGTGAAAAAAAAAAAAAAAAAAAAAATATATATATATATAATAAATAAAATAACGGGTACTTCAAGCTCTACTATTAATATTTTGTAGTGTTTATACAATTTAAATTTAAGTAATAATATTTATCATTAATATTATGATGCATTTTCAAAAATCAGAGGTCAAAATTTACCAAGATTCTAATATTTAGGAATTTTTAAAAATTAAGTGTCTAGTTCAAGCGGATCTCCGACTGAATACTCTATCCGTTGCCTAGAAGTCTCAATAATGTAGTCTTTTCCATACCTTTTTCATGTAGGCGCGAAACAACTTGTTAATAGTGTAGTGGTTCCTTCCAGGCGCTTAAGAACAAATTTGCCAATTTTCATTTCAGTCCATCAAAGTGTGTGTTTTTCTATTTCAAACAAACAAAGAGAGTAACACATATATATAATTGCTATGTTGTAAAATTAATAATGTATAATTTTAAAAATGTGCTGTAACAATTGTTTTTTCTTTTAACACTAATTTTGAAAGCAGTAATTTTTGATAAAATTGACCTATATAAAAACTGGAAAGAAGTTAATTGTTCAAGAATACTGGCGGAAAAGTCTCGAATAAAATTTGGGATCGGGAGAACTCAGTTCAAGTAGAATAAAACGCAGCTCTGGTTTAACCTCATTATAAATATATAGACAGTATTCAACGTTAGTATTACGATCTCAAAGTTATGAAGCATTAATGGTACTGAATATTTTCTATGAAAAATTTCACATAGAAAGAGAATTATTGTGAAAAGTCTTTTTAAGGCGGTAACATATTACATATCTCACAACTTCTAAGTTTTGTTTTTCTACCAGTAATTTTTTACAAAAACCATTGATGCATTCTTGTAGCATCTTCATATTTTGTAGTATTTATAATTTATTCCGGAGTACTATTAGTCCCACCCTTTTTCACACCAGTGTGATTTTAGAGAAATTTTCTGCAATATGAAATTACGACGAAAAAAGAAAAAATAAATTGCTTGTAAAATACACTGGTGTGAAAAAAAAGGCGGCGCTAACAGTACTCCGGAATAAATTATATATGTTACCAGATATGCATCTTGTGGATAATTAACTTGAAAATTTTCACACAGATAAACCAGTGTTCGAAAATAGTACAGTTTGGATTCTAAGCGTTGAACATACATCATGAAACATACTATTATTATTATGAATTAAATAAACTTTTATTAATTTTATAATCTGAATTAAAAAATGTTGCAAAATTCCAAGTCAGATTTCAGTTACTATGAATACAAATTTAAATATTCCAAGTTTTAAATATTAGAAAATCTTAATATATATATGAAATGTTATATCGAGTGTAAAATTTGCTTAACTTAAAAATAGACAGAAAATGAAGAAAAAGTCATACCGCACAAGTTAGTGTACAATAAAAAACACGCCTTCATTCTATCTAAAATCAATGCGAAAATTTCACAAAAAAACATAGCATTTCTATCCTTGAAAATAGCGTTAAATTTAATCCGCAAAAAGAAAAATAAATCTCTTAAAAAATGCTCGAAAAAGTTTTAGTAATTTAAGATAAATTAAAAAAATATTAAAAGTACTTTTTTTTTTAATACAGAAATGTTAATCCCACAAGGTGCATTTCGCTTTTATAAATAAGTACTTTTACGCCAGAGATAATCTTAAAGCACAGATGTTTCTAATTATACAAAGTAGCCGTTTGTTAGATAAAAGAGATCAAGGATCTTTTTTCTTTTTCTTTTTTTTTTTTTTTGTGACTAAATAAAGAAAAAGAATGTCGGAATATTTTGCAGAAGAAAAAATTTGAAGTGAGAATTAAAAGAGAGGATGTACTCTCTCTGTGAGAAAGATTTTTATTTATTTATTATTTTTTGAGAATCTTTCTAAAGTAAACTCGTGAATTTAATTCATATTTGTACATTTACAAATTAGCCAATATTCCATAACTAATCTAAAAATCAGTATTCAGACTTTTTTTTTCAATGTTTCCAGCTGCACTTAACAAATAATGTGAATCATATCAAAATCTTTCTAACTGTTTTATTACTGCACAATATCGGCTGTAAGGCAGTGTTTCCAACATGAAGGTATTTTTTAAATAATACTTACCACTAAGTTTGAAGAAGGATGTTTAATATACAAGATTGTCTACTGGACAAACAATTACACAATAGTTGCAGTTAAAAATTAGTGATAAAAATTGAATATGAAATTCTCTACAAGTTGACAATACTGCTACTATATGGTAGTGTATTGTACAGTTTAAAGCTGATTGGCAACACGAGTGTCCCGGGTCTAGGTTGGATGTCCTCCTAGAGAGTAGTTCTACTGAGTCCTAACTTATATTTTCAGGCTTTTTCAGGGTTATCCAGATTTTAGAGAAAACCACGAAAAACTCCAATATCTAAAGCAACGAGCGGAACTTGGGTTCAAATTTAGCAGTTTTTAATTACAAGATTCAAGAACAGAACCTCTCATGCACTGGTGGAGCATTTTTATTTTATGATAAATATAGTGAAAAATTGGTTTCTGATCTAATCCTTCGCATAAAATTAACTTTTATTATTAAAAAAAAAAAAAAAAAAAAAAAAAAAAGAAAGAAAGAAAGAAGGAAAGAAAGAAATTGTAATTTTTTGTGTATTTTATAAAAGATTTCTCTATTTTCCGTATTAACCGAAAAACATCAGATGTCAAAAACAGGGTTCATGCGCTTCTACATTTTCCTTGATCTTTTGAACCACTGAATTTATATTATATTTTTTGTTAAAATACAAGCCTATAAAATTAAAAAATAAAATTAACGTTAAAAATTATTGGTGTAAGACTCCTACAAAAAAGGCGTGGCCGTACGTACCCTGAATAAGCTAATGGTTGCTGTGAAACTAATTTAAATACCCTTCCAATACGGGCTAGGACACCTTTAAAAGACTCCCCCATGGAGGACATTCCACCTTCTACTTATAGACCTAGGATCCTAGCGTAGTCAATCGGCCTTAAACCCTACAACCAAAAACCAGGCCTGCCATCTACGAGTAACATTTGTAATTTATTCCGGAGCAGTGCTAGACACACATTTTTTGTTATTCAAGCCATTTTTTTTTTTTTTTTTTTTAAGAATAATTTGGACTTAAGAAAACCAGTTGAGAGAACTTAAGGTTCGTCAGCTACTAGTAATAAGGAAACCGTATTGAATGGTAAGAAATCTTACTTTTCTCATCAATCGCAAACTGGAAAGATCACATAAGAGCTAAGTCTCCGTTACTTTCAACGAAGACTGCATACCGGAAGGTTTTTAGAAATGGTTTATTACTAGCAAAGCCCCGGTTCGGAAACGAACCGCATTCCGAATGCGGGAAAAATTTCGAAATCAAACTCGAAATGTACAAAACTCAGCCTGATGCTGCCTGCGTGCCAATAAGGATATCGCAGGTGACGTCACGCACAAATAAATTCAGGGCAAAACATTGGAATTCCCACCAATACAGGTTGTTCTTTTGCCACTCGTGAGTGGTAAAGATTGATTGACGGAGTGTTTGTAAACATGCCCTTTCCTTATAGATCAAAGTTTGTTAAAGAAACCATTTTTTAATTCATGAAATCAATGAAGGTAGTGAATCAACGAAGGCTTTTCTCGCTTCGCTGGTCACTATATTTAATGAAAACTCTTTTCTATATCGTTTTACAAACAAAAATAAAATTTAAAGAAATCACGAAATTGCTTTAAAGCACGCTTTGGTTCCCCGCTGCCTTCAGCAACGCCCCACTCATTCGCAGACTCTCGGGTGTCTGTCCCTATTGCCTGTGACAATAGCTTACAAGTGGGCTCCATTTGGGTGCGTATCAGATGACAGTTTCGAAACGGACAGTATCGAAAAAAAAAAAAAATGAAGCAGCGATTTTATATTTGAATCCCAGTTACATACGAACATGGTGTACATAATATTTTCTTTCATGTTATTTTCTATATTTATTTGATTTATTCGATCAACCATAAAATGACAACAATTTTACACCAAATATAATATTACAATGTGCTATGATCGGCTATGTCTATCGCATGATACAATTAATTTTTGTGGTAATAATAGTAGTTGAGTTAGTTAATAGTCATTGGTAAATAGAAAAATAAATAATGAAATAATGGAATATGTAAACCTGATCTTGGTACAGCCTTTATGTAGCTCCCCTTGGCGACTTCTGAATTTTTATCGTCACTTTAGACAAAAATACATAATTTATGTTTTTTTTTTTTTTTTTTTTTCGTTTTCCTTTCCTTTCTATATTTACTGAATTCCATTCTATTTTTATTTTTTCAATATCACGTGATTGAGCAGACCACTGTTTTATTTATTTAACGTTCATTTATATTTCCATTAATTTTTGGAACTCTCGTGCAACTTTATCTAAATTGTTTTTTTACTCCATTTTCAATTGTCATTTTTTCATGTGCATGAGTAAAATATTTTATATTTTTTTATTTTTCGCGTGAAAGCATATTTCATTTTATGTTTGAAAAAGAAGCGTATTTTTTTTTTTTTTTTCTTTTTAGCAACAATTAAAATTTTAAATGTCCACATTTAAAGCTTTTACCAGGTTATTATTTTCACATTTTAATTAATTTTAAACAATCTAATCAAAATTTCGTTACAAATAAGGTACCAAACGAAAAGGGCATTTTTTCTGAATCCGTTGGTTTAATTGACTGATCGATAGGACAATTAGATTTTTTAAAATTAACTAAAGTATGAAAAGCAGGTGACAATTTTTTTTATTAACTAAAGTATGAAAAGCTGATGGCAACAACACACAGACAAACAGAAAAAAAATCTCTCTTAGCCAATGAACTTGCGTCCAGCCATGGACTTACAGGAAAAAACTCTCTTAGCCTTTATATATTGAGAGATATCTATTTGTTGAAAATATGTGTGACATATTCCTTTTTAAAAATGCTGGTTGATAAACCTGATATAAAATTTGGACATGTTGGCAGCTATGGGATTAGCATTGACTGCTAGAAAATATAAGCTCCGCCTATAAATACCGTGAATAGTGCAACGCGCGAACATTTGTGAGTGGAACTCTTCATCCGAATTAGATGCCATAAAAACGCATACGACTACAAATGCATATGATGCAATTGGATCAAAAAGATACAGCTAAGGAAAATACTTCTAGAGGTCTGTGATTACTAAATGTTAGTACAAAAATACTGTGTTTTCGTCTATCTTAAACATTCAGAATATTTGTTTGTCTTAACCCTCTAAACGAAAATTCTACATCACAACAGCAAAAGCTCAACAAGATTTTATTATTTTTTTCTTTTTATAAAAATTTATTTCATAACTTGGAGGAAAAAAATTAAATTGAAAACCTCTCCATTTATGCATTTGCTTTTAAATATTGATAGTTGTTGGTAGTTCTTTATTCTGGTAGTTGTTGATTTTAAATAAGCAAATTTTTTTTTTTCCTCTCAAAAGGTTAAGAGGAGGGCAAATATTATAAATCTCTTTTAAAAATACTGTCCGAGTGTTTATATATACATATATATGTATATGTGTGTGAGTGTATGTGGGTTGGGGACAAAATCTCGCGGGACAAAATCTCGCGAGGACAAAATATCGCCGGCGTAAATGAATACAAAGCAAAAATGAGTTGGTAATTATTAGTAATGTTGTATAAAATTTCGTAACAACACATACCTTAGTCAGAGCACTGACATTCTGACAAATCTACAACAAAAATTTTTATAAATTTTACTTAAAATAGTTTAACGACTATATTTATTAACTTTTGTCAAAATCAGTCATAATGAATTCAATCGTGCTTAATAATTTAAAAAATTTTAATTCAAGCTTGTAAACAGTGTCAGCTTTAATGTCAGCAGTAATGTACACGATTTTTAAAATGTATTTTGAATAGTAAAAGCAAAAGATAAAATAACTTAACAATAAACATAGAAAAAATAATGAAATTCAACGATTTCTAAGATTTATTTAATTATTTATTTATGTATTTTAATTAATTAATTAATATTTATAAGGCCCTGTGTCTCCCTCCAGAGATCACACGTGACACAAAATTAAATTTTCAAATAGGTTATACTATTTTTTTGACGCGATATTTTATCCGGCGATATTTTGTCCCGCGATATTATGTCCGAATCCCGTGTATGTGTGTGTTTGTATGTTTATATTTGAATACTGTGACTATAATGCAAAATTTCAATGGTCCAACAAATTTATTTATTCAAATCAATGGATAATTGTCTTGTAAACCAGTTAAACTTGAACTTAAAGAAAAAAAAAAAAAAAAAAAAAAGGTTTAATAACTGTTTTCATCCATGCTTAATACTTATATAAAGTACTAGCAGGCTTTGCCCGCTTCGCTGGTCATTATATTGAAATGTATCCCTAAAACAGCATATCATTAATAATAATAAAATATCTTAAAAAAAAAAAAAAAAAAACATTGGAATCCGTCAAAATCTAATTTTAAGTTGCCCAATGCCTTCGGCAGTCCCTTACCTGCTTCTTACTCCCCCTCCCTCGCGGTTACAGTTGAAAGTTTTACAAAATCTCATCAAAGTGCATATTTCGCACACCTAATTAACACCCACACACCAAAATTCGCCTTTCTTAGGTAATTTGGACGGATTTAAGCTTCAAAATGTGGTTTTTGCCCCGCCCGCCCCAAGAGGAAGGGGGGGGGGGTAAATTTCCAAAATTACTTTATATTGCATGTTGCATACACATACATAACCGACACATCAAAAAATTGAGATTATGAAATTATTTAAAGCTGAGTGATGCTTTAAAACTTTTTTTTTTTTTTAATCTCTCCCCCCGTTCCTAAAGGAGGGAATTTCGCAAAATCTCTTCATACTATGAGTTAGATACATATAATCGTCCCTTACATAAAAAATGTCCAACCTTAGATAATTTAGTGCAGCGTTACGCATGAATACATGTTTTTGCCCCCCATTCTCTAAAGGGCGGTAGGGTGGAATTTCATAAAATCCCTTTGTAGTGTGTGTTCAGTTCGATTTCCTCGTGTGTTGAGTACCCTTCTTCCAAAATCTTTTCCCTTCCCTCCCCCCTTAAAAATCCAAAATTCCAAAATCGCAGAAAATAATTTTTTTGTACTGAAGTCTGGTCTTTCCATCTGCAATTTCTTCACCGTTAAGTAATTTGGAGCCGAGTTAAGCCTTCTGCCCCCCTAGGAGAGAGAGGGGGGGGGGTATTTTGCAAAATGCCGTCTTAGTTGGGGGTCAGGCTCCGAAATCCAACCTGGTCACTAAAATTTGTGACCCTCTTTCCCACAGAATCGTCATGGCAGTGTTGAGTCAGTGAATCATTGAGTTTACTCTTTTATATGTACAGATTTGTTTATATTTTTTATGGACTACTTGGCTTAAGGTTGTTGTCACAAAAATAGAGTCCTTGGCGAAAAATGTCCTATCTACTTCAGTATTAAAATTAAAAATATACCCAGGATTATCAACTAATAAAGCTCTTTAATACAGATCTGAATTAGCTTTCATTTTCTTATTATTTAATTTTGATAATGACGTTATGTTGTCATGTGCCTAAGCAACTTTAATATGTATTATTTTTATTATTATTATTCGCGTGAAATATTCTTTGGCAACAATTAAAAATTAAAATAAATTATTTTAAAGTTTTATTATAGAAGAAATATTTATATTATACAGAAGATTAATTAAAAATTTACATTTTTTCCGGTATAAATAGTAGCCTATGTCTTATTCCAGACTATTACCTATCTCTATACAAAATTTCATCCAGATCCGTTTAGCCGTTGTGGTGTGATTGAGTAACAAACATCCATCCAAACTTTCGCATTTATAATATTAGTATAGATTATAGTTATCATGTGCATGTGTTAGATTGAGTTATTTTGCTATCAAATTGACAAAATTTTAATTTTAAATTTCAAAACTCTGTCGTTCTTGGCGCTTATTGTATTTGGTGATCAAAAACGTAATACGAAAATATGTATGCCAGATGTATATTTTCGTAATATGCATTGTACGAAATATTGTTTCATATTATTCATTACTCTCTTAATATAAGTTGTTAAAATAACCATGATTTTTGAAAGGAATTAAATTATGTTCGCCAAATAATTCGTCGACATTTTTTTTTTTCTGCTAAGGATGACCGATATCAAATCTATTCCGCTGCAACATATTAGTATCTTATATCAGATACTTTATTTAGACATTTGAAAACAAATTTTAGTTCAAATTATGATAGAATATTTATCATTTTCCTTTTAATTAGTATATTAGTTGGATATTTATTGTGTAAATATCATCTTTTGAAATGAAATGTTTGTGTTTTCAATCGAATATGGAAATTTGCCATTTTTTTTTTCCTAGAGTTTTGAAATTAAAAATTTAAATTTTGTCAATTTTACAACAAAAATAACTTAATCTAACGCATGGACATAATAATTAATACATACCTATACCTAAATATGGGGATTAAAATCGGGAAATAATTTTCTTCGATTTTTAATAATATTTTACAAAAAAATCCAATGGACGTTTAACATAGGAAATATTTTTCTTGCATCCATGAACGGCCAGTGACGGCATCACTTCGCTTGCGTATTAGCACTTTATCAATGTGTAAAAGAAATTTTTAATTAAAAATGACGTCAGTTTTTGTGAGATGCATAATTTTTTTTAATAATTTTTTATCGTTCACGTTTAGATAAATGTATTTATTTTTCTGTTGAAAAAAATAAATAAATTCGTTTTTTTTTTTTTTTTTTTTTTTTTTTGGCAACAATTAAATTATGGATAAATCTGGGATAAATTTAAATGGCTAATTTTTTGCTATTATTAGCTTACAAAATTACTATTTTATGCATAAAAATCGCAAAAAAATTTTTTTTTTCGGAATAAAAGGTAGCCAACTTTTTAAGTTAGGGTATAAGCTATCTCCATAACAAATTTTATCGAAATCCATCGAGCAGTTTTAGCGTGAAACTCAGTCAAATAAACGGACATTCACATTTATAATATATATAAGATTACTACGATATATTTTTATATAATTACTAAATATTACTATTCCAAATACTAAGGTAAAGCTAGGAGAGTCAGCGCACGTTTTAAAAGAATAGTGTAAAAAATCCAAATATTAATACTTTGCTAAATTATTACAAAATAATTTTGATTATATATATATATATATATATATATACATTCCCTTTGCTATTTTGTTCTTATGTTCTTATGCCACCGCACTTTAGAATGTAGAAAAAGAGAGGGGATAAAGCTAAAAACCCCATAGAAATAGCATGGGACGAAAACCAAATAAACTCACAATGTCAAGTGTGTTAAAAAAAAAAAAAAGAAAAAATAAAAAAGAAAAGAAAAGAAAAGAAAAAAGCAGGCTCACACCGGAAGTAATAAAAGGACAAAATTGACTAGAAAAAGACATCGAAGGGCGGGCTGGGGTGTTAAATATAACGACCCTACTTAATACGTCTCGCCTAGTATTTAAAGCAACGAATGTAATAATACTGATATAGAGCTATTTTCTGCAATCTGTCCTTTTAAGATTGTTAAGACATATGGGTAGGAGAGATTTTTATTAAGAATAATTACAATTAAATTGTTAACGATAATAATTGCATTTTCGTAAGTTTTCTGTAAATGAATATTATAGTAACAGTAGTATAAATTTCAGCCTAATAAATAAAGAAGAAAAAAAAAGAAGAAATTTAAAAATAATCAAAAATTTTTAGTTAAAGAAAAAATATTTAAGAATCTTATATATATGTATATATATATATATATATATATATATATATATATATATATCTTGTTTGCTGATCGAAGTTGTGCACAATCGCTGCCTTTATTTTTATGAATTGTGCAGTTTCCATTCAAACACCTGTCACAAATATCATTTTTCATTCAGTCCAGTCACTTGTCGAAGTTGTCTCCTGTTAGATTTATGCACATTCAATGTACTCATCCTTATTCAGAGTGGTCACAGGCACAGTACCCAACTTTTATAATTTATACACGAGTATTTTTAGCCAAGCTTTCTTTTCGCACCAGAAATTTTGTAGATCATTTCTCTTTAACATGTGACGACGATTAAATAAGAAGAAAATCATTTTTCAAAATTTCCGGTATGAAAAAAAGGCTGGGCTAAAAATGCTCGTGAATAAATATAAAAGTTGGGAACTCCGGTTACAGGCCCCATTTTTTCACTGTTTTTTTCATCAGTATTTTTCTTTGAAAATTTTTAATAGTAAGATTTCACGATTGATCAAGTAAAATATTATTATATAAATATATTGGTATAAGTATCAGAGAAAAAAGGCGGCTCTGTAACCACCCTGTTATTGTTTTGTCATTTCCAATAACGTGCGTAATATCTCCTATTCTATAAATTAATTGGAACAATGCACCATCTACCCTAAGTAGCAGATGCGTAAAATGTCCTTTCCCGATAAAAGAGATCACGCCTTCTTTTATTCAATAATTATTCGTTTTTAGAAAGATCCATTGACGCTCGTTTCTACCATTAGTTTAGTTTATTAGCTTTTGAATGATTATTTAATTTAAAAATATTTTGTATTGTTACCATTCTATAGAAATTCTTATTAAGATTTATGAAAATCAAGTATTTATTAGGGAAAAAAAATTCTATACGCTCTAAATAATATTAAACATGCACTTTCCAAGTAGGCATTTCACTCTTGTTGTTGTAAAACTACATAGGGTCGCTGTGCGCACTTTACTTCTTTTTCTTGACACTGTCCGACCAGTGGCCGAGAGGTTCCGCTGTCAAAGCTAGTGGACGTGAAGTGGCAGCTTCGATTCCTGGTCACACTCGTTCACCGAAATGTTTGGAGTTTTCCGCGGTTTTCTCTGTACTTAGCGTGAATATGGGCTAGGACACATTAAAAAGACCCTCATGGAGGGCACTCAATCCAAGAATCAGGTCCTGTTCCAGACAATTAACATTAATTCTAACACCAACATACTCTATGTAAGAAATCTCTCCGACCGTGTCATCTTTCCTAGCTTTACTTATATAACTACTTATCATACAATGTACTTTTACGTAATTTATACATTTAAATATCTTTAAAATACAATACTATTGTATTCCCAAAATCTAAAAAACCAGTTATCATAATATAAATGTTCTGTTTTATTATTTATCTGATAGATTAAAAAAGATCCCTCATCTTAATTTATATACCATAAACTTTCTAACATAATTTTTACTGCTATCTTTATGATTTATTCATATTATTATTTTAAAGAGTACTTATGGTTCTATGAAAAGATTTATAATCTATATGATTACATTTTTTCAGCACTTCATCTTGACATTAAAATATTTTTGTCATTGTCAGCCTATAAAAAACTCCATCCATTTATGACAAAGACTAAGAATGGAAAAAAGAGGAATTGGAGATAAAGATGTCTAATCATAGAATACGCTCCCTTAGTAACTTATCTTTCTAAACTCTGCTCGAGGCGCATTGATTTCCTTTCATCTAGTATATATATATATATATATATATATATATATATATATATATATATATATATATATATATATATATATATATATATCTTAGATCTTTAGTCCAGTCATACTCATTGAATTATTCATTTTTTAATGAACCGGAGACAAGAAATACAATACTTTTGTTCTGAGTTTAAAAAAAGAAAATGTCAGAAGGAGAAAAAAAAAAAAATGATGTATTTTAAATTTAATTAGATTTTTTTTTAAAGTGTGAATATAGAGGTTTGCATTATTCTACTCAAGGGAATAGTGTACAGAGAATTAAAAAAAAAAAAAAACTGTTGTGAGAAGTGAAAAGTTATTGAATTGTGAAAAATGTGAGAAACATGGCTGTAGTTTCAATACATTTTGTTTTATTTACAATAGGCAACTTTAAATTTTTCTAATATCTTATTTTTGATTTCAGCAAAATGCACTTGAAATTTCAGTTTTACAATTTGATGGAATCTAGAAAAAAATTACTGAAAATGTAAAAGGAATTTTAACAAACAATCTAACACTTTTAATAATTAAATGCTTCAAGTAATCGTGCTTCAACTTATCGTGCTTCAACTTATAATGCTTCAACTTATCGTGCTTCAAATAATTTCTCACAAAGGAACTAACGTTTTCGGATAAATATTGTAATCCTAAATATTATGTTCAGAAAGAAAATTTTTATCACAGTGCCGATTAAAAACAAAAATTGTGTTTTTATCCTTATAATAATTTAAAGAGCGAAGTTTCACCTTTAGGCATTCCTCTAAAACAATATCATATATGTATATATATATATATATATATAATGCTTATTCATGATTGTCTTTTTAATTCATTAATTATGTACAATCAAGAAAAAAAAATACACTCGACGTAATTTCGTTACTAATCGATGCAAAAAAATTTAACAAATATCATTTGACAGGGAACTGGCAGTATTTTTAGAAAATAAAGGAAATTTTTTTATTGAGGGTCGTTTACAAAACAAAACGCTCACCAACTTTATTTTCTATAATGGTAATACCCTATTTTTATTTTATATTTGAATTCCTGGGGTCACGATAACGCGGAAACATGTATTGGTTAACATGTAAAGTTATTTAACATGTAAAGTTAAATTCATATCGCAAACTTTTGTCATGTTTTGTGTGAAAAAAAAAAAAAAAAATCAAAACTAATTTTCAAAACCGTTTTCAAAATGTTAACTGAGGTAAAACTACTCTTCAGAAATGTCTTCTCTGAAAGAATACAAATATCTCAAATATACCCACAAATGAAACATTTTTTTTTCTTTTATTCCTTATTCCCCATAGTTGATTTATAACAAAAAATTAAAACTTTGAAGAATTCAAAATTAATTATTATGTTTCGATGTACTTTTACCAACTGAACATCTTCACATACAAAACTTATTATCTACCACAATTTACACTTATTAAAAAAAAAAAAACTAAATTAGACAGCTACCCTCTCTATAAAATATAACAAAATAAACAAAATGTGGAGACTTTTGGTCACTTCACACAAAATTTGCTATTTTTTAAACACATATAAGCCTAATACAGAATTTATAACATAATCTTTCAAAGAAAATTAAATCTCAATAGGGACCAAATACCTCCTAAGCTGTCTATAAACCAAATAAAAATATTTAACTCATAAAGATTTTTACCAATAATCACAATATGACTTAAGGGCCCTCTTCATTCACCGCCGCCGGAAGCCGGAACTAATGCTATTCTATGGGAAATTTTTCTTTACAAATAACTTTTTAACTAATACATATTTTTAAATTCTGTTTTCACATTCTCAAAGTTCCCAGCTGTTAAATTGTCGCACCTTTTCTAAAATATTATTTTTTTATTTTTTTATATTTTATTTTGAAGCAGCAAAATACGAATTTTCAATATGTGAAATTTTTTCATTTTGCGATTTCGAAATAAAATATTAAAAATTAAAAAATTACATTTTTAAAAAAGGTCCGTCAATTTATCAGTTGGGAATTTTCTGAATGTGAAAACAGAATTTAAAAATATGTATCAGTTAATAAGTTATTTGTAAAGAAAATTTCCTCATTGAATAACACTGGCTCGGGCTTCCGGCGACGGTGAGCGAAGAGAGCAATCAATGTAGACATTTTTAAGTTAATATTTAATATTTTCCAATTTTAGACTCAAGTTAGACTTAATAACAATACGATTGTGTCAGATTAATGATTAAAAAAAAAAAAAAAAATGAATTCATATGTGTGTAATTGGTTAGTAAATAGATTTTCTTACTTAAAATTGAGTTTTTCTGTATCATTTAATAGATGGTCCAAGGTACACCAACTGCACTTAAAAAAAAAAAAAAAAAAATTGACATAATTATAATAAAATTTTGGAATAAATGTATGATGTATAGAACACCATACAGTATTTAAAAAAGCTATAAAAGCTATTTGTATTTAGTTTTGCCGAAAAATTACAAAATTAAAATGGGAAAAGTCAAAATAGGTCCGAGGTACCCCACCTTTCCCTACTAGTATAATATGAAATAAACTTTAAAGGATATATATTTTAATAAAATAAAAGTGATTGAAAATTATATATCTGTTTACTGAAATTAAATTTAGAATTGCACAATCTTTTAATTCTTAAAAGCTGATTAATTATTATATTTACGAAAATTTTATGGCTCAGATTAGAATGCCAGTGAGGCACACAGTTAGTATTAAAGTTAAATTGTTTTCTTTTATCATATAAATCAGTACATAAAATATTATCTTTTATAATGAATGTAATATCCAAGAAATTAGCTTCAAAATTGTTAGTATTGGCTTTATTTAATTAAAAAATATATGGATATATTAAATTTAAAATATTATTGAAATCTATATTAAAAATAATCAAGTCATCTATGTAACGATAAGCATGTAAACTAGTATTATGAGTCACTGTAAAATCATATTCGAAGGAGAATAAGAAAATATTAGCTGCACTGGAAGAATAATTTGTCCCAATGCCAATACCATGTGACTGTTAAAAAAATTCATATTGAAAAATGATTTAATTATTATTTAAACAAAAATGACATAAACTAAGAAAGAAATCTCTAGTAATATTCAATTCATCTTCAATATTAAAAATTTCAATAATTCTGTTGATGATATCATAAAGCTGATTTATAAGAATATTGCCAAATAAATCTTCGAAATCGAAAGTTTCAACAGGCAGAGGCTTAAAAGTGATTCTATTAATTGAATCAGTACTATTATAAATGGACCACAAATAGCTTGTATTTTTATATTTGAATTAAAAAAAATCATATATATATATATATATATATATTTCAAACACAATTGTTACTGGACATTAAAAGATTTTCCAATACTTAGTAGTACAACATATAGACCTAAATTTAATTGGATTTTTATGAAATTAAGGTGTCATAAATAAAAATGGAATATTACTTTCAATAGAAATTTTAAAATTATACGAAAAAAGAGATTTAACTTGTTTCGAATAAGCAGAAAATCATTTTTTAAAACTATTTTAGAGTTTAAATTAGATACAGTATAATTAAAATCTCATTATTCAATTCTTCCAAGGTTCTTTTAAAATAAAACTTTTTACATATAATACTATAATTATTTGCAGCCTTTTCTACAGGAACAAAAACAAAATTCCTTTTAATTAATTCAAAATATTCATTATTTATTTTATTAAAATGCTGATACATGTAATTATTATTGTTTATAAATTCAAATAAAAAATGATCAAAATAACATATTAAATTATATTTCCATTCATGAAAGGCGTCAGTAAGAGTGTTATTGTTCATAAATCTTTCATTTGTTCCATAAACTCACACATTGTAATAATCCATTTCCATAAACCATAAATGATGAAATTTTGTTCTTTTGCATTTTATTTATTCACTTCACAAAACATATAGAACACGGATCCACAATAAAAACATAAATAAACATTTCTTAAGCGCTATATTTTAAACGGTCAAGCATGACCGAATCCTTTCACATCACATTCTTAACTAGTCAGTAATCGCACATCGGCGCGTCGAAAAATGACGACTAGTCGCGCCACCTGAGAGGAGGCAAAAAGACAATTCAATTTGCAACATCCTCCCGCCCCGAAAGGTAAGTTAAGTTCAATACAAAAATTTGAACAAATCCAAATCAAATACAATTCAAGAATTACAACCAATAAAAATCACAGTACATAATAATAAATTTCACAACCACA
Organism: Salticus scenicus; assembly: GCA_963930645.1. Lineage (NCBI taxonomy): Eukaryota > Metazoa > Arthropoda > Arachnida > Araneae > Salticidae > Salticus > Salticus scenicus. The sequence continues at coordinate 146,456,434 of OZ005648.1, read as the reverse complement.
TAATACTGAAAATAGAAATTATATCAAATACAAAAATCAATGTTACCTGGATACAATTGAAAAATGAAAACAATATTAATATTACCTTACAGGTGAACAGTTGGTTTAATTAAGGTAAGTCCCCTTGGACTTCCAAGTTACAAAGAAGTTGAATGGGTCTTTTTAACATTCCTGATGAAGTTTTTAAGGTTACAGATCTTACCTTATTGTCACGTCCTACATGTGTCTCGATTATTTTTCCTAACCTCCAAATTTGTCTTGGGGCCTTGTCATCACCTATTAGGACTATATCACCTATATTAAAATTAGAAATTGGATTAACAGGTTTTACAACATTAGCATTTCTCAACTGCAAAATATATTCAAATTTCCAGCGCTTCCAGAATTCGTTAAGAAGTCTCTCACGATACAAGTATCGTTTAATTAAAAGTTTTTGAGAACTAGATTGACTTGCAATCACTAAACGGCCACTTTGTGGTGGCAATGCAGTTGACCTTTTTCCTATTAAGAAGTGGGCTGGGGTGAGAGGGAATGGCTCTACAGGGTCATTGTATACATAAGTTAAAGGTCGAGAGTTAATAATAGATTCAATTTCTGCAAGTATAGTTTGCAGTTCTTCAAATGTTACCAATGCCCTACCAAGAATTTTCCTCAAAATGACCTTTGTCATACGAACCATTCGCTCCCAATAACCCCCCACCATGAGGCTCTTTCTACTATATAATTCCATTTGATACCCTTATTACCAAAATAGTTCTGTATTTCAAAGTTCTTAATGTTCGTATAAAGTTTCTTTAGTTCCTTTTCACTACTTTTAAAAGTCAGAGCGTTATCGGAATTCACAACCTTGCACATACCTCTTCTGGAGATGAAACGTCTGAATGCAAGTAAAAAATGTTCAGAACTGAGACTAGAGACTATTTCCAAGTGCACTGCTCGAGTGACTGCACAAGTGAATAATGCAATGTAAGATTTGTTATTGTCTCTTGTGAATAAGGGTCCAGCAAAATCGATTCCGACGACTTCAAAGGGTTGAGCCTCACTAGTTCTTGCTATGGGTAGCGGAGCTGTTATTGGCTGTCCTTGTTTGGCCTTAAACCTTCTGCATAGAAAACATTTGTTCAAGCAGGATTTCACAGCTTGCCTGCCCTTAATGATCCAAAAACGTTCTCTTAATTGAGTGAGTGTGTCAGATATACCAGAATGACCTAAATTTTCGTGTTCCTTCATGATCAAAAGATTAGTAAATCGAGCCTTGTTCGGCAAAATAATTGGATGCTTAGATTCATCAGAAAAATTAGAGCCTTGAATTCTTCCCTTTAATACTATTAGACCTTCTGTTGTCAAAATGGGATTCAAATTATATAACTTAGAATCAGGAGAAACTGAATTTTTTGCCTTTAATGTAGTATATTCTTTGTTAAATTCACTTTGCTGCACAAATAGAAGCCAATAATTTTCTGCTGCAGATATTTCATTTGCTGTCAGCGCTCCTGAACGTTTTTCAGACCTAGATTTGATATTATTTAGAAATCTAAAAACATAGGCGGTTGTTCTCAAAACTCTATTCAAAGTACTGTAATTCTCCAGATTTAATAATGGCATTGGAACTTCTACGTTAACCTGAAGTGTTGTAACTCCATGTCTTTCTTCAACCACGCTGTCCATGTCACAGGAAAATTCCAATAGAGAGTCATATGGTATACTTAATTCTGACAACCAAGCTGGTCCTTGACTCCATACTTTATCATTCATTAAGGAATTTGCTTTCACACCTCTCGTTAATTTATCCGCCGGATTGACCTTGCCTTTGCAAAAGTGCCATTTTTCAGGATCAGTTTTTTCCTTGATTTCAATCACTCGGTTTTTCACAAATTGCTTATAATCGTTAACTGAACCTTTTATCCAATGAAGGCAAATCTGAGAGTCAGTCCAATAAAAAATATTTCTGGGGTCGAGCATAGGAAAAACAGATTTGAGATATGATCCCAATCTTGCTGAGACTAAAGTGCCAAGTAATTCAAGTCTCGGTAATGTAATGTTCTTCAAAGGGGCTAGTCGAGACTTAGAAATTATAAAACTTGTTTTGCATCCTTCAGAATTCGTAAATCGAAAATAAGCCACTGAACCATAACATTTTGGGCTAGCATCGGAAAATATGTGTACCTCTACTGATTTCCAGCAGAGTTCATTAAAATACAGCCTAGGAATTCCAGTTAACTTCAAATTTTTAGCTTCATTTAGCCATTCTAAAAACAACATTTCAGTTTCATGTGGAACAGGTTCGTCCCACTGGTTACCATTTTCCCATACTGATTGTAATATAATTTTTATGCGAATCAAAAATGGATTCATGATCCCCAATGGATCAAATAACATTCCGCAAACAGCCAAAATATATCGCTTTGTTATAAATCTGTCCTCCGGTAATTTGTTAAATTGTGAAGTGTCAATCAGTAATTCGTCATTCGTATTGTCCCAAATAATCCCTAATATTTTTAGTTCAACATTGGATTCCTCCGGATCTTCTCGACATTCGAAATTGTCTGTCTTCCACAACTGATTAAGTTTAGAAGAATTGGAAATCCAAGCCCTGAGATTCATACTAGCTTCATTTAAAATATACATCATTTCTTTAGATAATTGTAATGCCTTGTTCACATCATCAGTGCCAGAGATGAGATCATCGACGTATAGAGATCTTAATATTTCTGTTGCTTCCGGGTAGTCATTCTCAAATTTTTTCAAATGAAGCCTGATTGTTGCCGATAATAGAAATGGGGAACATTTCACCCCAAAGGGAACTCTGCAGAATTGTAATGTCCCAATTCGTTTAGCAGCATCGGAATGGAGATCGGGCCCCTCACCATCATTCCATAAAAATTTCAAAAAATTCCTATCCTCATCCGCGATTCCTACTTCTAGAAAAGCTCGTTGAATGTCTGCGCAAAACGCTACAGGGTGTAACCTAAACCTCAAAATTATCCTGAGTAAATCTGGATTTAAATTAGGACCGCTCTCTAAACAATCGTTAAGAGATAATTCATCCCTGCCCTTACATGAACCGTCAAAAACTATCCTAACCTTAGAACTTTTCTTTTGTTCGCGTACTACTGCATGATGCGGCATGTAATAGCCTGTACCCGTATTTTCATTTAAATCCGACGCTACGTCCTCTATGATGCCCAACTTTAAATGTTCCTCAATAATTTCCTTATATTTAAAATATAATCCGGATTCCTACCAAAAACAGTGTTCAAATGAGACAAGCGTCGTCTTGCTATCCCATAATTACTGTCCAATTCCTTAACATTATTTTTCCACAACAATCGCGTTTCATATCTTTTATTCCTATAAGTAGTGGTTTGCCTAAATAACTCTAAAATTTCATCATCTGATTTAGAATGTTCTTTGTCCGGATTAATTCCAATTGCCTCTAATTCCCATAAATTTTTAACCCTTTGATGGTCCAATTCCTCCTTAACAACATGTAAATGATTAACGCGCACTTTCTGACAATTCTTAAGTGCTTTAGGGTCCCTTTCCTTTCCTTGTATCACAAATCCAAATAAAGTATCTGTTGCCATTAATCGTTTAGAAATTCTCACGTTCCTTTCTCCGAGAATTTCCCCAATGTAATCCGATCCAATAAGTACATGAATTTTACTTAAATTACCCTTATCTGCCAATTCAATGCCTTTTTCTAGTGCGATATTACGCACCCATTGTGAAGGAATTTTAATTTCCCCAAATGTAATTGAATCAACAACTACAGCCCTTAATTTAATTTTCTTATTAGTTTCTCTTACATTATGTAATACTATTTCTACAATATCATAAGTTTTCCTTTCAGTATTTTCATTGCCAAAAGTATAAATTAAAAGGGTTTCCTTCCCGATTGGTTTTAATCCCAATAAATTGCACACTTCGCGCAATACAAATGTCCTAGAACTTCCATTGTCAATAAGACACCTCAATAAATGGCATTTGGCCTGAACATTAAATACACTTGCCGTTACAGTCTGCAACAACACCGAATCATTCGGCGTGTCCTCAAGCTCTTTATTCTTATTACAAACTAAATTTAAAGAACTTTCTGACTGTATTTGTTTTTTATCCTCAACTGAGCGGGATTCATTTCTTTCTGTATTACATATTAATGAGTTATGCCAGGGAGACGCGCAATACTTGCACTTATGATCTTTACGTGAACAAAATTTACTCAAATGGTTTGAAAAACATATAAAACATAATCCCTTGGCCATTAAAGCCTTTTTCTTATCATAAACATTTAAAAAACAATCATGATCCATATGTGCCGAGGAACAAAACAAACAGCCCTGAACTCCTGTATTTTGAGAAAAAGAACTCGTATTTCTTTTGTTATTAAATTTAGGCCTATTATTATCATAAGAATACCTATTATGATAACCAGATAAATTTCTTTCCGCCTGAGTCGCTAAAACGGAAGCTGACGATTTAGGGGGATGATATTCGCTCCTTTTAGAATTTAAGTAAGTTTTATTGTGGCCTGTCATTTTGTTCCGAAAATTATTTTCATTTGCGCTATTATTTCTGGGATTCGCTAAAATTATCGATGCTTCTCGTATTTCTAATTCTTTACGTATAAAATCAACTAATTTAGAAATATCAAACAATTCATCTGAATTACGCTGTCTATTATAACTTAAATTTAATTCTTCCGGCAGTTTTTGTAATATTACAGGGCATAACAGATTACTGTAAGTGCCTGTTGCTACATTTAATGATTGTAACGAACGAATTTGTACCTCAATCGCGTCGTACATTCTCCTTAATTCAGTAACATTCGCGCATGATTTCACCGGTTCTATTAATAGTAACTTATGCATTAGGGACGATATAATTACGTCACTTCGTCCAAAACGTTCCTTAAGTAATTGTATTGATGCATCGTAATTAGATTCTGTCAATGAAAACCCAGATACAGCGCTCAAGGCGATACCTCCTAAGAAAGATTTCAAATACGAAAATTTCTCAATTTTGCTTAAAGAATTATTATTATGTATCGCTACCTCGAAAGAGTTCCAGAAGTCCAACCATGAACTACAGTCACCAAGAAAATTTACAACTTGTAATTTTGGAAGTTTAACTGTACTTCTGGTTTCAGTTCTAACTGAACCAATTCCTGTTTGATCACTTGTTCTAGCGATCTGAGTAACACCAGGCAACGGCCTGTCATTTAAATTATCCACTAGCCTTTCTAATTTTGTTTTTACATCGATCCCTTTTTCCCTGTATTCCCCACAGCCTGCTACATCTTCAGCTATATCTTTGACTTTAATTTTTGTTTGTATTTCATAATCGATGTTTACGAGTTCTGCCTGTTTGTCCAGGAGTTGAGCCTTTAATCTAAGAAGCTCCTCAATTTTCATTAATTTCGTGTACTCCTCCGTAATTTCGGAGTTCAGGATTGTTTCTATTTTACCCAAATATTTCGTAAATGAGGTTCTTAAACCTCTTCTTTTTTCCTTCAATCTTTCTAGATCCATTTTAAACCCAATATCGTAACAAGAGAACAAAAATAAAAATTATGAAACCTTCTAATTGCTTAATAATAACCCCTATCCATATATTTATTAAATAAAAATAAACATGTATTATCTATATATCAAAAAATGTAAACATCATCTTTAAATATCATTTAAGAACAAAAAAATAAATATTGTTAAAACAGAAGTAAATCAATTTAAAATGGCATTTAATGAAACCAAAACTAAATAAATAATTTTGTATTAAACCAGAAGTAACGCTATTTTAATAGCATTGCAAGAAACAAAAATAATTAAATAATATTCCATTAAAAAAAAAACAATTTCGTTTTCAAAGAAACAAAAAGAAACACCTTATAAACAACATTTTATGAAACGAAAGTAATTTTCAATTATTTAAATGTTGAATGAAACCATTTATATTTAAAATCCAAACTATTTTTTAATTATTCAAATTTGAAACCATTTATTTCATATATCAGCAAAATTTATAAATTATAAATAATATTATATATAAACCAAATGAATTCGATGTCCTCACAGACTGCAACCATTTCAGAACAAAAAACTACGCTTTTCTTTTAAAACAGAAACCATAACTTTTAACCCCCAAATTCAAACCAAAATAATGAAATAATAAGGGAAAAAGCCTACCTCCCATATCCGATGCATGCTCAGCGGATTCATTTTACTCTATAATTATCCAAAAAAATGCATGTCGTCCAAATAAAATGCATATAATCACATCCTAGGGTCACCAATGTGTTCATAAATCTTTCATTTGTTCCATAAACTCACACATTGTAATAATCCATTTCCATAAACCATAAATGATGAAATTTTGTTCTTTTGCATTTTATTTATTCACTTCACAAAACATATAGAACACGGATCCACAATAAAAACATAAATAAACATTTCTTAAGCGCTATATTTTAAACGGTCAAGCATGACCGAATCCTTTCAGATCACATTCTTAACTAGTCAGTAATCGTACATCGGCGCGTCGAAAAATGACGACTAGTCGCGCCACCTGAGAGGAGGCAAAAAGACAATTCAATTTGCAACAGTTATATTTATAACAAATCTTAAAAAATAAATTTGTTAATATCTTTTAAAAAGGACTTCTTAACATTTGATTTTTTAAGCTTTTTATTTAATCTAAATTTTGTGCCTAAATTCCCCCCAAATCTTACATTATCATTTTTTATATATTAAGATCCACAATTATAATATGTCTGTAATTACTATCAATGAAACTCTTGAAATTATCGCTATTGCAAATACAATCATTCAGTTTGCAGTCATATTTTATTTTTACTGAAAGGCATATTATATTTGAAAGCAGTAACAATATTTATATTTAATGAAAAAAAGAAAACTATTTTTATGAATGACTTCATTTAATTTCAAATTATAAACGATTTTTGCAAAAAAGAAATTGTAAAATATTCATTTAATGCTCTATTGTTATAATTTTTTAAAAGCCTAAAACCTATTAAATCTGTAACTAAATCTTTAAATTGATTATTGACAAAATTATACTTTGAAAGAAATAAAGAAATTTTCTTAATAGTTTTTATTCTTAAAGAAAATACTATTGATTATATTTTATTACCATATGAAGAGTCTGAATATACTTTTTCTTGTTCATTAAGTCAAAATAAAGAAAAAATAGCATCCAATTTATCACTGTAAATATGAGAACCTCTTTTACCGCTTTTGATCGAAAATAACTAAACTTCATAAAACAAATTATATATATTAGAAATCTTATTTACATTTAAATTATTAAGTTCATCGTTTAAGCCATATAGATATAAAGCTTTATATTTCAAAACATAATCAATTTCTTTAAAAAGTCTTTCATTTTCATCTGTAACACGCTCAAGGATTTCAAATTCTATGTTTTCAAAGGAATGTAATTCAAAATGTGAAAGTTCAAAAGAGGGAAATTTAGATTTATTAATTTGTGATCTATGATTATTAATTCTAATATGTAATTCATTGGAGGTTTGAAAAATATAACTTTGAAAAAATATTAAACACTTGATTTTATTATTGGTATTGCTAAATTTACAAAAGGAAATAAAACCAGGGGGCAGCACCTCAGCATTAGCAATAGCAACAAAACAGGTTTTACATCTTTTATTTAAACACTTTATATACTTCATTTTAGATAATTAGAATTTTTATAAAGACATTTTTATAGGTGCTTTGACCTATTTGCTTAATAACAAGAGAATACATTTTTTTAAACAAAATATAAGCACTAACAACATGATATAACGAAGAAAAATATCCAAAATAAGCGCTTGTGATAGAGCTCCAGCTTTGCACTTTGCTTTGATTGGGTAGTCCTTGTAGATGTCCTATTTGATGCACTGCCCACTGAATACTAGTATCCAGTAGGCAGTGTTTGATGTTAACAGATCAGGAAGGCTGGGCGACTGATGTTTGGAGATAGGGGAGACTGGGGCACAGTGGACCACTTTTACACTTTTAATTTTTTTCCACCAAAAATAAAAAAGCAACGTACCTGAAAAAATTAGCAAACATTTTTAAACCTTTCTTGACATTTCCTATTTTTTTTTTTTTTTTATATATATATAACAATACTTTATTATAAAAAATACATTACGAATAAAAAAATGTGTGCACTCACAAAGTGGACCTTGCTCATGTTTAATTAATATAAATTACTTTTTTTTTTTTTTTTCTAAAATTAGTTTCTTATGCAATTCTTGTCTAAATAACATAATTCAAACATTTTCATGAAATAAAATTACCAAAATTTAAATGAAAAAATAAATAAATAAATAAATAAGAAATCAAATTAGAGTAAGAATTCTATATCAGATATCCTTTGTCTTTTACGCGCCATCACTAAAAACAATAAGATATATTTTTAATTTGTTTATTAATGTTATATAGTTATAAAAATTATGAAATATATACTTAAACATTATGTTACTATTCAAACATTTTTATTAATTATTTTAAGATATTAATACTTTACATTATATTCGTGAGATAGGTTTAACTAAAATTATTCTACTTTTATCCTTTACATTTTATTCCTAAAAACAACAACAATAAATTTATATAACCCACTATATATTATATCACATAATCATTTTATTTATTTTTTTAATATTAAACAATTCAAATAGTTATGAAATTTAGATATTCATAATTATTATGCTACTATTCAACTATTTTTCCTTTTCAGAATTTTATTTTATTATAATATTAAGATTATTATTTTTTTTATTAATTATTTTGAGTCACAGTACATTTGTACATGTAAATTAAACTAAAATAAATAATGTATTAAATATAATTTCGAGTTTTAGGCACATTGAAAGGTGGTCCACTGTGCCCCATGTCCAAACAAAACAAATAATAATATTAAAATTCTATTTAGACTATAAATATGCTAATAATTTTTATAAATTTAAAAACAACAATATCTTAGTTTTTCTTAACAACTGCCGAATACTTGTAGTCAATAGTTCCCTCCTGATAAAATTAAAAAAACTTCAAACTTAAAAAATTACTTTGAGCAGCTCAAAACATAAAAGTTGTATAAAATGGCTACCATAGCATTTACCATGTTTTTTTTTTTTTTTTTTTTATGTATAGAAGTAGTACCATGTTTACATCTATGAGTCTCAATATAAACTATAAGAGTTAAATATTAAGAGATTTAAATAGGGGTGGTCCACTGTGCCCAGTCTCCCCTATATGACGTACTGCCACACCTAGAATTTGAACTGGGTATCTATGGACATGGAAAGATAATTCAAGTTTTTAAATTTTATAAAATATCCAAGCTGCGATTCCAATTTCGCCAACGTCGTATTTAGCAGTTGGCGAGTTTTTTCACTTTCTTCCAACAGGTACTGGTGGAGGTATGTCTTTGCTAGCATGTCATGCTGGAATTTATAAAATTAATTACTTTAATAAAAATTTAATGTAAAATCATTTTTATCTGTTATTGAAATTTAAAATTTAAAAATGTAATAATTTTTATTAAATAAATCATAATTCAGTTGTTAATTTCAAACTTGCTATATTAATCTGTTGTTTGAAATTCAAATTGGAGTATGCTAGTTTGGCATATCTTTAGAAACGTGTTAGGATTACACAGTTTTTTAATGTCTGTGTTCTCAACTGCTTATGAAGAAGGCACAGCTTTGTTGAAATTTTGGCTTGAATAATGTTGAAATTAACCCTTTTCTTGTTTATTAGCACTGTTAAAAGTTTTTGTTTTGGTTGTTTATACATTCCACTTTCATTTTTCACGTATCATATTTTAAATATAGTAATTCACTTTTTTTTATATAAATTCAGTGCTCCTTTATACGCCTATTTTATGCAAATTAAATTTATAATTTATCATTTATGTTTAATTTAATTTACATATATTGTAAAATTTTCTCTTATCTCTAACACACATCTAATATTCTATCAATTACAGTATCTACTTATTCTTGTAAAACAAAATTTATTTTCATTTTATAAAACAATTTCAAATTTGTAGCTTGTCAGCTCCCTAAGCGTATAATGTCCAAAGTTTGTTCATTTAACACTCCTCAAATAAATATCGCAAGCACCGTTTGTACAATCGCATGTTAATTGCATTTCACTTATTTATTTATTAGTACACTGAAAAAAAAAAAAAAAAAAAAAATATATATATATATATATATATATATATATATACCGCCTTCCTCTAGAACGAATAAGTGGCCATTTTCTAAATCCTTTAACTAGAAATATAGATTTGCGAATAAACTGAATAGACGAAATTATCGAGAATTTCTAGTGTACACATTTCTAGATGGTGAAACAATATTCTATTCTGAATCATTTGTATTGCGAGAAATTCTCGCTTGATTTTCTAGAATTTGGTAATGAACCAAGATTATAGTTGCTGAAACCCGATTCTTGTAGTCTCAATTATTTGCAGAGATTTTTTAAATAACTTTGCCCTCGAGAATATAGGCAAACTCTCTAGAATTCTAACAGGGGCTTCTAGAACTAGATTTGTTTAAATTTTCTTTGAACAGTGTACTAAATTGATTTTTCTTTTTCTTTTTAATTATTATTGTATTCTGATTATTCTTTCTTTATTTTGATAGCTTTCGAAAGTTCTTAATATTCTTATTTTTTGTCAAGGATAAATTTTAACCACATTTTATGCACATTTGTTTAAAATTTTTAAACTGGGAGTTTTCCCATCTTTGTCTTCTTTTGGGGGATCGCTAATATTTTCATTAGTGTAAAAATTGTTAAAAAAAATCTCAGCAACACCAAAACTAAATTTGTTGAATTTAAGAGATTCTCGCAAAAAATAATTTTAAAATGACAAGAAAAATGGGAATATTCACTGGTAGCTATTTAAACAGTGCAGAGCTGCCAACCTAATCCGGCAATTTGCTAGTACCGCCCCTTCTTCTACACCGTTTAATTTTTAGAGTAATTCTCTTCAAATAAATTTGCGATGAATTAAGAAAACGAATATTTTAAAAATTAAGTAGTGTAGAAAAGGGGGCGGTACTAACGATTTGCCGGATTAGGTTGGCAGCTCTGACAGTGTAAATCTATAAATCGGGTAAATTTATTGGAACCGAAATATTACTTTCAAAGAAAATGAAAAAAAAAAAAAAAAAAAAAAAAAAAAAAAAACATATTATAACTCAAAGTATCAAGCAAACATGCAAATTAAAATAGTTTCTTACCTGGTAATTAGAACGGCTGTACTACAAAAGTGAAATCACTACATGCCATGACAACTGTTCAAGGTTATTTCTTTAAATTCAGCCAAGTCAGGGTACCGACAGACAAAAAAATATTTTTCTGATTCTTCCACCAGTATTTTTCTATTCGAATTTTTAATAGTAAGTTTGCACGATTAGTTAAACAAAAAATTATCATATAATGATGGAAGATTCTATTAAATAGAGCCGAGTCTGAAACCAACCTGTAAGTGCAATGAAGATAGATTATTTACAATGTTTTTAACATCTTGTGAATGAAACTAATTATGCTTTGGGGGGCTGGCCGCCTTGGAAACACAGGACACTTTTGGCTCTGCATTATGTTGATTTTATGCATGAAATTACATCGATTTATTATTATTATTATTATTATTTTTTAAGCAGCTACTGTAAATTTTACTTACATTGCTCTTTATAAATTTTGCTTTGTGATTAACTTCGGCGTATTGCAGATAACAATAATGGCTGATTTTTCCATCACTGTAAAAATACAGCAAATGAGAAGTCACAATTTCTGGATCTAGTCGATTAAAACCGTTGAATCAGATTTCTTAAAAAGATCTTTAAAAGTTTATCGTTTAATATTGTAAAGTGCACGCCCTGACTTTAAAATTCTAAGAAAAAATAAATATGCTATTTTATTAAAAAAAAAAAAAAAAAAAAAACAATTTATAAAATGAATTTTAGAAGATCTATGAGAAATATTTTAAACTAGAAATTTAAATTAAATATTATTGTTAATTTCTTATTCAGATTTCTCAGCAGTCCTTATTTTTTGAATACCACATTTTTTTTTTTCTCTTTAAGTAATCTTTATTATGATTATTTTAAGTAATCATCATTAATCGTTTGTAGTACTGTGTAAGCATAATAAAAAGATTGCTTTATATAACAACGGTATTAAAATAGTGACTGCGGATAGCACTAGCACTATAAATTTGTCAAATACTAGATTATTTTTATTTGATTAAAATTCTGGTTTAAAGTAGCATCTATTATTAAATATCTTGAAAATTTGATGAATGTGAGATGATTATTGTTAGTAACAGTAATCAAATGAAGAAGTAATCAATGTTGAGAATTATTCAATAAGAATATAGCATTATTCTTAAAACAATATTTCAGTATGGATATTTAACAGTGCATTTCGGGTTTGTTTAATAAATAAAAACGAAAACATTGTTTCTGTAAAAAATCATCATCAAAACTGGGAGAAATGATTATGAGTAATCTTACAGAATAATGATGATTTTACAAAAAAAAGAGCGAGAGAGAGAGAGAAAGTTTATCTATTCTTATTTTAAATGTGTTTTATATTACAAGCAATTGATGCAATGCAATTATTTTCTTCTATCTAAATATAATTTTTCTCATTTTTATTTTTTCTATATTCTGAATGAAAGCGAAAACAACTGACAAGTAAGATAGATTAAATTTATTTTATTTTATTTTTATTTTTTTCAAAATGCAAAGCAAATTACATTTCTTCAGGAGGAATGTAATGAGATTTGTCATGTTAATTTAAATTTATATTGATATACGATATTAAATTACAAAATATAAATAACCATATTGTATCTTTCTATGATACTACATTAAATAAAGATGTAAACACATTCATTTTATTAAAATGGAGAAATGATATTTGTGAAATAAACCATTTTATTTTATTATTAAAAAAAAAAAAAAAAAAAAAAAAAAAAATGATTTTTAAAATATATGCTGAACTAATGTTAAATTTTAATAGAAATGAAATTTTCTTACCGGATTTTTATTTTACGAAAAATTTATTTTATTTTACGAAAAATTTATTTTATTTTTCGAAAAATTTATTATCACCCTTTTATTTCATCTCTTTCAGGACGAATTGCATAACATAATACAATTTTATAAAATATGTGTATTATTATGTACACTGTATTTATATTTTATGTCAACACGATTTATATATATATATATATATATATATTATAAGTACATTAAGAATAAATATATGCATGCATATATATACAATCTGATTAAGTGCTGTTATTCAAAAAATCTACATGAATGTCATCAATACGACTGCTAGCAAGAATCATTTAGGGACATATAATCGGATGCACAACTCAAACAGAGATCGCGAGGAAAGTTTGTCAGAATAAAACCAAGAAAAGCATATTTTGGATGTATAAGAGTAAAGAATGATGAATCGTTACACGAATAGTTATAATGTAACCACGCGCCTACCACTCAGAATGATTTCAAAAGCTTGGAGGGATGCCAAATTGACCGACAAATTGATATTTGGTAAACATCCAGTCATTCGACGTTCCCTTACAGCCATTTTCTCTCAACCACAAGATATATTACCCCTACTTTAACCAGAGCCTGATTAAGGGGGAAGCACACATTATCTCCGCTCTCACCGGAATATTTTTACAGTTATTTTTTCCTTCACGTCATAGAAATTCCACGCTTTGACGAGGAAATATTTTTTATAAAAAATGAACGGTGTAAAACAATCCAATTTACTCACCGTTATTAGACACCAGAATTCTTTTGAAATAATTTTTAATGAGAATTTTGTGTTTATTATAGTAGGAAAGTATTTGTTAAAAAATAACGGTGTAAGTATAAATAATGTGTGCTTCCCCCTTAATCAGGCTCTGACTTTAACACTGAACTCGCTGAGTCAACACTTCTGCAGAAACTCCCATGGTTGAAAGAAATAAGATTAAAGTATAAATGGCTGACATGCATTTCGTTTACGTCCAGATGATTATTATGGAATAGCTGCTAGGAAACTATGTCATTTTCTTTTTCCCAACAGATGTATCTCCTTCCTGCTAATAACATGTTCTGACGTCCGATAATCTACTGAGCGGAACTGGACGCTTCGAAACACAAATGAATGATACTGGTGTTGACAGAACAACGCAGACATGTATCTTGAAAGAAATCATGCTGACAAAAGTCGAGAACGACTCAAGGGTACTCGAGTTATTGCAATATATTTACCAGAGCTGTCACCATTTTAATTTATTCTAGAGCATTTTTCTTTTATTTCATACAACTTTTATTTTAAAAGTCATATTTTGCCATTTTATTGTAATTATATGTTGGAGACAAATGTCCTATAAAGAGGTGCGGAGTAGAAGCAGGGGTAAAAATGTTGCGGAATAAATTAAAAACATTGGCAACAATGCACTTGCGGGCACATAGTTGCCAACATTTTAATTAAAACTTTGAAAAAAAAAAAAGGAAATTTCCACTCGGAATCAATTAATTACGCGTATTGCATACATAATACCTTGCATTAAATTTTTCTATTCATCATCATCATCATTATGAGAAATACCGCTTGGTGGATATTTTCTACTTCTTTTTGTTTCTTTGGAATTCCTAAATTTCATCTCGTTAATCGCGCACACACCAAATTAAATGACAATGCAATCTTGTGATTCAGCTGCAGTATGCTGTTTTTAACTACAGTTTAATAATTTGTACATATGTGTGTAAAGATAATAATTTATTAATTGTGTATGCATTTTAAAATAAATGTGCGTAGTATAATATTTAACCCTTTAATGCGTCGTGGTAAGTATATTTAACACCAAAATCATGAATTTTTAAATGAAGGCGTTGTTAGCTACTTTACTATGTCTGCCGTTTTTCCTTTATTAAAATGCATAAATGAACAAAATTAAAGAACAAAGTGTGATACACTGTGTTGATTCCTATTTTCTGAAATTATCTTTCTAAGGCCGCAGTAAGTAATCTTACAACAAAAATTGGGTGCTTTCCAGGAAACCATCCCAATAGTGAAATAATAGAAATCAATTAAATTATGTTCATTCGAGAGGACATAATCTAACGGGAATTTTGACGCATAAACTGTTAGCCCTCATAAACCCGTTCTCGAGCAATCTATATTTAAGTTTGAGTAAGAATCAGAGCTCCCAACCTAATCCGGCAAATTGTTAGTACCGCCCATTTTCCTACACCACTTAATTTTTAGAGTATTTTTCTTCTTAATTCATCGTAAACATATTTTAAGAGAATTATTCTAAAAATTAAGTGATGTAGAAAAATGGGCGGTACTAGCAATTTGCCGGATTAGGTTGGCAGCTCTGAAGAATGAAGTATCGAGAAAGGAGTGGGAGGTGTCCCGTTAAAACCTTCCAGAACCTTGACTTTTATCAATTTTTAGATATTATATCTCGATTGAATACATCTCAAAGCGTAAATGGGCAACTGATTAATGGATCAAAGAACACGTTTGTCTATGCTCTTTCGATTTCGGCTTAATTTGGATTTCATTCGCTATTTCAATAAGGCGTGGTGTTAAGTTTCAGGCGTAGTTGCACCGATTATTAGCGGACTTCCAGAATTTATAACTCGAAAACGAGCTGACGAGGGCTATTGTATTATGCGTCAAAACACGTATTTATATATGCTCATTCGATTAACGCGTATTCGGATATTTTTTTTTTTTTTTTTTTTTTTAATGATTACAGTATGGGATGTTTTCCCGATTAGACTATAAACAACATGTCTGACAAGTAGTTTACCACGCCTTTCTCTGTTAAAATTTATGAATTGCGTGGAAAGTATATTTCTCATGGCGTTACAAAGGATTAAAATTCAAATAAATTTTGTCTAATAAGTTACATAAGTTTATTTTCTAAAATCAATCTTAATACCTAGAGTATTTTAATATATCTTTACTAGAAATTAATGACCTGTTAAATGATTTCAGAAATTAAACATTCATTTTAGTTCAAAGATTTACAGAACAATTTGTTACCATTAATTAATCAAAATTTCTTCAATGTCAGATTTGCCAAGTTCCTTAATTTATTCTGGAGCACTATTAGCCCTGACTTCATTTCACAACATTTAATTTATAGAATCTTTTCTATAATATATAACTACAATAAAATAAAAATAAAAATAAAAATAAAAATACTGTTGTAAAAAACGTGATAGGGAAAAAAAAAAAGGCGGAGTTAAAAATGCATCGGAAAAAATGAAGCACAGTTCGTAAGGTCTTTGAAAATACAGGGAGGTCAAAGACCAATTTTTTCCCAGATTCTTCGCCCAATATTTTTCTTTCAGTATTTTTAAGAGTATATTTGCACCATAAATTAAGTAAAAATTATCATATAAATATTCTGGTGGAAAATAAGGGAGGAAATGCGGGTCTGTAACCACCCTGTAATATATTGCATAGATGCAACCATTTTAATTTTTTCCAGAGTATTTTTAGCTCCACCTTTATTCCATGCCACTTATTTTTTAAAAGTATCTTTTTCTTATTTTATGGAAGTTATGCATTGGAAAAAAAAATTCTATAAGTAAAGTGCGAAATAAAGACGGTGCTAAAAAAACTGCGGAATAACTTCAAATGTTGGTATCTATGTATAGAGTAATTTGTATTATGTCAGAAATCTTAATACTTTAACACTAGAATTACGGCAGCGGTCACTTTCACCGGAAATCAAATTTAGTTGTACGTTGCATATTTATTTTGCTATTTATTTTTTTGTCACTTCTTGACTTTTTCTAAATAGAAGTAGACTGTAGAAGATAAGTTTAGGGAAAATGCACTGGTAAAATTCAGAAATTTTTAGTGTATGTAAAATGTCAAGTTGAATGATGTATTAAATTATGTCATAATGAATATTTTTGTGAGGTAAATTATTAAATTAATAGAGGTATAAAAACGTATAGAAAGATTTTTAAAATTTTAGCTATAAATAATGTTGAATACCATTTTGTGTACATATATTAATTTACTTATCACCTTATGTTTTTTAGTTTGTTTATTAAACGAGCAAACTGCATAATTTATATTCATTAACTTTCCATAATATGAGCAAAAAGTTCTCTTTTTCACGACCGCTGTTCGTAGTTGTAAGCATACGGAAAACGCCCTAATGCTAGTCTTAAACGGAATATATTATATAAAAATTCTGGTGGAAGAGTTCTTGAAAAAAGGTGTGTCCGTAGAAAACATGCTAAGGAAGTTGACAATTCTCAGGGGTCGTACTCTCCGTGCTTTTTTCAGGACACTCTCATGAATAAGATTTTTAAAATTTATTACTACCACTATTTTTATAAAATAATGTCTACCCTGTATAATCATGACACATTACTACAAATATGCCACGAGTATTTCTTGCATGAAATTACTGGTGGCAAAAAAGACGGAAATTTCTTATCTTTGAGAGTGTCCTGAGAAAAGGGCGGAGGGTACGACCCCTGAATTCTGCATTCTATCTGATTAGCTATAAAAATAGAAAGTAAAACTTATTGCCGAAACGTCAGTGGAGGCCCTCTGTTGAGACTCAAAACGGTTTTGGGCTGTGTCTGTGTGTCTTTCTGTCTGTCTGTCTGTCGCGCGATAGCGGCCGCAAAAATAGCGGTATTGACTTGAAATTTGGTACACATGTTCATGAGCCTCACGAAATCAGCTGTATAGCTTTTGGTATGTATTCCATTTGTAGTTCGTATACAGGGACACGCCAAAATGTTTTTTATCATTACGGCCTATGGGAAGATATTGTATGTACCGCGATAGCGCCCCCCAAAATAACGCTATTGACTTGCAATTTGTTAAACATATTCATGAGCCCAACGGAATTAGCTGTATAGTATTAGGTGTGTATTCCATTTGTCGTTCGTGTACAGGGACACGCCAAAGTTTTTCTTATCTTTACGGCCTATGGGAAGAATTTGTATGTACCGCAATAGCGGCCGCAAAAATCCTTCGATTGACTTGCAAATTGGCGCACACGTTCCAGCTTTGCATATAAGCAGCTGTATAATTTTCATTGCTATATTTTTTATAAACTGTGTACAGGGACACGCCAAAATTCTTAACATTACGGCGTATGGGGTGAATTTCGTTTAAACGCATTTTAATATCATTACTTTGCAATGAAGAAAATGAAACTAGCGTACGTGAGTAAGATGCTTAAACTTATGTTGTTTGAAAAAAATATGTGCTCTTAAGCTTTCTAATTAATGTACAGGATCTTACAAAAGTTTTCTGACAATGTCACGTAGTCATCCAAACGATGTTACGTTTGGAACAATTATTAATTTTAAACGCAAAATAAGCTGAATAGTTTTTACTGGTGTATACAATGTTTATGGTTCGTTTACAAAGACACACGAAAGAATTTCGTAACATTAGAGCCTATGGACAAATTTTTAATTTAAGCGCGCATTTTAATGCGTTTATGCTGAATTGAACTTAATAAAGTTAACATACATTATAAAGATGCTTAAAATCCCGTTTACTCTTAAAAAAGGTTATGTATAGACTAAATAATTTATGGGACCACACAAAATAATTCCGAGTATGTACTGTAATCATCCAAATGATGTCAAATTAGTTTTAAAAATTAATGTGTTATAATTAATTAGGTTTATTCTTATTACTGGCGTTTATAAAGACTGTGGCTACGTTTCCGGAATACATAAAGGAATTTCGTACTATTACGGTCTGTAGTCGGTATTTCTTAACCCATTCATGGTCACGCTATTTTTAATTTTTTCATTTCAAAGCCATTTTAGTGGGATGTGTTTTATATTTTTTTAAGTCATTAAGTACTAATAATATTACAAATTTATCACGAATACTGAGAAACTGATTGTTTTCTATTTAGCAAATCCGTAGCAATGAATAAATGATTCAGAAGTAAAAAACTCTGACCGTGTATACACGTTCATGACCATGAAAGGGTTAAAAGTGTATTTTAACATGGTTATACCCCCATCAAATATAATGACATTTTATTAGAATTTTAAAAGCATGTTTTCCTGTTGAAAACTGTGGGCAGAGAATTGATAATTAGTTTAAAGGTTACGTAAAGTATTTCCGATATGTTATGTAATTGTTTTTGTATGAAATTTGATAGTTATGAAATTTGGCATTTATGAATTTCAGGGAAATGATACAAGACCGTCGTTTATTAAGAATACATATTGTTTGGTACTTGGTGGATTGTAAATTGCTTGAGAATGAAAGGCTAAACTTGCAAAAATTCAGTGATTTATTCACAGAAAGTTCCAGAAAAATACAGGTCCATAAACTAAGTATCAGTTTCAATTCAACCAGTAAACAGAGCTTAAACAACAGCCGTTAACAGCAAAACAACATTACAAACTGTTTATCAATAACACATAAAGCAAGTCTCATTCAAAGAGGCCCAAAGCAAAGCAAGCATTTGACGAAACTGACACAGATCTGAGATTGGCCGCCTTGGCTAAAAAAATGCTCCTGTTATACTATTCTATCGAACTGGAAAATTCTCGTATCTCATCAGCCAATGAGATTAGAGCTTCCATATTTGGTATATCCCTAATAAGGATTTTCTCGCCAAGGTCGCCAAAAATGTTTCCAAGGAGGGAACAGTCGCCAAATTTGGCGCCAAATCCACTTCTTCCCTTATTGGAGCTTTTTAATGCGTTTTTAAAGAAAAATTAGGCTATTTTAACGCTAAAACGACTAGAAATGCACAAAATTAGCATTTTATCGACTTTCTAAGCCTCTTTGAAAGAAATTATACAAAAATAAATGCAATTATTTACAATTCCGTAACACTTTATATGATATATAAATAGGTATAGAAAGAGAGATACGAGAGATACAGCAGGGGGTTGAGGGAGGCGGCAGCCCCCCTCAACCAGATACATTCACCCCCTCAATCAGATACATTCCTGAGGGGGGCTGTCGCCCCCCTCAGGAATGTATCTGATTATGGTAATAAGTCGATCGAATCAATATATACTATTCTATAATAAGGAATAAATAAAAATGACCTATTGAATAATGTCTGATGAAAATAGGACGTTGAGGCTCCTGATCTGCAGATCCACAAGTAATAATGAATTATGTATGGTGATATTCAATATCTTAAAATAATGCACATAATATCAGGGAGGGATCACTGGCACAGAACTCATACCACTAACAAAATTTTCTACTTCTTAAATCAACTATATTATAGGTAGAGAAATTCATACTTGCCAACATACTAATTAATATTCCGTAGTACTGTTAGCCCCGCCTTCTTTTTCCCACCAGTATCTTTTTAGAGTATTTTTCTTCTTATTTAATCGTAATTGCATTCGGAGATCGCAATTGCATTTGGAGAACATTGCTTTAAAAGTTTTCTGGTGTGTAAAAAAGGGCGGGACTATCAACACTACGGAATATTAATTAGGTATTAAAGTATGAGAAATTCCTTAAAAAAAGTTTGGTATGAAATCTGCGCCAGAGGTCGATCCCTGTATTTAATATAATAATGTAAACAATTTCAAAATTCAGCTCAGTTCAAAAATATGTAGATTATTACTTCAGCAGATGTGTCAATATTTTAATTTATTCTGGAGCACTGTTACTATTCTCCCTTTTTTTTTTTTTATAGCATTTGATATGTAGTAAAATTTTAACCAATATATAATTAGAAAGAAAAATATCTTTCAAGAAAATTGGAGTAAAAAAGGGCGAATATTAACAATGCTCCAGAATAAATTAAGATGTTGCGACGTCTGATTTTAGATATAATCCTTCATTATCTATCAAATTGATCTGTTTAACCACAAAAATAAAAGATTAATTTTATCATAAGGAAAAGACTGCAGAGAGAAGTATATTAGAAGAAAAATAATTTATCACAAATAAAAAAAAACTGAAAATTGTTTATAATAAAAAAAAAAAAAAGACTTTGTTAATGCATAATATCATCATGAATGATTTATTTTAACTCTATAGTATAATATACAATACATGCAATATTCGTTCCTCATACATCTCAATATATCCATATATCTCTTTATGTTCCTTCTTAACAAAACGTAATTGTTTCTTACAAAAAAATAAAATAAAATAGTAATAATAATAATAATTACAATAATAATTAACTTGTCATGATTCTCAGAATTTCCTATTTTTAATACCAATTTTTTTTTTTTTAAATAGTAATCTTCATAAATCGTTTTTAGTACATATCTCTGAAATGTTGGTTGGTTGTGTTTTACGTCGCACTAATGCTACTAATGCTGCGCAATGGGCAATTGGCGACGGTCTGAGACTCACCCCTAGTGGTGGTCTGGAAACATGCCATCACAATTTTGATCCTCCGTGAAAGGGATGACTCTTCCGCTTCGGTGATCCCCAGAGGTATAATTTGGATGGGAACATGGAGGACATTGCGTCCACGACAGACTATACGTCACCAGCCACCATAAGTGTACAGGACGGTCTATGGCCGGCTCCAATACCGAACACGCAATCTTCCAGTTACGAGCCTGACGCTCTACTATGGCTCTACCGATCTGGCTACCGCGGCCCATATCAGCGCTGACAGATGCGGCTTTTTTTTTTTATTCCAGAGTCACCAATAATTTTGAGAAGTGACATTTGATATACATAATAGACTATCAATCTTCGAAGTGATTAGTCAAACGTTACAAACAAAAATTATTGGGGACTATTGAATAAAAAAAGGCTAAATCTGGCAAGCCTGGCTCATATCTCTGAAAGAATAATACAAAGATCGGTTTTTATAAAAAAAATGTTATTCAAAACTGCGACTGCTGAGTGACAAAACCGTGACTCTACCCTGAACTTTTTCATGGCTATTCAAAGATATTTACGTGTATTAAATAAAAAATAGATAATATAAAAATCCGAAATCATAAACACTTTCCAATTTCGGAGGGCAATGTTGTAATCTAGGTGAAAACCATAAAACCCTGATGGATACGATACTTACTGTCTACACCACTAATTTTATAGAGCAATTTTTGTTGTATAATAAGACAATAAATTTAAAAAGAACCATGTAAAATACAGTTATTATCTTTTTGTCAAAATATTTTCTTTTCTAGTAAATACTTTTTGAAAATATACTGCTGTTCTATACAATACAATAGAGAAGTATATTTTATGATAAAATTACATTTCTGCTGTAATGGTAGTTTTAATAAAAAACATGAATCTAATATCTGGAAAATGTTGAGCTAGTTAAAAAACAAAACAAACAAAACGGATAAAAATGGATAAACATTGCTTTTAGAAATATAGAATTAGATAACAAATCCTGTTTATTTTCTTTCGAAATACTTTTTATTTTATAGAAATATATTTCAAAAATTTGAAACAAAAATCATAGTTTTCATGTTACTTTTATTAATAAATTGAAAAAAAAAAAAAAATCTCCGTTGAGAGTGTTACCGAAATTTATGGTTATGAAAAGAAAATGACAAGGTATTGCCTTTAAGGAAAATAACCAGAATTACCTATCGAAAATAAGAAAGCACGTTACCCAGTAAGCAATTATTATATTTGTTTGATTAATTGCTTCTGTGTAATGTTTAATAGAAAATTCCTTATCTTGTAAATTTCATAATACAGAAAAATAAAGTTGATGGAAAGGCATATTTTTTCTATTAAACGATAAATTTAAAATATATTTTATTATAAAAACATATTTCTGATTGAATATATATATATATATATATTGAAAATTTCGTAATATAACAGAACAAAGATGATGAAATAAATTCCTCAGTTTCTATTAGACGCGTAATTTAAAGTGCAAGTAAAAGTATTTTTCTAGTTGTCTTTTTAAAAGTAATTTTCTAGTACATTACTATGAAAGCTGTAAAATATATAAGATGAAAAACTAAAGATTTACCATCATGGAAATGTGCTTTATTATATTTTAAAATAGGATAGAATTCTATCAGGCATAATTTTATTTGAATTAGGAGGCCTAATATTATGTATTCTTCTACATATGAATACTGCAATTGTATAGCGGAATATCATTTATTCTCATAAATCTAACATTATAAAATTCTTTTTTTTTTTTTTTTTTTTTTTTTTTTTTGAGTAGCAGGTTATCTATTAGATATTCTATCATATAGAAAATATACTTTGCGCATTTATATACTGGATAATTTCAGTTTGCTTGAAATGAAACAATATTGCTTTTAAATAAATATATATATAATCTCAATGCATTTTCATTTCAAATGTTTTAATATTGATATATTTTCAACCGTTATAAAAAGAGATATCACTTAATTTAACTGTGGGTTGGTTAAAAGTTATATTCTTCAAACAATTCATGTAATTTATTAGTTTGGCTTATTTAATTTGATGTATTGATAACAGATATACACCAGATTTGTGTGCTTGACTCTAAGTCCGCTTGTAAATCTTCATCAGATAAGCACAGATAGCACATGACAGAATTACAGGACGAGGAATTGGAAAAACACTCAGGCCAGCGCGGGAACCGAACTCGCTCTCCTACGCTCGAAGGCGATTAGCAGTGTTGTGACATAACCACTCTGCCACGGAGGGCCCATTTATTTGTTTCACTAGAGGGATTTGTTAGAGAAAAACAGGTCTCGGAGCCAGTGTTGACAGACTTTGCGACTTTTTTATTCAAAAATCACCAATAATTTTGAGAAGTGGAATTCGATATAATACATAATAGACAATTATTCGTCTATAATGTCTATCAAATACCATTTCTCAAAACTATTGGTGACTATTGAATAAAAAAGTCGCTAAATCTGGCAACAATGCTCGCACCATTCCTTAAATCTTACGCTCATTTCATTGTATTGTAACCAATATTTTAAACGTATAATATTTTTTTACACAATATTTTAGCATTAAGACATTCAAGAAAAATTTCTTATTGACTCTAGTAGTAACAATATAAGATTAAGGACTCTGCGAGGCCTATAAATTTCATTGAGAACACAATTTCATACTTGCCAACATACTAATTAATATTACGTAGTATTCTTAGCCACGCCTTCTTTTTTCCCACCAGTATCATACCAGCCAACCACCTCATTAATAAGCGTAAAATTGTTAACTCTCCTTGGAAAAACGCCTCTTTTTTGACACAACAATATTTTTAGAGTAATTTTCTACAAATGTTGTTACGATTAAATAAAAATAGAATTACTCTAAAATATGATTGGTGTAAAAAGAAAAAGGCGGGTACTAAAAGTTTTACGCTTCATAATGAGATGGTTGGCAAGTATGCAGTATGTTTTTTTGGAATAGTTTTCTTCTTATTTAATTGTAGTTTGCATTTGGAGAATGTTACTTTAAAAATTTACTGGAGTGAAAAAAAAAAAAAAAAGGTGAGACCAACAACACTACGGAATATCAATTAGGATGTTGGCAAGTATGCAATTTGTTAGATTTCAATACATGCTGAAAATCTTGTAAGTCTAAGAACTTGATGTTTTGCAAAGTATTATTATTATTATTATTATTATTATTGTTATTATTTTTTTCAGAAAGCATTTTGGAAGAAATTTCTTAAAAATAAAGTAAGTTATTTAAATAGAAACACACTTCTGAAATTGACATAAATTTTGTTAATATTTTAATAATTTATACTGATCATAATGTGATGAACAAAGACATTAATCGGGTTTTTATTTTTATGTATACTTTCTTCAGAGAATCTTCCAATGTTTATGATACAGCAACACTTTACAATAATTTTACTCGCAACATACCAAAGGTATACAATTTCTTATACTGTAGGGGCAAAAAAAGCAACATTCTACGTAAGTTCGTTGCTAATCGATGTACTGAAGGGGGGAAAAAAACAACACTCTACTTAACGTCGTTGCTAATCGATGCTCAAAAATGCAATAGGTATCATTCGGCGCAGAATTGTGTGTACTTTTACAAAATGAAGTGACATTTTGAATTGGGGGTCGTCTACATGTTAAAACGCGCACCGACTTTGATATTTTTTTCAATGGTAATACCCTATTTTTATTTTATATTTGAATTTCTGAGATCTTGGCTTGCTTTTTTGCAACGTACAACAACTTACTGCAACCTTTTTGCCCTTTACAAAGTTTTCTAAAACTTTACATTATAAATCCAAGATATTTTACATATTTGCAATTAAATCATTTAAATTTTGCTTTCAGAATTCGATGTAGTAAATGCCATTGATATTTATGCATACCAGAGTCCCATTTAGAGTCAAATACGAATATGCAAACTAGTTTTTTTTAAATATTGTTTCTGCGATATAGAGCGGGGCTTCATTTCTTTTGTAATTCTCTCACAATCTCTCGCTTGCATTTCGATAATTTTTTTTTAAAAAAATAAGCTGATTTGTATAATAAACATCGAAATGTTGCTTAAAATACAATTATAATAACGTAAAGGTAAATTAAAATAGATTTTCGTCAAAATATATACAGATATGTACTCACAGAGGATACAAATTATAACAAGTGACGGCCCCTAACAACAGTAAAAAATGAAATATCACTGTAACACAAAAAATAATGCTAGAAATGAGCTGTAAATTTGGAAACCCATGTTTTTGATGATGCCCGTTCTATTCGTGCAAAAATTAACATAGATTATAACTCACAATTTTTCCAAATGTGAATTTATTAATAATTTTCATAATTAAAAAAAAATGTTTTTTTTTTATCAAAAATATGCATGGAATATGTTTGGGTCACTTCATTCTAACGCATAAAAAAACATAATTTAAATATGATAATTTTTTGGGAAGATATGAATTAATGTTTGTCACATTCGTTTAACATTAGCATTTCCATACTTTGACAGCTTATAACTCTATGAAAAAAATATAGCAAAATGTATAAACTATACCGTTTATCGCGATGATTTGATAAAAATAATTCAAATAAATTATAAAAATTGTGGGTTACTATTGAAAAAAAAAATGAAGTTGATGCTAGTCTTAATATGTAGACGACCCCCTAAGCAAAATCTAACTATATCATCATAAACTAGATAGTTTCTGTCTGAAGAATGAACACTGACACCAGTACTGGAATCAATAATGTTTTATCAATAATGTCTGTCACAATCAATCGCAATAAATTATTTCTCACATATAATACAATCATTCACAAAAAATACTGGTATAAGTGTTCAGTCTTGAGACGAAAACTCGGGCACCCTTGCATGAGTTATTTAATATAACACATTTATTTTTTTAGTGTTTCCTAAAGTTTTATTTTGTTAATAATGTAATGTAAATAATAATTATAAATATATATATATATATATTTTTTTTTTTTTTTCTGAATGTACATAAGTTTAGGGGTGCAGCAGTTTCTGTCTTAAAAATGAACAATGACACCAGTCATTTTTATCAATAATGTCTGTCACATTCAGTCGCAATAAATTATTTCTTTGATATGACAGAATCATTCATAAAAAATACTGGTATAAGAGTTCAGTCTTGAGACGAAAACTCTGGCATCCTTGCATAAGTTATTAAATATAACACATTTATTTATTTTAATATTTCCTAAAGTTTTATTTTGTTAAAAATATAATGCAAATAATAATTATAAATATATATATACTTTTTTCTGACTGTACATAAGTTCAGGGGTGCAGCAGTTTCTGTCTCAAAAATGACCACTGACATCAGTACTTTTGGTCAATAATGTCTGTCACATTCAGTCGCAATAAATTATTTCTCGCATGTGATCGAATCATTCATAAAAAATACTGGTATAAGAGTACAGTATTGAGACGAAAACTCTGACACCCTTGCATAAATTATTTAATATAACACATTTATTTATTTTAATGTTTCCTAAAGTTTTATTTTGTTAACAACACAATGAAAATAATAATAATAAATATAGCTTATCGCTATTTTATAATAAGTTGGAATTAAATAAATAAATGTAATAAATCAGACCAGAAACATTTTATTCCCCTTAAGAAAAAGAAAATATAGAATTTTTGCTATTCTGAATGAGGCTTTTTTTGAAAAATAAACGAAGAAAATCAAAGTACTTTTACAAAATGAAACGATTTTTAATCGCTAAATACATTGAGTAAATTTAGCTAAACGGTAGGAAAACCATAAAATCTGTACTCTCACTAAGTGCACTTCTTTACTGAGTATCGCTAACATAAAACAGTTCACTAGAAAACTGAAAATAAAATAGCAGAAGAAAAACTTTTGCTTCCAGAATTTTAGATGTTATCTCAAGGGATTGTAAGAAGTTCTAAACATTTCCACAATTGAGAAATAAAAGTTGCATTTTAAAGAAACACTATTCCAGATATTGTAAGTAATTCATTATATCAAATCTATTTTTGTCTATTTTCTTGAATTTAAAAGAAAAAAAATAAAAGAGTGTTTTGTAATTAATTTTATAATTAATAGCATTTGAAATAGTAAGCAGTTCACTTCAATTTAAGTTAAATTATTTATCTAGAAAAATAGAACTATATGTATTATGTTTTTCTAGTAATGGTCAATGAGATTATCTACGATTACCCATCAGATAATTTTAAAAAGTTCCTCAAAAGTAATGAAAAGAACATCTACAAATAACTTTAATGTAAAAGCATTTTTTTTTTTTTATAATTTTAAAAAAGTTTATTCATAAAAATTAATTATTTAAAACAAACATAGAACATTATATTATCAACTTAAAATATCTATATATATAATAAATAAATAAATAAGAATTAAAAGAATTGCATTTAAAAGAAGACATTTAAAATACGATAAAGCCTTTTTTAAAGCTATAAATATTTAGTAACTTACCCCAGACAATAACATGGAATGCTTTTCAAGTATAACCTGAAAAATCAGTTAAAAGAAAGGACAATTCCCATTACACTTTGGATTAAATGTTGCATCAATATTTTCTTTTAATTTATTTATAGTATACGTATATATATCTATATTTTCTGCTGAAAAAACAGCTTCCGAACAATTCATCTAAATTAAAAAGCATCCGCGATTACAACACTAACATAAATTTAAAAATAACAAAGTTGCGAAAGCTTTTATTCTCACGAAAAATCAATATGATTGGTTAATAAAGGGATTAATTAAATAATAATAATAATAATAATGTTTTGAAAAGAGTCTTTTAAATTAAACTTTTTGTTTAGATAAAAATACTTGACAAATTTCAACTTATAATTTAGTATAATATAGATATTTATATATAAGATTAATAGTCAGATATATATTCATTATAATTTGCCTTTTATTTCTCTCCTTAAATTTTAATTAACAAATTGTATTGTAAAAATTTCTTTATATTAAATAATATAGGTTAAACAATATAACTGGATACAGATAACTGGATGACTTTATTATTCATTTTCTGGCGATTCTAAAGATAATAATCTACATTTTTACTAATAGAAATATACTTTCTGAAAATCCCGAACAACGGTACAGTTAAAAAAAAAAAAAAAAAAAAAAATGCGTTTTCACTTTTTTTTATTAGTAAACTTATTATAAATATTTTTAATTGAAATCCCATTTTACAATATTTTGAAATAAAGAATCATCTAACCGCCGCTGTCAGATACATCCGTTAACATATCTGCTGCTTTTTTCCATAACGCATTTGTACTAAAATTTATATTATAACTAAATTTTTATTTAAAACACTTTTTAAGTATGTGGTCACTCATAATAACCGCATACTTGCCAACATACTAAATAATATTCTGTAGTATTGTTAGCCCCGCCTTCTTTTTTAAACCAGTTTTTTTTAGAGTATTTTTCTTCTTATTTAATCGTAATTGCATTTTAAGAATATTACTCTAAAAATTTACTGGCGTGAAAAAAAGGGCGGGACTAACAACACTACGGAATATTAATTAGGATGTTGGCAAGTATGTAACCGTAATATTTATCAACAAATACATCCTTTTTCTTATTTGATTGTGAATTAAACTTCATGTTTGCACATTACAAAAAGCTCAGATTGTAAACAATATTATGGTTCATTCTTTTTTAGATCCGTCGAAGTATTAAATTATTTTTTAAAAATTATTAATACAAAAGATTAAAATACAGGAAGAGAGCAAAATAATGTCATTCGCATAAATTATAAACCTTTTCGAATTTCAGTTATATTGTTTAACCTATAAATGTATTTTGACTCTGAAAGGAAGCTTGAAATACGTTTTGTTTTTCATCATCTGGGAAGAAAACTTTCAAAAAGTATCTCTATAGCTTTACTATCGAAAAAAAAAAAACTTCACAACAGACTGCTTTTGTGCAGTTCTGCATATTATTCTGTATATTACAGCAAAGCTACAAAATGTATTTTGTTTTTTCTAGTCAGTAATGAAATTTATATATTGCATGAGTCACTGTGTGAAAACACGTTATGCTATTTATTCATTTTTAACGGAAAACTTGCCATAAGGAACTTAAACAAAATATAATAATTTCAAGGCATTCAATATATATTAATATTCGAGTATAGGAATTCGAATACACGAGGAAACAGAAACATAGACTAACCAGAGTCATACTCACTCTCAAATAATGTTGGAAAATGTTAGAAATGTTTAAAGCAACTAAAAATACAATTTTAGCAATTTCCTATTATAACGCAGAATGTATCTGAGTTTTTTAATTGTATTAACTTTAAGGCTAATCATAACATATATTATATAGCAAACCTGTTTTAGTGCATATGAATAGGTAATGTCAATTTCATTATGCTAACTGTAGTAGAATGGTATTAAAATATGCTTGATAAAACTAGCTCTCGTTCAACGCAATGCATTAAAATCATTTTAGGTGCTCCTGTATCCAAACCAGTTGTGAGTGTTTTGCCCTAGAGACCCTACATAAAAAGAGACTGGACACTGACCCGCCAGCCAATCCGCCATGTTTCTTCAAGCTGTTATATGCGATACCATTAAGCTCTGTAAAATTTCAAATTACACTCTACAAGGCATTCTAAAGATAAATAAAAATGTTTTATCGAGATTTTAATTAAAAGAAAAGTGTCAGACACTAGTAAAATTAAATTACATTCTACGGCGATCGACTGGATTTTGAATGAACGTCCGCCATATTTGTTCAATGTCCAGTCTCTCTCTATCCAGGGTCACTATTTTGCCCTACTCACTGCTTTATTGTGCATATGTATTTCTGAATTTTAAGTGTAAATGACAATGATTTTTGTAGGATTTCACTTATATATTTGGCTATTAAGTTAAACAAGTTAAACAAGTTAAACAAACTTTTAAAAAAATATTTATTATTTATACGCACAAATTTTTCATATTTCGCAAGATATGCAATAAATTTGTACTCCGAATGCAATATGTATTTTTATAGTGCTTTTTAAACTTTATTGAAGTGTTGGTAAAATTTAGATAAAAACAATGCATATAATTGTTAAAAAAAAAAACGCTGAATTTTCTTAAACTTAAACAAGAACGGAAAATCATGCAGTTTCGCATAGATTATTGTCACTTTCCAACTCTACGTATATTTTTCCTCACATAACTTTCAAAGTATAGGAACGGACAGACAGAAGAACGTTAGAATAATTGAATTCATAGTTATTGGTAAACATTGTTGGAAAGTGTTAAAAACGCTTAACACAAACCACAGTCAATTCTAGCAATTTTCAATTGTAACCTTTAATACATCTGCACATTTTAGTGTACTTGTGTAAATATGTAATGTATAAATGTCAATTTAATTATGGTCTTTGCGAAATAACGATATTAAAATATGTTTTATATAAATACTTCTCTTAAATGCAGTTCTTTGTAACTCTTTTTGGTGTCCATGTATACAAACTAGTGAAGATATTTAGCCGATCTTCCGACAATAACCACCCATAGTAAACTTTAATAACATACGTCACTTTTAAAGAATTCTATGTATACTTAAGGAAGTTACGGAACAGACGGGCAGACAGAAAAACCGAATTCATAAATACTTTCAACTTTTTCAACTTTGTATAAAAGTGTTAAAAATTACTTATATCTCTATGATTTGATATGATATTCTTTCACATATACCTAGTTATTCAGTGTTGCTAGACTTTGCTTCTCTTTTATTCAACAGCCACCAATAATTTTGGGATGTGATATTTGATATATGTAATCGACGATTCTTCGATTCGATTCGTCTATTATGTATATCAAATATCATTTTTCAAAATTATTGTTGAGTGTTGAATATAAAAAGTCGCAAAGTCTGGCAGCACTGATAAAGTTTAGAATTTCTATGTCAGGTCTGCCAACGTATTAATTTATTTCGAAGAATGATAGTACCCATCTTATTTTTTAATCCACATTCGTTCTACAGTTATTTTTTCTAATATGTAACTGCGATTAAATTAGAAGAAAATTATTCTTCCAAAAAAGGGATATGAAGAAATAAAGAGCGCTAAAAGTGTTATAGAATAAATTATAAAGTTAGCACAGCCTTGGTATATTTAAATTCTCTATAGTTACAGATCTTTTATACACTATTAGTGATTTAGTAAAGAGTAAGCGGTCTTCGTGTTTTTGCTACAACTATTTTCAAGCAATACTATTTGTTCTTTATAATCACAAATATTTAAAGAAATACTTAAAAATAAGATAAAGATTTCTGTGTGGAACTAGTGGTGGCAGTAAAAAAGGAAAGATGTTTAAGCTGTCAAACCATTAAAAAAAAAAAAAAGCATAGGGGAAATGTTGAGAACTATCCGAATTAATATTTCTTCTTTCTTTATGTAGTAAAATCATAGTAACATAATTTTTTTTAGTAGAGTATCAGTTAACTCTTCAGTTAAAAATATTCAGTTACAAAACAAATCTCATGCTGAAAGGTACGTACACAAAACGTGCAAATTAGAGTCATAAAAAATTCTAAAGCTTTTTTTCAGCTAAGATGTCACAAATATTATGTTTAACCTTAATAACTCATACCAAAGTCATTATTTATCCAATAAATAAACTAATTTGTATAGTCATAAAAATAGAATAATTCGATCCTAAAAAAAAAAAAAAAAAAAAAAAAAACGCCACAAAATATTTTAGTCGACGGTTTTTTGCTCTTTAAAAACGCTTTAAACACGGATGAACTATTTAAGTCTAGAATAAATTAAGATAATTGCAGGCATTTAATGATAGAGTAGTGGAAATATTTGGTTTTAAATAGATTCGTAAGGGAGTCTGTTGCCAAATTTTAAATAAATACCGAGTTTATTATAAAAATTTAAGTTTATTTCTGTACATTGATCTTGAAAAAAATTATATTTTATGTACAAAAAATGTTAATATTAAATATATGGAATTTAAGTTATAATTAACGTAATTTTAAGAATACTCATTAATTAAGTTATTAATATTCTAGAATATAAATTTAATTTTAACTTTATCATACATACACACAAAAAGTCACAGATATACTTAAAAAAATAGATTTGTTATGTTAATAGCTATCCACTTTAGTTCCATTGCTTGAACAAATATTGCTTACCTCTTTTACCAATTTTTAAACAACACACACACACACACACACACACACACACACACACACACACATATATATATATATACATATACATATATATATATATACATATGTATAAAAGAAGGAACAATAACAATCCTCATAAAACGTTAGAAAATGCTCAAAACCTGAAGAACTTTTTGTTCAGAATAGTATAACACTTCAGGGAGCATTGAAATTGCAAGATTTTAAATATAATGACCATATCATGCTATATAATACAGAATACCATCGGTCTTGCAAGAAAATATATAATAAATTTAAAAGATGAAATTAACAAATGAAAGAGTAATGAGAAATGGAGAATTGCCAAATATATAGAAATATATATATATATATATATATATATATATATACACAATATATATATATATATATATATACACATGTACCAGAAGGTAAAAGACACCATGTTACGAAAATGTAATATTTTATAAATATTGTTAACGATGTTGTAATGAAATACAGTTTTTATAGAATAAAGAAAATGGACATGGTTTTATTTTCCATTATCCTATTTTCATTACAGTAACTCGATAAACTGATTAAGTCCTCTAATAATATATATATATACACCAAAAACATGCTAACTCATTGTTATATACATATATATATATATGTATACATACATATATATATATACATATATATATATACATATGTATAAAAGAAGGAACAATAACAATCCTCATAAAACGTTAGAAAATGCTCAAAACCTGAAGAACTTTTTCTTCAGAATAGTATAACACTTCAGGGAGCATTGAAATTGCAAGATTTTAAATATAATGACCATATCATGCTATATAATACAGGATACCATCGGTCTTGCAAGAAAATATATAATAAATTTAAAAGATGAAATTAACAAATGAAAGAGTAATGAGAAATGGAGAATTGCCAAATATATAGAAATATATATATATATACATGTACCAGAAGGTAAAAGACACCATGTTACGAAAATGTAATATTTTATAAATATTGTTAACGATGTTGTAATGAAATACAATTGTTATAGAATAAAGAAAATGGACATGGTTTTATTTTCCATTATCCTATTTTCATTACAGTAACTCGATAAACTGATTAAGTCCTCTAATAATATATATATACACCAAAAACATGCTAACTCATTGTTATTGTTAATTCCTTTCACAAAGGTGTTTATTTGAAAAACACCTCTGAAACGATATATATATATAAACAGAGGGACAGAGAGTGATATTTTCTATGCATATATACATGTATGCATAGAGAGAAGAAAGTAGGTGAATAAAGAATATCATTTCTATTTGAACTCATCATAGTAAACAACAATAATATTTTGAATCAGTGTGAATTCGACTATCGCAAACTTTCAAGTGTTGTTAATGTGTTTCGGTGATTTTGTGTAACGAAAAAAAAAAAAAATTACATGCAAATTTTTAGTTAAGAAAAAAAAAAAAAAAAATCTATCATCATGTAATATGGACCAAGCGGGTAATATGGAATAGATAAGAAGGGAAATATTGAACATCCATTTCCTTAAAGGATAATATGGAATAGGGTAATATTGTTATAGAAAATCGTGAATAATTTCAATATAAAATTTTATTTTGAAATTATTATTAAAAATACGCAGCATTAAAAAAATTATTACCATTCAGTTTTTGCAAAAATCTCAAATACTATATGGAATAGTTGTGATTCTACATTATCGAATCACCATTTTGGAAAATAAAACCAATTCAACCATGTGTTGGCAGAAATAAGTTCATCAGATTCAAACTAATAACTAACTCAACTCCCATACCGGAAGTATCAGTAGGTTTTCACTCATTTTACTGCTTCGTAAATAGGTTATAGAATCCATAATACTTACCTCCAAAAAATGTCTGACTCTTTAATAAACCAAAGAAATTGTATGACAGAAAAATTGCTCTTCTCACTGACACAAAGTGAACTATCAATCATTTATGAGACCCAATGATGGCGTTTGTCGTGCTTCTGGTGGGCTGCAGTACTGTAGAACTGAGATATACTCCGATATTCCATTTTACTCGACTATTCTATAATCCCAACCGTTCCCATATATACAGAGAGACAGAGAGAGAATTGTTTTTTAAGCATTTTATCATTTGCGATACTTTCATTTAAAATTTATTTTAAAGATATATATACGAAAGAGAGAGAGAGAGAAACAATAATAACTTTCAAATCATTATACCATTTTTTACTTAATATTTGACGCTTCATATATTTGATTACATTTCATAAAAAGTTACTTTAATCTAACATAATTTATTGTATCATTATACTTCATATAATATATCATATTCTTTTGTTATAAATAAAGGATTATTGTTTTCCTTAAAAAAAAAAAATAATCATCTTAGATATAATTTAAATATTTTTATACTACACTGTAAAAAATATGTCCTATTTGCTGCCAGAAATTCTCTGTAGTTTGATAAAATACCTTCTGACAACGTAATTTTTTCGTAAATTATGCGTATTTTCTCAAATTACAAAGAATTTCTGGCAGCAAATGGGACATATTTATTGATTTAGGAAAGTACCCTTCTAAACATGGTAATGCAAAGACGTTATTACACAATGTGGACTTGTACAAATAATTTTAATCAACAATTAGGAAAATTAATACGGCTAGAAATGAAAAATAAATGTTCATTAAAGAAATTAACAAAAATATTATATTGTGTTTTTTCTATTATATAGTAAAGATCATACTCCCAGCAATTGTTTTAGGACACTCTCAGGAATGAAAAATTTCCGCTATTTTTCTACCAATATTTAACCTTTTGCCGGCTCTAACGTTCAAAATGCTCTTAATAGTATTACCAAATTTAGGATCTCTTTCATTCAACTGCCACCAATTATTTCAAGGAGTGATGTATGATATGCATAAAAGACGAATAACCTTTGGCGTGATTAGACAACTGCTACAGTTTAATTCTGCGGTGGTTATGGATTAAAAAAGTCCCTAAATTTGGCGAAACTGACCAGAAGACTGAAATTAAATATGAATGGCAAGGGGTTAATTACGACAAATTACTATAAAAATACCATAAAAATTTCCACGTGAAAGTAGTGCAAAAAAGACGAAAATGTTTTATTCCTGAAAATGTTGTTAAAAGGGGCGGGGAGTAAAACACTTGCTATTACCTGCAGAGTATAAATAATTTTGGATTTAAAAAAATTATAAATCGTCTTTTAAACTTCGAAATTTAATATTTGATTTTACTTTTAAATTTTGAACTATTTATTTAACAAATATATGCATTTATGAATTATATATGTAATTAACACTTTTCTCTACATATACATGTGCGTGTGTGTGTGTATTAAAATGGCTATATTTTTAGATAAAACAGTATTCACTATTAAATATTGACTACAAATATACTTTTCCTTATATGTCAATAAAAAGCTCATTATTTAACAACGGAAACTGAAGGAAGAGAAAAGGAAACTGCAGATACAGATGTCTAATCACAGAATACGCTCCCTCAGAAATTTATCTTGCAATATGTGACATGAAAGTCATTAATTTTCTATTTACTTTTATATAAGTGCAAAAAGATATAGACATTTTCTGTTTGTCTCATATCGAGTATGGGGTCAATAAATGATTAAGAAATATGTTTTATATGAAAACATGTCTATAACATTAATTTAAAAGATGTTCTTTAGTATAAAATAATTATAATAATAACTAAAACTGTGAAAAAGAAACTAATATTTTCATTAAAAAGAAGTTATGTATATTTCAATTGCATTAAAGATTATAGGTGTTTCAATATTGATATTTTTTATGTTTTGCAAAGCTCTTGTAAATGTGTGTTAAATATCTACACTATAGCTTCCATCTTTTAAATTTTCTAAATATGTTTTTTTGCCACAATATTTCAATAAAAATCTTCAAAATTATTGTTTACCATTAAGCACATTAAAAGTTATCATGAAAAATATATATGGTTGAATGATATATTTAGTAAAGGTATTTTTATTTTTTTGCACAGTCCTCGTAAATGAGTATAGTAATATACATGAAGAACATAGCTTCCAAAATTTCCAATTCTAAATAGTATTTTACACCATTACATATATATATATATATATATGTATATATATATATTAAATATTGCAATTATATTATTTATAAAAGATTAAATATGTTTAAAATCATTTTAGAAAAATATCGATATGAAGTCTTCCAGAAAATATCGAGACAGTTGAAAGGAAAACCTGTAATACTGTACAATCAAATTAAATACTTTTAATGAGCAATATTTAATGTAAAACTACTATATATTTTCAAAAGAAAGACGTAAGAATATACTTTAAGTTATCACTTCCAATACCCTACTACCGTAGATGATGGAAGTATTGTAGTCGGTACAAAAATTCGATATTAAGATTTCCCCTGATTTACGCGTTTTAAGGTCCCCTGAGTCC
Source organism: Salticus scenicus (assembly GCA_963930645.1). NCBI lineage: Eukaryota > Metazoa > Arthropoda > Arachnida > Araneae > Salticidae > Salticus > Salticus scenicus. The sequence goes on along the minus strand of OZ005648.1, from coordinate 146,419,312 downwards.
AAATAAATGGTTTTTGGCAATTGGTCAGTATGTGTGTATATGTGTATGTATGTGTATAATTTTCTGGCTGTCATATCTCCAAAACAAATGATGATAGAACTACAAAACTTCAGAATTAAGACAGGTCTGGTGTACAGATGAATTTTCCAAATTTTGGTGAAAAATGAAAAACCGGATGTGGGACATCGGAGACCGGAAGTGGGACCGTAAGTCCGTATCTCAAAAATGGCTCTAACGATTTTCTTTAAATTTGCTATATATACACTCTATTAGATGTCCTTTCGAATGATATAGTTTGTTAGTTCAGGAAAATTGATAGGCATTACGTATAAATAGCTCAATTTCAGGTTTTGCAAGCGCATTCCTTTAAAAACGGCTGAACGGATTTTTTTTTTTTTTTTCAAATTCGCCATATTAACTCACTTTTAAATATCCTTTTGTATTTAATTATTATTTACCGGTCAATAATTTATTTTTTGTAAAAGTTGGTATCGCAAAAACGGCTGTAACGATTTTCTTGAAAATTGTTATATATACCCATTTCTTTCTCGTGTATTGTTATTAGAGGAAAATTAACAGTCTTCCTGCTTAGGTAGGTCATCTTGAAATCTCGGAAATTTGTGTTTCAAAAAATAACTCTACCATTTTTTTCTCTTATTTTTTACCTCGTTATATGTAAGCTTCGTTTTATATGTCTTTATAAGTTTTTCTAACCGAAAAAAGTTTAGGTTTCTACTTCTTCAGGTCACTTTTATGTTTTCTGATCACATTATCTCTCAAAAATGCATATAATGCGTGTGAGAGTGGGTAATGGAAGTCGTGTGGTTGTTTCACACCATATTTCTTTTTATTGTTTCTCTGAATAATGATACTGAATGGCTGTTGTCATTTATCAAACAATACAAACAAACAAAAAATAAATAAATAAAAAAAGAAGAAGACATAGGTCTTGTGTTCTTCAATATTTCATTTTGTTATAAACACTTAAAACATAAATATGGTTAGTTAAATAAAAATGAGTATTTAACACTGCCTTTGCTACTATTGAGCTTTAAGAAAATATTTTGAATTGTAACAATCTAGAAATGAGAAAGGGGAAAGGTGTTATTTAAACAATATATATAAATAACTACAAAACTAATCCGGAATAATGTTAATATCTGCCCCCTTTAAAACACCACTTAAATTTATAGTAATTCCCAATGCATTTACGATGAAAGAAGAAGAAAAATAATCTGAACAAAGATTGGTGTGATACAAGGGCGGGTACCAACAATCCTACGGATTATTAGTGCTAGAGGCCTATTTCAGTCGGTACAGTTGTCGAATTTTTATAGGTCACTCTTAATTAGTGCTAGAGGCCTATTTTAGTCGGTTTATTGAATGGGGATTTATTGAATGAAGTCCCCCCCCAAGGCACAACTTTGACATGAGTCCCCCCCCAGGCCCAACTTTAACACGAGTCCCCCCCAAGGTACCCCTATTTCAGTCGGTACAGCGTTGTCGAATTTTTGTAATACACTCTTAATTAGTGCTAGAGGCCTATTTCAGTCGGTTTATTGAATGGGGATTTATTGAATGAAGTCCCAACAAGGCACAACTTTGACATGAGTCCCCCCCAAGGTACCCCTATTTCAGTCGGTACAGCGTTGTCGAACTTTTATAGGTCACTCTTAATTAGTGTTAGAGGCCTATTTCAGTCGGTTTATTGAATGGGGATTTATTGAATGAAGTCCCCCCCCAGGCCCAACTTTGACATGAGTCCCCCCCAAGGTACCCCTATTTCAGTCGGTACAGCGTTGTCGAATTTTTATAATACACTCTTAATAGTGCTAAGGGCCTATTTCAGTCGGTTTATTGAATGGGGATTTATTGAATGAAGTCCCCCTAAGGCCCAACTTTGACATGAGTCCCCCCCAGGCCCAACTTTGACATGAGTCCCCCCAAGGTACCCCTATTTCAGTCGGTACAGCGTTGTCGAATTTTTATAATACACTCTTAATAGTGCTAAGGGCCTATTTCAGTCGTTTTATTGAATGGGGATTTATTGAATGAAGTCCCCCCAAGGCACAACTTTGACATGAGTTCCCCCACCCAGGCCCAACTTTGACATGAGTCCCCCCCAAGGTACAACTTTGACATGAGTCCCCCCAAGGCCCAACTTTGACATGAGTCCCCCCCCTGGCCCAACTTTGACATGAGTCCCCCCAAGGCCCAACTTTGACATGAGTCCCCCCAAGGTACAACTTTGACATGAGTCCCCCCCCAGGGCACACCTTTGACATGAGTCGCCCCCAAGGCACACTTCCCCCCTAATTGGGAAAAAGAGAAAAAAACGTTGTTTTGCGGCTATAAGACAGTTTGGACTTCCAACGTTATTTGTTACAGTATCTGCAGCTGAAACACATTGGTTTGATTTAATGAAAACTTTATCATGGAATTTAGATCGTCAGGAATTAACTAAAGAAGAATTTGTCGATATTAATAAGTTTAGCAGTAGGCCTCTGGCACTAAATTAAAATCTGTCAATGTCAGATTTTCATGTTTTAAATAATGAAATAATGTCGTGTCTGTATATTTTTTATTTATTTTTAATTATTATGCTGGCAGGCCTATAATACACACGTTTCAACGAAAAATAATAACAATAACAATAAAATAGTTGTTGGGCGCAAGAATGGCGACAATCTACACTCGCTATCTCCCAGATAATTGGATGCATATTGATACAGATGGCTCAAAACTAGTCGTCAACGGTAATGTAGGAGCCGGCATCCATTCAGAGCACTTCTCTCGTTATCTGCCTTTGGGATATGTAAATTCCGCATTTGATGGAGATGTTGCGGCAATTAGAGTTACATTTCAATGACTAAATGCTCAGCCATTTCTCTTTGAACAGGCTGTTTTTTTTTCTGACTGGCAGACAGCGATCCTTGCTATTGCTAACTGTTGCCAAGCTCCTGTTTCTGCCTCTATACGGCAGTTCAGATCTTTTCTTTGGGGTCTCTATGAGAAGAACAAAACAGTGGTTTTGCAATGGATCCCGTCCCACTGCGGTATCACTGGAAACGGGATTGCAGATAAGTTGGCCGAAAGGGGATGTACCATTCAACAGACCCATCCTGCGGAGGTCTGTTACAAATCTGACTCCTCAATTATTATATTAAACCTAAGAAATATATACAAAACTAAACTGAAAGAAAGAACAAGAGAGAAACTTTGGAAAAAAAAGCTATCCTCAATCTATCGGACTATCCCAGATACAAAGCTGTCGCTGCTTTTCGTATGGCAACTATGCACGACTGTCTCCTTGCACATTTGTATCGACTTAAGATAGTTAGTAGCCCTGCCTGCCCCCTGTGCTACAGCGACAAGGTGATCACTGCGTACCACCTCCCTCTCTGCCCAGCTCTGAAGGAAGAATCCATTTACTCCCACTATTGGGAGGCTAGAGAACTTTTATTCAGTTTTCAACCTTGATTCTAGTTCTTCTGTTTCCTGTTTCATTTTTCTTTCTTTCTTTCATTTTTTTTTTTTTCTGTTTCACTTTTAATGTGCCTGTTTGGGGCTCTGTTTGTTTATAATCTGTATTCTTTTCTGGTGAAAGAACTGTGTTCCAACTGAACTGCTGCATTGGAAATAAAGAACAATAAAATAAAATTTATAAGAAATCTGTGGTGTAAAATGAAGATTGATGGATTGATGGATTCAACGATTGTATGAATTTACACAAAATTGTCTCTTTGGAGAAATTAAAATATAGAAATAAAAAAAATCATAAAAAAAAAAAAAAAAAACCGTTGAAACTCCATTATTAAAAAACATATTTTAATTATTATTATTATTTCTTTTAAAGATTTTCCATCAAAATCTATTTTATTTTATGTTACTAACAGAAATTTTAAACAAATACTTGCATATATGACTCTTTAAAAAAACAAACAAACTTGCAAAAGTTTACAATGATTAATATTTTCTTATTTCTTCATAATATTATAAAAGCATAACTTTTACGAAAATGCCAGAAAACATACAACCGTATATTAACGCTTTAATCAACTCCGAAATGAAAATTTTTAATCCAGTAGCTACTACAGTTTTCAAACTTATTGAAGATCACTGCAACATAATTTCTTAACAAAGCAATAAAGAAGTGAATAATTGATTTTTACTGTGCTTCATTAAATTCTTAGAATATCTTTTCAATTGCTGTTTGAACATTATTTTAAAATTTCTAGAATGCCAGAAGAATTCCTAAACGTATTACATCTTTCAGAGAAAAATTTATTAAAGTAAAAGTTATTTTCACTAATTACTTTTATGCTTGTTAAAATGCAATAACAGTTTCATAATTAATTTGACAGCCTTTACTGCAGTATAGGAATTTGATTTGGAATAATGTGCGTATAAATTTTAAAATGCATCATAAGTTTCATGTTTTTTATAAAATTACATATGTGATAATTAGTAAAAATTCTTAGATGCGCATAGAAAATAATTTTTATATTAGTAATTAATAATAAATATTGGTTACCTTAAAAATTTTTACTCAAAAGATAGCCAGTATATAAGACAATAAAAGTAATACTTTTTTTTTTATTTAAATTTTCTTTTTATTTGTAATATACTTGGAGTATTTCAGTATACCTGTTAGGTTTTTTTAATTACACTTTTGTATCGATTTATGCAGAAAAGTTTCAAGAACTGAAAAAAAAAAAGTCCCATGATAGATTTTATCATGAAATAACCAGGACTGACAACAAAATGTCTCATGAGTTATCCCATCCACAGAAACCCAACTAAACCAGTAATTTCTCCCAGGTTATCGCCATATTGCGTCATCATCAGGAATTTTAGAAATGGAAATTTGAATACCACTGCTTTTATGCAGTAGTTTTAGGCTTGACTAACTGTTAATATTTGCGCATATCTACTTTAAAAATTACTATTTAATTTTTTTTTGCCATTATATAGTACAAAAAAAAAAAAAGATGGTTACATGGCGAGTGATTTCTCGCAACGGAACAACGTCAAATACTTTTTAACCACTTTGTGAATGAGTCTTATTATTATTATTATTATTATTTTAAAAAGGTGATCTAAAAGTTACAAAAAATATGAAAATATAAGTTTTCAAAAAGTATTTTAAAGAGCTCTACGCGGTTTTCAATGAAATGAGCAGAAAATCATGGGACCAATCATAATAAGTAATTTTAAAAAAGTAGTATTTATTTATTTATGAAAGAGAGGAACAGTATGGACTCAGGAAAATTCAAGCTAAATATCATTTAATGAACTTAAGAGGGGTTATTTACAGGGGTGGTTTACACTCAAAAACATTATTATAGTTTAAGTCAGAGGCTCGGATTTTGTAATTTTAAATTCAGGGGGAAATTAACTCACGCTGCTTCTTCTCACTTCAGAAACTCGGGGCAGTCTCTCGGTTCTTCCTCTTCCTTTTTTGTTGCCAGATGTTCTAGAGAATCTCATACTGAAATTGCGCTGCCAGTTTGGAGAGGCAAATCTTATTTCTTCATACCCGTCAGCTGCCATTGGTGGAGTCATGACGTCATCTGCATCTCACTGAATCGTAAGTTAGGTAAGCTTAACAGTGCTCCAAGCGTGCCGTTCACATTTATTTATAATAAAAATATATTTGGTGCACTTTCCACCAAGAGATCGCACTGTATTCTCAACATCTTCTCTAGATGCTGCAGGAGTCAGGTTTTACCCCATCCGAACCCGACAAGTGAACTTTAAATCAAGCTGAAAATCGACCTGAACCCGCACTAAAGAATTTTGACGACTCGCATCCGACCCAAACTTTATTTCTTTACACCCGAACTTCACCCCAAACCCGAATTTAAATTAAAATTAATAATTCATCTAAAAATAATGAAAAATGTTTTAAATTTACAAAATAAAGTATATTTTCATTGTCACACATTTGGTAAACCATTTAAAAAGAATTAAAAATATAATTACTAATACACTAAGTTAAAAATTAAAAAATCTGAAAACTGGATTAATAATAATATTTTATGTGTGTTGTGTACTTCAAATGTACAAAAATGGGCTTCAAGCTTAGTATTTGTAGTTTTATTGTTTAATGCTTATCGCACACATAATAATATTAAAACAATACAATGATACAGATGCCAACTAAATGTCCGCTAAACTCCTCTAAATCTACATTTCTATAACTTCTTTAAAAAATATGAGAGAGAAAAAAAATAATTATTAGTTTAAGTTCACAGTCTATTTCAAAAGGATGTGAGTAATCAATGTAGATTAATCACACATCTGGTTACTGTGAATAAAGTAACCTGTTTTCAACAGCTCATGTTCTAAATATTAATAATAACAGATTTTTCTTCCTTATTCGTATATAAATGTTTACTTTACTATGATAATTTAGGTAAGCGTTTATTCATCATGGGTATATAGAGCACATAAATTTCTGCTTTATCAAGATAAATTGTTTTTGAAAGATGTTCTCTAGTCGAACCGATTCGGTGAAAACTAAACCTGACTCGCAGTAAAAAGAATCCAGTCAATCCGACCCGCACGAAAAATAAATCAGTCAACCCAATCTTGACCTGCAAGAGAAAAAAATTTAGTCGACCCAACCCGAACCCAAACCGCGGGTCAGGTCGGGTTTTGGTAAAGTCGGGTTACACGTCTCGATGCAGGACTCTAATACCTTCGCATGTTAAACAGATCCGCCTTTTCAAAAGACACAATATTGCGAATAATGAATAATTTGTCTTTGGCGTGTTGCATGTACCTCCAGATGTTACCGAAGATTTAAGTTGAATATTTATTGTTTAGTATTATATTCAATCCTTCTGAAAAGATAACCATGATATTTGTAAAAGATGAGAGATTTTTAGTTAAGCATTATCATAGATTTTTACAATGCTCAATGTTTGACGATCATTCTTTTTAATGACATGGAACATCTATAGTTCTTGTTACAGTCGACAGCAAAATTATTCGAGCGCTAGCAATAATTCCTATATAAAAAAGTACACTTAGTATTGTCTTGTTAAATAAATCCTTGTCGAATCATGCTCTTAGACTGGAATTATTGCTAGCGCCCGAATAATTTTACTGCAGACTGTACATTTTGAATGTATAGCACCACTATAAAGAAAATTAATTTTACAATTAAAGTGCCACCTGTTGGAAAAAAATTAAACTAATCGGGTAAGAAATCTTTTGTTACTTAAAATATATGCCTATGTTTTTCTACGAATTTCAATGAAAACCTCATATGTTTAGGGTCAGTACTCAATACTTTTTGAATAATACATTTTTTATATTTTTTCTGTGGCTTTTGAATAAACCAGTATCTATTTAAATGCGAAAAATTAATTTTAAGATGTGGTTTATAAACTTGAAATTCTTGGATCAATTTAGAAATAATGAAGAAAAGTGATATAGGTAATGTCATGCATGAGGAGAAGGAAAAGGACCAGAAATTTGAATTAGAGGGTGTAAGTCGTGTTATAATACTAGCGCTACTTTTGAGAAAACCACTATAGACTTATTAAGTACGTTGCTTCAGATTTACGAAGTTAACTAATACATCCTTATGATAATGGAGTATTTCATAACATGGCTGAAATTATAACAATATACATCAAGAAGACTTAACTGTTTAAATAACCTTGTATAAGACTCCGACAAAATTTTTGAATGCTGAATCCGGTAGAATAGTTGAAAGATTTTATCGAACTCTTCTAAATCATCTATCTCTGTTGATTTCCAAGAATCAAACTAACTGCAACTTACACCTTTCGATGTTTTTACCACGGGATGGACGACATCCATAATGTTGTTCAGAAGAACACATTGCTTGCTTTGTGATATCATGGTAGTGTTCCCATGTGATATGCAACCATCGCCTAACGACTACCTACGATATTTAGGGGCACGTTTGGAAAGCATACATGATTTCGCTAGAGAAAGGATTGATCTGGACAATGAACTAATAGATAAATGCTTCGACACAAAGGTGAGTGAAAATCGTCTGAAGAAAGGTGACTACGTGTAGTTTTCGAGCCCAAAATGCCAAAAATGTCAATGTCTAAAGTTACAGCAAAACTGGAAAGGTTCTTACGTCATAATTAAGAAACTAAATTATTCGTTGTGAGAATTCAGAAATACCCGAGAAATAAACCAAAAGTAATTCAGCCCTATAGCTTAGCTCCTTACGATGTAGCGTAAAATGGGATGATGTAGGGACACGATCCAAGAAGTGCAGTCTTTCAAGAGGAGAACAATGTTGAAACTGATTAAATCTTATGTCTGCATTAATTATGATGTTGCAAGAAAAATCGATTTATAATCAAAGTGAAAGAAAAGTGTCAGTCTATTCACTTTCTGAAAGGTTGGCATTTGCGACAATTTACTTAACTTGGGGGCATATTTATCTATTAAGCGAAAAATGGTAGTTTATGGCTCCCGAAATTTTAAAGCTCCATGATGAATAGAATTCGATTTTTATAAATTTCCATTATATTCTAGCGCAGAACCGCGGCAAATTACATTCGCCAAAAAATATAAGTAACATTGGATCCACAGTCGAGAGTAAGTTGTATTCTGAGAGTTGCTCTGTGCGTTTCCTTCAGAGAGATTGTGTTCCAAGCTGTTGACTTTGTTTGTGTAGGGGGTCACCGAGACGAGAGAGCAACCATTTCCATGGAGGATCAAAATTGTGATGGCATCTCTCTCAACCGTGAGTCGCAAACTGTTGCCAATTATACATGAATAGCACTAATGAGATGTAAAACACACTGAACTTCTTACTTAACCTTTGTTCGTGAATCAGCGAGATTCTTGCTCTGGTAAGGAAATCAACTGTTTTCTTGGTCTGTTTTTAAAACGTTCATGGTATAGTGAATTTTGTGATATGCGTGACAACTTCATTGAATTGCTTCTTGAATATTCACTGAATTGATTGCATAGTTGGACTTTGTCAAGAAAATTCGTCGAATTGGTAATTTATTGTTTCGAGAAGTTTCACTGAATAAAGTGAATTCATAGATTAGAACCTCCTTACTTATTTTCAAAAACCTTTTTCTACTGAAGAAAGTTGGCAGTATTTCGTAACGATACTTATGAATAAAAGCAGTTACCGTGACACTTTAAAATATTTCTGTATACTTTTAAAATATAAAATTAAAAGTTACTGTACATTTCAAAATATGCTGAGGTAAATAAGTAAATTTTACTAATATAAGTAAAAGACTTTTATTTAATACAGAAGAATATTAATTAACAGGTTTTTGTATAATTTTCTTTTTTCCTTTTAGAATTTCTATAAATTTACAAAAAAAAAGAAACACGTTTTTTAATTATAAAACTTGCTGCAGTGGCTAAAATCTTTTTCAAAAATTCTAAATAAAAAGTTAAGCTCTTACTTAGAAACTTTCAAAAAGTATTTTTATCTGAAATTACACGGCTCTGTTTGTAAAGATATGCTAATCCCTAATGATACTTTTCTTGCATTTTTTCAAAATTATAATCTTTTACTTAATAAACAAACGGACACACATATTTTTAGAAATGAAAAAGCTTCTTTAATAAACAAATAAAAAATAATAATTTTTATTACGCATTGAAAGATACTGAATAACTTGTTTAAATTGAAATGAAAAGTAGCAAAATATGTGAATTTTTGTAAAAGAGTTTTTAAAGAGTCCTTTTTCTTCTTCTTTTTTTTTCTTTATCATATCATTAGAAGATTTTTAAATTTTAAATTTATTTTTATTAAGAAAAGTTTTATTATTTTCTGAAATACCTAATCAACGTTTAAAAGTTTGGTTAAATTTTAAGATTACACCATTAAATGTATTCTGATTTTGCAATGATACGAAAAACGATTTAGTGTAGGTTCTGTTTTATTAATTAAATTAACTAACATGTTATGCTCTCTTTCATACAAATATCTTCACTGAGAAAAAAAAAATACCGCCTTTCTCTAGAATGAATAAGTGACCATTTTCTAAATCCCTTACGAGGAAATATAGATTTCCGAGCTATGCGCATAAGGCACGCCAATAAACTGAATAGACGAAATTATCGAGAATTTCTAGTGTACACATTTCTAGATGGGGAAATAATATTCTGAATACTCTAATTATTCTGAATCATTTATATTGCGAGAAATTTTCGCTTAATTTTCTAGAATTGGGTAATAAACCAAGATTATAGTTGCAGAAACTCGCCTCTTATAGTCTCATTTATTTGCAGAGATTTTTAAATAACTTTGCCCTCGAGGATATAGGCAAACGCTCTAGAATTCTAATAGGGGCTTCTAGAACTCGTTTTCCAAGGGGATTATAATTTATAATGATGGCATTGAAGTATTTTTTCTAGAGCCACAATTTAGATTCTAGACGTCAGTTACACAATTTTTTCTCAGTGTTTATAATAATTCATCTTAGTGAGTACAGTAATTTTATGTTTTGTATCAAACGTTTTTTTATTTGTTTTGTTGTATTGGAATTAATATAGATACTGTAAATTTAGAGGAAGTTTCGGAATAAGAGTCTGCATTGTAAATGGGTAATTGTACTAAATTACAAGTTCTTGTTCGATAACTGAGCCTTTTTAGAAAGTTATTCGTGAATATACTAAGTTGTAGGATTTATTTAAATTTAAATATAACACTTATTTTTATTAACATTTTCCAACATAGTTGAAAAGCGTTTGACTCCAGTTTGTTTGTCTGTCTGAATGTCGGTGTGTCTCTCTGTCTCTTCGTCTGTCCGCTCGCTAACTCCCGTAAATATTCGTGGAATTCTTTGAAATTGATTTATGTTATTTATGTTCACAATCGAATGTTCGATATTGAAAATGCAGTAAATACCACCGCTAGTTATGTAGAGGGACATTAGAGAGCATTCGAAAGCATCGCGTTGAATAAGAAGTATTTCTACGAATATGAGAGGTATTTATGTTTTTATTATGTTTATTTTAATAAATCTATGTACAAATCATAATGAAATTCACATTCTTATTTGTATGCACACACACAAATAAATAAATGATTTCTATTGAATACATTAAGATTAGGGTTATGTTTTGCAGAGTCGCAGAAAAATATTAAAATATATTAAAAGCTATAACTGGAAGCATCTGCAACTGGAATTTTGTTTTTATTAAGCTATGTTAACACTTTTAACGAGGTTTAACAGTGCTTATTCTTGAATTAGTCTATGTATCCAGACATTTGACTGTCCGTCAGTCTAACTGCTTTAAATCCTCAAATATTTCTAAATTTTTTTAAAATTATCCAAGTTCAGCATAGATTGTTCCCGTTTAAACTGGTATAAATAACACAACTGGTTTGTGTGCAGAGAAACCCAAAAAGTCAAAACAACGTGTTTTATAAGAGTTATCTGAAAACATTTTAATAAATCATATTTAAATAATTTTGTAATTATTTTAACACCTTTCAACGTAGTTCAAGAGTGAATAGGAATTCAATTAGTCTGTCTGTTTTTAAGTCACTCTGCCTGTTTGTCATGTGATCATGTAAGACAAGTGCATTGAATGTTAATGCAACGAGTACTTACAGTTGGAAAATGTTTGCAATTTATGCCAACACACACGATTTTTTTTTATCTAAAATTTATCTTCATTACACTATATATTTTCTGTAACACAGCTGCCAACCATTTCAATTTTTGATAGTTGTAAATTTTTGTAGAAATTTTCCTTTTAATTTATCATAAAAACTTGAACAAATCTATTACAACAGTTAATAAAAAATTTCTAAAAAAAAAAAAAAAAAAAAAAAACATGGTATCGAAAAATCGAAACGATTGGCAGCTATGCGCTAAGCTCGCTACGCTTAGTTGCTAACACTTTAGATATTTTTATCCCTCTACTTCTTACGAAAAAGTTTTTTTTTTTTTTTAAGTCTAATATTTTGAAATGATACATTAAAAAATAAACTGCTTTTTAATAGTGATGTAAAAAATATGTAGAATTGACTGCCACTTTAACGCTGTCGTATGTTTTGAGTAATTACTTTTATATTATACCTAAAATATTGAAAATAAGTATATTGTTCAATAATATTACCTTTCAATAAGTTTCGCCTCCTAAATAATTTCAAGAAATATTTACATTTTGCATATTATTTACGAAAAATACATGAAATATTTCTTTATAAATACGTAGAAAGATCTTTATTGATTAGGGGTATTGATTAGTTATTATTAATTCCATTCAGAAATAAGTTCATCGTTTACAGACATCGATGTCCCTTTCACGTGTAAGATTCAATAATATCATTTTACTAAGAATAAAGTTACTTACTTAAAGAGAATTTTTGCTATATAAAAATAATTACTGAATTACTTTTATTCATATTTAACCCTTTGAAGCAAATTTCTCATCAAACATAATTTTTGCATTTTTCTGATAGTTTTAAGTTATTTTAGATCTAAATAAGTGGAAAATGTTATATTTAAAATTTTAATTAATTTTGGTTCTAAAATATAGAGTGGGGCACCGGTGTCCCTTTGTGAGTTAAAGGTAAATTCATCATGGGACACGGGCGTCCCATGAATAAATATTTTTACAAATTGACCTTATTTACAATTACTTAGATATAGGAGTAGCAATAATTCAATACTGATCTTTTTTAAATAACCAAATTTAATTAGAAATAAATTTTTGTAATTGGTTGATACATTTTTTTCAAACTACTTTTATTTAACATTTTTATTTTAGTAAAAAATTTACTCTGATAACCTAATAGATTTTTTATAGTAACTATTAGACTCTCTTTTATAATAAAAAACTATCATATAATAATAATATTTGTAATAAGAGCGTCAAAAAATGAATAAGCAAAAGGGACACCGGTGTCCCATCTGCGTCAAAGAGTTAATATGTTTTTTGTGTTATAATTCTGAAAAATAGTTTAAATTTTCCTGCTTTCATTTTAATTATCTCTTTGTTTATTCTTTTGATATATATGTACATATATATTACTAATAAAATTGCGTTTTTCTCTTTATAAAGTCGTTTTCTATGCAATTTTTTGCTTTCGAAAGACTTCTCTATATATAAAAAAAAAGTTACTGTCACTGGCATCAAATTTTTGTCTGCGACAGCATCTTCTAACGGAGGGCAGGGTCCTTCGTGTCATGAGAGGTATCAATGAGTACCGAGTACTCCAAGGGAGGCATTTCACCCGCTTAGACATTATTAAAAGATATTAACTGAAGAGTTATTACCTAATTAGAAGTTATTAACTAAAAACGACAAGTTTATGAAGGTACTCTAATTGCCATTTTGAAAAAAGTTTCTCCCAGTGACGTTGTTCTTCTGTCATGAAGTCATTTTACACGAGAAAATTAAAATATGATCCATGGTTGTGCGTAGGTACGTAGGTTGGTTGGATTTAACGTCGCACCAATACTGCGCTATGGGTAATTGGCGACGGTCTGGGACTCACCCCTAGAGATGTTTCGTATACATGGCATCACAATTTTGAACCTTCACGGAGGGGATCCCCCTCCGCTTTGGTGATCCTCAGAGGTAAAGGGGGGATGGGAACATGGATGACGACAGATTTTATGTGCACCAGCCACCATTAGTGTACACGGTCTTCGGCCGGCTCAATTATCGAATCGGAAATCTTCCAATTACGTGCTAAGCGGTTTACAGATTAGGGTACCGTGGCCCGAAACCATGGATGTAAAAAACAAAGAAAATAAATATCAACTTTTTTTCTCTACATTTAGAAAATTAATCTTCTTACACGGAAAGATTAAAATATGATCCATGGTTGTATTGTAGGTAGGTAGATAATTAGGTAGGTTGTGATTGACGCTGCACCATTACTGCGCTATGGATAATTGGCGACGGTCTGGGATGCACCCCTACGGATGTTCCGGAGACATGCCACCACAGTTTTGTTCCTACACGAAGGGGATAGCTCCCCAGCTTTGGTGACCCCCAGAGTTATAATTTTGATGGGAACACGGAGGATATAGTGGCCACGACATATTTTACGTGCAACAGCCACCATTAGTGTACACGACGGTCTTTGGTCGGATCGAGAATCGAATCCACAATTTTCAAATTACGAGTTCGGCGTTCTACCGACTGGGGTCCGGATTTAAGGTTTTAAAAGAAAACAAAAAGGGTCATATACTAAAGCTGTAATGCAGAATGGTCTAGATATTATGATTTTCTTTCTATTAAATATATATATATATATATATATATATAAATATTATATATTTCAATTTGACATTGAATATAAGGATTTTCATAATAATTTTCTGCTTTTGTCTTGTAATATGAACTATTAATATTCCTTTTCACTAAAAGAAAGCAGCAAATAGGCGGGCAGTGTTCTGCATGTGTCAACAAGTAAAGTCTGTCGGGGAGGAAGCGAAGCCTCCTTCGGGGGTTGGTGAGCGGAGCGAGCAGAGGGCAGAGCCCCCTAGATGTTTAAAGAAATAGATATATTTATTACAAACCCAGGAAAATATAATTACTGCACCATTAACATATTTATATAAGCAAATTTTAACAGCTACTTCTTAACTGTTTAAGATTTATGATTTAAAATTGCAAATGCTAGCAAAATGAGACGTGAAATTTCACTAAAAAGATTAGACAATTCATGTAAAATATTTGGAACTTCAACGCAATATTTCGTTTTCACAAACTTGTTTCAATTTCATATAGAATTTCTAAAATCTGATTGACAAAATCTGTACTTTTTAACACTTTCATTCTCAAGCTAAAAATTGGAATTTCGTACCCCCATCCCCCACCCCCCGTCAAAAAAAAAAAAATTCCTTACCCAGTGGCCAATATTAAATATTACGCATCGTTTCGCTGTGGTCCGCTGTACTATTCCGCTAAAAACTTCATAGCGACGTCCACGCGATAACGCGTGATCGACTGCTTGGTGAGAACTCGCATTACGTGATATCACGTGATTGATCCTGAGCGTGTTAAGGTATACATAGATATAAATAGATCTTATAATAGTAGAAAACATGGCTATTCTTTGTAAGTGGAGAATTTTCCATTTTAAATGATTTGTATTTGTAAGAATTGAATATACTTATTTTAAAGAATAGGCACATATGTTTATCACTGACTAAGAGCTGACTAAGAACAGGATTCGACAAGGATTTATTAAACAAAACTGTATTAAGTGAACTTTTTTTATATAGGAATTTTTGCTAGTGTTCGGAGACTTGATACCGACTGTTGTTTCATTAATTAATCATTAATTAACACAACATTCATCACTTCATTAATAAATAAGAATTTAATAGATAATTTGCACTGCATGAATTTATATAAGAATATATAGAAGAAAGTCATGTGATGGCATTGGCATACTAGTTTTAATTGTATTAAAGCAATAAACATCATAAAGTACATTTGTTAATTAAATATTTGTTTTATATCGCTCGGTATTTTGGTTCTACTTTTTCGAAAAAAAAAAAAAAAAAGAAAAAAATCAATGATGTTCACAACAGGAACAAAAAAAAAAAAAAATGTCCTTTACGTGAGAAAAATGAAATAAAATAATAATAATAATAATAAAGAAAATAATCTGGTGCGTCATTCACACGACTTTCTCTTATCCTGAAATTTAATACCATAAATACAGATTGGAGATTAAGGAGTAAGATAACAAGTACTGATTTTTGAACCTATGTTAAAACAATATAAGTAGGCCTCGAAACAACTTTATTTGACAAATCATTCTGTGTGAAGGGGCAACTGCCCCCTCAACCTCCCGTATTATTATTATGCCTATATTTATATAGAATTCAAATATGTTATTAAATTCAAAAGTTCACTTAAATTATTCAGATAACTTCCACACGCAACATTCCTTTAAACTTATCAATCTTGATCAAACGTTTCTAGTAACAAACGTACTAACTTCAAAATACAACATTGGATCGTCTAAAACTATTTGTTTGTATTTTACTCTAAGATACACAGACAAAGATGAAGCGTTAAAAACTTGACTTCGGTATTTAGGAAATCAAGTGATGAATATTTAGCTTAATAAAATAGATTATTTAACATATGGTTATGAAGAAATAATTTCAATATCTGAGCAGCTTTCCTGGAGATGATAAAATATTATAGTAAAGCACTTCCACGAACAATTAAAAAGAATGTTATGACTTAAATAGTGGCAGCACTGTATATCTTCTAAAATTTATGTATACACTACATTGTACAAATAAATATAATCATATATTAATAACACACGTCACAGACTAAAATACTCGTCCATCAATTTTCAAGTATTGTCGCACTATAATCTAGTTCTTTTGTGTAGCCCTGTAAACGAACAGTGAATGATTTCTATATAATATTCTAAAATGAAACATGTTGTAAGGTAGAGCAAAGTGCTACAATTAAAACTCGCACTTTGCGGGTAAAACGTGAATCTGCTGTTTTAGGATTCAAGTCGTTTGAGTAATAGAATTAGTGCCGATCCTAAGCTAAAATTGTAAATGGAAATATGCTAATATTTTGGAAAGTAAGATAGTATAAAAGGAGAAAGAAGATTGCTTTTGGGGGTCAGTTGGAGAGAGGATGATGGAAGTTAGTTGGTAGGAAGATTGTTTAAGAGAGTTAGCAGCGGATATAGTTGGATGTAAGTCAAGTAGATAGCAGTGTCAGGGAATCCTCCTGCTAATCGAAAGATTACTCGGCTTTAGAAGCTAATTTAAATAAAAGTAGTTGAGATCCTTTGCGAGTAATTAAGAAAAATAAAATAAAGTAAAGTAATGGGGTATTCATTGATGTCAAAGTATTTAAGAGGACTGCCCATTTAAACGAAGTAAATTACTAGATGCCAAAGTCCAGCGTCCCCCCTCCTTATTTAAGCTGTCAATAAAGCTCATTCATTTTGTTAAATCTGACTTTGTGTTATTTCATAACTTTATTAATTAAGCAAGTTTCAGCATTCAAGTTAAAGTTAAATAAGTATGGAGAAGTTGCGTTCTCCACATTGGCGCCCAATTTTGCTCGAATCCCCCCCCCCCCCCCGAGCAACTATTTTTTGACGGCACTAATAGTGTGCTCCAATTTTTTGAGCATCTTGAATATTTTTTTAACGTTCATAACATCGATCGATCCAAACACTATGCCTGGTTAGCATGTTCCTTAGAAGGAGAACCACGACAGTGGCATAGACTAATCGCCTGCCATTCGCTTGGCCCAAATCCAACGTATGACGACTTAAAAAGTCGGATTATCAGTCTTTTTGCCACTCCGTATGATAAACTAAGATTACAGCATGACCGCTCCCTCCCCCCTCACGAACGTTAGTGGGAAGCAATAGTAAACCCAGTGGAAAAACCACACAAAGTTATTAAGTCACAGTCTATTAGTGTAAATCAACCTAAAACTGGCAATGAAAACGTTAATCCTTGTGACAAAAGTCAAATAAAAGTTAATGAAAACGTGCAACCTACGCCTTTAACCAGCACTACAGACAAATCGACCTCTGTTTTTCAGCCTTTGGCTATGGATGGAAAATCCGAGAATTTATCTAGCATAGAGACGACGGTTGAAAAAGAAAATAAAATTAAGATAACTATGGCTGCTGAAACCGTTCAACCGACTGCAAGTGTAAAATCATTAGATGTTGCGGCTAAAACGTTCGTCAAGAAACCAAAATTATGTTTTGAAACTGTTA
The DNA here is from genome assembly GCA_963930645.1 of Salticus scenicus. Taxonomy (NCBI): domain Eukaryota; kingdom Metazoa; phylum Arthropoda; class Arachnida; order Araneae; family Salticidae; genus Salticus; species Salticus scenicus. The sequence continues at coordinate 146,401,587 of OZ005648.1, read as the reverse complement.
AGTCAGCAGACTCTTCTAGTAGTTTAAATTCACCTCATAATAAATTACAGTTTAATTCTCAAACTATCAAGTCGGCAGATTCTGCTATTTTTATTGATAAATGTCATACAAATGCTAAACCGGTCGAGTCCGGAAATTTATCTCAAGTAACAGGAAAAATTTTCGCAGAAAATGATGTTAAAATTAATGTTAGTACTAAATCTTTATTAAAGGCATCAAATTCTTGTTTTCATTCTGTTCAACCAACAGATTTATCTATTAGTATTCATGCATTTCCTGATAAACTACACTTCAGTTCTAAAACTGTCAAGTCGGCAAAATTGGCTATTTGTAATGCTAAATCATATTCAAATGCTCGACCGATCAAATCCGGGGAGTTATCTAATTTCACAGACACTGTGTTAAAAGAAAACGAAAAGCTAGTAACTAATTTAAATGAAAGTAATGAAAAAGGGCATTTAAGTGTTCTACATGTCAAGCCGACAGAATCTTCTAGTTTAAATGAAAATGCTCCCAATGAAAATGACCGGTTAAACTGTCTTCAACATAATTTATATTCTCCTACCAGTGCTTCTCGTAAACTGCTAGATAATTTAAAAGCAAATGTAGTAATTTCAACTAAAAATATAATTTTTTTCCAAGCTCGTAAGCCCTCCAAGACATCAACACTCATGAGTAGAGATGGAGCGGAATCGTCCACTGATGCTACGGACAGCGACAGCGTGCCGGGTTCGATCGCAGCCCAGGAATGCGCCCTCGCAACGCCTGACCTCCTGCTGCAAGCCTCCAGCCCTGCGATTTCTGCGGCCAGTGCAATGACCAGCCGGACTCTCATGTTTAATGCTAATTTTCTTACAGCGGAAACCCTGGGTGAGGTCGTATCGTTCTTTATTTTATTTTTTCTCAAGTATTTGTTTGTCAGAGCTGTACCAAAATGTAAGACATGCCTTGAAGCCTTTCGGACTTCTTATTTTTGTATGAAAGAGCAGGACTTTCTAAAAAGAAAAACTGTAAAATTTACATGAACTTTCATTTCGAAAATCATGTTTATGCTTCAAATGTCCACATTTTCGTTCTCTCTTAATATATTTTATGCATGTATATTAAATTCTTTTATTTTGTAGCCATCGCCTGCAGAATGGGTAATATAAAACTGTTTTTTTAACCTTTGTAAATATCCCCCCCCCCCCCCTTTTTCGTATTTCTATACATATTGTATTTGTATATATAACTAAAATGAACTTTGATAAGTGTATAAAATGAATATTTTTTATTGTTATAACTCTTGTATTCAACTAAAAGTTATCTATATATATATCTATTTGTTTGAGTGGGGAAATATTTTTTTTTTGGCTATATGCATAAATCACGCGTAACTTTAAACTAACATCACTAACAAATTAATTTTTTTGTCGTTTCGCATGCTATAGCCCAGGCGGAAAAAATTATTGTATATAAACTATTTTATGTATTCAGAGACAATTTGTCTCGTTGATCTATCTACAAATTGTAGTTTAAGAATATTTTTTGATTTATACTTTAAAAAAGTTTCCATTTTAGAAATATCTTTGATGCTCTAATCTGATGTAGAAAATGTTATTCTGATGACTGACGTTGCTGAATGAATTTTTTCTCAAGTACGTTGACCAGCTGATGTGGGTTAAGCCTAGACTGGCTCTGATGGATGAGGAAATTCCACATCATAAGTTCGAAGGATGGCTTGCTTCGGACAGAATTTAAAGTTTTTTTTATCTCAATAAAAATTTTTCTTCATGTTGCTAGTATGTTAAAGCAACCCCACTGTACATAGTCCTCCTTCACCTTAACTTTAAAATTGAGTTTTCTTCCCTTTCTGGAATAACAGAAAGATGTGCCTGTATTTCCCCGCTGTAATTACGCTGGACTATATATATCTTTATTTACCTAAATTGAGTACAAACGGTTTTCTGGAATAAAGCGTCTTACATTGAGCATAAGAAACATTTTTTTAAAAGCTATTTAAGCTACTTAAAATTATATGTAAGTGTCCAGTTTTTTGGCCCTGTACTCTTAAAAATTTTTTCACTATTAGATTTAAAATAGTTATTCTTGGGCAGTCTAGTTAAATTTAAGTTTCCCCCCTCTTTTTTTTTTCTTTTTCTAAAACATTATGTAGTTGAATTTTAGCAGTCAGTCACTGCAGCTAACTTTTCTTTGCATAGTATTGCAGTAATTTAAAATTTGCACGGGTAAAAACCCGTTGGGGGATTTTTTCCGCGAAATTTTTTTTCGGGGGAGGAACTGTAACTTAGAGCAAAGTGCTACAATTAAAACTCGCACTTTGCGGGTAAAACGTGAATCTGCTGTTTTAGGATTCAAGTCGTTTGAGTAATAGAATTAGTGCCGATCCTAAGCTAAAATTGTAAATGGAAATATGCTAATATTTTGGAAAGTAAGATAGTATAAAAGGAGAAAGAAGATTGCTTTTGGGGGTCAGTTGGAGAGAGTCAGTCGGAGAGAGAATGATGGAAGTTAGTTGGTAGGAAGATTGTTTAAGAGAGTTAGCAGCGGATATAGTTGGATGTAAGTCAAGTAGATAGCAGTGTCAGGGAATCCTCCTGCTAATCGAAAGATTACTCGGCTTTAGAAGCTAATTTAAATAAAAGTAGTTGAGATCCTTTGCGAGTAATTAAGAAAAATAAAATAAAGTAAAGTAATGGGGTATTCATTGATGTCAAAGTATTTAAGAGGACTGCCCATTTAAACGAAGTAAATTACTAGATGCCAAAGTCCAGCGTCCCCCCTCCTTATTTAAGCTCTTAATAAAGCTCATTCATTTTGTTAAATCTGTCTTTGTGTTATTTCATAACTTTATTAATTAAGCAAGTTTTAGCATTCAAGTTAAAGTTAAATAAGTATGGAGAAGTTGCGTTCTCCACAATGTTTTTATACATATAAAAATATATATTCATTTCATTTGATTCAGTGCGAACTATAGATGTTTTGAACTTTATGTATAACTTCCCATATAGATATAATGTATTTGAATTCTCTCGGGTGTCCTTGTACACGAACCTTTTGCTTGACCTGAACGAAAAGTTTAGCGTGAAATCCCTGTAGAATACGCATTTAAAATAGTAAGTTTGGGCTTTCTGCTATTATTTGTTCTTGAGATATGCTGATTACAGACATACACACACAGATAGACCAACCGCTAAAAACAAGGTTTTTGGATTCAGAGGACCTTAAAACGTGTAAACTTAATAAAAACTCAATTTCGAATATTTGACCCCAAAATAATACTTTCTCTACCATATATACGTGTAAAAGAAAGTAAAAAGAAAAGAAAAAAAAGTCTAGCACTTCGCATTTTTAGATCTTTGGAAAATATTGAGATATTTAACATTAGTTACAATACACCCGGAAGTTATGAAAAAAAATATATATAAAACAGTAAAAAAGCGCCACAGAACTGCCCTTTAAAAGTACTCAGTAAGAAAAAAAAACTTTGAACAAACACTATAAAATAATTCGCGTTAATTATTTCGGGTCGAAAGAAAACATGAACAAACAAAAAACTATTTCTGAAATTCGGAAATACTCAATTTCAAAAATAATTTCTTTTACAACCTTACGACAGACGAACAAAGTAGGCACGAGTGCTGCAAACCAAGTGGCAACTGCATTTAATAAATTTTATTTAAAACTTTTAACTTTTTATGTATAAAGTAACTGAAAATGTTTTTAAAGTACCCCCTACGGTACAGATATTGCAAAATTTTCTCTAGTTTATTAAGTGATAATTCTTTGACTCTCTTCTAATTTAAAGACAAACTAATGTAAAAAAGTTATATGATTTCGAATTGGTAAGAAAAATTACTTATATATAAAAAAAAAAAAAAAAAAAAAAAAAAAAAAATGCAAAACTTAAATTTTTTTTGCACATACCTACATGAAATAGTTAATTTTTAATTTTTAAAGAGAAACACTGAATTTCAAGAATAATTTCTTTACCTACATTCAAATTTTTCCTGAAAAAAAAAAAAAAAAGTAAAGTTACTTCACTATTAAATTTTAAAATCCAGTTTTCAAATTCCACAACGAAAAATAAACTTTACGTATTTTTAATTACATTTTTTACAGCAAATCTCGTAAAATGCGAAATAATTGTAATAAAAGTATTTTTTACTGTCAAACAATTATATTTTAAAGTTTTAAATTAGCACACCTTTACGAAATTAATTAATATCACAAATCACAGCTCTTCTGATAGCAGTTTGTTTTAAACTAGATTTAACAGATTTATACTATAAACTAAATTAAACTACATTTAATGAAAATTTTGGAATCTCAGCGAAAATTAATAATTTAAGATGCGTGAGTATAGGACATTTTAAAGGTGGCAATTTGAAACTTCTGAACAACAGTAGTGAGTTTTTAACGAAATAAATGATAGGTGGTGCCTGTGTTCATATTTAGATAAATTATAAATAAACACACAGACATAAATGAATAAAGGAATAATTTAATTATATTGTACTCTTTTTTAATAATATCGTTTATCTTTTCTTATAGGCTTATTACTAGGATGTTTGTTACTTTTAGTATACATAATATGTAACTGAATCATATTCGATTCTAATGACGGCGTAAAGAAGGGGAATTTACGCATTAATAATAATAATAATAAAAATGTATATTGTTATTTTTAATCTGTAAATTTATAGCTGTTATGAATAAAGCATTCTTTTAAAATTATTTTAATTCATTAAAGAAACAAGGAATGTTAGAATTAATTATTTTTATTTTATGTTTCCTCGATTCTGAAATCATGCATTTTCATAAAATCTATCCTTTTTTATCCATGGAATAGAGAAAAAGTAACTGTTGAGACGGAAAGGTATCTTTTATCGGGAAAATAATACAAAATAATGCCCAATTTCGCAAAACTTCATGCTAATTCTAAATTATTTTAAATCAACATTTTTTTTTTTTAATATGTGTTTCTTGCATGTAAATTAACACATCTTTGTATTCAATTCTTCTTGTACCTGAGTTACAGAATCAGTTACGAACAAGAACGCGTAAAATTTGAATTTTTCGTAAATTTTTGTCTTGCAACTACATTTGAGAGTTCATAATTAAGATATTCAGAATTAATATACCCAGTTTTGTGTCAAATATACTGGTAAAAATTCATAAAATTTTTTAAAAGGATTAGACGAAACAAATGCATGGAGTAAGTATTGTAAACATCTAGTTATACTCGAAATTTTGAGAAAAATAAATAAATAAAATATAATAAATAAATAAAATAAATAAATAAATAAAAATAAAATAAAAATAAATTAATTAATTAATTTAAAATTTAGTGAAAGCATTTAAATAATATTTGTGGACCTAATAGGATAATAATATTTCAAAAGCATTATTTAGCTTCATACATTTAATAATAACTATGTGTATATTTTTAATTGCTTCGATTTTAACAGTTTTAATCGCCCATTATCTCCTTTAATTGGTGAACTGCTTAAACAGTTGAACTGACATAGAAGTCATAAGAGATATAACTTGAAACTGAATTTTAAAATAAAGTACTTTATGTAATATAAATTAAATAAAAAACATTTATTAGCGAAAGGCCTAATATAAAACCATTGTTGCCAGATTTAGGGACTGTTTTATTCAGTAATCACGAATAATGATGAGGAGAGATACAGAGGCTGTTCGCACATTTTTTAGACGATTTTGCTTTGCTATAAAATCAAATTGTCTGCTTCAAAATTTTATTTCTTCCATAAACCTACTACCGTAGGTAATGAAAGTATTGTATTCGGTCCAAAAATTCGATATAGAGTTTTCAAATAATTAACACCTTCTAAGGCCTCCTGAGTCCAAAAAAAGTTTTTTGGCAATTGGTAAGTGTGTGTGTATGTATGTTGGGAATCTTCTAGCTATTATATCTCCGGAACTAATAAATATAGAACTACAAAACTTCAGAATTCATACAGTGGTGTACAGATAAATTTTATAAATTTTAGCGAAATTTGGAAAACCGGAAGTTTGACCGTAGGTCCGTATTTCAAAAACGGCTCTAACGATTTTCTTCAAAGTTGCTATATAAACACTCTATTAGATGTCCTTTCGAATGATATAATTCTTTAGTTCAGGAAAAATGATAGGCATTCAATATAAATAGCTCAATTTCAGGTCTCGCAAGTACGTTCCTTTAAAAATGGCTGTACGGATTTCTTTCAAACTCGTCATATTACAGTCGGCAGCAAAAGTATCCGTCACTAGCAATAATTCCTTTCTAAAAAAAGTACACTTAATACTGCTTTGTTAAATAAATACTTGTCGACTGATGTTCTTAGTCAGTCTAAGAACATGATTCAACAAGGATTTATTTAACAAAGCAGCGTAAAGTGCAATTTTTTGATATCGGAATTATTAGCTAGTGCTCGGATACTTTTGCTGTCGACTGTAACTCCCTTGTAAATGTCCTTTTGTATGTAATTATTGTTTTTCCGTCTATAATTGAGTATGCCAAATTTTGGTAAAAGTTGGTATCTCAAAAACGGTTCTAACGATTTTCTTAAAAACTGTTACATAAATCAATTTTAAATATCTTTTCTCATGCATTACGTGGTTATTACAGGAAAATTAACAGTCCTCCTGCTTAGGTAGGTTAATTTTAAATCTCAGACGCGTGTATTAAGTTTCTCATGCCTGAAAAAATTTTGGTTTCCACATCGTTAGGTCAATTTTATACCTTCTGATCATAATATCTCGCCCCCCCCCCCCCACACACACACACCAAAAAAAAAAAAAAAAAAGTGCATATAATACGTGTAATAGTGGGTAATGGAAGTCGTGTGGTTGTTTCACACCACATTTTTATAAAACTATAACTATGGTTTTGAAAGTATGAATTTATCGTCTGCTATTCCAGAGTTCATGCGAATTGGTGCTTTTAAAAAGCAATGGATGGAAGGCTAAGTTTGTGCTATTTCCGAAGAAAATTATTCTTATCTAAAAATAATAATAAAAAAAAAAAACTATGAAAGCCATGTTTTTTCGATATCTAATGCTGCGATATGTAATATGATCAACAAAAAAAGGAAAATAGTATGACATTTTCGCTTTAAAGCAAAAAAAAAAAAAAAGTTCTAAATACATATCCGGAGAAAACGGAATATTTCGAACTTTACAAAAGTAAGATCTTTATTGTTAAAAAAAAAAAAAAAAAAAAAAAAATCGCCAAGCCAAGGGACAGTTGCAAAATTATTAAAATGCTCAGTGTGAACCGTAAACAAAGTGATTAATGCTGATTTGAATCTTAAGAAGGCGAAAAAACGCAATGTGCATCATGTTTCTTCGCGACATATCACCAAATGGAGAACCGGGGCCAGCGCGAGGATGCTAAGAGCTGTTTAAAACTGCTCTGAGCATCCTCGCAATAGCCCCGGCAGAACGTCCTGCAGATTTCTTTATGAGAAACATTTATGCTGACAAAAATGAAAAAAATGTTGTCAAAATAGATTAATCTTGGGTGTATCTAAATGACTTCAATAAATAAAAAAAAGTTCAATTTGTTATCATCAAAGAGGAGAAAAAAAATATTAAAACACAGTTCAAGAAATGTAAAGAAAGTTTAAAAAAAAAGTGATTTATGATTCTTGCTGTTTCTGGGTATAGTGGCAAGTTAGAAATAAAGAAAGAAAAGAAAATGTAAAAATCAACTCCACATATAATCAGGAACGCATTTTATCACCAATTCTAAAACATGAAGAATCATCTCTTTTCCAACAGCGCCATCAATCAGTTGAACCGCATCAACACAAAGCAAAAGCAGCCACCCGTAAAAATATTCTATTAATTTAATGAAAAAAAAAAAAAAAAAAGAAGAAGAAGAAACGGGTATAAAAGCCATACCCTTTACTCATATCCCTACTAAATCTCTTGATGTATCACCTATGGAATTTTGCGCTTTGGACTTTTAAAATGCTGATTTTCCAAACGTTGATCTACAACCTTCTTGGACTTTGGAAAGCTATTCAAGAGGAATGGCACAAAATACCCCTTCTGATACTACAAAAGGCTTTACTATCATGGAAATTACGATGTTGAAAGATAGAGAACAATAACGGTAATCAAATAAATCATTTAAAACATAAATATTTTAGGTTAATCATTTGCGTGAATGCTAAAAAATTCGTCTAAAAAGTGTGCGAACAACCTCCATTTTGATACACATAATAGACAATTAATCTTCGAAGTAATTAGACAACCATTATCATTAAAATTTAGTGGCAGATATTGAATAAAAATTTCCATAAATTTGGTGACATTGTATAAAACAATAACGTTACACCTTTGATTAATTTATTCAAATACCTTTACATTATTTGCGGAATAAACTGTACAAAATTATTGAAATTTCTTATGTGAATGGGAAAGCAAAATTTTAAATAATTATGCATATATATATATATATATACAAACTCGTGTATATTTTTTTATCATTTATCTATTGATCACTAAGTTGAGATATGGTCATTATTTGTAATTCCTAACACTACAAAAGCATTCTAACAGCAGTAAATTGTATGCTTTTCTTGACAGGTACTCTGTAATTCTTTCTTGACAAGTAATGAATGAGAAGGAGGGGCTCAGTGATGTAAGGACCATTAAAGACAATATATCTTGAATGACACATACACTACTAATATAGGACTACATGTCACTGAATTCATTTCCTTAGGACTTAATGACAAGAGGAATTGGATTGTACGACGCGATTTATGTTACATACCTTTTATATAAGGGAAAAAAAACAGTTAAAAACTTAACTATTATATTTCCAAACATTTAACATTTGTTAGCTACAGATTTATTGACACAGTACTAAATACCTTTACGATATTTACTACTGTAAAAATTTTAGTAAAACTTGACACGAAAGAAAATTACGTAAAAATGAAACGAAGAAAAGAAGATAAATGAATGCTTGATCGTTTAAGTGTTTGGTGTTTAGGGGTATTTATTAGGTAGGTATTGAACAATCTAACCACAATTAATTAGCATTGAAGAAGCTTTGTAAAAAAAAATATAATAAATAAATGAAAATAAAATGAATATAAGCGAATTAATGTATTGAGAATAGACGAAGTTTATTTACTATCTTCCTGTATATAATATAAATATATAGTAGAAGTAAGAATAATTGTATATATATGCAGATATGTGTGCGTGTGTATCGAATAATTAAAAAAAAAGATGGAAAACGTTTTAACACGGGCCCACCAGCGGCCGAGCGGTTCTGCGCTCAAAGCTGGTAGATGGGAGGTGCCGGGTTCGATCCCAGGTCGCGCTCATCGACCTAGCCGTTCGGAGTTTTCCGTGGTTTCCTCCGAAACTCGCGTAAATACGGGCTAGGACCCCTTAGAAAGACCCCCACGGAGGGCACTCCCCCTATAGGCCTAGGACACTTAAGGAGTCAATCGGCCTTAATCCTACAACCAACCAACCAACCAACAACGTTTTAACACGTGATAGTACATAACAATGGAAAAACATTTCTTCTAAAAATTCATGATCAAAAATAAAACATAAACACAATATTACCTTTTGAAACGGATGCTATGTAAGCGTTAAAATGGCATTTTTGTTTTGATATATCTGAAGAAAAAGAACGCAGTGAATTGAATATGTGTGAAAATAACACCTGGGGAAGAAAAATGTAACATATGCAATTTTGTCATAGGGAATAGAATGTGGTAACTCAAGCATTGGGAGGTTACACCAGAGTGCAAACATTGTAACTGTTGCAAAACATGCGATGTAACGCACTTCATTAACAATGAATATGCAGACATGAATCCATTTTACGGAGCTTATAAATGTATATATGAGTGTGTGTGTATCGAATAATTAAAAAAAAAAGGTGATAACTTTTAACAGGTGATAGTACATGTGATAGTTCTTTAAACAGGTGATAGTTCTTTTTAACAGGTGATAGTACAATAGAAAAAAAAAACTCTTCTAAGAATGCAAGATCAAAAATGAAACATAAACACAATATCACCTTTTGAAACGGATGCTATGTAAACAATAAAATAACATTCCTATTTTTCTATATTTGAAGACAGGGAATACAGTGAATATGTGTGTAAATAACACCTGAGGAAGTAAATTTAACCTATATGCAATTGTGTCACAGGGAATAGAATGCGGTAACTCAAGCATTGTGAGCTTATTCCTGAGTGCAAACGTTGTAACTGTTGCTATATATACGATAGTAACGCACTTCATTAATAATGGATACGAAGACATGAAATTATTTTACAAAGCTGCAAATATCAGAGGTCAGTACGAATATACAGTGAGCGTTTTCTATACAGGCTTGTCAAATCCGAAAAAAAAAATGCAAGTTGCAGTGGTAAGTGTGCAAAAATGTATCATTTAATGCTTTCAGGTATGATGCAGGTCGTCATATGAAAATAAGGATACCATATGTAGAAGACGCAATTTTAAATATGGCGTTAGATAAACCAAATACAAGAATAAGAGCTGCAGGACAATCCCCATTTTGGTGTGTCATCTACCACGACATAACGGGTTCTAAAATGTGTGTCATAGCATTCATATGATTTTCAAATTGTCTAAGCATAGACTGCAGATTATTCACATACCGAGGAATTTGCCCGATGGCTCCATCAGCAGTGTGCAATACTTCAAGATTTTGTGGCATGTGTTTTTTAATCCGATATTCGCACTTTCGTAAGAGATGGTGAGTTTTACACTATCAATGAACATATCTTGCTCTATCTAGCAAATTTAAATGCCGCATATACGCATGCGCATCAGATACGCTTTTTCATCAGTGTTTGAGCAGGAATCCTCAGTAAACACATGATAGAACTGTATCTTCTGACGGAACAACTTTATAATGATGACAACTTGATGATGTGTACCGCATTGAAGGTTGTGGATAAAATTTCAAAGCATAACACTGACCCACGTCCGTTTTGTTTATAGACATTCATCATTAAAATGAATATAATTAATATGGCGTCTTTTTATTTCTGATGTTTCGTTGTGCACTACACCACCGTGTCAAGAAAGTATTCCCTACCACACATTGATATGGAATTCTGAATCGTCAGCATGCATTCTACCTATCATAGAAGTACTGAAATACCCTGTATATATGCATATTAAATTTAAAATCTAATATATATGACAGATTTAAAGACAGTTTATTTAATCTTTTAAATGCTAAAAATGTCAGATTAAAGTGTCTTTTGACCAATCTGTCTTTCTTTTAGTTAAACGCTTGTTTCAAATAATGAATTGTTTTCAGAGTAAGCGTTAATCATATGCCAGATTTACTTGAGGATGTTAATACAGATCTCAGGTTGATTCCACCACTCTTGCTCTACAGTCATTTACGGGCGAAATTATGACACTATCTAGAAGTTAAATTCCAAACCGATGTATTACTCGAGGAGCTACTGTAGCTTAGCAACTACTAGCTCTGTACCTGCTTTGTATTAGAGTTTTTATTTATTTATTTATTTATTTTTATAAATAATGATATTTATAAAAATCACTTTTAAACTCACTTTTATCTAGAGATAAGAATTTGCTTTTAGCAACAATCAGCTCTGACTGCTTTGTATTAGTAATTTTATTCATTAATTCATTTTATTTTATTCTATTTTATTTTATAAATGATTATATTTGTTTAAATTCCCTTTTATCTAGAAAAAAAAAATAGTTGTTATTTTATTATTCATACTTGCGTATAATTAGTTAAATGTGATAATCTGTAAAATGTATTTTACTTTATCATTAAAAATTAATATAAGATATTACAATAGATATTACAATATTTTTATACATAATATTTTTATACTACATATTTTATTTAAGGTTAAATTTAAAACTTAAGCTCAAAATAAAACTGCATAAAAACAAAAACAAAATATAAATATTATAGTATTATTTATATTTTTGACTTCTTTGCTAAAATTATTTCCCTTTTCTAACATATCATTTAATTTATTTTAAAATGCAATTATCTGAATAATGTAATGATTTGTATAGGGAATTATATAAAAATAAATTGTTATATAAAAATAAATAAGAATAAAATGTAATAGAAAATTTATTGTTATTTTTACTATTTACATACTACATAATAAAAGTTATTCGGTGAATTTATTAGATTATTATTGCTTTTATAAACAAAAATAGTTTAAAAAAATTACAAAATGCCGCAAACATTAGCATTCTAAATATAGACTTTATAAATATTTATTAAAAGGAAATTGTTATTTATTTCAAAATTTCATGAAAAAGGAAAAAAGTCTTATATATATATTCTTATAAATTTAACAAAATGATTCAAAAGAAAATAGAGAATTATATTTCATTTTTATGTGCATAACTCCCTAAACTGTTTTTGGCAAATATTATAGAAAGGACATTTAAAATGATTTTCCGTATTCAAGCTTTTCTTTAAGTAAGCAAAATATTATAATTATGAAAAAATAATATTATAAATAGATGTACATTGTATGGATAAAAATATTTACTTTCGAGTTTTATGTTTTGTTAAATATTTAAAGAAATACTTGATTATTTCATTTTAAAATACAAGCATATAAAGAGCATGTTATACATATTTCAGGGAAGGTGTTGTTCTAAAGACAGAAAAGGTGACAAATAACAAAGGAAAAAGTAATGTTGGGAGACACTTTATGCAAAATATTGTTTGAAGAGTTGTAGCATGCAGTTATGATGAAACTTTCAATGATAGAGCATATATTTGTATCTGAACAGCACGTATATGCATTAAGATATACAGATTTCTTTGAATTTTGTTTCAAAAGAAATTATCCGATACTTAATTTACATGCAGCGACATTAAACCAAATGCAACAGTATTTTCAGAAAACTTGATATACTACACTAAACATTTAGAAGTAAAATTTAATAAAAGTTGTTATTTCTTTGGTCATTTATAAATTTCATAACAGACGAGGCCCAAACGTAGGAAATCCATCTGTATAAAGTGCAAGAAGAAATTTATGTAACAAATGAGAAACCAAGGCTTTGCATACGTATACGCCCCGTTGAATACGAATCTGCCTGTTACCAGAGCAAAATTTGGGCCTGTTCGATATCCAAGATAGCGGTCAAAACTCTGTTGCCCCTCTGTTGTCCCTTGTCAGTTAGCTTAAAGTGGTGATTTAAACGTCTACTTAATGATTATTTTCTGATGCCAAACACATTGCAATGTTCAAAATATATTTACCTGAAGCTTGGAGTGTATGGATTCCAAGATGGCTCCCAAAACGGACATTGCAGCGTGGTTTTAAACAATATTATTTTTTTATTCATTACAAGTCCCATTTAGGTCTTTGAAAGAAAACCTCTACTGAAATGTATGTGAAATAATATGCTTCTCTAACATTTTGAAAGTCGAAGAGACTTCCTCAACTAGTACTTAAGATATCTGACAGAATGTTAAAAGTTCAAGAGTAACTAAATACATTTGTCTGTATGAAGTATTCTTCAAATAGCAAATTTGACGAATTTCTAACGAGATTACAGAACCTGAAATTTCACATCAGCAAGCTTAATGGCTTATTAATATTCGTCGCATTTTGCTTTAATCATCTTTCCCTTAAAAATATTGGTCTATATGAGCCCCTTAGCTGCCAAGTGGTGTAAGTCCAAAATTTACGAAATTGAGAAGTTGAGTTGTAAGTCCAAAAGTTACGAAATTGAGACCCTCGAGAGGTCCTCTATTCATTGGGCAAGTGGTGTAAGTCCTATTTTATATTAATGCTTTATTTCTCTTAAACTTTTTCTGTAACAATGGAAACTACTATGCATTTACTGATGAAGTTTATTTTCCTGGTGTACTTAAACTGAATCTTTTTCAAAACAAATAAACAAAATAAATATTGTTAAAATATAACTTCATGATTGAAATATTATTATTTAGTTCAAATTAACATTTAAATTAAAAAAAAAAATATTCATATACAGTGTTTTGCTGGACAAATTTTTGAAAGAAAAATTAAAGACAACATTTTACATGTTTTTCAATTTGTTACCAAATATTTCTTATATTTGCTTTTTGTACTTTGATTTTCTCATATATTTTTGTTTAGAACACTGCAAATAAAGGTGTCTTAAAGTGAGACAAAAAATGTCTGAAAATACATTTCAGACACATAAATGACTTAAAATGAAGCACAGATATAATAGTTATCTTAATTTAAGACACTTTTGTGTCTGAATAAACTGGTGGGGCAAATGAACTGATATAAAGTGTCTTAAAAAAGGAATATGTCTTAAAGTAAGACATTTAAAATATCTTAAAACAAGTCATTTTACATTTCATCGTTGACTATTAGTAGTGGCGTCATTTGTCAATGGAAATCAAAATCATATTCATCGTCTCATTTTTTTCATATCAAGATACTATTTTAATACAATGATAATTTCTTTTAAGATTTTTTTTAACTTAACAGCGGAAATACATATATACAGTCGGTAACAAAAGTGCCCAAACACTAGCAAAAATTCCTCTGTAAAAAAAGTACACTTCATACGGTTTTGTTAAATAAATCCTTATCGAATCATGTTCTTGCACTGATTAATGATAGGATTCGTCAAGGTTTTATTTAACAAAACCGTATGAAGTGTACTTTTTTTACACAGGAATTTTTGCTAGTGTTCGGACACTTTTGTTACCGACTGTATATATATATATATATAGTATATATATATACTTTAAAAAAATTGTAATTATAATGCATATATCAAAAATTTAAATCTCTAGTTTTGAAACAGAAAGTAAATAAATAAATAAATAAATAAAATAAAAATTTTCAGTAAGTATTTTTATTTATGAGATTTTTCTGAAAATCATGTCAAGTGAGAAAGGTTAGTCACTCTGATTTTACTCATAGTTTGAGACTTTTTAAATTCCATTAAGTGAAATAATTTAAATATATCAAATTTCAATAAATAACAGATACAAATACGTATTTTAATTATTATCGTTTAAATAAATATGTTATGTATATTTTTGTTAAAAAAAAAAAAAAAAAAAAAAGCTTAAAACAATGATATGAATTACAAATATTGCGCTATTTTAAAATGTTTATTTGTGAAATTTAAATAAGTTTATTAGCAATATTTTAGGATGTAACATAACAAATATGCATAAATGTAAATGACGTTATCTTATTTGCGTGCAATTATGTTTGAAATACTTAATAAAAAATATTTTGTACGGTTTATTTTTGCTTCTTCAGTAAGGAAGAGTTCCGACTTTATGATACGTTGGTCGTGAAATTCGCAACAAAAATTGTAGCATTGAAGGCCGTCGTTATTCCCAATTGAATCATAACTTGCATTATATCTTTGTAGCTAACATTGAAAGAAATAACTACAAGATTAACAGGAATATTAAGAACACTCTTGGCCCCAGACACAGTTTTCGGAGCCATCGATCACACCATAGCATTAAAACTTTCGTTTGAGTTCTGAATGTATCAACCAAGCAACGTGTTAGCAAATCATCACTGCTCAACTCCTCATACGTCTTCTTCATGGCTTCGAAAAATTCTTTTGGAATTACTGGTCCGTGTTCATACTTAACTTTACCTCCTGTAGCCTTGTGCTTTTGCCAAGTACACCATGACTTCGGGCCTTTCGGGCATACGTAATGTTGCGGCTTTTTATCGGTCGAAATTTTATGATATAACGTAGCCCAAAGGGCGTTTCTTATTTCCTCGACAGAATGACTGTGTCTACGAATGGTCAATCAGTAGCATGTTCATCAATAACTTTGCCAGTTAAATTGTCTTTGCCACCTGATTTATTTTTCTTCGTATATTTAATAGATTTAATAAAAATAAACAGTCGATAACATGTATTTGCCGTCCTAATGATTTCAAAATTTAAAAAGCAAGCATCCATACGATTTTGGCAAAATAACAAAAATTAACGCTAAAACCTTCTTCGGAAAATCGAATTTTTAGACCACATAAAAATTCCCCCCCCCCCCACTCATAAAACCTTTTGGATATCATTCTTGAATAGTTAGGAGACATTTTAAGTCAATAAGAAAAGAAAAATACAAACGTATATCCCCCTTAATTCTATTATTTAGTGCATTTAAAATAGCATGAAAATTATACACTAGGTACCTATATTATATAATTAAAAACTTTATTGAAATATTAAAAATTAAAAATTGAAAAATATTTTTAAACCATTAGAACTTATTTATAAGTTTTACATTAATGTGTTATTCCCAATTTAGAAATTTCTTGAATTATTTATTATTATTTTTTTTTCAATCCATTTAAAATTCTAATGAAATACAAAGCTTAAGAAATATTTTATATTATCTTCTTTACAGCTTTATTAACCATGGTGTATTAATAAGCTGTTAAAAAGCTTTTTCAATAAATTTATTTCCGCTAACTCAAATGAAACATGAACATTTTCAACTTCATTGATTTTAACTCCTACAATAGAGTAAACAAAAAATGTCCTTTAATGAAAATGGTAAATAACAAAAAAGTGATGTTAAGGAATGTGGCTTTCAATTCTTGGAATGTTTAAATTGCAGTGTATTTTCTGCTTAAATATTTTGGAGTTTTTAAAAGATATTTTCGTTTACTATACCGTAAAACTTTTTAAGAAAAAAAAATTAGAGAATGAAAAATTAAGATAGTAAATAAAATGTATGAAAATTTCTTAAGAGTTATCTAATTATTTTCTTGTTTTAATAAAAACATGAAGATCTATCCTATGGAAATAACTAGATTCAGATGTGGAATAAGTTTAAATCTCTATATAGAAAAAGAAAATATTTATTTAATAGAAATATGATTTTATTTTTTCAATATGTGTCGAACACTAATTTTCAAGTAAAACAAAAATATATACTCGAATTTTGAAATATTACAAATTACTTGAAATTAAACAATGTCGTATGAGATTGATCATTTTGTTTATGAATATTATCAAATATTTTGTTTGTATCTTGGAGGAATGGTAGGAGTAGAGATGGCATGTCCGAAAAAAAACAAAAATTAAAATGAAATTAAAATTGTAACCACAGAAGACATTAAGTTAGACAGTTATATAAGACATTCTGCATTGCTATTATAGAAATATGCAGTTCATTCAAGACGAAAATCATTGTAATTATAGGTGTCAAACCTGTAAAATAAATTAAATAATGCAGTACTAGCAAATGTTTCAGTAGACTCAATATGGCTGCTGTGGTAAACTTAGATGCTGTTGTGGCAGCCATCTTGAGTAGTCAACAGCTAAATTCATTTGTTGTGTATGGCATACATTACTTTGTGAATACAAAATAAATACAAAGGGAGTGTAAAGGCGTACAAAGGGAGAGGCAATGCAAAGGTGTACAAAGTAACAGTGAGTACAAAAGTGTATAAAATAAATTGGGATACACTGTATCCTAACTCCTCTTATACCATACCTCCAAGGTGTGCATCCTTAATCTATCGGCTATCAGTTAAATAATTATTGACTTAGATGTACAAATTGTATTTATATAACTTAAGCATCCATCAAAAAATCATTTCAGGGTCTAGAGGGCCCATTCCGTCCTGTCAGCAGTCTTGCAACTATGTATTATATTCTAGTTTATTATATTCTACATGTATGTATAGCCAATGATTTTTAAGAATTCTTGATTTAGAATTTCATTCCTTAAACACTAGTCCTAAACGTATATCACAAATTGAAAATTTAAATAAAGGAATCTTCAGAATTTTACATGAATTTAAACATTTTGGGTATTTTACAATCCAAATTAGGGTGATTCGGAGTAAAGCATATTTAATTTTTTATAGTTCTATAGTGCATAAAATTTTAAATTAAATAATATTAAATTGATGTAAAAATTTATAATCAATATGACGCATGTAAGTACCACGAAAGAAATTATTCTTCAATCCACTTTACCAAATGTGTTGAGGAAACTGTTTATCATCTAGATATTATTCGAGCTACAAAAGGAATCTACATCGAAGTGTTATGAGAAAAAAGAGAAATAAATAAATTTTATACTGTAGAATAACCTCTTGGAATTTTGTCTCTGATATACATTTATTATATATATCGTTTTACTTTCTGTTGTTTCATAAGGGGACTTGGAACTTTTAACTTTGCACCACTGGAAGTTTCATGTAAAAGTTTATACTTCCATTTAATATTTATAAATTGAACCATATTAAGTTTGTTTATTAAAATATATATGCAGGCAACAATTTTTATGGTTTTTGAAAAAAATTTTTTACAGATTTAAAATCTTGAAATTACGTTTTCTTAGTTTACCTTTTTTTTTTTTTTTTTTTGTGTGAATTCGTGATCTTCAAAAGGATAAAACTTCTATATATATAATATTTTTTCATTTAAAGTATTGCAAAATCCATCCCTAATTCTTTTAAGTAGGTTCTATTAAACATCCAAAAATATAATTAGATCTATTCTTAAACATCTGTAGAAGTTTTAACATTTCCAAGGTCACGAGTTGTTAAAAAAATGAAAACTGAGAAAAAACAATTTATAAAGAGTTAAAATCTGGAAAAAATACATGAAAAATCATACGAATTTTTGCCAAAATATTTATTTTACGAAATAAATATAATATACACTCTATAATTAAAAACAAAACGAGGCACCAAGAAGAAGTGGGGACAAAAATTGATAGATGGTGTGGAGTGGGTTGTCCGAATGGGACAAAAATTGGTAGATGTGATGTACATGTGGAGAACAACAATTGATTACAGCTTCAGAAAATTTGAATGATTTAATCAAGGGAAAGGACCTCACAAAGTAAACAAGTCAATAACGCGTTGGTCCACTTCTAGCCCTTATGTACGCAATTATTCGGGTTGGTATTGATTGATAGAGTTGGGAGATGTGTTACTGTGAAGTATCGTGTCAAATTCTGTCCAATTGGTGCGTTAGATTGGTAAAATCCTGAGCTGGTTGTAGGACCATTTTTATGATGCTCCAAACGCCCTCACTGGCAGGGGGACTGAGCTCAACCTCATTTCACTAAGCCGCTTGTTAAGGGTCTTTGAAGTCACTGAAGTACCAGTTGCACGTAGGATCGACGATAATGATGAACTGGTGCTGGATTCCATCAAAATCTGTACGTATGTCAATTTGTGTCCAGTTTGCATTATTCCTTCTTGGTGCGTCACTTTTTTTTTTTTTTTGTTATAGAGTATAGTTCAACGGTTTACATCGTTCAAAACCGCTGCATTGTGGTGAGCGGCCACCTTCCGTCTTAGAATCTTAGAATATAGTTTAATTTAAAAATATGAAACCTTCACTAGTGCCAAGAAAAAGGTGCTAAGTCGCCTTAAATAATGAAATAGTGCCATCTATCTTGAAATCTAAAACGTTTATTCGTTTAGCGTAATTTTAATTATAAAATAATAATTTTAAAGATTGAAAAGTCTCATTTGTGAATGCAAAAAGGCGGAGATTTATATGAAAATACAAAATGAATATTTAATTCTGTATATTTTGATTTAAATAATAACTAAAAACAAACATACCACAAAAAGAGTAAAAAATGATCATTTTCTAAATATTTAGTTATGTGATAGAATTTAAAATGTTCATAATAAAAGTAAAAACTTACTGATTTATAAATGCATGTTCAGTTTTGTTACTAATAAACTAATTAACATTCATGCAAAATCGTACAAAAAGAGTTGGGTGAAAAGTAATGCATAATTAGCATTTTGATTAACTGGTTATTTTATAAAATTTGAAACGATAGAAAAATAAATTTAAAGTTTAAAACTCCGTGAAAAATTGTAAATATTATTTATGGAAGTTCAACATTATTTTTAAAGTTGCAAATATCTTCACACATTTTACGATAATTCTACATGTTTATTTTATTCATATCGATTTTTATCATCCCTTGTTATATTAACATATCATTGTTATCTTAACTAACTATTAAATTCTAAATCCTGAAAATGACTATTTTCTCACCTTGTTTCCTTTGATTCAAAATAAATTTTATGATATATTATTTCTATAAACTATAATGTCAAACATTTTGCAAACTTCGTAGACAAATATTAAACTAAGCAATATTTTAAGCACAAACATAGATACATATAGGTCTGTGTAAAACATTCATTATTAGATAAAATCAACAGTTAGCTAATTTGTGGATTTACACCTCCAAAATTAGCTAAAACTCTGAAATAACATAATCAGTTCTAGAATACGGTTCTGTTAACTAAACAAAGTCCATTATAATTAGATTTTCATGAAAGCATTTGTCGAGTTTACTTAATTATATTAGAATTTAACAGCGAATTCATTTAATCTCAACAAAATATTACAACTGAACTTAGTCACCATACGCATATATTATTTAAAATGTAGGTTAAATATATTTCTTTGAAATAGTATTGTCACCTTAAAAAAAAATATGAAAATATTTATGATTATATATATATATATGATAATATATATATAATCATAAATATCATATAAAGCCATCTATCTTCAATGCGATTTATATTTAAATGTTCCAAAGTTTAATTCATTTATACATATTTCTAGTTAATTAAATTATTTTAAAACGATGCTTACTAAAAATAATTTTTTTTATTAAATATTTGTTTTAATTCAATTGTTATATTTTATTAAGTTTAATTAAAATATAAAAAATACGTATATATTGTTAGCAATTCTTATTATACCTATTTATTTATTATACTTATTATTTTATAAGACAATTATTTTTGTTCATATGAATAATAAATGTTAATTTACGATTTGGATGATAAAAATATTTAAATATGATTCATAACAAGTAATATAAAAGTATTTTTTTAAAAGTCAATTCCTACTTACAAACACTATCGAAAAGTTTTTTTAATAATTTTGAATTAGGAAATAAGAAGCGCGCGTGCAAAATTCAATAAAAATAATTATATTAAAAAAACTTTTTATATACCATGTTTTAAATCTTCTGATGAATCATAGAGCTCTTATCAATGTGCATAATTTTTTTAATTGATAATGACGTCAATTTTCGTGAGATGCATAAATTAAATTTTTATATATTTTTAATATTCACGTTTAATTAAACGTATTTATTTTTATGTCGAAAGAAAATGAACTCGTAAATTTTTTTGGCAACAATTAAATTATAGCTAAAAATTTAATGGCTCTTTTAACGCTATTAGGATATTATTAATTTCATATTTTAATTAATTATATAGCAATTCAAAGGGGCTCCTCAGGGCTAATTATAAATATACACCGTACACTTCATAAGCTTTTCCATTTGAAGAAACAGTGCATCATGCAGTGGATTCCCGCGCATGTTGGCATTACTGAAAATGAGACGGCTGATGCCTTGGCAAAAGAAGCAAGACAATTAAACACCAGCAGGGTTACTCATGTCACCCTCAGCGATATCAATTCCGTTGCTAAGGCAAAATTCAACGATAGGAAACTTAAAATCAAACACCAAATCCCTGAAATCAGTACCAACAGAACTCTCACCAGCACTCTAACAAGACTCCGGACAGGACACTTTAGGGGGATGAAGATCCATAAAGACGGGACAAGGACTTACTGCCTCTGCAACAACTGCCCAGACATAGAACTAACCCCCAAACATCTTTCCAACTGTCCTGCTATTCTGGCGCAATTGCAGCAAATAAGTGACAATCCGTGGGCAGACTTATATGAAGAAAACTGCCTTCAAATCGCAGATGCTGTATATAGGACCTTTGGTTCCATTTAATTTTTTTTTTTTCCTATCCATGACACGACACCAACCAACCAATTAATTATATGAAAACTAATAACAAATTCGAAAATCTGACTTCGAAGTATTGTGTTGTCACCGGGTTCTGAGTTACTGTGAAAGTTTCAAATTTCTAGCTAGTCGGAAAGTTAGTTAAAAATATATTGCAGGATTTGTACAAGATATATATAGGGAGAGTGTGAACTAATAGTAGGAATTGAAAAATGTCTACTGAACGCAGTGCATTAGAATTTTTCCACACATTCCTGTAAACAAAACAATTGTGTTAATTATATTACCGCCATAAATTTGAATAACAAATACTACCTTAAATATATAATATATATATAATTAAATAAGTTAGAAAATGGATTGGTGGACATATAGAGAAATAAATAGATTTCATAAATGCTTTTCAAATTTGTTTTAGAGTGTTAAAAAGTAATATTATGTTCGTTAGACAAGTCTCTATTGACGGGGCCATAGTCTCATCGGAAATACCTTTAGCGCTGATCTATAAACCCATGGCCTTAGTGTAAATGTTATCCATCTCTGTAGGGCGCCTTTGGTGTAAATCCATACAGGGCGCCGGCTATATGTTTTATAGATCCGAGGCACAGATG
The DNA here is from genome assembly GCA_963930645.1 of Salticus scenicus. NCBI lineage: Eukaryota > Metazoa > Arthropoda > Arachnida > Araneae > Salticidae > Salticus > Salticus scenicus. The sequence continues at coordinate 146,379,114 of OZ005648.1, read as the reverse complement.
CTATATGGAAGCTTTCCCGGATGCATTTTGAAAGACATTTCAAAAGTTTATTGTTATTATTTTTTCTATCAATTTGATGCAATTTATGTTTTGTAGTGCATTTTTAAAAATTATTTTACTATTATACCTTTTATTTTCTCAGTTTTTATCAACTTATAATAAATTCATCAATTTTACATGTTGATACAATATTAAAATATATATAAAAAATTTGATGGATTGTCACGTTTAATTTCTCTGTAACAAAACTCCCACGAATTTTTTTTTTTTTTTTTTTTTTTTTTTTTAATATTTTCGTACCACTATTTCCATAACACAAAATTTGAATAAATTTGCACAGACAAAATGCAGATTCACATGGAAAAATATATTATAAATTTTATTTTTTGGAAATTTTGGTACTGTCGGCTGTAACTTCTATATATATACATAGCTGCCAAGTTTTTTAATTTATTCCGGAATGTTGTTAGTCCCGCCCTTTTTTCACACCGTAATCTTTTTAGAGTAATTTTCTTCATATTTAATCGTAATTATATAGTGAAGAAAATTTGTCTACAAAGATTACGGTGTGAAAAAATGGTTGACTAACAGCATTCCGGAATAAATTTAAAAAAACTTGGCAGCTATGTATATACGTGACAAATTTCAGACACTCTACCAAGTCTCCATTTTTTTTTTTAAATTGACTGGACATTGTTTTTATTTTTCCGTCGGTATTAGTACATGTTTTTCCTTTTAGTCGGTTGATCACCCCCCCGCCTGTTCGACGAATCCTGTTATGAAATCTGTATGTTCTAAATCTTCTTTAAGCTTATTTATTAACAAATAAATATGAGGTGATTTCATTTTCTATGCACTGTGTAATCTGGATTGCCAGCTTTCCACAGGATTATTATTGACCCCTATTCATTCTCTTTGTCCATTTACATTAAATAAATCAAGATAAATTTTGGGATTGTCCAACCATTGTCCAATGCATTAATCGTAAAATATGGATATTTTTTTATTCTCTGGAGTAACAACAATTTTATTATGACTCCTCTTACTTACGCATAGGAGCCAAATTGTACGGTTTTCTAACACCAACATTTTTTTTTGTAAAAAAAAAATTACCATGTTTAATTGCAGAAAGCTGCTAAAACCATTATTAAAAATTTCTATAACATATTTTTGGGAGCGAAAAGACGTGCGAATTGGCAAATATGCTTAAGTTAAGGGCACGAGCTTTTCTATTCCCCCTTCTTTCTTTCCACCCCCTTTCGTTAGGGGCAAGTTCTGCTAAAAGCATATGCCACCCTATTAAAAGGTAACCGTGTTCGATAACAGGAATTTCCTTTTTCCGATTCACCCAGCTTTTCGTTTTAGCAATATCCATGATAATTCTAAAAGAGATTGACGATGTAAGTTGGCTATGAAGGTTGATGATTACTTGGGTACCAACCTTTTTTTGTTTATTATGACATCTCTTTTATAATATAAAGTAATAATACTTTATATTTTTGTTATTATAAAATTATATGTAATTGAATAGTCTTACAAAGAATTTATGTGGTGTTCGTATCTGATTAAAAACTTGTATAAAATATTTTGAAGTAAAACTTATCCCTGTTAAAACTTACAAATTTTGTAAATGATATCACTGCAAACTTTAAAGTAATCCATTTTGATCTTTGGAAAAATTTTATTAATACTCCCTCAAAAAATCATAAACCCTTTAAAAAGTGTATTAGAAATTAAACTTTAAATATTACACTGGGTTCAAAAAGAGATATTGAAAAGTATATATGGACGTATGTGATTCGCTATGAGCTGCATATGATTTCTAGCATAAAATACATAGAAAAAAAAATCACTTTAATTTAGACAATTATTGAGACAAATTTTAATTAAATTACTAGAAGCTTAAAAAATATCAAATTTCAATTTTATTTCATTATTGATGTACTTAAAGACAATTATGATTGTTTGTCTATGTCCAAGCCAAACATGCGCAAAAACGTTTAGTTCAAGTTACTAAACTAACCAAAGTAACCAGATCAAATAAAAAAGTAACGAAAAGGTGCAATTCAGTGCTTCCTAAAATCTCCAGGTAAGCAGACACAACGTCTTATAGGCGGCCGCATTGTCCCATTATAGCGAGTATTTCCTCCCTATTTCTAAATTTTACTATTAATATGAAATAAAAATAAGTGTTAAATGGTAATCGTCCAGTGAATATTCTCAAATGTAAAACAAAAGTGTTCAAAACAAAAAAGAGGTCCGTTGTTTAAAAAACATACACAGTCATATACATTATATTATGTAGTTATACTAAGTGATCGAAAATATAAAAATTTAATTTAAAAATGATTCAGAAATCATCGAAATTTCATGATTTCCAGTATTAAAAATACCTGGGTTCCCTAAAGTAAAGATGCAACAACTTGGTTGCACCTTGAAAATTTATGATAAATTTGGTTAAAATGAAATTTTATTAAACTTATTACATTATATCAGTATAATATATACATATATATATAATTACCATTATAAAATAAATTATTATATAGAATAAAAAAAATCCTAAAAATATATATATATATACTAGCAGACCCGGCCACGCGTTGCTGTGACTAAGTTATACGTTGAATTATACGGCTGTAAACTATTTAGTACAGTTAAATTATTATTTACGAACAAAGACGAAAACGTTGTAGCCGATGTAAAAACCCACAGGGTTGATATTTGAAACTTAGGTCAAAATTTGGAAGCGATTGATAAAAATTTTCGTAGTGTTGATATTAAGCACAAATTAATTTTATTGTAGGGTCCTATAAATTTTAATGGAGAAGTGATATATATTATTTCTAATGCTACTTTGGATAAAATTGCTAAAATGACTAATATATAAATTAAATTCTATTAAAATTCTATTAAAATAAAAGTATAAAAGAAACAGACGATTTTAAAATCAATTTTTATGGAGGAGTGAAATATAATATATGCTATAATGGATAATTTTACTATTAAATGACCTCATCATTTTAAATATTTTAAAGAGGGCAACAGCTGTAGTTATAAAAGGGAAAACAATAAGGCTAAACCAGAAAAATAAGTAAATTTGATAAATATTTTAAAACTTTAAAATTGGAAATCTTATGAAATATTGGACATTTAAAGTAAATACATGTATCATTTTAAATACAAAAAGATTTTGGAAAAGTTTAGTGTATTTTAACGAAGTGATGAGAAGTTTTTGAGTATGTTAAAATTTTAATAGTAAATTCAAGTCAATAAAGATGGGAAACATTGAGGATTAAGATAAGAATAATTATAAGATTAAAAAAAAAAAAAAAAAAAAAAAAAAAACTTTTTATATACCATGCTTTTAAATTTTAATATACTAATAATATACAAATTAAAAGGAAAATGATAAATATTCTATCATAGTTTGAAGTCAAATTTGTTTTCAAATGTCTAAATAAAATATCTGATGTAAGATACTAATATTTTGCAGCGGAATAGATTTCATTTCTGTCATCCTTGGCGAAAAAAAAAGAATATCGCCAAATTATCTGGCGAAAATATTTAATTCCTTTCAAAAATCATGGTTATTTTAACAACTTATATTAAAAGAGTAATGAATAATATGAAACAATATTTCGTACAATACATATTACATGTCATACATACGTACAATGAATAATACATATTACATTTCGTACAATGCATACATCTGGCATGTATATTTTCGTGTTACGCTTTTGATCGCCAAATAATAATAATAATAATAAAAAAAGCCAAGGGCGACAGAGTTTAAAAATTTAAAATTAAAATTTTGTCAATTTGACAGCAAAATAATTCAATCTAACACCCGCGATAACTAATACATATCTATACCCAAATATAAGGATTAAAATCGGGAAATAAATTTCCTCGATTTTTAATAATTTCTTACAAAAAATCCAGTGGGCAATTAACATAGGAAATCTTTTTCTTGGCTGCACAGACGGTCAGTGAGTCACACTTCGCTTGCGTATAGAACTCATAGATATAGTATAGCATATATAGAATAGAGTGATCATTGGGGAGAAAAAAGTTATTCCTTTTCATTTGGGAAAAGACGACGTTTTTACCAAAATATGGCCGTCTTTCCCCGAGTGAATACACACGGGAATACATACTAATATTTTAGCAAATAAAATTTATGAATAATTTATTTGCTAAAGGGGAATGGAAGACTCCAGATACAGTTTCAAATTCATATTTCTTTCTTTCTTTTCTTTTTCTTTTTCTTTTTTTTTTTTTTTTTTTCAATACCACTTAATGGCTGTTTCCAAAGCTTTTATTTTTTATCTTTTTTCGGCATCAAAAATCTTTCTACGATAACATGGGGATGAGAGATCTATATATATTACTATATCTATGGTAGAACTACATTAGCACTTTATCAATGTGTATAAAATCTTTAAATTGATTATGACGTCAATTTTCGTGAGATGCATAATTTAACTTTTTATAATTTTTTAACGTTCACGTTTGATTAAATGTATTTATTTTTATGTCGAAAGAAAATGAACTCGTATTTTTTTTTTTTTTTGGCAACAATTAAATTAATGGAACTCACAGATATTTTGGAGCAACTTTAATAAAGGTCTATAATTAACAAATAATTGCAATAAAACAATATTGTGACAATAAATTGAGATAAAAACTATCCTATCTCTCAAGTTGGATCAAACTGCACACAGTGTGCAAAATTTCATCAAAATCAGTTCCTTAGTTTAGGAGTTTACCCCGGACAAACATCGTGACACGTAATTTATATATATATACAGATTAAATTATAAAGTTTTGATCAATGAAGCACAAATAAGTAAAAAACAGGATTAATTTCACTGTATTATCTTCATTATAATATGAATTCAATTTACACTTCAGTCTAAGTAACACGTGGCCGGCTATGCTAACACCAAAAATTTAAAAAGTGGAAATAATTGAATTATACGAAATTTATTAATAGGTTAAAAAGTTGAAGATTCTTTGTGTAGATGGCAGCACCAAATATATTTCAGCTTTCATTTCAACCCAGTCGAAAGGTATCGACATCTGTTAGAATCATTTGGAGTTAACAGATAATTGTGACTGTCAAATAATAACAGACAAATAATTAGCAATAAATTAAAATTGCGACTATAATTTGAGATTTAAACTATCCTATCTCTCAAGTTGGATCGAACTGCACATGGTGTGCGAATTTTATTATAATCGGTTAAGTGGTTTAGGAGTCCATTGAGGACAAACATTGTGACACGAGATTTATATATATTAAGATGTATATATTTTATTTTAAAAATTCTTTGAAAATACATTTATTAATTCAGTAGTATTTGTTTCTAAACATTGTTGATACTTAAAGGAGAATAAATTTAAGTGAATAACATGAGAGTTCATAGAATGGATGAAATAGCAATCTAAGAATACTGGATGGTTTAATGTCTACCCCAGTTTTATGGAACGACTCTGAAATCAGATTCAATTTGAAAACTAAATTTCATGAAGTGTTTTCGTAATTTTATAATATGTTACATCACTCAGTAAATATTTTCCAACTTTTTTGTGTGAAGAGACAAAACGTTACTATACCTCATTTAAGTACTGGCGGTTTTAGGGGAAGAAAAAGAAGAATTTAGTTATTATGATTAATAGATATATTTTCCATTAATTCATGTACTCAGTTTGATATATTGAGATTTTAAACAGAGAAAGAGTAAACGTTGATTGAACAAGGGATTCAAGGCAGTTGATAATTTTTACACATGAGTTTAAATTCCACATAGACATCGATTCTCATTGGGTTTTGATCTCGTGGGAGAAACGTACAAAATCATCGTTATATCTTCATTATAGAATCACATTTTACACCGGATATACAAGTCTGGCAGCGTTATTAAAACTTTACTCTCATTTTATTATACTGCCACCACTATCTTAAAACAATATTATTTTACATAATGTTTTAGTATGAAAGCATTCAAAAGTATTCAACAAAAATTTTTTATTCTCGATAGGAGTGACCAAAGCTGCTTACATACAAGCGTTGACATTCCCATGAAGTTTAGCTTGCAAGGTTATTTGCATGGAGGTCAAAAATACTACTGCAGCGATCCTTTTCGGGAGTGTGAGAAATACATTCAATAAAAGAGTGCATGCTTCTAATTAACTCTGAAATCATAAATATGCTACTTGTGCTATGTCGCCGTCTGTAAATCCCGGCTCAGGCATGGATTTTTGTGAAGTTTCTTAGGTGCAAAATATATAAGAAAATTGCGAATTGTTGTTGTGAAATTATGTAACACAGACCAATAGAGACATCCAAATACAAATACAAAACCTATCATCTGCTAAATTCTGATAAAATAGTAATTTTATTTTGAATGTCAATAGCGTTCAAAAATACATTTTTATTGAAAATACGTGATTGAATTTTATATATATCTTGCCTTGAAATATTACATATATATATATTTTTTTTTTTTATCATTAGTGATTCATAAATATAAATATTATTTCCTTTTAAAATACTGTAATAGGTTTCGTATTTCACATAAGACTGAAAAATAAATAGGCTTAATCGAAAATTAACACACGACAAAATAGTACAACACGTAAAAAATGTATTGTTTGAAAAGTAATAATCTGGTGTGTCACTCACACGACTTTCTCTTACCCTGAAATTTAACATTATAAATGCAGGTTGCAGATTAAAAGGTAAGATAACGAGTACTGTTATGTAAACCTGTGTTAAACAATTCATATTAGGCTTCTGAAGAGTTTTATATGATAATTAGTTCTGTGTGAGGGGGGCTACCGGCCCCCTCAACTCCCCGTTTCATTAATGCACCTACATTTACATAGAATTTAATTCGGTTATTAAAAAATAATTCTGTTTTTAAAAAATAATTTATTAAAATTATTATTTAAAAAAAATATCTCTTATGATAATGCAGACGATTTCCATATTAGAGAAGTGGTATAACACCAAATATCCAAAAAAAAGTAGTTCATTTTATTCTCATCATTAAAAAGAAGGGGAAAAAAAAAAAAAAAAAAAAAAACGACTTTTTTTTTTTCAAAAAAATTTTTTTTTCGGTAAAAGTAAAAAAAAATCGATAACTTTGTTTTAAATTATCGCAGATCGATGGTTCAACCATTCGTTTTAAAGGTATTGGCGAGCTCTTTTGAAAGATACCCATCATGAAAATTTACTCCCCTCGAGGGGGGACTTCCCCCCAGGGGGGGAGGAGAGGCTCCTACATACACAAAATTTTTTTCCCAGTTAACTATCTCTATTACAAAAATTACATATTCGTTTCATTTGGTTTAGTTCATTTGGTTTAGTTCGTTTCATTTGGTTTAGTCACTGGCATCAAATTTTTGTCTGCGATAGCATCTTCTAACGGAGGGCAGGGTCCTTCGTGTCATGAGAGGTATCAATGAGTACCGAGTACTCCAAGGGAGGCATTTCACCCGCTTAGACATTATTAAAAGATATTAATTGAAGAGTTATTACCTAATTAGAAGTTATTAACTAAAAACGACAAGTTTATGAAGGTACTCTAATTGCCATTTTGAAAAAAGTTTCTCCCAGTGACGTTGTTCTTCTGTCATGAAGTCATTTTACACGAGAAAATTAAAATATGATCCATGGTTGTACGTAGGTACGTAGGTTGGTTGGATTTAACGTCGCACCAATACTGCGCTATGGGTAATTGGCGACGGTCTGGGACTCACCCCTAGAGATGTTTCGGATACATGGCATCACAATTTTGAACCTTCACGGAGGGGATCCCCCTCCGCTTTGGTGATCCTTAGAGGTAAAGGGGGGATGGGAACATGGATGACGACAGATTTTATGTGCACCAGCCACCATTAGTGTACACGGTCTTCGGCCGGCTCAATTATCGAATCGGAAATCTTCCAATTACGTGCTCAGCGGTTTACAGATTAGGGTACCGTGGCCCGAAACCATGGATGTAAAAAACAAAGAAAATAAATATCAACTTTTTTTCTCTACATTTAGAAAATTAATCTTCTTACACGGAAAGATTAAAATATGATCCATGGTTGTAGGTAGGTAGATAATTAGGTAGGTTGTGATTGACGCTGCACCATTACTGCGCTATGGATAATTGGCGACGGTCTGGGACGCACCCCTACGGATGTTCCGGAGACATGCCACCACAGTTTTGTTCCTACACGAAGGGGATAGCTCCCCAGCTTTGGTGACCCCCAGAGTTATAATTTTGATGGGAACACGGAGGATATAGTGGCCACGACATATTTTACGTGCAACCCCCACTAAAAATAATCCGAAGATATTCTTGAGAAAATAGTATTTTCTTAAGATTTTCTTCAAATATTTAAAAATATTTTGAAGATTTATCTTTTTCTATAAAATAACTTAAGAAATTTTAAAGAAATTTAAAAAAAAAATTGTAAACTTTCTTAAGAATGGGCCAAATAACTTAAGATATTCTCTAAAAATACCTGCAGAATATCTTGAGATTATTTTTAGTTGGGACAGCCACCATTAGTGTACACGACGGTCTTTGGTCGGCTCGAGAATCGAACCCACAATTTTCAAATTACGAGTTCGGCGTTCTACCGACTGGGGTCCGGATTTAAGGTTGTAAAAGAAAACAAAAAGGGTCATATACTAAAGCTGTAATGCAGAATGGTCTAGATATTATGATTTTCTTTCTATTAAATATATATATATATATATATATATATATATATAAATATTATATATTTCAATTTGACATTGAATATAAGGATTTTCATAATAATTTTCTGCTTTTGTCTTGTAATATGAACTATTAATATTCCTTTTCACTAAAAGAAAGCAGCAAATAGGCGGGCAGTGTTCTGCATGTGTCAATAAGTAAAGTCTGTCGGGGAGGAAGCGAAGCCTCCTTCGGGGGTTGGTGAGCGGAGCGAGCAGAGGGCAGAGCCCCCTAGATGTTTAAAGAAATAGATATATTTATTACAAACCCAGGAAAATATAATTACTGCACCATTAACATATTTATATAAGCAAATTTTAACAGCTACTTCTTAACTGTTTAAGATTTATGATTTAAAATTGCAAATGCTAGCAAAATGAGACGTGAAATTTCACTAAAAAGATTAGACAATTCATGTAAAATATTTGGAACTTCAACGCAATATTTCGTTTTCACAAACTTGTTTCAATTTCATATAGAATTTCTAAAATGTGAATGACAAAATCCGTACTTTTTAACACTTTCATTCTCAAGCTAAAAATTGGAATTTCGTACCCCCACCCCCCACCCCCCGTCGAAAAAAAAAAAAAAAAAAAAAAAAAAAAACATTCCTTACCCAGTGGCCAATATTAAATATTACGCATCGTTTCGCTGTGGTCCGCTGTACTATTCCGCTTAAAACTTCATAGCGACGTCCACGCGATAACGCGTGATCGACTGCTTGGTGAGAACTCGCATTACGTGATATCACGTGATTGATCCTGAGCGTGTTAAGGTATACATAGATATAAATAGATCTTATAATAGTAGAAAACATGGCTATTCTTTGTAACTAAGTGGAGAATTTTCCATTTTAAATGATTTGTATTTGTAAGAATTGAATATAATTACTTTAAAGAATAGGCACATATGCTTATCACTGACTAAGAGCTGACTAAGAACAGGATTCGACAAGGATTTATTAAACAAAACTGTATTAAGTGAACTTTTTTTATATAGGAATTTTTGCTAGTGTTCGGAGACTTGATACCGACTGTTGTTTCATTAATTAATCATTAATTAACACAACATTCATCACTTGATTAATAAATAAGAATTTAATAGATAATTTGCACTGCATGAATTTATATAAGAATATATAGAAGAAAGTCATGTGATGGCATTGGAATACTAGTTTTAATTGTATTAAAGCAATAAACATCATAAAGTACATTTGTTAATTAAATATTTGTTTTATATCGCTCGGTATTTTGGTTCTACTATTTCGAAAAAAAAAAAAAAAAAGAAAAAAATCAATGTTGTTCACAACAGGAACAAAAAAAAAAAAAAAAAAAAAAAAAATGTCCTTTACGTGAGAAAAATGAAATAAAATAATAATAATAATAATAAAGAAAATAATCTGGTGCGTCATTCACACGACTTTCTGTTATCCTGAAATTTAATACCATAAATACAGATTGGAGATTAAGGAGTAAGATAACAAGTACTGATTTTTGAACCTATGTTAAAACAATATAAGTAGGCCTCGAAACAACTTTATTTGACAAATCATTCTGTGTGAAGGGGGCAACTGCCCCCTCAACCTCCCGTATTATTATTATGCCTATATTTATATAGAATTCAAATATGTTATTAAATTCAAAAGTTCACTTAAATTATTCAGATAACTTCCACACGCAACATTCCTTTAAACTTATCAATCTTGATCAAACTTTTCTAGTAACAAACGTACTAACTTCAAAATACAACATTGGATCGTCTAAAACTATTTGTTTGTAATTTACTCTAAGATACACAGACAAAGATGAAGCGTTAAAAACTTGACTTCGGTATTTAGGAAATCAAGTGATGAATATTTAGCTTAATAAAATAGATTATTTAACATATGGTTATGAAGACATAATTTCAATATCTGAGCAGCTTTCCTGGCGATGATAAAATATTATAGTAAAGCACTTCCACGGACAATTAAAAAGAATGTTATGACTTAAATAGTGGCAGCACTGTATATCTTCTAAAAGTTATGTATACACTACATGGTACAAATAAATATAATCCTATATTAATGACACACGTCACAGCCTGAAATACTCGTCCATAAATTTTCAAGTATTGTCGCCCTATAATCTTGTTCTTTTGTGTAGCCCTGTAAACGAACAGTGAATGATTTCTATATAATATTCTAAAATGAAACATTTTTTTACACATATAAAAATATATATTCATTTCATTTGGTTCAGTGCGGACTATAGATGTTTGAACTCTACTTATGTGTAATTTCCCCCATAGATGTAATGTATTTGAATACTCTTGGGTGTTCTTGTACACGAACCTTTTACTTGACCTGAACGAAAAGTTTAGTGTAAAAGCTCTATAGAATACGCATTTAAAATACCAAGTTTGGGCTTTCTGCTGTTATTTGTTCTTGAGATATGCTGATAACAGACACACACAGATAGAAAAATCGCTAAAAACATGGTTTTTGGATTCAGCGGATCTCAAAACGTGTAAATATAATAAAAACTCAATTTCGAAAATTTGAGCCCCAATTTCGAAAGTATAATACTTTCTCTACCATATATACATGTAAGAAAAAGTAAAAAAAAAAAAAAAAAATATCTAGTACTTCGCATTTTTAGATCTTTGGAAAATATTGAGATATTTAACACTAGATACAAGACACCCGGAAATTAAGAAAAGTATATATAAAATAGTAAAAAAAACGCCCCAGAACTGTCGTTTAAAAGTATTCAGTTAAAAAAAAAAAAAAAAAAAAAAAAAAAAAAAAAAACTTTAAACAAACACTAAAATAATTTGCATTAATTATTTCGGGTCGAAAGAAAACAGGAAGAACAAAAAACTAATTCTGAAATTTAGAAATACTGAATTTCAAAAATGATTTCATTTCCTACATTCCGACAGACGAAGAAAGTAGGCACGAGTGCTGCAAACCAAGCGGCAACTGTATTTATTAATTTTATTTAATAATTTTAATTTATTATGCATAAAATAACTGAAAATGTTCTTAAAGTACCCCCTACCGGTACAGGTATTGAAAATTTTTCTCTAGTTTATTACGTGATAATTCTTTGACTCTCTTCTAATTTAAGAACAAACTGATGTAAAAAGTTGTATGATTTCGGATTGGTAAGAAATATTACTTATATAAAATAATATACAAAACTTAATTTTTTTCTCACATATCTACATGAGAAAGCATTTTTTTGATTTTTAAGGAAAAACACTTAATTTCAAGAATAATTTCTTTACCTGCATTCAAATATTTCCTGAAAAAAAAAGTTACTTCACTAATAAATTTTGAAATCCAGTTTTCAAATTCCGCAAAGAAAAATAAATTTTACGTCTTTTTAATTATATTTTTTACAGCAAATCTCGCAAACTACAAAACAATTGTAATGAAAGTATTGTCTGTCAGTATACTAATAATGTAAGTGTAATGAAAATGTAATGAAAGTATAATGAAAGTGTAATGAAAGTGTAATGAAAGTGTAATGAAAGTATTTGTCTGTTATCTGTCAAACAAATATATTTTAATGTTTTAAATTAGCACACCTTTACGAAATTAATTAATATCACAAATCACAGCACTTCTGACAGCAGTTTGTTTTAAACTAGATTTAACAGATTTATACTAGAAACTAGATTAAACTACATTTAATGAAAATTTTGGAATCTCAGCGAAAATTAATAATTTAAGATGCGTGAGTATAGGACATTTTAAAGGTGGCAATTTGAAACGTCTGAACAAGAGTAGTGAGTTTTTAACGAAATAAATGATAGGTGGTGCCTATGTTCATATTTAGATAAATTATAAATAAACACACATACATAAATGAATAAAGGAATAATTTAATTACATTGTACTCTTTTTTAATAATATCGTTTATCTTTTCTTATATTCTCATTACTAGGATGTTTGTTGCTTTTAGTATACATAGTATGTAACTGAATCATATTCGATTCTAATGATGGCGTAAACAAGGGGAATTTACGAATTAATAATAATAATAATAAAAATGTATATGGTTATTTTTAAGCTGTAAATTTATAGCTGTTATGGATAAAGCATTCTTTTAAAATTATTTTAATTCATTAAAGAAACAAGGCATGTTAGAATTAATTATTTTTATTTTATATTTTCTCGATCCTGGAATGCATTTTGCATTTTCATAAAATCTATCATTTTTTATCCATGGAGTAGAGAAAAAGTAACTGTTGAGACGAAAGGTATCTTTTATCGGTAAAATGATACAAAATAATGCCCTATTTCGCAAAACTTCATGCTAAATCTAAATTATTTTAAATCAACATTTTTTTTTTTTTTTTAATATGTGTTTCTTGCATGTAAATTAACACATCTTTGTATTCAATTTTTCTTGTACCTGAGTTACAGAATCAGCTACAAACAAAAACGCGTAAAATTTGAATTTTTCGTAAATTTTTGTCTTGCAACGTAATTTGAGAGTTCATATCTAAGATAATCAGAATTAATATACCCAGTTTTGTGTCAAATATACTGGTAATAATTCGTACAAATTTTTAAAAGGATTAGACGAAACAAATGCATGGAGTAAGTATTATAAACATCTAGTTATACTCGAAATTTTGAGAAAAATAAATAAATAAATAAATAAAATATAATAAATAAATAAAATAAATAAATAAATAAATAAATAAAAAAAAAAAATAAAAAAAAAAAAATAATTTAAAATTTAGTGAAAGCATTTAAATAATATTTGTGGACCTAATAGGATGATAATATTTCAAAAGCATTATAATTATATTATACATCAAAAGCTTCATACATTTAATAATAACTATGTGTATATTTTTAATTGCTTCGATTTTAACAGTTTTAATCGCCCATTATCTCCTTTAATTGGTGAACTCATTAAACAGTTGAACTGACATAGAAGTTATAAGAGATATAACTTGAAACTGAATTTTAAAATAAAAGTACTTTATGTAATATAAATTAAATAAAAAACATTTATTAGCGAAAGGCCTAATATAAAACCATTGTTGCCAGATTTAGGGACTGTTTTTTTCAGTAATCTCGAATAATGATGAGGAGAGATACAGAGGCAGTTCGCACATTTTTTAGACGATTTTGTTTTGCTATAAAATCAAATTGTCTGCTTCAAAATTTTATTTCTTCCATAACCTTACTACCGAAGGTAATGGAAGTATTGTATTCGGTCCAAAAATTCGATATCGAGTTTTCAAATAATTAACACCTTCTAAGGCCTCCTGAGTCCAAAAAAAGGTTTTTGGCAATTGGTAAGTGTGTGTGTATGTATGTATTCTAGCTATTATATCTCCGGGACTAATAAAGATATAATTACAAAACTTCAGAATTCATACAGTGGTGTACAGATAAATTTTATAAATTTTAGCGACATTTGGAAAACCGGAAGTTTGACCGTAGGTCCGTATTTCAAAAACGGCTCTAACGATTTTCTTCAAAGTTGCTATATAAACACTCTATTAGATGTCCTTTCGAATGATATAATTCTTTAGTTCAGGAAAAATGATAGGCATTCAATATAAATAGCTCAATTTCAGGTCTCGCAAGTACGTTCGTTTAAAAATGGCGGTACGGATTGTTTTCAAACTCGTCATATTACAGTCGGCAGCAAAAGTATCCGAGCACTAGCAATAATTACTTTATAAAAAAAGTACACTTAATACTGCTTTGTTAAATAAATCCTTGTCGACTCATGTTCTTAGTCAGTCTAAGAACATGATTCAACAAGGATTTATTTAACAAAGCAGCGTAAAGTGCAATTTTTTGACATCGGAATTATTGGCTAGTGCTCGGATACTTTTGCTGTCGACTGTAACTCCCTTGTAAATGTCCTTTTGTATGTAATTATTGTTTTTCCGTCTATAATTGAGTATGCCAAATATTGGTAAATGTTGGTATCTCAAAAAGGGTTCTAACGATTTTCTTAAAAACTGTTACATAAATCAATTTTAAATATATTTTCTCATGCATTACGTGGTTATTACAGGAAAATTAACACTCATCCTGCTTAGGTAGGTTAGTTTTAAATCTCAGAAATTGGTGTTTCAAAAAATAACTCTAACATTTTTTCCCCCTTACTTTTTAACTTGCTATGCAATTTTTTTTTTTTTTTAATATGTCTTTACGCGTGTATTAAGTTTCTCATACCTGAAAAAATTTTGGTTTCCACATCGTTAGGTCAATTTTATATCTTCTGATCATAATATCTCCCCCCCCCCCCCCCGCCAAAAAAAAAAAAAAAAAGTGCGTGTAATACGTGTAATAGTGGGTAATGGAAGTCGTGTGGTTGCTTCACACCACATTTTTTTTAAATTATAACTATGGTTTTGAAAGTATGAATTTATCGTCTGCTATTTCAGAGTTCATGCGAATTGGTGCTTTTAAAAAGCAATGGATGGAAGGCTAAGTTCCGAAGGCTTTCCGAAGAAAATTATTATTATCTAAAAAAAAAAAAAAAAAAAAAAAAAAACTATGAAAGTCATGTTTTTTCGATATCTAATGCTGCGATATGTAATATGATCAACAAAAAAAAGGAAAATAATATGACATTTTCGTTTAAAAAAAAAAAAAAGAAAAAAAAGTTCTAAATACATATTCGGAGAAAACGGAATATTTCGAACTTTACAAAGGTAAGATCTTTATTGTTAAAAAAAAAAAAAAAAAAAAAAAAATCCGCCAAGCCAAAGGACAGTTGCAAAATTATTAAAATGCTAAGTGTGAACCGTAAACAAAGTGATTAATGCTGATTTGAATCTTAAGATGGCGAAAAAACGCAATTTGCATAATCTTTCTTCGCGACATATCGCCAAACGGTGAACCGGGGTCAGCGCGAGGATGCTAAGAGCTGTTTAAAACTGCTCTGAGCATCCTCGCAATGGCCCCGGCAGAACGTCCTTCATATTTCTTTATGAGAAACATTTATGCTGACAAAAATGAAAAAAATGTTGTCAAAATAGATTAATCTTGGGTGTATCTAAATGACTTCAATAAAAAAAAAGATCAATTTGTTATCATCAAAGAGGAGGAAAAAAATATTAAAACACAGTTCAAGAAATGTAAAGAAAGTTTTTTAAGAAAGAGATTTATGATTCTTGATGTTTCTGGGTATAGTGGCAAGTTAGAAATAAAGAAAGCAAAGAAAATGTAAAAATCAACTCCACATATAATCAGGAACGCATTTTATCACCAATTCTAAAACATGAAGAAACATCTCTTTTCCAACAGCGCCATCAACCAGTTGAACCGCATCAACACAAAGCAAAAGCAGCCACCCGTAAAAATATTCTATTAATTAAATGAAAAAAAAAAAAAGAGAAGAATAAGAAACTGGTATAAAATCCATACCCTTTACTCATATCCCTACTAAATCGCTTGATGTATCACCCATGGAATTTTGCGCTTTGGACTTTTAAAATGCTGATTTTCCAAACGTTGATCTACAACTTTCTTGGACTTTGGAAAGCTATTCAAGAGGAATGGCACAAAATACCCCTTCTGATACGACAAAAGGCTTTATTGTCATGGAAATTACGATGTTGAAAGATAGAGAACAATAACGGTAATCAAATAAATCATTTAAAACATAAATATTTTAGGTTAATCATTTGCGTGAATGCTAAAAAATTCGTCTAAAAAGTGTGAACTAGTATCTAAAACCTCTATTTTGATACACTTTGATTTTGAAGTATTTAAAACCTCTATTTTGATACACATAATAGACAATTAGTCTTCGAAGTAATTAGACAACCATTATCATTAAAATTTAGTGGCAGATATTGAATAAAAATTTCCATAAATTTGGTGACATTGTATAAAACAGTAACGTTACACTTTTGATTAATTTATTCAAATACTTTTACATTATTTGCGGAATAAACTGTACAAAATTATTGAAGTTCTTATGTGAATGGGAAAGCAAAATTTTAAATAATTATGCATATATATATATATATATATATATATTCAAACTCGTGTATATTTTTTTATCATTTATCTATTGATCACTAAGTTGAGATATGCTTATTATTTGTAATTGCTAACACTACAAAAGCATTCTAACAGCAGTAAATTGTATGCTTTTCTTGACAGGTACTCTGTAATTCTTTCTTGACAAGTAATGAATGAGAAGGAGGGGCTCAGTGATGTAAGGACCATTAAAGACAATATATCTTGAATGACACATACACTACTAATATAGGACTACATGTCACTGAATTCATTTCCTTAGGACTTAATGACAAGAGGAATTGGATTGTACGACGCGATTTATGTTACACACCTTTTATATAAGGGGAAAAAAAAGTTAAAAACTTAACTATTATATTTCCAAACATTTAACATTTGTTAGCTACAGATTTATTGACACAGTACTAAATACCTTTACGATATTTACTACTGTAAAAATTTTAGTAAAACTTGACACGAAAGAAAATTACGTAAAAATGAAACGAAGAAAAGAAGATAAATGAATGCTTGATCGTTTAAGTGTTTGGTGTTTAGGGGTATTTATTAGGTAGGTATTGAACAATCTAACCACAATTAATTAGCATTGAAGAAGTTTTGTAAAAAAAAAAATATATATATAATAAATAAATGAAAATAAAATGAATATAAGCGAATTAATGTATTGAGAAAAGACGAAGTTTATTTACTATCACCCTGTATATAATATAAATATATAGTAGAAGTAAGAATAATTGTATATATATGCAGATATGTGTACGTGTGTATCGAATAATAAAAAAAAAAGATAGAAAACGTTTTAACACGTGATAGTACATAACAACAGAAAAACATTTCTTCTAAAAATTCATGATCAAAAATAAAACATAAACACAATATTACCTTTTGAAACGGATGATATGTAAACGTTAAAATGGCATTTTTGTTTTGATATATCTGAAGAAAAAGAACACCTGGGGAAGAAAAATGTAACATATGGAATTTTGTCATAGGGAATACAATGTGGTTACTCAAGCATTGGGAGGTTACTCCAGAGTGCAAACATTGTAACTGTTGCAAAACATGCGATGTAACGCACTTCATTAACAATGAATACGCAGACATGAATCCATTTACGGAGCTTATAAATGTATATATGAGTGTGTGTGTATCGAATAATAAAAAAAAAAAAAGTGATAACTTTTAACAGGTGATAGTACAGGTGATAGTTCTTTTAACAGGTGATATTTCTTTTCAACAGGTGATAGTACAACAGAAAAAAAAAAAAAAAAAAAAAACTCTTCTAAGATTGCAAGATCAAAAATGAAAAATAAACACAATATCACCTTTTGAAACGCATGCTATGTAAACAATAAAATAAAATTCCTATTTTTCTATATCTGAAGACAGGAATACAGTGAATATGTGTGTAAATAACATCTGAGGAAGTAAAATTTAACATATATGCAATTGTGTCACAGGGAATAGAATGCCGTAACTCAAGCATTGTGAGCTTATTCCTGAGTGCATACGTTGTAACTGTTGCTATATATGCGATAGTAACGCACTTCATTAATAATGGATACGCAGACATGAAACTATTTTACAAAGCTGCAAATATCAGAGGTCAGTACGAATATACAGTGAGCGTTTTCTACACTGTCTTGTCAAATCCGAAAAAAAAAATGCACGTTGCAGTGGTAAGTGTGCAAAAATGTATCATTTAATGCTTTCAGGTATGATGCAGGTCGTCATATGAAAATCAGGATACCATATGTAGAAGACGCAATTTTAAATATGGCGTTAGATAAACCAAATACAAGAATAAGAGCTGTAGCCCCGTTTTGGTGTGTCATCTACCACCACATGACGAGTTCTAAAATGGAAGTCGTAGCATTCATATGATTTTCAAATTGTCTAAGCATAGACTGCAGATTATTCACATGCCGAGGAATTTGCCCGATGGCTCCATTAGCAGTGTGCAACACTCCAAGATTTTGTGGCGTGTGTTTTTTAATCCGATATTCGCACTTTCGTAAGAAATGGTGAGTTTAACACTATCAATGGACATATCTAGTTCTATCTAGCAAATTTAAATACCGCATATACACATGCGCATCAGAGACGCAGCTCCATCAGTGTTTGAGCAGGAATCCTCAGTAAACACATAATAGAACTGTATCTTCTGACGGAACAACTTGATAATGATGACAACGTGATGGTGTGTACCTCATTGAAGGTTTTCGATAAAATTTCAAACCATAACACTGATCAAACCATAACACACATTCATCATTGAAATGAATATAATTAATGTGGCGTCTTTTCATTTCTGATGTTTCGTTGTGCACTACACCATCGTGTCATGAAAGTATTCCCGACCACACATTGATATGTAATTCTGAATCGTCAGCATGCATTCTACTTGTCCTAGAAGTACTGAAATACCCTGTATATATGCATATTAAATTTAAAATCTTATATATATGACAGATTTAAAGACAGTTTTTTTAATCTTTTAAATGCTAAAAATGTCAGATTAAAGTGTCTTTTGACCAATCTCTCTTTTTTTTAGTTAAACGCTTGTTTCAAATAACGAATTGTTTTCAGAGTAAGCGTTAATCATATGCCAGATTTACTTTAGGATGTTAATACAGATATCAGCTCATGCTGGTTCCACCATCTAGAAGTTAAATTCGAGGGGCTACTGTAGCTTAGCAACTACTAGCTCTGTACCTGCTCTGTATTAGAGTTTTTATTTATTTATTTATTTTTATAAATAATGATATTTGTTTAAACTCCCTTTTATCTAGGGAAAAGAAGTTGCTTTTAGCGACTACCAGCTCTACCTGCTTGTATTATTATTTTTATTTATTTATTTATTTATTTTTTAATTATTTATTTATTTATAAATAATGATATTTGTTTAAATTCAATTTTATCTAGAAAAATAAAAAATAAATAGTTGTTATTTTATTATTCATACTTGCGAATAATTATTTAAATAAAATAATCTGTAAAATGTATTTTACTTTATCATTAAAAATTAATATAAGATTTTACAATAGTCTCTTTTTACACATAATATTTCTATACTACATATTTTATTTAAGATTAAATTTAAAACTTAAGCTCAAAATAAAACTGCATAAAAACAAAAACAAAATATAAATATTATAGTATTATTTATATTTTTGACTTATTTGCTAAAATTATTTCCCTTTTCTAACATCTCGTTTAATTTATTTTAGAATGCAATTATCTGAATAATGTAATGATTTGTATAGGGAATTATATAAAAATAAATTGTTATCTAAAAATAAATAAGAATAAAATGTAATAGAAAATTTATTGTTATTTTTACTATTTACATACTACATAATAAAAGTTATTCGGTGAATTTATTAGATTATTATTGCTTTTATAAACAAAAATAGTTTAAAAAAATTACAAAATGCCGCAAACATTAGCATTCTAAATATAGACTTTATAAATATTTATTAAAAGGAAATTGTTATTTATTTCAAAATTTCATGAAAAAGGAAAAAAGTCTTATATATATATATATATATTCTTATAAATTTAACAAAATGATTCAAAAGAAAATAGAGAATTATATTTCATTTTTATGTGCATAACTCCCTAAACTGTTTTTGGTAAATATTACAGAAAGGACATTTAAAAATGATTTTCCGTATTCAAGCTTTTCTTTAAGTAAGCAAAATATTATAATTATGAAAAAATAATATTATAAATAGATGTACATTGTATGGATAAAAACATTTACTTTCGAGTTTTATGTTTTGTTAAATATTTAAAGAAATACTTGATTATTTCATTTTAAAATACAAGGATATAAAGAGCATGTTATACATATTTCAGGGAAGGTGTTATTCTAAAGACAGAAAAGGTGACAAATAACAAAAGAAAAAGTAATGTTGGGAGACACTTTACGCAAAATATTGTTTGAAGAGTTGTAGCATGCAGTTATGATGAAACTTTCAATGATAGAGCATATATTTGTATCTGAACAGCACGTATATGCATTGAGATATACAGATTTCTTTGAATTTTGTTTCAAAAGAAATTATCCGATACTTAATTTACATGCAGCGACATTAAACCAAATGCAACAGTATTTTCAGAAAACTTGATATACTACTCTAAACATTTAGAAGTAAAATTTAATAAAAGTTGTTATTTCTTTGGTCATTTATAAATTTCATAACAGACGAGGCCCAAACGTAGGAAATCCATCTGTATAAAGTGCAAGAAGAAATTTATGTAACAAATGAGAAACCAAGGCTTTGCATACGTATACGCCCCGTTGAATACGAATCTGCCTGTTGCCAGAGCAAAATTTGGGCCTGTTCGATATCCAAGATAGCGGTCAAAACTCTGTTGCCCTATATTTCCCTTGTCAGTTAGCTTAAAGTGGTGATTTAAACGTCTACTTAATGATTATTTTCTGATGCCAAACACATTGCAATGTTCAAAATATATTTACCTCAAGCTTGGAGTGCATGGATTCCAAGATGGCTCCCAAAACGGACATTGCAGCGTGGTTTTAAACAATATTATTTTTTTATTCATTACAAGTCCCATTTAGGTCTTTGCAAGAAAACCTCTACTGAAATGTATGTGGAATAATATGCTTCTCTAACATTTTGAAAGTCGAAGAGACTTCCTCAACTAGTACTTAAGATATCTGACAGAATGTTAAAAGTTCAAGAGTAACTAAATACATTTGTCTGTATGAAGTATTCTTCAAATAGCAAATTTGACGAATTTCTAACGAGATTACAGAAACTGAAATTTCACATCAGCAAGCTTAATGGCTCACAGATATTCGTCGCATTTTGCTTTAATCATATTTCCCTTAAAAATAATGGTCTATATGAGCCCCTTAGCTGCCAAGTGGTGTAAGTCCAAAATTTACGAAATTGAGAAGTTGAGTTGTAAGTCCAAAAGTTACGAAATTGAGACCCTCGAGAGGTCCTCTATTCATTGGCCAAGTGGTGTAAGTCCTATTTTATATTAATGCTTTATTTCTCTTAAACTTTTGCTGTAACAATGGAAACTACTATGCATTTACTGATGAAGTTTATTTTCCTGGTGTACTTAAACTGAATCTTTTTTCAAAACAAATAAACAAAATAAATATTGTTAAAATGTAACTTCATGATTGAAATATTATTATTTAGTTCAAATTAACATTTAAATAAATAATAAAAAATTATTCATATACAGTGTTTTGCTGGACAAATTTTTGAAAGAAAAATTAAAGACAACATTTTACATGTTTTTCAATTTGTTACCAAATATTTCTTATATTTGCTTTTTGTACTTTGATTTTCTCATATATTTTTGTTTAGAACACTGCAAATATAGGTGTCTTAAAGTAAGACAAAAAATGTCTGAAAATAAATTTCAGACACACAAATGACTTAAAATGAAGTACAGATATAATAGTTATCTTAATTTAAGACACTTTTGTGTCTTAATAAACTGGTGGGGCAAATGAACTGATATAAAGTGTCTTAAAAAAGGAATATGTCTTAAAGTAAGACATTTAAAATATCTTAAAACAAGTCATTTTACATTTCATCGTTGACTATTAGTAGTGGCGTCATTTGTCAATGGAAATCAAAATCATATTCATCGTCTCATTTTTTTCATATCAAGATACTATTTTAATACAATGATAATTTCTTTTAAGATTTTTTTTAACTTAGCAGCGAAATACATATATGCAGTCGGTAACAAAAGTGTACAAACACTAGCAAAAATTCCTGTGTAAAAAAAGTACACTTCATACGGTTTTGTTAAATAAATCCTTATCGAATCATGTTCTTGCATTGATTAATGATAGGATTCGTCAAGGATTTATTTAACAAAACCGTATGAAGTGTACTTTTTTTACACAGGAATTTTTGCTAGTGTTCGGACACTTTTATTACCGACTGTATATATATATATATATACTTTAAAAAAAATGTAATTATAATACATATATCAAAAATTTAAATCTCTAGTTTTGAAACAGAAAGTAAATAAGTAAATAAATAAATAAAATAAAATTTTTCAGTAAGTATTTTTATTTATGAGATTTTTCTGAAAATCATGTCAAGTGAGAATGATTAGTCACTCTGATTTTACTCATAGTTTGAGACTTTTTCAATTCCATTAAGTAAAATAATTTAAATATATCAAATTTCAATAAATAACAGATACAAATACGTATTTTAATTACTATAGTTTAAATAAATATGTTATGTATATTTTTGTTAAAAAAAAAAAAAAAAAAAAAAAGCTTAAAACAATGATATGCGAATACAAATATTGCGCTATTTTAAAACGTTTATTTGTGAAATTTAAATAAGTTTATTAGAAATATTTTAGGATGTAACATAACAAATATGCATAAATGGTAAATGACGTTATCTTATTTGCGTGCAATTATGTTTGAAATACTTAATAAAAAATATTTTGTACGGTTTATTTTTGCTTCTTCAGTAAGGAAGAGTTCCGACTTTATGATACGTTGGTCGTCAAATTCGCAACAAAAATTGTAGCATTGAAGGCCGTCGTTATTCCCAATTGAATCATAACTTGCATTATATCTTTGTAGCTAACATTGAAAGAAATAACTGCAAGATTAACAGGAATATTAAGCACACTCTTGGCCCCAGACACAGTTTTCGGAGCCATCGATCACACCATAGCATTAAAACTTTCGTTTGAGTTCTGAATGTATCAACCAAGCAACGTGTTAGCAAATCATCACTGCTCAACTCCTCATACGTCTTCTTGATGGCTTCAAAAAATTCTTTTGGAATTACTGGTCCGTGTTCATACTTAACTTTACCTCCTGTAGCCTTGTGCTTTTGCCAAGTACACCATGACTTCGGGCCTTTCGGGCATACGTAATGTTGCGGCTTTTTATCGGTCGAAATTTTATGATATAACGTAGCCCAAAGGGCGTTTCTTATTTCCTCGACAGAATGACTGTGTCTACGAATGGTCAATCAGTAGTATGTTCATCAATAACTTTGCCAGTTAAATTGTCTTTGCCACCTGATTTATTTTTCTTCGTATATTTAATAGATTTAATAAAAATAAACAGTCGATAACATGATTAAATGATTACGTCCTAATTAAATGATAACGTCCTAATGATTTCAAAATTTAAAAAGCAAGCATCCATACGATTTTGGCAAAATAACAAAAATTAACGCTGAAACCTTCTTCGGAAAATCGAATTTTTAGACCACATAAAAAATCCCCCCCCCCCTCCCCTCATAAAACCTTTTGGATATCATTCTTGAATAGTTAGGAGACATTTTAAGTCAATAAGAAAAGAAAAATACAAACGTATATTCCCCTTAATTCGATTATTTAGTGCATTTAAAATAGCATGAAAATTATACACTAGGTACCTATATTATATAATTAAAAACTTTATTGAAATATTAAAAATTAAAAATTGAAAAATATTTTTAAACCATTAGAACTTATTTATAAGTTTGACATTAATGTGTTATTCCCAATTTAGAAATTTCTTGACTTATTTATTTATTTATTTATTTCAATCCATTTAAAATTCTAATGAAATACAAAGCTTAAGAAATATTTTATATTATCTTCTTTACAGCTTTATTAACCATGGTGTATTAATAAGCTGTTAAAAAGCTTTTTCAATAAATTTATTTCCGCTAACTCAAATGAAACATGAACATTTTCAACTTCATTGATTTTAACTCCTACAATAGAGTAAACAAAAAATGTCCTTTAATAAAAATGGTAAATAACAAAAAAGTGATGTTAAGGAATGTGGCTTTCAATTCTTGGAATGTTTAAATTGCAGTGTATTTTCTGCTTAAATATTTTGGAGTTTTTAAAAGATATTTTCGTTTACTATACCGTAAAACTTTTTAAGAAAAAAGAAATTAGAGAATTAAAAATTAAGATAGTAAATAAAATGTATGAAAATTTCTTAAGAGTTATCTAATTGTTTTCTTGTTTTAATAAAAACATGAAGATCTATCCTATGGAAATAACTAGATTCAGATGTGGAATAAGTTTAAATCTCTATATAGAAAAAGAAAATATTTATTTAATAGAAATATGATTTTATTTTTTCAATATGTGTCGAACACTAATTTTCAAGTAAAACGAAAATATATACTCGAATTTTGAAATATTACAAATTACTTGAAATTAAACAATGTCGTATGAGATTGATCATTTTGTTTATGAATATTGTCAAATATTTTGTTTGTATCTTGGAAGAATGGTAGGAGTAGAGATGGCATGTCCGAAAAAAACAAAAATAAAAATGAAGTTAAAATTGTAACCACAGAAGACATTAAGTTAGACAGTTATATAAGACATTCTGCATTGTTATTATAGAAGTATGCAGTTCATTCAAGACGAAAATCATTGTAATTATAGGTGTCAAACCTGTAAAATAAATGAAATAATGCAGTACTAGCAAATGTTTCAGTAGACTCAAATGGCTGCTGTGGTAAACTTAGATGCTGTTGTGGCAGCCATCTTGAGTAGTCAACAGCTAAATTCATTTGCTGTGCATGCCATACATTACTTTGTGAATACAAAATAAATACAAAGGGAGTGCAAAGGCGTACAAAGGGAGAGGCAATGCAAAGGTGTACAAAGTAACAGTGAGTACAAAAGTGTATAAAATAAATTGGGATACACTGTATCCTAACTCCTCTTATACCATACCTCCAAGGTGTGCATCCTTAATCTATCGGCTATCAGTTAAATAATTATTGACTTAGATGTACAAATTGTATTTATATAACTTAAGCATCCATCAAAAAATCATTTCAGGGTCTAGAGGGCCCATTCTGTCCTGTCAGCAGTCTTGCAACTATGTATTATATTCTATAGTTTATTATATTCTACATGTATGTATATCCAATGATTTTTAAGAATTTTTGATTTAGAATTTCATTCCTTAAACACTAGTCCTAAACGTATATCACAAATCGAAAATTTAAATAAAGGAATCTTCAGAATTTTACATGAATTTAAACATTTTGGGTATTCTACAATCCAAATTAGGGTGATTCGGAGTAAACCATATTTAATTTTTTATAGTTCTATAGTGCATAAAATTTTAAATTAAATAATATTAAATTGATGTAAAAATTTATAATCAATATGGCGCATGTAAGTACCACGAAAGAAATTATTCTGCAATCCACTTTACCAAATGTGTTGAGGAAACTGTTTATCATCTAGATATTATTCGAGCTACAAAAGGAATCTACATCGAAGTGTTATGAGAAAAAAGAGAAATAAATAAATTTTATACTGTAGAATAACCTCTTGGAATTTTGTCTCTGATTTACATTTATTATATATATTGTTTTACTTTTTGTTGTTTCATAAGGGGACTTGGAACTTTTAACTTTGCACCACTGGAAGTTTCATGTAAAAGTTTATATTTCCATTTAATATTTATAAATTGAACAATATTAGGTTTGTTTATTAAAATTAATATTCAGGCAACAATTTTTATGGTTTTTGAAATTTTTTTTTTTTACAGATTTAAAATCTTGAAATTACGTTTTCTTAGTTTACATTTTTTTTTTTTTTTTTTTTTTTTTTTTTTTGTGTGTGAATTCGTGATCTTCAAAAGGATAAAACTTCTACAGATATTTAAGAAAATATTTAATATTTTTTTTCGATGTTTAATAGAACCTAATTAAAAGAATTAGGTATGGATTTAGAAATTTATTTATTAGGTTTCGGAAAAAAATAGTGCATGTCTACGAAAAATTTGTATATGAAAAAATATATATATATATATATATATATATATATATTTGTTATATATATATATATACGAGGGGTGATCCAAAAAAAAGTTTACAAGTCAAATGAAAAAGTATTTATTAACAATAGAAACAAGATACAAATGGGAATCAAGAGACACATCTGGCCTTCACTTTTCCACATAGTCGCCAAACTTGTTTAGGCATTTCTCAGAACGTTCGACCAACTTGTTTATCCCGTCTTGGTAGTAATCAGGGCCCTGCTCATTGAGCCATTTCTCGGCAGCTGTTTTCACTGCATCGTCTGAGGTGAACCGTGTTCCGGATAAGTTTCGCTTCAACGCCGGAAAAAGGAAATAGTCACTTGGAGCCAAATCGGGGCTGTATGGGGGGTGATTCTAGACCTCCCACTTGAACCTTTGCAGCAATTCCTGAGTCTAGCAAGCTGTATGGGGCCTGGCATTGTCATGCAGAAGCTCATTGCTTTGTCCCCGTATACCTCAACGATTTGTCTGTGAATTTCGGATGCGGCCACATTCTTGGCCCATAAGAATCGAATTACGGCTCGCACCTCTATTCGAGACCACTTTTCTAGACGTCGTGCCATTACTGTCGCTCTTAAGTGTCTGCGTACTGACGCTACTTACTCGTAGAACCGCTGTAGGACAACTAGCGCCATCTGTCAACCACCCTGGGTGGAAATATTCGCTCCACAATTATTACGTTTCAAATGCTACTGCTTGTAAACTTTTTTTTGGATCAACCCTCGTATATATATATATTTGTTATATATATATATATATAATATTTTTTCATTTAAAGTATTGCAAAATCCATCCCTAATTCTTTTTAGTAGGTTCTATTAAACATCCAAAAATATAATTAGGTCTATTCTTAAGCATCTGTAGAAGTTTTAACATTTCCAAGATCACGAGTTGTTAAAAAAATGAAAACTGAGAAGAAAAAATTTATAAAGAGTTCAAATCTGGAAAAAATACATCAAAAATCATAAGAAATTTTGCCAAAATATTTATTTTACGAAATAAATATAATATACACTCTATAATTAAAAACAAAACGAGGCACCAAGAAGAAGTGGGGACAAAAATTGATAGATGGTGTGGAGTGGGTTG
This sequence comes from Salticus scenicus, assembly GCA_963930645.1. NCBI lineage: Eukaryota > Metazoa > Arthropoda > Arachnida > Araneae > Salticidae > Salticus > Salticus scenicus. Next base: position 146,351,417 of record OZ005648.1, on the reverse strand, counting down.
TCCGAATGGGACAAAAATTGGTAGATGTGATGTACATGTGGAGAACAACAATTGATTACAGCTTCAGAAAATTTGAATGATTTAATCAAGGGAAAGGACCTCACAAAGTAAACAAGTCAATAACGCGTTGGTCCACTTCTAGCCCTTATGTACGCAATTATTCGGGTTGGTATTGATTGATAGAGTTGGGAGATGTGTTACTGTGAAGTATCGTGTCAAATTCTGTCCAATTGGTGCGTTAGATTGGTAAAATCCTGAGCTGGTTGTAGGACCATTTTTATGATGCTCCAAACGCCCTCACTGGCAGGGGGACTGAGCTCAACCTCATTTCACTAAGCCGCTTGTTAAGGGTCTTTGAAGTCACTGAAGTACCAGTTGCACGTAGGATCGACGATAATGATGAACTGGTGCTGGATTCCATCAAAATCTGTACGTATGTCAATTTGTGTCCAGTTTGCATTATTCCTTCTTGGTGCGTCACTTTTTTTTTTTTGTTATAGAGTATAGTTCAACGGTTTACATCGTTCAAAACCGCTGCATTGTGGTGAGCGGCCACCTTCCGTCTTAGAATCTTAGAATATAGTTTAATTTAAAAATATGAAACCTTCACTAGTGCCAAGAAAAAGGTGCTAAGTCGCCTTAAATAATGAAATAGTGCCATCTATCTTGAAATCTAAAACGTTTATTCGTTTAGCGTAATTTTAATTATAAAATAATAATTTTAAAGATTGAAAAGACTCATTTGTGAATGCAAAAAGGCGGAATATTTATATGAAAATACAAAATGAATATTTAATTCTGTATATTTTGATTTAAATAATAACTAAAAACAAATTTACCACAAAAAGAGTAAAAAATGTTCATTTTCTAAATATTTAGTTATGTGATAGAATTTAAAATGTTCATAATAAAAGTAAAAACTTACTGATTTATAAATGCATGTTCAGTTTTGTTACTAATAAACTAATTAACATTCATGCAAAATCGTACAAAAAGAGTTGGGTGAAAAGGAATGCATAATTAGCATTTTGAGTAACTGGTTATTTTATAAAATTTGAAACGATAGAAAAATAAATTTAAAGTTTAAAACTCCGTGAAAAATTGTAAATATTATTTATGGAAGTTCAACATTATTTTTAAAGTTGCAAATATTTTCACACATTTTACAATAATTCTACATGTTTATTTTATTCATATCGATTTTTATCATCCCTTGTTATATTAACATATCATTGTTATCTTAACTAACTATTAAATTCTAAATCCTGAAAATGACTATTTTCTCACCATGTTTCCTTTGATTCAAAATAAATTTTATGATATATTATTTCTATAAACTATAATGTCAAACATTTTGCAAACTTCGTAGACAAATATTAAACTAAGCAATATTTTAAGCACAAACATAGATACATATATGTCTGTGTAAAACATTCATTATTAGATAAAATCAACAGTTAGCTAATTTGTGGATTTACACCTCCAAAATTAGCTAAAACTCTGAAATAACATAATCAGTTCTAGAATACGGTTCTGTTAACTAAACAAAGTCCATTATAATTAGATTTTCATGAAAGCATTTGTCGAGTTTACTTAATTATATTAGAATTTAACAGCGAATTCATTTAATCTCAACAAAATATTACAACTGAACTTAGTCACCATACGCATATATTATTTAAAATGTAGGTTAAATATATTTCTTTGAAATAGTATTGTCACCTTAAAAAAGAATATGAAAATATTTATGATTATATATATGTATATGATAATATATGTATAATCATAAATATCCTATAAAGCCATCTATCTTCAATGCGATTTATATTTAAATGTTCAAAAGTTTAATTCATTTATACATATTTCTAGTTAATTAAATTATTTTAAAACGATTCTTACTAAAAATAATTTTTTTATTAAATATTTGTTTTAATTCAATTGTTATATTTTATTAAGTTTAATTAAAATATAAAAAATACGTATATATTGTTAGCAATTCTTATTATACCTATTTATTTATTATACTTACTATTTTATAAGACAATTATTTTTGTTCATATGAATAATAAATGTTAATTTACGATTTGGATGATAAAAATATTTAAATATGATTCATAACAAGTAATATAAAAGTATTTTTTTTTAAGTCAATTCCTACTTACAAACACTATCGAAAAGTTTTTTTAATAATTTTGAATTAGGAAATAAGAAGCGCGCGTGCAAAATTCAATAAAAATAATTATATTAAAAAAACTTTTTATATACCATGTTTTAAATCTTCTGATGAATCATAGAGCTCTTATCAATGTGCATAATTTTTTTAATTGATAATGACGTCAATTTTCGTGAGATGCATAAATTAAATTTTTATATATTTTTAATATTCACGTTTAATTAAATGTATTTATTTTTATGTCGAAAGAAAATGAACTCGTAAATTTTTTTGGCAACAATTAAATTATAGCTAAAAATTTAATGGCTCTTTTAACGCTATTAGGATATTATTAATTTCATATTTTAATTAATTATATGAAAACTAATAACAAATTCGAAAATCTGACTTCGAAGTATTGTGTTGTCACCGGGTTCTGAATTACTGTGAAAGTTTCAAATTTCTAGCTAGTCGGAAAGTTAGTTAAAAATATATTGCAAGATTTGTACAAGATATATATAGGGAGAGTGTGAACTAATAGTAGGAATTGAAAAATATCTACTGAACGCAGTGCATTAGAATTTTTCCACACATTCCTGTAAACAAAACAATTGTGTTAATTATATTACCGCCATAAATTTGAATAACAAATACTACCTTAAATATATAATATATATATAATTAAATAAGTTAGAAAATGGATTGGTGGACATATAGAGAAATAAATAGATTTCATAAACGCTTTTCAAATTTGTTTTAGAGTGTTAAAAAGTAATATTATGTTCGTAAGACAAGTCTCATTGACGGGGCCATAGTCTCATCGGAAATACCTTTAGCGTTGATCTATAAACCCATGTCCTTAGTTCAAATGTTATCCATCTCTGTAGGGCGCCTTTGGTGTAAATCCATACAGGGCGCCGGCTATATGTTTTATAGATCCGAGGCACAGATGCTATATGGAAGCTTTCCCGAATGCATTTTGAAAGACATTTCAAAAGCTTATTGTTATTATTTTTTCTATCAATTTGATGCAATTTATGTTTTGTAGTGCATTTTTAAAAATTATTTTACTATTATACCTTTTATTTTCTCAGTTTTTATCAACTTATAATAAATTCATTAATTTTACATGTTGATACAATATTAAAATATATATAAAAAATTTGATGGATTGTCACGTTTAATTTCTCTGTAACAAAACTCCCACGAGATTTTTTTTTTTTTTTATTTTATTATTTTTTTTTTTTAAATATTTTCGTACCACTATTTCCATAACACAAAATTTGAATAAATTTGCACAGACAAAATGCAGATTCACATGGAAAAATATATTATAAATTTTATTTTTTGGAAATTTTGGTACTGTCGGCTATAACTTCTATATATATACATAGCTGCCAAGTTTTTTAATTTATTCCGGAATGTTGTTAGTCCCGCCCTTTTTTCACACCGTAATCTTTTTAGAGTAATTTTCTTCATATTTAATCGTAATTGTATAGTTAAGAAAATTTGTCTACAAAGATTACGGTGTGAAAAAAGGGTTGACTAACAGCATTCCGGAATAAATTTAAAAAAACTTGGCAGCTATGTATATATGTGACAAATTTCAGACACACTACCAAGTCTCCATTTTTTTTTTTTTAAATTGACTGGACATTGTTTTTATTTTTCCATCGGTATTAGTACATGTTTTTCCTTTTAGTCGGTTGATCACCCCCCCCCCGCCTGTTCGACGAATCCTGTTATGAAATCTGTATGCTCTAAGTCTTCTTTAAGCTTATTTATTAACAAATAAATATGAGGTGATTTCATTTTCTATGCACTGTGTAATCTAGATTGCCAGCTTTCCACAGGATTATTATTGACCCCTATTCATTCTCTTTGTCCATTTACATTAAATAAATCAAGATAAATTTTGGGATTGTCCAACCATTGTCCAATGCATTAATCGTGAAATATGGATTTTTTTTTATTCTCTGGAGTAACAACAATTTTATTATGACTCCTCTTACTTACGCATAGGAGCCAAATTGTACGGTTTTCTAACACCAACATTTTTTTTGTAAAAAAAAAAATCACCATGTTTAATTGCAGAAAACTGCTAAAACTATTATTAAAAATTTCTATAACATATTTTTGGGAGCGAAAAGACGTGCGAATTGGCAAATATGCTTAAGTTAAGGGCACGAGCTTTTCTATTCCCCCTTCTTTCATTCCACCCCCTTACGTTAGGGGCAAGTTCTGCTAAAAGCATATGCCACCCTATTAAAAGGTAACCGTGTTCGATAACAGGAATTTCGTTTTTCCGATTCACCCAGATTTTCGTTTTAGCAATATCCATGATAATTCTAAAAGAGATTGACGTTGTAAGTTGGCTATGAAGGTTGATCATTACTTGGGTACCAACCTTTTTTTGTTTATTATGACATCTCTTTTATAATATAAAGTAATAATACTTTATATTTTTGTTATTATAAAATTATATGTAATTGAATAGTCTTACAAAGAATTTATGTGGTGTTCGTATCTGATTAAAAACTTGTATAAAATATTTTGAAGTAAAACTTATCCCTGTTAAAACTTACAAATTTTGTAAATGATATCACTGCAAACTTTAAAGTAATCCATTTTGATCTTTGGAAAAAATTTATTAATACTCCCTCAAAAAATCATAAACCCTTTAAAAAGTGTATTAGAAATTAAACTTTAAATATTACACTGGGTTCAAAAAGAGATATTGAAAAGTATATATGGACGTATGTGATTTGCTATGAGCTGCATATGATTTCTAGCATAAAATACATAGAAAAAAAATCACTTTAATTTAGACAATTATTGAGACAAATTTTAATTAAATTACTAGAAGCTTAAAAAATATCAAATTTCAATTTTATTTCATTATTGATGTACTTAAAGACTATTATGATTGTTTGTCTATGTCCAAGCCAAACATGCGCAAAAACGTTTAGTTCAAGTTACTAAACTAACCAAAGTAACCAGATCAAGTAAAAAAGTAACGAAAAGGTGCAATTCAGTGCTTTCTAAAATCTCCAGGTAAGCAGACACAACGTCTTATAGGCGGCCGCATTGTCCCATTATAGCGAGAATTTCCTCCCTATTTCTAAAAGGAGACATTTAAATTCCAGTATTAAAAATACCTGGGTTCCCTAAAGTAAAGATGCAACAACTTGGTTGCACCTTAAAATTTATGATAAATTTGGGTAAAATGAAATTTTATTAAACTTATTACATCATATCAGTATTAAAAAAAGATATATATAATTACCATTATAAAATAAATTATATAGAATAAAAGAAAATTACTAAATATATATATATATATATATATATATATATATATATATATATATATATATATATATATATATATATATTAATTTTAAAAATTCTTTGAAAATACATTTATTAATTCAGTAGTATTTGTTTCTAAACATTGTTGATATTTAAAAGAGAATAAATTTAAGTGAATAACATGAGAGTTCATAGAATGGATGAAAATACAATCTAAGAATACTGGATGGTTTAATGTCTACTCCAGTTTTATGGAACGACTTTGAAATGAGATTGAATTTGGAAACTGAATTTCATGAAGTGTTTTCGTAATTTTATAATATGTTACATCACTCAGTAAATATTTTCGAACTTTTTTGTGTGAAGAGATAAAACGTTACTTTACCTCATTTAAGTACTGGCGGTTTTAGGGGAAGAAAAAGAAGAATTTAGTTATCATGATTAATAGATATATTTACCATTAATTCATGCACTCAGTTTGATATATTGGGATTAAACAGAGAAATAGAAAATGTTGATTGAAAAGGGATTCAAGGCAGTTGATAATTTTAACACATGAGTTTAGATCCACATAGACATCGATTCTCATTGGGTTTTGATCTCGTGGGAGAAACCTACCAAATCATCATTATATCTTCATTATAGAATCACATTTTACACCGGATATATAAGTCTCGCAGTAAAACTTTTCTCTCATTTTATTATACTGCCACCACTATCTTAAAACAATATTATTTTACATAATAGTTTATCATGGAAGCATTCCAAAGTATTCAACAAAAATTTCTTATTCTCGATAGGGGTGACCAAAGCTGCTTACATACAAGCGTTGACATTCCCATCAGATTTAGCTTGCAAGGTTATTTGCATGAAGATCAAAAATACTACTGCAGCGATCCTTTGTGGGAGTGTGAGAAATAAATTCAAGAAAAGAGCGCATGCTTCTAATTAACTCTGCAAACATAAATATGCTACTTGTGCTATGTCGCCGTTTGTAAATCCCAGCTCAGGCATGGATGTTTGTGGTGTTTTTTGCGCGCGAAATATATAAGAAAATTATGAATTGTTGTTGTGAAATTATGTAATACAGACCAATAGAGACACCCAAATACAGATACTAAACCTATTATCTGTTAAATTCTGATAAAATCGTAATTTTATTTTGAATGTAAATAGCGTTCAAAAATACATTTTTATTGAAAATACGTGATTGAATTTTATATATATCTTGACTTGAAATATTATATATATATATATATATATTATCATTAGTGATTCATAAATATAAATATTATTTCCTTTTAAAATACTGTAATAGGTTTCGTATTTCACATAAGACTGAAAAATAAATAGGCTTAATCGAAAATTAACACACGACAAAATAGTACAACACGTAAAAAATGTATTGTTTGAAAATTAAAAATATCACTAATGATAAAAAATTAAGATATAAGATTTCAAGACAATAAATATTCAGCCACATTCAAGCACATTACTCAAACACATATTTTCAATAAAATGCATTTTTCAACACTATTGACATTCAAAATAAAGTTACTATTCTATAAGAAGCTAGCATATTATAACAATGCATATTTGCGTTTGAAAAGCTAGTTACATTAGGGCATACGCTCTGTTATTGAATACGTTTCTCACGCCACTCATAGGATCGCTACAGTCGTATTTTTTTATCCTTATGCAAATAACCTTGTATGCTAAAATTAATGAGAATGTCAATATTTGTATGTAATGAGCTTTGGTGCTTTGAACAATACAATCAAATGCAAGTAAAGTTTTAGGAATGTTCGAGGCTTGGATATACAATTCTAGATTGGACTGGAATCAATTTAGTTGACCAGATAGACTTATACAGGGTGGTCGCAGGTTATATTTTTTCCTAATTATTTCACCAGTATTTTTCTTTCTAAATTTTTAATAGTAAGATTTCAAGATCAATTAAATAAAATATAGTCATATAAATATGTTGGTGTAAGTAACAGGGAAAAAATGCAGGTCTGTAAAAACACAGTTATATTCTATGTATTCACTGGATACACTGTGAAATTTAAAAGTTATTGCGAAGAAATCCTTGATTATGATCTGTTGTGTCCTATATTGACTCTATTGCTCATGATTTTATTTTAATGGGTGATAATGATTGTAGATATTAATGTATTCAGTACAGTAATACTTTATTGATCAGAGCCTTAATAGGATATGTTTGCAATATTATTAACCTGTATTAAATTCGATGGACAAAGTTTTGTGGTATCTTTATAGTGAATTGCAGCATGGAATTCTTTTATCAAGTGCCTAAATGAGCTGAAACAAGCGTTGCACTGAAAAACGCTTTCTACATCAAATCCCGTGTCAGAAAACTGAAAAAAATTTACGCAGTTTCAGTTGTTAAAATCTTGAAATCCTTTATTTTTTAATAGCTGAAGTTCGATGCATTTTAATCATTATTTTAAAAGTCTAAAAATTGGTATTTAACAAACAAATTTTTTATGTAATACTACTTTTCCTATTTATTGTAAATACGTAACAAAATTTACAAATTAATAAAAATTTAATTAAAGATGTATTTATTTTTAATAAAAAAAAAAAAAAAAAAAAAAAAAAAAAAAAAAAAATCCAGAAACTATAGCAGAATAATTATTTATATATATATATATATATATATTTATAATAAAGATTATAAAACCTTAACTAGATTATTTCCCTGTCAATGTCATTCAAAGTTAAAGTAAACAATACTTATAACTGGGAAAACTTTTTTACTAAATCAACATCAGAATTAATGAAATTCGAATTTCTATAGCTGTCGAACTCTTGGAATTCTTTAAATATCGACGTGACATAATAAACTTGGAATGTTTCCTAGAAGAAAGCAACTGAAGCTTTGGAATGCGAAATTCAATTTCAAGAATGTTTTGAGGATCACATTTATAGTTTTTATTTATTTATTTAAGATTAAGAATAATGTTTTATATGCTCTATTTCTTATTGTCCAGCTTTATATTTTGTACTTTGCAAAAAAGAATGGTTTATAAAATTGTACAAATTGTGTCAATAAAATCTGGATTTGTACATATTTCTACTTTACTAATATTTACAAACATATATTTGTGTATATAAACGATGATAAATTTTAAAAATAATATTATAGTTTTAAAAAATTAAAGAACACACTTTTATAGAAATGTGAACTAAAAAGCACAAAATATCTATCTTAGTATTAAAATGCAGGGTAAGAGAAAATTGTGTGAGTGACACACCATAATATTTACATACATTTAAATCTTTAATTAAAATAATTTAGAATTAAACATAATTATAAATCTCCCCTAACTGGGCTCGAATGCTAGACCTTTAGGTTCGTAGCGCGCAGCTTTACCTCACAGCCACAGCGCTCACGTAAGGAAAGTCTTTTTTTACAATATAGATTTTTTGTTTGCTCCCAGAGCGGTTACAAACATACAAACATACATACAGGTGAAGCTTATAAAAGCGTGTTAATAAGACATTAAAAATCATAGAAGATTAAAATATAATTAAGCACACATTTTTATAATTTAAATTTCAAAAATGTAATAATTCTAAGTATATATATAAAGCTTTTACTATTTTACTATTTTTGCTTCATTATTTTTTTAACGAATTCTAAAACAGATTAATTTAATATTAAAATTCTTATAAATTCACTAAATACGGTCTTTTGAAAAGCAGTATTATTTCTATATAATAAACTAATAAAAAAAAAAAAGTTTAATTTTGCAAGCAAGTCTTTGGCAAAATGCATTAAAAAGGTATTTACAGGACCGTATTAACTGAAACTAAAACGTTGACTGAAGATTATTGTTATTGTTATGATTATGATTGTTATTATTATTAGTGAGACATTTTTTTCTGAAGAAAATAGTTAATATTTAAAGACGGCATTCGTTTATATGCTCTCATTTTTAAAAACGTTCTATCAGAAGAGCTATATTCGTTTCCTAAGACTGTCAAGTATGTGTAGAATCAAAGATAAAAAAAAAAAAAATTACGTATGTATATAACTTTACAAATATTGAACTTTAATTTTTGTAGTGGATTATAATAAATATATAAATAAATGAAACAAACTATAGATGTCATACAAAACATTGAATACGAAACGAAAAAAAAAATATATTTTTCAAACTGTTTCTAAAAAAAATGGGTCTAAAGATCAACAAATAATGTAAGTATTGAGAATGCACAATCAGGGATGAAAGAGTTATGCTTTTTATGCTCACAGTATTTTTTTACAAATATTTCTTCCCTGTGTAAAAACACAAAAACCACTATAAAAATATGTAAAAGGTAACAAACCACTTTAAAACACGTAGATAAAATATTTTTATTAAAAACAACACAGAGCTTTTCGCCATCATAACAATAGCATCATCAGGTGTAATTGCGTTACGTAGAACCAGCAATATATAAACAAGAGAAGTTCAAACGGTTTAAAGTTACGGTTACAATAAAAAAAATTTCATTTCAATACCATTTTCAGTATTTTTTTTTCTCTTTTCTCTATGAGCACAACGCGTGCTATATTTTATGAAGCAAAGCCTTCATAAAATATGGCACGCGTTATATATTGCTGGTTCTATGTAACGCAATTACACCTGATGATGCTATTGTCGCAACGGCGAGAAGCTTTGTGTCGTTTTTAATAAAAATATTTTATCTACGTGTTTTAAAGTGGTTTGTTACCTTTTATATATTATATATACACGTGAAATGTTTTCTAATTTTAAACTTTTAAAAGTTTTAATCTTAATTTTAAAAATATGATTAAAAATCCTTTATTTGAATACTGGTGGCAGAAAGAGCTTAACTCTTTCATTCCTGACAACAATGCATATATAGGAACAATCAATATAAATAATTATATCACAATAATTAAAATATATTAAAAACACATTAAACACGTATTAAAATTTATTAACATCGTTTACAAAGCTTTTCGCCACAATGTTATGGCATCATCGGGTAAATTTCACAAAAACAGATGAGACAGCATCTTATATATAACTGGAATATTGATACGGTTACAGTATAAGGATAAATTCAAAAAAAAAAAAAATCCATTTGTTACTTGAGCACGTAATGATTGGTTGAGAATAAATATGGAAGCAGCAGGACTGGCTTCAGTAGGAGCAACTTTGTCAGGAACGATGTCTTATATTGAACATAAAAATTACGTAGTTACATGAATTCAGAAATATAAGGTTGAGTTCTAGTATAGTCACACCAGGGTAACGTGTCACAAATACTTGTAGAAGAAACTTAATTTTAAAAAGAAGACAGAAGCTTTCTAATAACAACATGCAGCACACAACTTGAAAAATTGAGGTTAACTGAAAAAATATAAATGTCATTAAATTTATTTACATAATATATGCCAGAGTTTATGGAGAATTGCTGAATCTTTGAAATTAATAGCTTTTCTGCATTTAAGTATATTAAGGGCTTCAGTCAGGAGAAGATCTTGATAATTGCGCGGAAGAGCTATTATTTCAGCTTTGGACCATAAAGGAATAGTACCAGGATTGTTGTAAATAAATTCGACAGAGCAGAGCTTTTTTCTTCTTTTAGATTGTGGATGTGTTTGCTTATTCTAGTTCTGATGTTAGACCTTGTTTGCCCAATGTAGTAATACAGTTCATCATTAAATTTAATTGGAATTTTATAGACACCACCTGTAGGTCTGTTAAGGTTGCGATCATTAACACAAAGTTGTTTACTAGTAAAATGGGAGGTAAAAGGAATAAGGATAATAATTTACGAAGAATAAAGTGTTTAAACATTTTAAATTGATTACAGATGGTAAACTGTTAGAATATTTAATTTTAGTAATTTGGTTATTAGTGTTAGTATTATAATATATTTTATTTCTAACTTTACTGGTGGTATTTAACTAATAACCAAACTAATAAAATTAAATATTCTAATAGTTTACCATTCTGTATAGAATTTAAAAAATTTAGACACTTTATACTTCGTAAATTAATATCCTTATTCCTTTCACCTCCCTTTTTACTATTAAACAACTTTGTGTTAATGATCGCAACCTTAACAGACCTACAGGTGGTGTCTATAAAATTCCAAATAAATTTAATGTTTGCCCAATGTATTACTACATTGGGCAAACAAGGCGTAACCTCAGGACTAGAATAAACGAACACATCCATAATGTAAAAGAAGAAAAAAGCTCTGCTCTTGTCAAATTTATTTACAACAATCCTGGTATTATTCCTTTATGGTCTAAAAGATGCTATCTTATCTGTTTTTGTGTAAATTACCTGATGATGCCCTGACGTTGTGACGAAAAGCTTTGTAAACGATTTTAATAAATTTTAATACGTGTTTAACGTGTTTTTTAATACATTTTAATTACAATGTTAACACGTGTGCTTAGTACAAATTCTAAACTTTTCGAAGATTTAGATTTTAATTATATCACAATAACCCGTGATTTTTACAATAATCTCGAAACGTTTAAATAGACTGATTGAGTATAAGAACTTGATTTTCCAAATAGATACTGGTGCAACTATTTTTTATTGTGCAATTTCAATTAATTTGTGTAAAGTTGCCCTCTCAGAAGACTGGTGAGGGTTTGGCAGTCATTACAGTTTCGCTTGCCTGTTTTAATTGCATGCCTGCAAATAATTCCAGGCTTTAGATAACGATATTTTTAAAAATAAAATTTGCAGCAGTTTGCTATGTATAGATAAGGTAAAGATTTTTGGAAAAAGAAAAAAGTTTACAAAAGTCAAACGAGTTGACATCTATTTTATCAAGGTTGTTATTTATTTTTATAAACAACTATCTAAAATCCCCAATATTTTCGAAATCATCTGAGAAAAAAATGTAAATTTAGGATAAAACATATAACATTTGATAATACATAAAGCACATGGATATATTATTGTTAATATTTTGTATTGAAAAGAGACATTATTTATGTAAAATAAATAAATGAATCATAATGAAATATAAATAAATAAATAAATAAATATTCGTTATTTGTTATATTGATATATAACATAACCAAATCGGAATTTTACCAAAATCCCATCCCCACACGCCCCCCACACACCGTTCATTCTAGGGTATGTCCTATCAACTACATTAATTCGATGGTGTGCTAGCAATGAACCTAATGAAGAGAGACCATATGATTTTTAAAGTTTCTAGATTAAAATGTTTCCAAATTGCACTACCTCCCCTCCTATCTTATTATGAAATTGAAAAATAATAATTTGTATGCAAGTTATTAATTCAATGGTTTTTAAATCTTTCAATATAACACTCTCTATTATTTTATGATCTTTCACCACCTTAAGAAGAGTTAAGAATTTTTTTAATTTAATATTGTAATGAACATGTACGAAGAATTTTCTTATCAATTATTATATTCCTAGCTCAAGCAGGTTTCAAATTATACTGCAGAAACTAGATGCTTTTCGCGTGGCTCGGAATCTTCGCAACAGTTGAAACGGTAGATAGCGCCACCTGGTACAGATTGGACGACTTTTTTTATTCAACAGCCACCAAAAAATTTTTAAAGTGGGATTTGATATACATAAAAGGCGAATAGAGTCGAAGAAACGTCAATTATATATATCATATATCACTTCTTAAAATTATTGATAACAGTTGAATAAAAAAGTCACGCAATCTGTACCAGGTGGTGCTGTCTACCGCTTGAACTGTTGCCAAGTTTCTCAGCGACGCGGAAGGCATCTAGTTTAGGAGGCTATGGTAGTATATAAATTTCCTTAGCATACAGCTTTATTTTAATATAAAAGTACTAATAAATAAAAGGCCATTTTTGCTAGTTAAAAAAATATTACTTGATTTTACCTCTAAAGTTTTCTATTAAAATACTATAAAATAATACAGTAGTTTTTCCAAGCTGCATTTTAAAATAGTTTTTTTTTTTTTTTTTTTTTTTTTTGTGATTTATATATCATAGATATTATCGTATTTTTATAAATAAATATGATATAAAAATAAATTTGCTTTTTAAATAAAGATATGCTTATTATTATGAAAACGTATCTTTCATTATATCAATGAATACAGATAAATCACAGTGCTTAGCTGTGATAGTTTATAGTTTAAAGCATTTGTCGTATTTGACGCATCGCAGATGTTCCAAATACATGGAGAGTTTCGAGAGTCACATGTTAAATAGACTCTAGTTAATTCATATGTCAAACATGTTTATTTAATCTCGAAATATTCGTAAATCATGATTTGAGTAAATGTTTTTAAAACTTATTTTGCAGTTAACACGGATTCAATATTAGATTCAAACTAAAGTTTTCTCCGACAAAAAATGGGTAAAAATTTGTAAGAATATATTTAAATGGTATTTTAGAATATTGCATTCAAACGAAACACAATAATTTGCAATTTTTTGATAAGTTATTTATCTGAATACACTGTAAAAAATTTTGGTTCAACGTTGAACCAAAATATGGTTCAATGCTGGGTGCATCCATATAATGGTAAAACCTGTCTCCATAACATGGTACTTGCTTTCAGCCATACTTTGGAACTACGTTGAATCATGTTTTGGGAAAAGGTTGAACCATATTTTCAGAAAAGCAAGAACCATGTTTTGAGAAAATGTTGAACCATATTTTCAGAAAAGGAAGAACCAAGTTTTGGGAAAAAGTGTAACCATAATTTGGAACTACGTTGAATCATGTTTAGGGAAAAGGTAAAACCATAATTTGGAATTATGTTGAGCCATGTTTTGGGAAAAGGTGTAGCCACAGTTTGGAACTATGTTGAACCTCTATTTGGAATTAGGATGAACCCTACAGTGCATAGCCAAATTATTATACCAAAGCAAAAAACAGATAAATGTATGGAAATTTATTAGAATGATCAATTAACTACAATGAGTACAGAAACGAAACTTTGGTTATGTAATATGTATGTATCAGTTCAGATTTTCAGTGAGTGTTCAGATAGAAATACATAAAAGTAGCCGATAAAAATTAGACAGTAACAAAATGTTTTGAAAACCCTATCATTAAATGAAAGAAACGATTTGAAACTTGTTGGTCTTGCTTATTACGCACCAGTTTTTGCCTCAATTTTCGTAGAACTGGCACAAATATTTAGAAAGATTTTTTTTTTTAACAAAAACAAAATTCAGTCTTTATTTCCCTGTTTCCAAATTTAAAATGAAAGTTTTTTTTTTTCCCCAAAAATTTACCAATTTGCGAAACATCTCTTATTATGCAAGTAAATTTTTAAAGTCAAGGAAATGCAGGCGGATAAAAAAAATCACAGATTGACAAACGTTGATTAAAAAAAATATATATCAATTTCAACATGGAAAAATGAAAAGGAAGAAAAAAAAAAAAAAAAGAACATTTATATCTTTTTAAATATGTGCTATTCTATGAAAATTGAGGTAAAAATTGGCACATAATAAGCAAGACTAACTGTAGAAGTTCCAAATCATTTCATTGATTTAATGACACAGCGTATTCAAAATATTTTATTTTTCTCTATCGGTTCCCTATATACATTTTTGTTCGAACTTTCACAGAAAAATATGAACTGATTATTACATAGCCGAATTTCGGTATCTGTGCTCAACATAGTTAGTTGATCATTCTAATAAATATATAATGTATTTCTAACTGTGTTTTTGCTTTGGTCTAATAATTTGGGCAGGAACTGTATGATTCATCCGAATTCCAAATAGTGGTTAAACATATACTCAAAACATAAATCCAACTAGTAGTAAAAATATATATACAAAACATTGTTCAATTACTAACTGGTTCTTGACAACCAAATCAGGTTTTTGCCTATAATTTAGACAAAATTATTTTTTTCTTTTTTTAAATAAAATAAACAATCACCCACTTATTTTATTCACAGTAGAGTCAATTTCTTTTTTTTTTTTTTCTTTATATTCGGCCATTTTATGCCCCCAATTCATTATATTATACGTTTTTTGTGAATTCCATGACTTTTCTTTTTTACTTCACTTTTTATGCAAATTATAATGTCCTAAGACAAGTATTGCACTAGAATAAATTTTGCATACATTAATATCTTGGGAGTACAAAAGCTATGTAAGCTCACATTTGTGCAATTAGTCTTAAGTCACTAAAATTAACAGGAAGCGTAATAAGAATCACATGCGTGTATTACATTGCTATTTATATAGCATAAAATTGAAATAATGTCAAAAAATTGATTAAACTGCTCTGATAGAGCAATGGTGATACAATTTAGAAGCTTTACCCTACGGTGGTGGCAATATATGACTTTAATCTATTTCTTTCCAAGTCCATATTCTTTTAATTTATTCCCTCGACATTTCTGTTTCTGAAACCAAACTTTAACCACAAGTATATTTCAGTTATAATAATTAAATAGGAAAATTTCCACAGTTAAAAATGTTGACAACAAAACAAGATTAATGCATAATTTAAGTGGCATAAAATTAGTTTTAAAAACCAGAATAGAACAAATCTTAATTTAAATTTGTGATTAGCAGCAACTCGGTTAAGCTAAACTGTTTTGTGATAAATATAATTACAGTCAAACCTCATTAATACATCACTTTTGGGACTTCTGAAAAACTGTGTTAAGCGGTTTGACTTGTTATGCGGAGTTAAAGGAATTTTGGGACTAAGAAAAAGGGGTGTCTTATGTGCAGAGTGATGTATTAACGAGGTTTGACTGTGCAACTATAAATAGAGTTAACTCTTACAAATTAGCATGTATTAAAATTTAAACTAGATTCCACCGTGTTAATTTAAATAGAACCATAATTATTTTTTTAAAGATCAATAACCAAATAAAAGTTCAATATCATAAACAGGGATCTTTTTGATATTCCCTGACATTTGAAGGTCATATTGGTGCTGAAATTTTTATTAAATATCGGTGTATATCGACGGATAGGTGGCACTGCTATAAATGTCTATAATTTTCCACATTGCTGTATCTCAACACCTATTACTTAAAATTACACTAAACAGTAGGTATATTTAAAACATTTGTTGTGAGAAGCTATGTTAATTAAATTTTTTGTGCATCTAATTAATATGTGGTACGTGGTACTGTACTGTTATTTAAACTGATATAGGAAAAAAAATTGTAATGGATGCAGCGTACTAGAATGATAAATTTTACATGAAATTTCATAAGTCTTAAATAAAGAGAACATATTTTAAGGATTAAAATAATTTTAAACACTGCTTAAAAAAAAAAAAAAAAAAAAAAAAAAAAAATGAATAAATAAATAAAATAAAATAAAATAAAATATTGCACATTCCCCTTTTACAATTCAGAACACATATATTTACAATATTTTCAGAATTTTAGTATAAATGCATATTAATCTAAATTGCCTAAATTGTTTTAACAGACATTGTACATTGACTAATCTGTTTATCCAAAAATTTTGCTTCATCTCTTAAATGTGCTTGATTATCATTATTATTATTTCCAATAAAATTGTTAATGCAGTTACTGATAGAAAATTTAATCAATGTAAACAGAAATTAAAATTTGCAATTAAAAGAAAATCAAATGGCTATAATTTTAATAACAACAACAACAATAATAAATAAAATCTAAACTAAAATTGGGAGTGTTGGGTTGCTTTCTCTCTTCACAAAATTTAAATTCATAAAGAAGCATTTCAAAAACATTTTGTTTAAGTAAATGATTAATTCAAATTTTTCGATGCCTAAAACCTGTTATCAATATTGTATGAAATTATCGCATATGCACACACTTAGTTCAATAAAACATTGGTAGCTTAATATTATATATTTTTATATTAAACAGGAAATCGGCTGACAGCTAATGCTAAAGTTTAAAGCTTTACTCGATACCTTTTTTTTTTTTTTTTTTTTTTTTTTACAAAATCAGTAGAAATTTACAAGAGTATTTATTAATTTAAAAAAGTGTACCAAAATTTTAAACCTAGATCAACACCTAAAAATTAAAGATTCAAATACAAAATTAAAGAAGAAAATAATAATAATAATAATAATAATAAAACACTCACTTCATTACTGAGGCTTCCTTAAGTAAATATTCAACTTGGAAATACTAGCAGGTACAAAACCCAAAGCCAAAGAATATTAAAACTTTGAGCTTTTAAGGATTGTACCTGCTTGCAAGTGGTAAGTAAAGTATCATTTACCTTTCAGGACTACAATGAAACTAAAAGTATTTTCAGGCTGTGTTTAATCCATTATGATTTCACAAAAAATTGACACATCACTTTTAACAGGATAGAGGATAACGACAACGGTTAACGACAACTGACAACTTCATTCAATTTCAAAATGGTGCGCGCCGTGACGCTTTTGAGGTTTGCCACAATATACTTGGCGATTTCGCAGATGGAGCGGGGAAAAACGTACCAATTTCCAGCAAAGCTATAAGCACTCTTTCGCTAGTTACGGTTTCCGTAGCCTTCCCTTCTTATCTATTAGAAATTCTTTGCCTGAAATATCTTTCTGAAACTACCTGAAACTTTCACAAAAGTTGACCGTAAGCACCAACAAGAACAAGTCGTCTCGTGATAAGTCACGTGAGCAGCGGAGCAGGCTTCTGAGCGAGCATGCGCAAAGCGGTGTTCTGGACTAAAGGTATTCCCATGGGTTGGTTCAACTTTGAACTATGTTGAAAGTTGAACCATGATCGCATTTTTCGAGAAAGCAAGTGTCCCATTGTTTGGAATTTTCTCTTAGCTAGACCCATTCGTTGGTTCAACGTTGAACGGAAATTTTTAAGAGTGTATTAGGTGACATTGGGTGTTCTGTTCGCCTCTCTTTAGATTTTAAACTTATACAAGAATTATGATTTTTCTAGAAATTTTGTTTACATATCCCAAAAGCGACGTTAAAACCATTATTCTTAAGAATGAGAAAATTTATATAACGTAAAGGACCTATAGGTAATACAAAAATTTTAATTTTATAAAATTCAAGAAATTAGTTTTGTAGGCTTTTCATACCAAAACATCCTACTCATTTCCTACATACAGCATTTGAAACATTTTTCTGATAGAAAGCACATTCTTTTGATGCACTTTGAAAACGTAAATCCATCTACGGATAACGCATTGAAGTTAGAACTTTTCTACATCATATTTTAGGCACGCTTTATTGATTTTTTTTTTCATGAATAATTTCTTTAATTAATATAATTAGGTTTTTACATAAATAACATTCTAAAATTTTTAATACTGATTGTCTATAACAAACATCTATGTCTAAATTATTCCCATAAACATAAGCAAAATTTATAGTATAAATGCAAGTAATAAGTACAGAACTTTGAATAAACTCTTCCCTGGACAAACATCTGATAAATATAATTAGCTGGAAACAAATCACTGTATATACACATATGAATGAGCCTGATGGAACTTGGTCATCCAGGTACTTGAAATAAAATAAGCAAGTTTGGAAGTACACTTAAAATATTGGAATATCATCATTTCTATTTTTTCTCTAGTAATAAAATATTATATATAGAAAATGTGTGAATATTGTAACAATTTAACAATTTTTTGGATCATTTTAGATTAATACTAAAAATTTTAAAATTTACGTATAAATTTTATGATTTAAAAAATGTCACAGATATAAGATTTTAAAAGAATTTATTGAAACCCAAATTTTTATCGCACATTCTTAATCACATAAAGTTTATCATATTTGTATTTTAGATATTACATCACACGTACTTAAATATATAATTTTTAAAATTATTTCACACACAATTTTTTTAAAGCAAAGAAATGAAGCTCCTAAATATATATTTTAAAATAGAGCAATTCAAAATTTGATCACTTACTTAAATATTAAGGTTGGTAAGTACCAGAAATTCATTATTAAAATTCTGGAATTTTCAATATTAATTTAGAAAATATTTTAAAGCACTTTTAGTTCGAAATTAATTTCAAGAATTTTCAATTATCTTCTATATTAATATTTTATTAAATGTAATTTTAAAATATTTCATTAACTTTGTAGTGATAAATTTTAAAACTAAAATGTTTAGAATAAATTAATTATAGTGGATCAAAAAAATATTTAAACTATATTATTCTTTTGAAGTTTATGATTTATTTTATATTTATAAAATATTACACAGGTCATTTTCTTTTTGCTTGAATTTTATTCGTCGTAAAAATAATTAAAAACAATTAAAGCAAAATAAAAACTAATCAAAACAGTGATTATTATTATTACTAGCGAGCTTCGCCCGCTAGAGGGTCAGTATTTTCAAATGAATCACTATAATTAATGAATCAATAACAGTAACTTTTAGTCCTAAGAAAAGAAATTAAAAAAAAAAAAAATCATTTCTGATCGGGTAAAATGTCGTCCCGGGTCCCCACTGCCTTCGGCAGCGCAGTCCCGTACGCGCTGCGCGTGCACAAGTCCCTGACCCTTCGTGCCCCCCCCCCAAAAAAAAAATATTTTCTGATCGGGTAAAAACTAACACCGGGT
Source organism: Salticus scenicus (assembly GCA_963930645.1). NCBI lineage: Eukaryota > Metazoa > Arthropoda > Arachnida > Araneae > Salticidae > Salticus > Salticus scenicus. The sequence continues at coordinate 146,331,395 of OZ005648.1, read as the reverse complement.
CCCCACTGCCTTCGGCAGCGCAGACCCGTGCGCGCGGCGCGCGCATAAGTTAAAGAATACACGCACTGCACGCCCGCATTCCTTCCCTGACACTTCGTGCCCCCTAAAAAAATCATTTCTGATCGGGTAAAAAATCACACCGGGTCCTCACTGCCTTCGGCAGCGCAGACCCATGCGCGCTGCGCGCGCACGTATTCCTTCACAAATAAAATTTTTATTCTTAAGAAAAGAAAATTAAAAGAAATATTTCTCATCGGTTAAAAAGTCGGACCGGGTCCCCACTGCCTTCGGCAGCGCAGTCCCGTGCGCGCTGCGCGCACGCAAGTTAGGGGATACGGGCGGGGTGCACGCCTATTTCTTCCCCACCCTTTCAGCCCCTTCTAATTAACTACGTATACCAATTTTGAACGGTCTTAATCAATTAGCTGAGATGCAAAAGAACACCTAATCAGGACGCCTCAAAACGTGTAAATCTGCTGAAAACTTTCGATAATATAAAAGAACTTTAAAATATCTTTCGAATGATGTATTAAAAATAAGTTAATCATGATTAGAAATTGAAATATTGAAATTTGAAAATATTACAGCGCCATCTGGCGGTAGAAATTTCTGTATTCCACTGTTCGATCCCAAATCAACAAAGCTTTCTAATGATATATTACTTATGAAATTATTTTAATTAGTAGTTGAGATACAAAAGAAAACTGATTCAGGAGACCTCAAAATGTGTAAATCTGGTGAAATCTTGAATTTCATTTTCGATAATGTAAAAGTACTTTAAAATGTTTATCGAATGACGCATTAAAAAAAAATTTAATCATGATTAGAAATAGAAATATTGTAATTTAAAAATATTACAGTGCCATCTGGCGGTAGAAATTTCTGTAATCTACTGTTCGATTCCAACTCAACAAAGCTTTCAAATGATGTATTACTTATGAAATTTTTTTATTTAGTAACTGAGACAAAAGAGTAACCCATTCAGGACACCTCAAAACGTTTAAATCAGGAGAAATGTCGAATTATCGAATTTCTGTAATCTACTATTCAATTCCAAATTAACAAAGCTTTCAAATGATGTATTACTTATGAAATTATTTTAATTAGCAGCAGAGATACAAATGAAAACCCATTCAGGAAACCTCAAAACGTGTAAATCAGGTGAAATCTCTAATTCCACTTTCGACACTTTATTAGTATCTGATATACAAAAGATAACCCATTCAGGAGACCTCAAAACGTGTAAATAAGCTGAAATCTCGAATTCCACTATTGCGATGCAAAAGAAAACCTAATCAGGAGACCTCAAAACGTGTAAATCGGGTGAAATCTCGAATTCCCCTTTCGATAATGTAACCGTACTTTAAAATGTGTATCGAATGACAAAAAAAAAAAAAAAAAAAAAATTTAAACATAATTAGAATTTTAAATATTGAAATTTTAAATTATTACAGCGCCATGACGCCTCAAAACGTGTAAGTCAGGTGAAATTTCGAATTCCATTATCTACGGTAGTCGGTTAATGGAAGTAAATAGAAAAAGAAATATTTTTACCCTAAGTGTATTTGTGTCGTTTTGAAACTGGTATCCTCTTTCGACAGATAAAATGTCAGGCGTGTAAAGATAAAATTTAATTTGCAATTAAAATGTAAATTTTTTGTTTATTGACCAAAATCGATGAAATTTGAAATGCAAGTTTGTTTTGTGGTGTTAAGATCGTATACTAATTGAAATGTGCGAATTTTGAAAAATTGAAGAAAATAGAAAATTGCAATTTTTAATCGCAGTACAAAAACACGTGACCTCATTAAACACTAGATGTTTTTTCTTTCCGTTCAAAATCGTCTGCCAAGTTAAAATGCTTGTGATTTGTTGCCACCATTTTTTTTAGTTTAGATAATTTAAAAAAATCTAACTGTCCGATCGATAAGCCGTTTACACCATCGGATTGAGAAAAAAAAGCCCTTTCCAATGGTATCTTGTTTGTAACAATACGACTGATATTTCTAATTAATTTTCCACTTTTTCCGTAAAAATGTCGCTTTTTAAGCATTTAATCATGAAATCTGGGTCATTTTTCGGTAGACATGGGTGGACATTTTAATTAATATCTCCGTTAATTAGGGTCGCATCGCTTAGCGAATTATCGCGATGTCGAGGTGAAGAAATTATGCGTCTGTCGACACCGGTTTCGAGGCGATGCGACCATTAGCGCCGGAGCTTTAGCGGGTTAGGGCATTTCTCACAGACAGACAGACAGACAGAAAGACAGATGCGCACAGATTTTAATAATATAAGGAGACAAGCGAGCTTCGCCCGCTAGCGGGTCAGTATTTTCAAATGAATCACTAAAATTAATGAATCACTAACAGTAACTTTTAGTGTTAAGAAAAGAAATTAAAAAAAAATGATTTCTGATTGGGTAAAAAGCCGGCACGGGTCCCCACTGCCTTCGGCAGCGCAGACCCATGCGCGCTGCGCGCGCACGTGTGAAGGTATACGTGCGCTGCGCGCACATATTCCTTTTCAAATCAAATTTTTATTCTTAAGAAAAGAAAATTTAAAAAATCATTTCTCATCGGGTACAAAGTCGGACCGGGTCGCGTATCTCCGAACTGTTGGCGCACGCAGAACAAATTCACAATTTTTCGCCAGAGAATGCGATTTTCGCTAAATCTGGAAGTGCAAAGAGAAACTTCACGCCGCTTAACCTGTATAAATAAACATCCGGCGTTTTTCTTTCTTTCTTTTTTTGTTATTAATTTCTTTCTTCTGATTATTAATGTAGGATTTAAATCGCAAAACGATACATATCTTGAAATTAAGAAATAGTTATCCGAATAGAGAAGTAGATAATAATAATGGTAATATATTAGCATTGAGATCCGATTTCATGTATAAGGCCAAAAAGTTTGTAAAAATTGTTCAAACAAATTACAAATTCTTAGTAAAATGCATGAAAAATGTTCATAAGTCCAAATCAGTAGTACGCCATTTTACATTTCAACTATTTTTATTGTCATTTAGTATTTAAATTTTTAAAATGTATGACTTTATAAAATATCTCTCTTACGATGCAGTGCTTGAATTTTCGAAAATTATCACCTTATATTTATCTATTATGTATTTTTATAGAGCATCTTAATCATAATAAAATAGATGTTTCGTGTTAAATTTTATGGTTGAAATTCATAAAATTTTCTAAGTATAATTTCCTCCTCGGACATGTCCATTTCTCATTCTTTACCCCCCCCCCCCCCCCCCAACCCCAACCTTTCATGCACATAAAATAAATGTTCATTTTTTTTTTTTTTTTTTTTTTTTTTTTTTGTTTCATCCAAAAATATTAAATTGTATTTACCAGAAAATTCACACATAGACTTAATGAATTTGAATTCTTTTCTTAGTCACAGCACACGAACTACTTAATATTTCATCCGAGTCCCAATATCTATTCTTGAGGTATGGTGATAACAAACACACAGACACACACATTCAGGCAACCGCTAAAAACCTAATTTTTTGTTTCATTATATTTAAGCAAATGTAGCAAAAACTCAATTTCGAAAATCTGAATCAAAAATAAAACTTTTCTTACAATATATGGGTAAAATAAACTAAATAATGATGCGTAATAATGATAATCTGGTGTGTCACTCACACGACTTTCTTTTTCACCCTGCATTTCAATATTATAATGACAGATTGCACATTAAAGCTTAAGATCAATAGCGTAAGAATGTAAAGTTTAATGTACTTTTCAAATAATCTAAAATAAGTTTAGAAACAATTTTATTTGACGAAGAGAAAGTAAATAATAATAATAATAATAATAATAATAATAAAACAAAATAAAATAAAATAAAATAAATGTATTTCAAGGATAATTTTAAAAGCTTTAAAATCATAATATTACAAATATACTTCTTCATTAATCTTGATAAAATAAATTTAAAGGGTTTTCTAATAAATTTTGGCATTAAATTATATTATCTAAAAATAACGATACAAAGACTCCATTGACACATTTTTAACAATTATGATTCAGGGAGCCTCAAAACGTGTATATATAACAAAAATTCAATTTCGAAAATTTGACCCCAAAACAATACTTTCTCTACCATATATGTTGGTAAGAGAAAGTAAAATAAATAAATAAATGTATTTCAAGAACAATTCTAAAAGCTTTAAAATTAGAATATTACAATTTTATTTCTTCATTAATCTTGCTAAATTAAATTTAAAGGGTGGAGGATTTCTAATAAATTTTTGCATTAAATATATTATTTAAGAATTACGATACTCCACTGACACATTTTTAATAGTTTATTCTCTTGGAAAAAAAAAAAAAAAAAAAAAAAAAAAAAAAAAAATGATTGCTCGAATCCTTAACGAATCATGAATGAAGTGGAAAGAAGGGTTGCTTTGCGACAGAGAGGGTTTTGGCGCGAGCTACAAAAATTCACCAGGTTGACCTGTATGCGCCAACATTTCGGAGATACGCGACCGGGTCTCCACTGCCTTCGGCAGCGAAGTCACGCGCGCGCTGCGCGCGCACAAGTTTACTCATACACGCGCTGCGTGCGCGTATTCCTTCCCTGACCCTTCGTGCCCCCTAAAAAAAAAACATTTATGATTAGATTAAAACTCACGCCGGGTCCCAACTGCCTTCGGCAGCGCAAATCAATGCTCTCTGCGCGCGCACGTGTGAAGGTATACGTGCGCTGCGCGCACATATTCCTTCTCAAATCAAATTTTTATTCTTTTGAAAATAAAATTTAAAAAAATCATTTCTCGTCGGTTAAAAAGTCGGACCGGGTCCCCACTGCTTTCGGCCGCGCAGTCCCATGCGCTCTGCACGCGCACAAGGGCACAAGTTAGGGGATACGCGCGCGGTGCACGCCTATTTCTTCCCCACCCTTTCAGCACCTCTTATTTAACCTACGTATACCAATTTTGAACGGTCTAACTCAATTAGCTGAGATGCAAAAGAAAACCTAATCAGGACACCTCAAAACGGGTAAATCTGGTGAAAACTTTCGATAATATAAAAGAACTTTAAAATATCTTTCGAATGATGTATTAAAAATAATTTAATCATAATTAGAAATTGAAATATTGAAATTTTAAAATATTACAGCGCCATCTGGCGGTAAAAATTTCTGTAATGTACTGTTCGATTGCAAATCAACAAAGCTTTCTAATGATGTATTACTTATGAAATTATTTTAATTAGTAGCTGAGATACAAAAGAAATCTGATTCGGGAGACCTCAAAACGTGTAAATCTGGTGAAAACTTCGATAATATAAAAGAACTTTAAAATATCTTTCGAATGATGTATTAAAAATAAGTTAATCATAATTAGAATTTAAAATACGCGTATTAGAATAAAATATAATTTCCAAATAAAATGTAAATTTTTTCGCAATTCGATGAAATTTGAAGTGCAAGGTGTCTTGTGATGTTAGGGCTGTATACGAAGTTTTGTGTGCGACATTGAAGAACTGAAGCCTTTTCAAAATTGCAATTTTAAATCGCAGTACCAAAACACGTGACCTCATTAAATACCAGATGTTTCTCTTTCCGTTCAAGACAGTAGACGACCGTCTGCGATATTAAAATTGATTTGATTTGTTGCCACCATTTTTTTTTAGTTTAGTTAATTAAAAAAAATCTAATTGTCCGATCGATAAGCCGTTTAAACCATCGGATTGAGAAAAAAAAGCCCTTTCCAATGGTATCTTGTTTGTAACAATACGACTGATATTTCTAATTTATTTTCCATTTTTTCCGTAAAAATGTCGCTTTTTAAGCATTTAATCATGGATTCTGGGTCATTTTTCGGTAGACATGGGTCGACATTTTAATTAATATCTCCGCTAATTAGGGTCGCATCGCTTAGCGAATTATTGCGATTTCGAGATGAAGAAATTCTGCGTCTGTCGACACCGGTTTCGAGGCGATGCGACCATTAGCGCCGGAGCTTTAGCGATGACAAGGCATTTCTCACAGACTGACAGACAGATGCGCACAGATTTTAATAATATAAGGAGACTAGCGAGCTTCGCCCGCTAGCGGGTCAGTGTTTTCAAATGAATCACTATAATTAATGAATAACTAACAGTAATGAATAACTAACAGTAATTAATGAATAACTAACAGTAATGAATAACTAACATAACTCGGGTAAAAGGTCGTCCCGGGTCCCCACTGCCTTCGGCAGCGCAGTCCCGTGCACCCATGTCAAGGGATACACGCGCGCAGCGCGTGTAGTCTTTCCCTGACCCTTCGTGCCCCCCCAAAAAAAATCATTTCTGATCGGGTAAAAACTCACACCGGGTCCCCACTGTCTTCGGCAGCGCAGACCCATGCGCGCTGCGTGCGCACGTGTGAAGGTATACATGCGCTGCGCGCAAATATTCCTTCTCAAATCAAATTTTTATTCTTAAGAAAAGAAAAGAAAAAAAAATCATTTCTCATGGGGTACAAAGTCGGCCCGGGTCCCCACTGCCTTCGGCAGCGACAGTCCCGTGTTAAGGAGCGCAGTCCCGTGCGCTCTGCGCGCGCACAAGTTAAAGAATACACGCGCTGCACGCCCGCGTTCCTTCCCTGCCCCCTAAAAAAAATCATTTCTGATCGGGTAAAAAATCACACCGGGTCCCCACTGCCTTCGGCAGCGCAGACGGTATAGGCACGCTGCGCGCACGTATTCCTTCTCAAATCAAATTTTTATTCTTAAGAAAAGAAATTTAAAAAAAAAATTCTCATCGGTTAAAAAGTCGGACCGGGTCCCCACTGCCTTCGGTAGCGCAGTCCCGTGCGCGCTGCGCGCGCGCAAGTTATGGGATACGCGCGCGGTGCACGCCTATTTCTTCCCCACCCTTTCAGCCCCTTCTAATTAACATACGTATACCAATTTTAAACGGTCTTACTCAATTAGCTGATATGCAAAAGAACACCTAATCCGGACGCCTCAAAACGTGTAAATCTGCTGAAAACTTTCGATAATATAAAAGAACTTTAAAATATCTTTCGAATGATATATTAAAAATAATTTAATCATGATTAGAAATTGAAATATTGAAATTTGAAAATATTACAGCGCTATCTGGCGGTAGAAATTTCTGTATTCCTCTGTTCGATCCCAAATCAACAAAGATTTCTAATGATATATTACTTATGAAATTATTTTAATTAGTAGTTGAGATACAAAAGAAAACTGATTCAGGAGATCTCAAAACGTGTAAATCTGGTGAAATCTTGAATTCCATGTTCGATAATATAAAAGTATTTTAAAATGTGTATCGAATGACGCGTTAAAAAAAATTTAATCATGATTAGAAATAGAAATATTGTAATTTAAAAATATGACAGCGCCATCTGGCGGTAGAAATTTCTGTAATCTACTGTTCGATTCCAACTCAACAAAGCTTTCAAATGATGTATTACTTATGAAATTCTTTTAATTAGTAACTGAGACAAAACAGAAACCCATTCAGGAGACCTCAAAACGTTTAAATCAGGAGAAATGTCGAAATATCGAATTTCTGTAATCTACTATTCAATTCCAAATTAACAAAGCTTTCAAACGATGTATTACTTATGAAATTATTTTAATTAGCAGCTAGGATACAAAAGAAAACCCATTCAGGACACCTCAAAATGTGTAAATCAGGTGAAATCTCTAATTCCACTTTCGACACTTTAATTAGTAGCTGATATACAAAAGATAACCCATTCAGGAGACCTCAAAACGTGTAAATAAGCTGAAATCTCGAATTCCACTATTGCGATGCAAAAGAAAACCTAATCAGGAGACATCAAAACGTGTAAATCGGGTGAAATCTCGAATTCCCCTTTCGATAATGTAACCGTACTTTAAAATGTGTATCGAATGACATATTAAAAAAAAATTAAACATAATTAGAATTTTAAATATTGAAATTTTAAATTATTACAGCGCCATGACACCTCAAAACGTGTAAATCAGGTGAAATTTCGCATTCCATTATCTACGGTAGTCGGTTAATGGAAGTAAATAGAAAAAGAAATATTTTTACCTTAAGTGAATTTGTGTCGTTTTGAAACTGGTATCCTCTTTCGACAGATAAAATGTCAGGCGTGTAAAGATAAAATTTAATTTGCAATTAAAATGTAAATCTTTTGTTTATTGACCAAAATCGCTGAAATTTGAACTGTAAGTTTGTTTTGTGGTGTTATTATTGTATACTAATTGAAATGTGCGAATTTTGAAAAATTGAAGAAAATAGAAAATTGCAATTTTTAATCGCAGTACAAAAACACATGACCTCATTAAACACCAGATGTTTTTTCTTTCCGTTCAAGATCGTCTGCCAAGTTAAAATGCTTGCGATTTGCTGCCACCATTTTTTTTTTAGTTTAGTTAATTAAAAAAAATCTAACTGTCCGATCGATAAGCCGTTTACACCATCGGATTGAGAAAAAAAAGCCCTTTCCAATGGTATCTTGTTTGTAACAATACGACTGATATTTCTAATTAATTTCCCACTTTTTCCGCAAAAATGTCGCTTTTTAAGCATTTAATCATGAATTCTGGGTCATTTTTCGGTAGACATGGGTGGACATTTTAATTAATATCTCCGCTAATTAGGGTCGCATCGCTTAGCGAATTATCGCGATGTCGATATGAAGAAATGCTGCGTCTGTCGACATCGGTTTCGAGGCGCTGCGACCATTAGCGCCGGAGCTTTAGCGGTCACAAGGCATTTCTCACAGACAGATAGACAGACAGACAGACAGACAGAAAGACAGACAGACAGACAGACAGTCAGATGCGCACAGATTTTAATAATATAAGGAGAATATTATTATTATTATTTTAATAAATGTATTCTCACTATATGTATTTTATAATTGGTATTAAAAATTCATACAAATATTTAAAAAAACTCCATTGAAATTTAAAACAATTTGTATACTTGCATAAATAAATAAGAGCACGAACATTCACAATTCCAAAACATCAAGTTTATAATAGATATTAATATGATTTCATAAACATGATTTTTTTTTCTTCTTATATCAATTTCGTTTCAAGGAGATTTCAAAGTGATATAGGTTTGATTTTCCGTTAGGTTGTAATATTAAATGTATAAAAGTATTATTTAAATCTTCTCTGAATACTATGTTAGAAAAAAAAGTTACTGCTTCCCCTATTTATTTTTAGTGTCTAGGACATTATCTCCTCACCAATGAGGGCGTTCAGAGCGTTGCCAGTGGTACCGAGGATTGCAGAATAAAACAATGAGCATATGTTTATTGGTCTTATCCTGTTAAGTAACAAAGTTCTGAATTAAAAATACCTCGTTCATAAAAGTACTCTGTTTGCAAACTAGCAAATAGTTTCTTACTATTGCATTGTTTCTGCAATCTCTGAAGACACAATCACCAGGTAAAAAAATATCATCTATGGTTAAAGAAAAAATAAAAAATTAAAAAAAAAATAAAAGAACGGAAAAAAAAATAAAAAATGAAATCGAAAGACTGTCATCTTTAAGAGAAGAAAAATACTTAGAAAATGAATTTCTTAATCATACCTAAAAACCAAATTATTGCATTGTTTCTTCAATCTCTGACGACACAATCACCAGGTAAAAAAATATCATCTATGGTTAAAGAAAAAAAAATAAAGAACGGAAAAAATAAAAATAAAAAATGAAATCGAAAGACTGTCATCTTTAAGAGAAGAAAAATACTAAGAAAATGAATTTCCTAATCATACCTAAAAACCAAATTATTGCATTGTTTCTTGAATCTCTGACGACACAATCAAAAGGTAAAAAAATATTATCTATGGTTAAAGAAAAAAAAAAAAAAAGAACGAAAAAAATAAAAATAAAAAATCAAATCGAAAGACTGTCATCTTTAAGAGAAGAAAAATACTAAGAAAATGAATTTCTTAATCATACCTAAAAACCAAATTATTGCATTGTTTCTTCAATCTCTGACGACACAATCACCAGCTAAAAAAATATCATCTATGGTTAAAAAGAAAAAAAAAATGAACGAAAAAAAAAAAATGAAATCGAAAGACTGTCATCTTTAAGAGAAGAAAAATACTAAGAAAATGCATTTCTTAATCATACCTAAAAAACAAATTATTGCATTGTTTCTTCAATCTCTGACGACACAATCAAAAGGTAAAAAAATATCATCTATGGTTAAAGGAAAAAAAAAGAACGGAAAAAAAAAAAATAAAAAATGAAATCGAAAGACTGTCATCTTTAAGAGAAGAAAAATACGAAGATAATGAATTTCTTAATCATACCTATAAACCAAATTATTGCATTGTTTCTTCAATCTCTGACGACACAATCACCAGGTAAAAAAAATATCATCTATGGTTAAAGGAAAAAAAAAAAAAAAAAAAAAAAAACGAAAAAAAAAAAAAAATAATAAATGAAATCGTAAGACTGTCATCTTTAAGAGAAGAAAAATACTAAGAAAATGAATTTCTTAATCATACCTAAAAACCGAATTATTGCACTGTTTCTTCAATCTCTGACGACACAATCACCAGGTAAAAAAATATCATCTATGGTTAAAGGAAAAAAAAAATAAAAAGAACGGAAAAAATAAAAATGAAAAATGAAATCGAAAGACTGTCATCTTTAAGAGAAGAAAAATACTAAGAAAATGAATTTCTTAATCATACCTAAAAACCAAATTATTGCATTGTTTCTTCAATCTCTCACGATACAATCACCAGGTAAAAAAATATCATGTATGGTTAAATAAATTAAAAAAAAAAAAAAAAAAAAAAGAACGGAAAAATAAAAATAAAAAATGAAATCGAAAGACTGTCATCTTTAAGAGAACAAAAATACCAAGAAAATGAATTTCTTAATCATACCTAAAAACCAAATTATTGCATTGTTTCTTCAATCTCTGACGACACAATCACCAGCTAAAAAAATATCATCTATGGTTAAAAAGAAAAAAAAAATGAACGAAAAAAAAAAAAATGAAATCGAAAGACTGTCATCTTTAAGAGAAGAAAAATACTAAGAAAATGCATTTTTAATCATACCTAAAAACCAAATTATTGCATTGTTTCTTAAATCTCTGACGACACAATCACCAGGTAAAAAAAATATCATCTATGGTTAAAGAAAAAAAAAGAAAAAAAAAAAAAAAAAAAGAACGGAAAAAATGAAAATAAAAAATGAAATCGAAAGACTGTCATCTTTAAGAGAAGAAAAATACTAAGAAAATGAACTTCTTAATCATACCTAAAAACCGAATTATTGCATTGGTTCTTCAATCTCTCACGACACAATCACCAGGTAAAAAAATATCATGTATGGTTAAAGAAAAAAAAAAGAACGGAAAAAATAAAAATAAAAAATGAAATCGAAAGACTGTCATCTTTAAGAGAAGAAAAATACCAAGAAAATGAATTTCTTAATCATACCTAAAAACCAAATTATTGCATTGTTTCTTCAATCTCTGACGACACAATCACCAGCTAAAAAAATATCATCTATGGTTAAAAAGAAAAAAAAATGAACTTAAAAATAAAAAATCAAATCGAAAGACTGTCATCTTTAAGAGAAGAAAAATACTAAGATAATGAATTTCTTAATCATACCTATAAACCAAATTATTGCATTGTTTCTTCAATCTCTGACGACACAATCACCAGGTAAAAAAAATATCATCTATGGTTAAAGAAAAAAAAAAAGAACGGAAAAAATAAAAATAAAAAATGAAATCGAAAGACTGTCATCTTTAAGAGAAGAAAAATACTAAGAAAATGAATTTCTTAATCATACCTAAAAACCAAATTATTGCATTGTTTCTTCAATCTCTGACGACACAATCAAAAGGTAAAAAAATATCATCTATGGTTAAAGAAAAAAAAAAAAAAAAAAAGAACGGAAAAAATAAAAATAAAAAATGAAATCGAAAGACTGTCATCTTTAAGAGAAGAAAAATACTAAGAAAATGAATTTCTTAATCATACCTAAAAACCAAATTATTGCATTGTTTCTTCAATCTCTCACGACACAATCACCAGGTAAAAAAATATCATCTATGGTTAAAGAAAAAAAAAAAAAAAAAAAAAAAAAAAACGAAAAAAAAAAAAAATGAAATCGAAAGACCAGGGATGGAACACGGGCGCAGAATTCATAACATTATCAATGTAAGAAAATTTTCTACTTCTTAAATCAACGATATTATAGGTAGAGAAATTTCTTAAACGGATTCCGGTATGAATTCTGCGCCCGTGTTCCATCCCTGAAAGACTGTCATCTTCAAGAGAAGAAAAATACTAAGAAAATGAATTTCTTAATTATACCTAAAAACCAAATTATTGCATTGTTTCTTCAATCTCTGACGACACAATCACCAGGTAAAAAAATATAATCTATGATTAAAGAAAAAAAAAAAAAAAAAAAAAAAAAAAAAAAAAAACGGAAAAAAAAAAAAAAAAAAATGAAATCGTAAGACTGTCATCTTTAAGAGAAGAAAAATACTAAGAAAATGAATTTCTTAATCATACCTAAAAACCGAATTATTGCATTGTTTCTTCAATCTCTGACGACACAATCACCAGGTAAAAATTATCATCTGTGGTTAAAGAAAAAAAAAATAAAAAGAAGAGAAAAAATAAAAATAAAAAATGAAATCGAAAGACTGTCATCTTTGAGAGAAGAAAAATACTAAGAAAATGAATTTCTTAATCATACCTAAACACCAAATTATTGCATTGTTTCTTCAATCTCTCACGACACAATCACCAGGTAAAAAAATATCATGTATGGTTAAAGAAAAAAAAAAAAAAAAAGAACGGAAAAAATAAAAATAAAAAATGAAATCGAAAGACTGTCATCTTTAAGAGAAGAAAAATACCAAGAAAATGAATTTCTTAATCATACCTAAAAACCAAATTATTGCATTATTTCTTCAATCTCTGACGACACAATCAAAAGGTAAAAAAATATTATCTATGGTTAAAGGGAAAAAAAAAAAAAGAACGGAAAAAATAAAAATAAAAAATGAAATCGAAAGACTGTCATCTTTAAGAGAAGAAAAATACTAAGAAAATGAATTTCTTAATCATACCTAAAAACCAAATTATTGCATTGTTTCTTCAATCTCTCACGACACAATCACCAGGTAAAAAAATATCATGTATGGTTAAAGAAAAAAAAAAAAAAAAAAAAAAAAAAAAGAACGGAAAAAATAAAAATAAAAAATGAAATCGAAAGACTGACATCTTTAAGAGAAGAAAAATACTAAGAAAATGAATTTCTTAATCATACCTAAAAACCAAATTATTGCATTGTTTCTTCAACCTCTGACGACACAATCACCAGGTAAAAAAATATCATCTATGGTTAAAAAGAAAAAAAAATGAACGAAAAAAAAAAAAAATGAAATCGAAAGACTGTCATCTTTAAGAGAAGAAAAATACTAAGAAAATGCTTTTCTTAATCATACCTAAAAAACAAATTATTATTAAAGCAAAAGCATGAAAGTGCTGTTATCATTTGTTTGTAATGTATGAATACATTTACATGATAGTTTTCCCTGATGTTCGTCTTTGGGCGAATTTAATAAAAAATTAAACAACAGATCTGATCAATTAAAAAAAAAAAAAAAAAGGTTGTCCGTTAATACAAAAGGTGAAATTACTCTACGCGACTTTCGGAATATTCGGTAATTAACGGCTGTTAAAATGTCTGACTAGATCATATTGTAGAGAAAAATTATTTTTCAAAAATTGCATCTTTGTTTCTGTAAGTGTTCTATGTAATCAAGACGCACATTAAACAACTGAATAAATAAATATATTTATATATATAAAATATTGATACTAGATTTTTTTTTAAATAAGGATTTATCCCAAGGCATATATTCCTAAATAGTGGCAAAATATAAAAGCCGCCATGGAGTTCCTATACTAAAAGCGTACCGCTAAATGATCTAGATATTATAAATTTCTGTCTATTCTATATATGCATATATATATATACTGCCGTCGATGCTTATTTTGTGTTGCTAGCAAATACTTACGCTCAAGATGGAAAGTTGTTGAATATTAATATAGATTATTGACATAATACTGCATTAAAAAGAATATATGAAATTAAATATTATGTAATTCAATGTGATATGAAACATGGGATTTATTATATAAGACTGGTCTATTTTTGTCTGTACAATACGTTATTAATACCGTCATTCATTGAAAAGCAGAACTTTATAGGTGTTAGCGATCAAAGCTTCCCTCAGTGGTTAGCGAGCAGAGGCCCCTTGTCTGGATAACATATAAAAAAATGAAAAATATATTAAGCATTATTTAGCATAAAAAATATAAAACATTTTACAAATCTAAGGAAACTGGTTTAGATAAAACTACAGGACAATAACACAAATACACACATAAAAAATTACTTTATAAACCCTATTTAATATTACTGAAATAAAATTGTATGCAGAAAAACATATATTAACAGAAGCTTGATTACACTTAAAGTAAAAACATGGAAAATTATGTTTAAATACGTATGTAGAGCAGAGTTTTTGCAAAGATTTCTGTTTAATACTTACCAACAAAAATGAAAAGTGTTTACGACTTCGGGTTGTTCGTCTGCCCGTTTAACCATGCTTTGTACATAGTAATAAGTCTTAGATTGATCATTGAGGGGGGGGAAAAAAGGGATGCATTTTCATTTGGAAAAAGTCTGCCATTTTACTCTCTTATGGATGTCTTTCCCGAGTAAATATACACGGGAATACACACATATAATTTAGCAAATACAATTTATGAATAATTTATGCTCTGAAAGAGAATGAAAAACTCCAGATACCAATTTTTCTTTCTTGATTTCATTTCTTTTCTTTTCTTACTTTATTCTAGTACACGCATGTCTGCACAAAACTGACTCTCTTTCGGCATTTGTTATTATACTTCTTTGAAATAAAAATCCTCTGCATTCATCATGGAAAATGATTTTAATAAATCATAATTTAATAAATAATTTGTATTGCGTAAATTCGTATAGGATTATATAAATAAGAAAGTTTTGTGGTGGCCACAATTTACTAGTTATATATTAAAACTTCCGCGGCTGCTATATATATATATGTGTGTGTGTGTGTGTGTGTGTGTGTGTGTGTGTGTGTGTGTGTGTGTGAAGGTGTTCGCACATATTGTTAACTTTAAATTTAAATTTAAATAATAAAAAAAAAATAATAATAATAAAAAAAAAATAATAATAAAAAAAAAACTGAAAAATAAATTAATGCATTTTTGCATTAAAAAAAAAAAAGATTAATTAAATTTCAAATTAGATATTGTATTATTCAAATAATTTGTTCTCAGGCATTTGAGGAAAGAATTGTTTTTAAATGTCATCAGAAATCACACAATTTTAATGATACACTCGGCGTACACATTGTCACATGAAATGTTAACAGACATATTCATAGACCTAAATTTTATTCATCTTATAACTGAAATCAAAAATCATAAATAAAAATATAAATATTATCTTGAATATAAATGAACTTTCTTTAATAAGTAAAAAAAAAAAAAAAAAAAAAGAAAGAAAGAAAGAAAGAAAATGTAATGTGAAATTCTGACATTAAATATAGATATGAAAGGTGTTCTCAAATATTTCTAAACAAGAAGACTCACTGTCAGAATTAATGTGGTTTAATAGCGGAAGTAATAATTCATTTGAAATTGCGCAATAATAATCATTTTTCAGATTTGCACCTGCTTTGAGTTGACACTTAGGCGCGTGGCAAACGCCGGCCAAATGCAGGGTTAAGGTTTTTTAAGCCATCTTTCAAAATTCAAAAATTTAACATTAATTTATGCCTGTGAAGAAAGAATTGAAATTGGCATGTATTTGGTGAAAAACACTGATAACGGAGGCAGATGGCTTCCCTGCTTGTCAGACCACTCCGTGAGAGTAAAACGAAAAACCCCACTTTCGACTTCTGTGAGTGGTATCAATAAGAAGTATATTTAACTGCGCTCCCTCTTTCTCTCTCTCCTTCCCTCTTCGAATTTTGGAATTTATTCCTGAACTTATGTATTGTTTGTGAACCTGAAATAATCTTCCATGATGTGACTTAAAAAAGGAGTTTAATAAAAACTTCATTTGCCTTTTCAAGACTTTTGATATTTGTGTTATTGCGGGACAGTGCTTCAAAAAAGGGTAATAATATGACATAACTTGAACAATAATTCATATATGTTGGACTTCTACACGGCAATATAAATACATTTAAAAGAATTCGGAACTTCCATATTACTAAAATAAATATTAAAAATAAAATTATTAATAAAATTTATTAATATAATAAAATAAATATTAAAATTTGAAAAATGTACACCATTAAATATGAAAACAGTAATTATTCCATAATAATAACAAAGCAAGGGTTTATAAAAATTATATTTTTCATAAATTACTTTAATATAACTTATTTATGAAACTTATCCAATTTCTTTTCATATATTTATTAAAACATTTAAAAGCCTCGCAATATTTCGGTATTTTCAAAATTCATTAACATTCTATTCTCTATTCTATTACTATTTCCGAGTAGAAATAATTGAAACAACCCAGGTAGCACATAACGTAGTTATAGCATTGAAAATAAGTCTGAACAGTGGAAATTATAACAACGTTATAACAACGTAATGTGCTACTGGGGAATATGCCTTATTTCAATTATTTCATCGGGCGCAATTTTCAACTAATTGTTTTGCAAAGTTCGAAGATTTTTGAAGTCTGTGAGATTTCTTGTGAATGCAATTTAAAAAATTGGTAAAGTGTGAGTATAAAATGTGTCTTGATTACAACTCTGAAAATTTACGTTTTAGGGCTTTAATATCTCTATAGAGCTACGCAGAGGGCAATTAGCGTTGCACACCTTAAGGTAGCATGCAATCATCATTTTAAACCTCAGTGCATGATGATAGCTCATCCCTCTTTAGTATAATACAGACATGCTATTTTTTATGGAGCATAGAGGGCTTTCCAGTTACGACAGCTTTTACGTAAACCAGCTGCCACTCATGAACATGATGGCCTTTTGCCGGCTCGAACCCTCAATTATCCAAATACAAGCTCGACGATCTGCTAAACAGGCTAAAGCAGGGTAATCTCAGTCAGGAAAATAAATATTTAAACCCAGACATTCCTAACAGGAAATAATATTTTCCATGAATTGTGCATTGAATTATTTAAATTATTATTATTTTCTTAAGAAAAACAGGAATGCAGACGTAAACAAACTTAGAGGAATGATATGAGGTGTTGGCACACGACTTATTAGCATACACGGAATCGCAGTTCACTATTGGCTACTCAAAATGGCTGCTGCAAAGAAGCCAAGGCTATTGCAGTAGCCATATTGAGTTAAACATTAGCTAGTTCTGAGTTATTTCATTTATTTGGCAGCCCTTAGAACACATCGAATTTCGCCTTGAATGATTCATGTTACGTAATTTCACAATAACAATGGAGAGTTTTAGGTTGATTTCTTTAGAAATCGACCTATTTTTTAAATATTTTCTGCGGTTACGATTTTTCCTTGATGTTTTTCCGGCCATGTAATCTCCTCTTACATCATTTCTCCAAATGCACAAATGTCTCTCAAAACCTTATACAAAATTTATTTTCACTTTAAAAACTTCGCTGTCATTGCTTTGAAAGCATCAATTGGAGGAAACGGAGTCTTCTGTCTGATGTCTGAAAGGATCGCCAGGCTAGATGAGCGAAGCCAAACTGGTATATATTAATTAAAAAGATATGCATTAATATATTAAAAACTAGCTTGCATTTGTTACCTCTAACGTTATGATTTGCTATACGTAATTTTATTTTTTTGTATGACGTACAATTAAAAAAAAAAAGTTTTTTAAAGATTTAAAAATTCTGTTAGTTTCTATTTTCTAACAAGCTCACACACATGTATGCATGTGCGGTATTCATGAACACATACACATAAACACACAAAAACAGACTTTCACACACACAAAAACAAGTGCATATGCGCATATATATATACATATTCTGTAAAACAATTTTATAAATTTCAAAATTATTTTTGCTGTTTTCCAGCATTTTATTTTGAAACTTTATTCTTCTTTTACGCCCGTTTATTCAACTGGTGAATTTAGGATCAATAGGATCAATAGGTATTCTGAACAAAGAAGCCAGCATGAGACCTCATTTGTCACTATTCTTTACTGATGACACATTTAATATGGTTTGCGTCAAATACTGAAAAGAAACAGGGAAAAAAGTTCTTTCAGTAAGTATGTTATATTATAAAAACACGCACTATTATAGAATTATTAAAAAGTTATCAGAATATACAGCAGTGACTAATTTTTCTTTTACGAAGCGTAAAAATCATTTACATTTATATTGATGAATTCTATTGTGATAATTTAGTGTATATAAAAGGTATATATAGTTATTGTCGATTAAAATCATTAAATTACTATAACTTGAATAAAATTTTACAAAATTTGGATAGGTAGTACATTTAAAATATTATTTAAATTAACACATATTTTCGTTTTACCAATATGTTGTTTTTTGGTCAAATTTCCAAAACTGAGTTTTTGTTATATTTACATGTTTTAGTGTCCCCTGTATCCGAAAAACATGTTTTTAGCGGTTGGTCTGTGTGTGTGTCTGTCTGTAGGTCTGTTTGTGTGTCTGTTATGAGCATTTTTCAAGAATAAATAGCAGTAGGAAGTCGAAACTCGATATTCTAAATATGTATCATATAAAGGTGCTACACTAAACTTTTCATTGAGATCAAGGAAATGGTTCGTCCACAGGGACATCCAAGAGAATTCAACTACATTACATCTAAGAGGGAAATTGCGCGTAAGTATAAAAGCATAATAATAAGAACTTAATTTCGAAAGTTTTTTTTCAAAAATAATATTTTCTGTATAATATATATATAGAGAAATGAATATGTATATATAGAATATACAAAGTGTAAAAAAACATACATTAACGATCCACGTTATGCTTTGGCTGTTGTTTTGGAAAAAAATAAATGTAATTTCAATTAAAACGTCTTCAAAATGTCGTATAAGAGTAAAATAAAATTCATGTGCAGCCGAAGTTTGATAGATTTTACCAGTATTGTATTTTGAAAGACCACGTATTAAATTATCCGTAATTAACACATCGGTCAAAAAGTCACGTGTCTATCCAACATATGGCGAAACAAAAGAAATGTTTCTGCGTTGTAAAATAGTACTAATCTTCGAAAGATACACGTTAACATTTTTAATATTTCGACCGTTCGTTTTAGACACATTAAAGTTTTAGTGACTTTACTGTTGATGCTTTCAAAACGATGGATAAATCTGAATTTCGTGTTTTGATTAAATACTGTTTTTCGATAGGTAAAAATACCGTTGATCTCTTGTTTAAATTTTTAAGCCGATACTTAGTCTGAAAATTATTTTTGCCCATCAAAGAACAATGTTTAATCAACACATGAAATTCAGCTTTGTTCATCATTTAGAAAATATCAAAAGTAGACTTCCTAAAACTTTAAGATCTCGGTAACGAACAATGGATGAAAATTTGACTTGTATCTCTTGAATTTTAGTACAATCTTACCCACACAGAAATATTTCACTTGCAACACCATCTGTTTGTTAGTTACAGGACATTTAGTCCGATGTGTTAGATATTTACTAAGGCAGCCAGTGCTGCAAGAAATTGTGACATTTTTATTCAATACTCGCAATAATTTTCAGAAGTGATATTTAATATACATAAAAGACGAATACATGGACCTTGGGGAGCCGGGATCTATCGAGAATCTAAGCAACAGAAATGCGACATTTGAGACCTATAAAAGGCTGCACAATTTTCGACAAGATTCGGAATGAAGATATCAGGAAGGAGTTAAAGATCTTCAACTTATGTGATAGAATACAAGAATATCGTACTAAATGGAAAAACCATGTACAGCGTATGCCGGAAACACGGTTCCCCAGAGCTGCCCTCGACTACTCCCCAAAGGGCAGGAGAGATCGAGGACGACCGAGAAAGCGGTGGACTGAACAATGAAGCCGGAACAGGCACTATGCCTAATCCCTGAAGTTGATGATGATGATGATGATGATAAAAGACGAATCGAATCGAAGAATTGTGTATTATATAAAAACAAAATATCACTTCTAAAAATTATCGGTATCTATTGAATAAGAAAGTTGCAAAGTCCGACAGCACTGGAGACAGCTATATTAGAAAATACTTGATGAACGTTAAATATAACTGTTTTAACTAATATCAGTTGTGAAGGATGAACCAATAATGTGCTCATTTTAAATTGAACAAAAGAAAAATTTCAATAACTTCGATAAGATATATATATATATATTTACAGAATGTATTTACTGAAAATACATGCAATTTCCGATGCTAATCCTGTTGTTGAAATTGACGGGTAGCACTCCTCAACATGTGAAAATCATAAAAAAAAAAAATAAATAAATAAATAAATACTATTCAGCAGATATTAAACTTTGATAAAGTAAAGATATGGTAACGAGTATAACTAAAGATAATTTCCTAACCAACAGTAGTAATAAAGCAATATATATATATATATATATATATATATATATATATATATATATATATATATATATATATATATATATATATATATATATATTAAATATTGCCGGGAAAGTATGGAAGTTCATGCCAAGTGACCTTTAGCAGTTGCGGAAAGACTGATTCCTACATGGTGGTAGATCTTCATGGCACTGATTAAAATGATGTTTTGGTAGTAAATGATATTGACTTATTTTTAATATTATATGTACTTTGCGATAAGAAGGTAAATAAATACTTTGAGCATCATGTTCGATGTAAAATTCCGAGGAAGCTATGCAGTTCGAAATGACTGCAGCAAAATTTGAACTGAAAATGGGTATTTATATATCGCTGTATAATGCAGCGACATGTTGCGACACAACCTCTGATATATATTCACAATCATAGAAAATACGTTTAAAATACTTTATAAATCAATCATACTTAATAAACATCTGGAGCAATTAAAAAGTAGAATATTTTTTTTCTGGTTTTATTGATTAAAATTTTGTTAAATGCTTTAAAGTAAAAATAATGACTTTTAATCCAACAAATTAATTTTTAACATAATCTCAAATAACATAATCTCAATTGTTATTTGTTGATCTAACAATTATTACTTCATTTCAATTGCTGAAATGTCAGTAGCGATGTCTCGGTTGACACTCAAAAATTTTGTTTTATTTGCATATCTTTATCTGTACAGTGAAAGGGTGTCACAAAAATTCCATGACTGACGTAATATTTGGTACACATATTTATAATTTACATGGAGTCAGCTATGTAAATTTTGGAGTAGATTATGTTTGTAGTTCGTGTTTAGTGTTAAAACGAAGTATTTCGCTCAGTTACGGTTTATGGGAAACACATCTTATAAGTATATTTTGTAAGGGCTGGAGAATAACAGCTCCTTCGTTGTTTAAAATTTCACCAGCAGAAAATATTTTTAAAGTTATGAAAAAACAGTTATATAAAAACTAATTTCTTTTATTGAAGTCTTATGGGAGGGGGAGACTTATCCGCCTTGTAAGTTAATTTTATTTTTATTTAAACTGAACTTAAGGACTGATTAGTGCCACATGTGTAAATGACTCATTATATGTAATCATCTCAACAAAGTTTATTAGATTTGATTAAGTGGAGGCAGTGTTGCCAGATCTAGCGTATTTTTATTCAATATTCGCCAATAATTTTGAGAAGTGATATTTAATATACAGGGTGGCCATAATTAAACTGCAAGTGTTCAAGGGGTGCTGGAGAGAAAACTACTGGGAATATTCCAGTGAAATTTGGTATCTACACGTTTCAGAACATGCGCAAATCAAATATGAAACAAAAAAAAATCGCCATTTTTCACCCGATAGGTGGCGCTGTACCGTATTTCAACGCTCACCGGTGGCATATACAACTTCCAAAACCGATAGACAGAGCATAATGACATTCTAAGAGGCATATAAACAATATAAAACATCACTTACAGTTTATAAAAATTTATGGATTGTTTAATTTGTGATCTTAATTTACGTTAATTTTTGATTACATGATACTGTAAAAATTTAATTACTGAGGCGAATTGTATGGAATTTTGATGAACTGTAAGTGATGTTTTCTATTGTTTATATGCCTCTTAGAATGTCATTATGCTCTGTCTATCGGTCTTGGAAGTTGTATATGCCACCGGTGACCGTTGAAATACGGTACAGCGCCATCTATCGGGTGAAAATGGCGATTTTTTATTTCCTATTTGATTTTCGCATGTTCTGAAACGTGTAGATACGAAATTTCACTGGAATATTCCCAATAGTTTTCTCTCCAGCACCCCTTGAACACTTGCAGTTTAATTATGGCCACCCTGTACATAATAGGCTAAAAATCGTCGAAGTTATTAGGCCAAGTTACAATTAAAGGTTATTGGTGATTATTGAAAAAAAATCCACTAGGTCTGGCAACATTAATTGGGAGACCTGAAAAAATCGCATGAGCACACGCATTTAGGTAAATTAAAACAACTGATATTAATTAATTCTGCAAAGCTCATTCTCCTCTTGTCCGAAAGCACACAGAAAAAAAATAGTTCATTACTGAAATAGATGAACTGAAGAAATACAACACTTTGTTTACTTATCTGAAAATATTAACAAAAAGTGAACTCCGTAACTTTCTAACTTCCATAACTTTGCTCCAAGTATTCTTCACACTTCTTCTGAACTTCTTCTACATTTTTAAAGGGCTGAATAATACCAGCTCTTTCTTTGTTTCCCATTTCACCAGCTGAAAATGTTTTGAAAGTTAAGATGAACTAGTTATATAAAAAATATTTTCTTTTATTAAAGTTCTCATAGGAGGGGGTTGCTTATCCACCTCGTAAATTACTTTTACTTTTACTCTAACTAAGGCACTTTTTAGTGTCATGTGTAGAAATGATTCATTCGGTGTAATCAACTCAACAAAATTTATTAGACTTGATTAATTGGGCGACGTGATTAATTCACTTAGCACACGAACTTAGATAAATGCCAAAAATTAAGCGAAAACATTATTATTATTATTATTATTATTATTATTATTATTATTATTTAATGTAATATGTAGAAATGCTTAGACTGGAAACCTGCTCAGTAATTCAAATTAAATACTCATAAATATTCGGTAAATAATGTATTTTTAATCTACATATTTATCGCTTGTTTTTTGTATATTTCCACGTTTTGTAGTCTCCGGAGTGCCGAAACGAGTTTTTATAGTTAGATCTTTGTCTCTGTCTCTCATCAGAATAAGCTAAAAACAAACAATTTAAAAGGCAATTCAAATGTTGCATTTATAAGTTTGTTACTTGAAAAGTTTGATCAAGGTTGATAAGTTTCAAAGTTGATAAGTGTGATTTTTTTTTTTTTTTTTTTTTTTTTTGTATAGTTTTAAATAAACTTTTAAATTCCATAATGCATTTGAATTCTATTTAAATATAGGTACAATAATCAATCTGGGGATTAAGGGGGTGGTAGCACCCTTATGCAAAAACGTTTTTGAAATAAAGCTGTTCCGAAGCTTAATTTGAAGCTTAAAGTTTATATAACAGTACCCACCATCTTACCCTTTTATATCCAGTCTCTATTTACAGTATTCAATTTCAGGGTAAGAGGAATTGGTGTGAGTGGCACACCGGATTATATAACTTAGTATGAAAAAGTGATTTATTATTTATTATTTGTATTTTCAACAATCATTGTATATTACGATGGCTTTCAACTTAAATGACCATAATTACTTTACCCATAAAAGGATTAAGAAATTAAAAGATTTCTCAAAAAAAAAAAAATGTTGTGTATGGAATTAATCCTTAGTTTACAAGGTTATGTAGAAGTACTTAGATTCGATATGAATTATTTGTGATCATTACGCTTTATACAGTAAAAGGAAAATAACATAACTTATTCAGAACCTTAACACGTTAATTGCCGAAATTTCTTGTATTTCGATTCGAAAAATGTATATTCCTGTGCAAAACTCCAGAAAAGGTGACCCAAAAGTGATAATTGCAGCAAAAAACGTAAACGTTGTTGTTATCCATCGATGAATCACATAGTAGCATGGAAAATCATCATGACTAATGGGTAACATGGTAGTTAATGTGTTAAAACTTGGTTTATGTAAGAAACTTTTTGTACAGAATTAATAATTAGTTTGCAGAATTATGTATAACAATTCTGATACATATGGTTTATATGTGTCTGTACACGGGCATAATGGTATTAATATATACCATTAAGGGGTTTAAAGTCACGTTTTCTGTGTGCAGTTTTTAAGCTTTTTCTGTACAAATTCGGCATTAAATATGGAAGACATACTTGGTTTATGAGGCTCGAAAAAAGAAATTGAATATTTTATGTAATATTTGAAGTCGTTATACATCATTTAACATAATAAATTAGCATACATTATTAAGAAGCTTAAGAATTTGTTTTATGCAAAACTGATGAACAGGTAATTAAAAAATAGTTTATAGATATGTACAAAATATTCCCATGCATATGTTTTATGTATTTTGTTACGTATTGTAATTTCCTTAGAAAATTATGCATCTAAAATTAATAATTAGTTTCCAGGACTACAGGTAATAATTCTAATATTTTATGTATTTTGTTTATTATCTGTTAGATGTTTATTTTCAATGGTGCTTTATACAGACTGTGGGATGAAAACCAATATTCAACAAGTGGTTAAGAAGTCCTTTCTGTTGAGATTGTAAATAATTTTTGGTGTCTGTAAATACCATGGAAACATTATACAAAACCACCCAAGTGACCTGAAAGTAAGAATGAATAAATGTAGGGATTCTGAGTATAGTACGTCTATCGATGAAAACTACTTCAAAATAATGTAAAATAGGTTTAAATCAGCTTTTTTGTATTTTGAAAAATTTCGTACAGCAATCCAGTTGTGTATGAGAGTACTAATTTTTTACTCATTGGACTTTCTTTATTGTAAGAACCATATATATAAAACCATATTTCATAACCATATAAACATATGGTTTATATATTTCATATATAAACCATAATTTATATATGAAAATACAAATTTCGTAATTCTTGAAATCAAATTCTTGAAAATTTGTAATCATTTATATGTATATATATATATATATATATATATATATTTGTGAAAAAAATATATTATATAATATTTATGAAATATCAACATTAAGGAATTAAATCTGAATTTAAAAATTTGCACACATGGAATCACTGTAAAAATCATTAGCTACATAAACTAAGTGATTTGTTTTCGGAAACATTCAGTACAGTGTTATCCCTTTACAAAAATTGAATATTTAACCCATAAAAGGATTAAGAAATTAAAAGATTTCTGAAAAAAAAAAAATGTTGTGTATGGAATTAATCCTTAGTTTACAAGGTTATGTAGAAGTACTTAGATTCGATATGAATTATTTGTGATCATTACGCTTTATACAGTAAAAGGAAAATAACATAACTTATTCAGAACCTTAACACGTTAACTGCCGAAATTTCTTGTATTTCGATTCGAAAAATGTATATTCCTGTGCAAAACTCCAGAAAAGGTGACCCAAAAGTGATAATTGCAGCAAAAGACGTAAACGTTGTTGTTATCCATCGATGAATCACATAGTAGCATGAAAAATCATCATGACTAATGGGTAACATGGTAGTTAAGGTGTTAAAACTTGGTTTATGTAAGAAACTTTTTGTACAGAATTAATAATTAGTTTGCAGAATTATGTATAACAATTCTGATACATATGGTTTATATGTGTCTGTACACGGGCATAATGGTATTAATATATACCATTAAGGGATTTAAAGTCACGTTTTCTGTGCAGTTTTTAAGCCTTTTCTGTACAAATTCGGCATTAAATATGGAAGACATACTTGGGTTATGAGGCTCGAAAAAAGAAATTGAATATTTTATGTATTATTTGAAGTCGTTATACATTATTTAACATAATAAATTAGCATACATTATTAAGAAGCTTAAGAATTTGTTTTATGCAAAACTGATGAACAGGTAATTAAAAAATAGTTTATAGATATGTACAAAATATTCCCATGCATATGTTTTATGTATTTTGTTACGTATTGTAATTTCCTTAGAAAATTATGCATCTAAAATTAATAATTAGTTTCCAGGACTACAGGTAATAATTCTAATATTTTATGTATTTTGTTTATTATCTGTTAGATGTTTATTTTCAATGGTGCTTTATACAGACTGTGGGATGAAAACCAATATTCAACAAGTGGTTAAGAAGTCCTTTCTGTTGAGATTGTAAATAATTTTTGGTGTCTGTAAATACCATGGAAACATTATACAAAACCACCCAAGTGACCTGAAAGTAAGAATGAATAAATGTAGGGATTCTGAGTATAGTACGTCTATCGATGAAAACTACTTCAAAATAATGTAAAATAGGTTTAAATCAGCTTTTTTGTATTTTGAAAAATTTCGTACAGCAATCCAGTTGTGTATGAGAGTACTAATTTTTTACTCATTGGACTTTCTTTATTGTAAGAACCATATATATAAAACCATATTTCATAACCATATAAACATATGGTTTATATATTTCATATATAAACCATAATTTATATATGAAAATACAAATTTCGTAATTCTTGAAATCAAATTCTTGAAAATTTGTAATCATTTATATGTATATATATATATATATATATATATATATATATTTGTGAAAAAAATATATTATATAATATTTATGAAATATCAACATTAAGGAATTAAATCTGAATTTAAAAATTTGCACACATGGAATCACTGTAAAAATCATTAGCTACATAAACTAAGTGATTTGTTTTCGGAAACATTCAGTACAGTGTTATCCCTTTACAAAAATTGAATATTTAACCCATAAAAGGATTAAGAAATTAAAAGATTTCTGAAAAAAAAAAATGTTGTGTATGGAATTAATCCTTAGTTTACAAGGTTATGTAGAAGTACTTAGATTCGATATGAATTATTTGTGATCATTACGCTTTATACAGTAAAAGGAAAATAACATAACTTATTCAGAACCTTAACACGTTAACTGCCGAAATTTCTTGTATTTCGATTCGAAAAATGTATATTCCTGTGCAAAACTCCAGAAATGGTGACCCAAAAGTGATAATTGCAGCAAAAAACGTAAACGTTGTTGTTATCCATCGATGAATCACATAGTAGCATGAAAAATCATCATGACTAATGGGTAACATGGTAGTTAAGGTGTTAAAACTTGGTTTATGTAAGAAACTTTTTGTACAGAATTAATAATTAGTTTGCAGAATTATGTATAACAATTCTGATACATATGGTTTATATGTGTCTGTACACGGGCATAATGGTATTAATATATACCATTAAGGGATTTAAAGTCACGTTTTCTGTGCAGTTTTTAAGCCTTTTCTGTACAAATTCGGCATTAAATATGGAAGACATACTTGGGTTATGAGGCTCGAAAAAAGAAATTGAATATTTTATGTATTATTTGAAGTCGTTATACATTATTTAACATAATAAATTAGCATACATTATTAAGAAGCTTAAGAATTTGTTTTATGCAAAACTGATGTATAGGTAATTAAAAAATAGTTTATAGATATGTACAAAATATTCCCATGCATATGTTTTATGTATTTTGTTACGTATTGTAATTTCCTTAGAAAATTATGCATCTAAAATTAATAATTAGTTTCCAGGACTACAGGTAATAATTCTAATATTTTATGTATTTTGTTTATTATCTGTTAGATGTTTATTTTCAATGGTGCTTTATACATAATGTGGGATGAAAACCAATATTCAACAAGTGGTTAAGAAGTCCTTTCTGTTGAGATTGTAAATAATTTTTGGTGTCTGTAAATACCATGGAAACATTATACAAAACCACCCAAGTGACCTGAAAGTAGGAATGAATAAATGTAGGGATTCTGAGTATAGTACGTCTATCGATGAAAACTACTTCAAAATAATGTAAAATAGGTTTAAATCAGCTTTTTTGTATTTTGAAAAATTTCGTACAGCAATCCAGTTGTGTATGAGAGTACTAATTTTTTACTCATTGGACTTTCTTTATTGTAAGAACCATATATATAAAACCATATTTCATAACCATATAAACATATGGTTTATATATTTCATATATAAACCATAATTTATATATGAAAATACAAATTTCGTAATTCTTGAAATCAAATTCTTGAAAATTTGTAATCATTTATATGTATATATATATATATATATATATATATATATATTTGTGAAAAAAATATATTATATAATATTTGTGAAATATCAACATTAAGGAATTAAATCTGAATTTAAAAATTTGCACACATGGAATCACTGTAAAAATCATTAGCTACATAAACTAAGTGATTTGTTTTCGGAAACATTCAGTACAGTGTTATCCCTTTACAAAAATTGAATATTTAACCCATAAAAGGATTAAGAAATTAAAAGATTTCTGAAAAAAAAAAATGTTGTGTATGGAATTAATCCTTAGTTTACAAGGTTATGTAGAAGTACTTAGATTCGATATGAATTATTTGTGATCATTACGCTTTATACATTAAAAGGAAAATAACATAACTTATTCAGAACCTTAACACGTTAACTGCCGAAATTTCTTGTATTTCGATTCGAAAAATGTATATTCCTGTGCAAAACTCCAGAAAAGGTGACCCAAAAGTGATAATTGCAGCAAAAAACGTAAACGTTGTTGTTATCCATCGATGAATCACATAGTAGCATGAAAAATCATCATGACTAATGGGTAACATGGTAGTTAAGGTGTTAAAACTTGGTTTATGTAAGAAACTTTTTGTACAGAATTAATAATTAGTTTGCAGAATTATGTATAACAATTCTGATACATATGGTTTATATGTGTCTGTACACGGGCATAATGGTATTAATATATACCATTAAGGGATTTAAAGTCACGTTTTCTGTGCAGTTTTTAAGCCTTTTCTGTACAAATTCGGCATTAAATATGGAAGACATACTTGGGTTATGAGGCTCGAAAAAAGAAATTGAATATTTTATGTATTATTTGAAGTCGTTATACATTATTTAACATAATAAATTAGCATACATTATTAAGAAGCTTAAGAATTTGTTTTATGCAAAACTGATGTATAGGTAATTAAAAAATAGTTTATAGATATGTACAAAATATTCCCATGCATATGTTTTATGTATTTTGTTACGTATTGTAATTTCCTTAGAAAATTATGCATCTAAAATTAATAATTAGTTTCCAGGACTACAGGTAATAATTCTAATATTTTATGTATTTTGTTTATTATCTGTTAGATGTTTATTTTCAATGGTGCTTTATACATAATGTGGGATGAAAACCAATATTCAACAAGTGGTTAAGAAGTCCTTTCTGTTGAGATTGTAAATAATTTTTGGTGTCTGTAAATACCATGGAAACATTATACAAAACCACCCAAGTGACCTGAAAGTAGGAATGAATAAATGTAGGGATTCTGAGTATAGTACGTCTATCGATGAAAACTACTTCAAAATAATGTAAAATAGGTTTAAATCAGCTTTTTTGTATTTTGAAAAATTTCGTACAGCAATCCAGTTGTGTATGAGAGTACTAATTTTTTACTCATTGGACTTTCTTTATTGTAAGAACCATATATATAAAACCATATTTCATAACCATATAAACATATGGTTTATATATTTCATATATAAACCATAATTTATATATGAAAATACAAATTTCGTAATTCTTGAAATCAAATTCTTGAAAATTTTTAATCATTTATATGTATATATATATATATATATATATATATATATATATATATATATATATTTGTGAAAAAAATATATTATATAATATTTATGAAATATCAACATTAAGGAATTAAATCTGAATTTAAAAATTTGCACACATGGAATCACTGTAAAAATTATTAGCTACATAAACTAAGTGATTTGTTTTCGGAAACATTCAGTACAGTGTTATCCCTTTACAAAATTTGAATATTTAACACTACTAAATGTTATTTCAGACGAGAACAAGACGACAAAATACGAACAAAATACGACAAACAGTTTATTTTTTATGTCTTTTTATACGCTTTTGATGATACTTATGAAAATCACTGTAAAGTAAATATTTTAGATTAAAAAAATATATGACCGTAAATGAAGACCATAAGGAA
Organism: Salticus scenicus; assembly: GCA_963930645.1. Taxonomy (NCBI): domain Eukaryota; kingdom Metazoa; phylum Arthropoda; class Arachnida; order Araneae; family Salticidae; genus Salticus; species Salticus scenicus. The sequence goes on along the minus strand of OZ005648.1, from coordinate 146,301,014 downwards.
GATGACAGGGGGTTTTATCAATATTTATTTACAATCAGCGAACACTGTATTGCGATTGGGCATTGATAGAATAAAAATAAAAATGTGAGGAAAACCCCTTGCAGTTTAGCTTTTATTTTGAAAGAACTGAAATTCTGTTCACTTTATCTCTCATAACTCTTTAAATTTACACTATGTTTATTTGAGGTTTTTATATAAGTTTCTCAATACATCTGGCTGTTAAATTATGAAAATGAGTTTTTTAAAAGCTAGCGCATTTGTAGATAAAAAAACATATAATAAAAGCGCTCATATTTCGTAAAATGATTATCGCTTTTGCATTCTGATTGCAGTATGCTATGTCTAATAAAGTATATACCAAATTTTCTGAAAATGTCTTTGCTCTGGATATAATACCCTAAGTGTTATAATTTAAAAAGTGAATTTTATTTTGCAATAAAAAAAAAAGTTATATCTCTATGGATATATGTGGTAGCATCTTAAAAAATTATACAGATAAGGAAAAAATTCCTCTTAATCACGTGCTACAGCCAAAAAGCATTTCAAGAATTACTTTTCAGAAGGTGATCCAAAACATTTTGCCTTTTCTTCAAATTTTTACTGGCCCCCTTTTCCTTTCTAAAACACCAGTTTTACTGAAATATATGAGGTATAACGTGCTGTTTACGCTACCAAATTTTCAAGATGATTTCAAAAGAACTTTTCTAGACATTTCACAAAATGTCTAAATTCGAAAGCGTCCAAATACTTATCGGTAGGTAGTGTAGATATAAATAAATTTGAAAAAAGTATAAAATTATACCTATAAAAGAAATATACTTAATGTACGTAATTCTTTTAAGAATACAATTATGTTCATATTTATAGATATTTAAATATTAATGTATGTTTCAATACATATTGAAAAATATATAAATCCTAAATAAACACAATTTAACAATGTTTTCAAATATAACATTTTTTTAATTATATATTCAAAAATAATTACTGGATCTCAAATATGTAGAATGAATTAAAAAAATATATATGTTTAAAAAGTAAATATATTATATGTTTAAGAATGCAAAAAGTGGTTTCTAAAAACATAATAATAAATATTATCTCCATTTACAATCTATACACAAACGTTGGGACAACTAACTTTTTGAAAATAAAAATTTCATTATAAAAGATTTTTTTTTTTTTTTTTTTTTTTAAGGTTTTTTTTTTTTAAACAGCACAATATATTCGAAAATTGTTTTAAGAGTTAAGCTTTTTTTAAAAGTCCATAAGACCTTTATAAATCTCACTTAATATCGCTTAAAAATTATAATTTTTTCCTTCGTTTGGGAAAATTTTAATCCCAAAGGACACAATGTTTATTCCTATAACTAATTCCGTCATGCTCTGAAATGCACTTTCAAAAAAACAATTTTTTTTTTTTTAATTCCTTATACAAACATAGCTATTTTAAGGTAAAACTTTTATCTTTTTCATTATAAAAATGTACGATAAACGCCTAATTATCTCTTTAAAATTTTTAAATAGTTTTTTGTTAATTTTTATGAGGTTTTAATATGAATGAATATTTTTGCATATGTTTCACGTGTTAAGTAGCTTTTTTGACTTTTATTTTCTTTGTCTTTTCTTATTTTCTTCGTTAATTTTTTTAATAATCGCTATTGTAAAGTAACAAAGAAAGCTATAATTTTAAAGACTTGATTAACATCATGTTTGAATACATTATTATGTCACAAAATTCAATTTTCCTAATTAACTTTTTTTTTTTTTTGGTCATATCTTCATTTTTTTATAATTTTTAAATAATATCTGTCGCCACTATTTTTATGAAGGAAATTGTTTTGTATATTTTTGATGATTGCATAAACTGAAAACTCTTATGGAAATTTTTCGGTAAGAAGTCTCTATAATAAAACGGGAGACTAACCATCTATGTTTTTTAATGACATTTTCACCAGACTTTTAGTACGGAGGACTATTTGTCTCAATCTACGGATAAAACATGTTCGCCAGTTTTACGATAGTTGGACATTTATCGAAATCGAAAATATAATTGATTAATTTGAAAGCGGTGTTATAATAATAATAATAATTAAAAAAAAAAAAAAAAAAAAAAAACTAATAGTCCTCCGTACTAAACTAAATCTTGATTTTGCCAGAAATTTCCTCTTTTTTTTTTTTTTTTTTTTTTTTTTAAGAAAAAGAAAAGAAAATTCGGAACGGAGAGTATCGAAAAAGTTGAAGAAGCCCTATTTTAGATAAAAATACAAAATTTATTTTAATTTTTAATTTTTGCCAAAAAAGTTTACGAGTTCATTTTATTTATTTATTTATTCATTTATTTGAATGAAAAGAAATTCACACGTAAATATTAAAGTTGATGTAAAACTTTGTGAAAAATTAAAATTGCAGGGTAAATTTGACGTCATTATAGCTATAAAGTTTTTCTTTTAAAATGATTCTACGATTAGTTGTATCAAAATTTGCTGTATAAATATTCTGGTCGAAAAGACAAGATGAAAAGACGGGTCCGTAGCAAATGTTGGCTATTTTTACGATGGTGTATGTGTGTGAGTGAACACGATAGCGTGTAAACACTTTGTTCAAGTGAGCGCAGAGTTTCTACGAATGTTATAGGTCATCACAGCATGAACCGTATTGATTTTGATGAATCTAGCACTTACAGTTTTTTACAGGGCACAAAGGTTCATTCTTTATCATTTTGGCCAATGGGCTCAAATTATTTAAAATGTGATAGCTTCTAAACGCCTTATTAGATTGAGCTGAGAAAATATACGCATATTGTAGGTTACCTCTTGCAAGAGCTGTATAGAGTTTGGTGAAGGCAGCACTTATTGTTTTTTACAGGAGCATAACGGAAAATTCTTTATTCTTATGGCTTATGGGCTCAAATTATTTCAAGTGCTATAGCGTCTAAATACTTGAGCTGAAAATTGAGCTGGAAAGTCGATTGAGCTGAAAATTTATGTATATTATGTTGATTACCGTCGCACGAACTGTATAAATTTTGGTGAATATAGCTATTATAGAATTTTAAAATGAAAAAAAAAAAAAAAAAAAAAAAAAAAGCATGATCATTGTGTTCTATGGGCTCAAATTGTTTAAGTGCAATTGCGATAAATTAAGCAAAATACTCTATATGATAAAAATACACAAATACTCTATTATGATTTTCTTTTTGCTTTATTTCACGACGTCTCTAACTTTAGTTTATTTATACTACTGTTAATTAGTCAATGTTCCGAAAGTCGACTGGAGACATTCCAGATTTTTAAATATGTAAATATATATTGATGACATTGCCTTAGCATGAAGGGAATAGCTGACATCATTAATCTCTTTTGTAATTTACTATTTACTATCTTAGAGTTATGAAAACCTGCTTTCTTATTCATTGAAAAATAATGACATTAAATGCATTAACATTTCTCGAAAAGCGCCCCCCCCCCCAAAAATAAATAAATAATTAAAATAAAATAAAATAAATAAATAAAATAAAATAAATAATAAATAAATAAAAAATAATAATAATAATAATAAATAAATACATAAATAAATAAAAAATAAAAGTAAAAATTCAAATTTTGAACTTTTTGTAAAGTTTTAAAAATACTCCCTGTAATAGATCTCGATTTACGCACTCTTATAGTTTTACAAAATACTTTAAATATATGTGGGTATTAATTTGTGGAATAAACGGTAATTTTCTTTAAATGTTTTTAAAATATGGTTAATTTCTCTCGAATAACTTACGGAGTTTTGAAAATAGAATATTCATAGTTAAGGATATTCTTGCCAGTATCAAAAATCATATTTTAAATCTTGACCAGCATTTTTACGATGAAAATAATCCTCATAGTATACACGTTTACGCGAAATTTAGCCATATAATTCCATGTTAATATAATCGTATTTTTGAATAACTCACGAATTTTTTAAAGTAGAATTTTCATTGTCAATTATTTTCATTCCAGAATCATACATGATGTTTTAAAACTGGTCTAGTATCTATACGACGAAAATATTCTTCATAATTTTTGTTTATGCGAAAATATGACATATTCTTTAATGTTAAGAAAATTTAAAATTCCCAATAACTTACGATGTTTTAAAATTAGAATATTGAAAATAATTTATTTTATTACCGGTGTTATAAATGAAGATTTAAAACTTATCCGAACTTTATGTACTTAATTGTTCTTGAGATAAATATTCTAAAAACAATGTGTCTTGTACACAATCTTGAAAACAAACACGCTAAGATACAACTAAATATATATATATATATAGCACTCTAACAATCTAACACACTAACACGCTATAATTGTATACCACACTTGACTCTATGATTTTTGTATTTCTCACACTTCAGAAAATGAAAATAATAAAAAACGGAGGTCGAAATTTTTCGACTTTCTCAGTTTTTCATAGCTATATTATGATAGAATTACTAAATGATAGATAAACTAAAAATCGTCTGTTTTATATAAATAGAAATGAGTCAATGTTATACTAAAGCAATATAGTCACATGGAAATAAATTAACCTTTGCCGGCCTAATGCTCTAAAGCGCTCTGAACAGGGTTGCTAAATTTAGGGATTCTTTTATTCAACTACACCTAAAAATTTTGAGGAGTATGCATAATGGACGCTTCGTATGCATAATGGACGAATAACTTTAGAAGAGATTAGGCAGCACTAACCAGTGGAGTGAAATTAAATACGACCTGCAAAGGGTTAATACACGTGAATCGGATACTCTTTTTTTATTAATTTTTAGAATTTCTAAATTGTCTGACTGTTCTAGTGAAACAGATTTATTTTAGAAATATAGTAGAATAAATGAAACTTTCTAAAGGATTAAGTATAACTTTTAACGCTTGAAAAATAAATGAATAAATAAATAAAACAAATAAATAAAAATAAGAAAATGGTGTGTAAAAAAAAGGTTATTCGAGATGCTTGAGAAAAAAAAAAAAGTTTTTTTCAACACTGTTTGTTGTTTCGATACTGATTATTATTATTATTAATTTTCTTTTCTTTTTCTTAAAATAAAATAAAATAAACTCTATATCCGACTAAAACAATGAACAAAATAAATAAATAATAATAATAATAATTAAAAATAAATAAAATAAAAACAAAACTTAAATCAAACTCAAACTTAATTATCTTGTTTTATTTTTTATTTCATTGAGCACGCGCACTTTTTATTTCCCAATTCAAAATTATTTAAAAAAAAAACTTTTTCGATAATGTTTGTTTCGGAACTGATTTTATTATTTTTTTTTCTTTTTCTTTCAAAAAAGAAAGAAAGATTTTTATGAAACTCTGGTAAAAGCAGAATTTAGTTTATTACAAAGGACTATAATTTTTTTTTTTTAATTCCCAAATTATAACATCGCTTTCAAATTATTCAATTATATTTTCGATAAATGTTTGATTCCGATAAATGTCCAACTATCGTAAAACTGGTATCTTAAAAATCGGTAGATTGAGACTAATAGTCCACAGTCCTAAAAAATGCAGTGAAGCGTACAAAAGCATATTTTTAAATTAAATATGTAGTGAGTATTTCATTATTAGTAACAGAATTTCCCATTTAGGATGAAAAATATGATAATTTGGGGATTATCTTTGCCTTGTTATATATATTTCTACTATATTTTAGCACAGCTTATTTAATTTTTTCTATGAAGAGATACAAGCCAAACCAGTCTTTTCCCGTATCAGCAGTAAATATAACGAGCATTTGTGAAATAAGCAGAACAATTTATCAAAAAAGTATAATAAAGTACACTCATGTCCATAAATTAAGGATAATGCTAGCTGAGGCAAATAAAGGTTCAGAGGCAAAGCAAACACGACACGACTTATTCCTAAAGTCCATTTATTAAACAAAAGATCAAGAACAAAAGAAGGTGGTTTACGTAGGGTACCATTTATAAGAACTACGATTTTTGCTCCATGAAGCAATTACAAAAAATATCTTCCTTACAAAAACTTAACATTACATGGTTGGTATGATGGTTATTGCATTGTATGTCTCTCAGATGATGAAATAGAGTCTTTACAACGCCTAGGAATGCTGAGTATTAAATTATTGATCTGATTTTGGGGACGATTACTCTACTCATTAAACAATGATCTCCGAAGTTCCGGTAAACATGTAGGAGGTGGTTCACAGACTGCAACTCGTCGGAAAAGCATGCCCTACACATGCTCTATCGGATTCTAGTCAGGTGATAATGCTGGCCATTCCATGCGGGTGATAGCTTCAGATTGTAGGCATTTGTGTACAACGTTTACACGGTGAGGACGCGCATTGTCATCCATAAACACAAATTCTGGGCTCATGGCACCCCTAAACAAACGTACATGTTGTTCCCGAATGATGTCCCGATAAATTTGGCTTATCATTCTTCCGATTCGAATATTCAGATCTGTTCTGGTGCCCAATATGATCTCCCCCCCCCCACACCAAAACGAGCACTCCTGCCCCACAGTAACGGTGTCGTTCAATGATGTTGTTTTGTTGGTAACGGGTACCTGACGTTCTACATATGAAAGTCTGGCGTGAATCACACTGCAAGCTAAACCTGAACTCGTCGGAAAACATCACACAAGCTCACTGTGCCGCTGTCCACATTGCATGTTCTCTACTCCAAGTTAACCGCTGGCACAGTGCATTGCCGTGAGTGGAGCACATCTAACAGACCTGCGAACATATAGATCAATATCTCCCAAACGTCTATACAGGGTTTGTCTTGAAACTGTGGCACTCGTGGCTGCAGACAGCTGACGAGACAGGTCTGATGATGTACTTTATCTGCTTATTTTGGCAGTTAATGCCAAATACCGGTGGTCATTCGGCATTGTAACTCGGGGCCGACCAGTACTGTAACGTCGACAGGCATTTCCATCATTTTGAAATCGTTGTCAAAGCCTAGAGATGACACTCTGGGCGATTCTAAGTTCCCCCGATACTTCTATCTGAGTACGCCCACATTCTAGTCGGCCGATAATTGTACCACGTAAAAAATTATCTGCATGCGTCCTCTGTGTCATAACCACTCGGTTGTGGCACTGAGCGGCACACAGAACGCTTGTGAACAATTTTACTTTTTTGCTCCCATTCCTTATCTATCCCGTTCTTACACTTTCGTCATTGTAACATCCTATCGGTGTCATCTGATGGCTTTTCTATAATTTGCATATTATTGTTACAGATGTGTGTAGTATTTCTACAGGTGAATTTTTTGTATTAAAGTTTGGTTTCATTGTGAATCTGAATTATCCTTAATTTATGGACATGAGTGTAAATAGAAGGGAGGAAAAAAATCTACACAACATTTATAACAGTTTTTATTCATAATAAAATCAAGCAATAAAACTTAAAAAAATAAAGGCTATAAAACAATGTTTTACGAAATTGTTTATCTAAAACGTTTAATATAATTTATATACCTAGAACACTGATTTAATTGATTGTGCATAGCATACAATCAATGATGTTGAATGTGAATCAATGCGAGTTTAAACTTGTAACTAACAACTAAAACTAACAACTAACTAAACTTGTAACGTATTAGATTTTAGAGACATAAACGTTCCTTAGTTATCTTAAAAATAAATAAATAAATAAATAAATAAATAAATAATAATAATAATAACAAAATTAAATGAATGAATATTTTATTATGATTATTTAAGAAAAAGAATACGTATATAACATATTAAAAATTCTTTACAAATGTTAAATGAACTTCTATTATTTAATAATTTTATCAAGCAATAATTTTCATTTTATTTAAAAAAACATTTAATCACCTGTTCTACTTCTAAGAGGACAAGTAAAATAAGAAATAAAATAAAAATTTAATCTGTCAAATATAAGTGTATGGGTGCTTATGTGAGATTGGTAAATTAAGTGAGATTGGTATTCACTGAGTCAATATTTGCCAGCGAAGCAATCACTTTCTATCAGAGGAAAGTTAATTGTTTGCCTGACAAGTGAAATTGAAATGTTATTTGCTTTAATCTTTAAATGAAATTAAATGTAGTTAAAATGTCTAAATTTACATACAGGCTTCGAAATACATTTTCATTTAAAATTAATATTTTTCATTTAAAACAAAGAGAGTGTGCATGCCTTTCTATAGAAATTTATACATTTTTAATTACATAAAATATATTATACTCTTATGTTTGTAATATTTGTGTTGAATAGTAATTGAAGTAAGCAGAAAACGTCACTTGGTTTATGATCGGACAAGGTTAAATGTATGGATGTTTTGTTGCTTGAACTAAACCTATGAATGGAGCCACAGTATATAGTTACTAGGGAAAAAACACCACCATAAGATTATCATACAATTAACACGAGAAAAAGACATAATATTTCTAAAGAATTTAGTTCTGTGAGAGGTAGTTCTATAAAGCATATTTTTATAACTTCGTATTGCGCAAAATATAATCAAATTGCCATTGATTTTTTAATTCGTATGGACGTGAAACCTGTTTCCTGTAGAGTATGGTGCGATTAGCACTAAGATTTACCGGACCACACAAAACAATAAAGTGCATTTGGGTCGATGAATAAAAAGTGTGAAGAATATTTGAGTTACCATCGACATTTAATAATGATATGACATTACTTAAACCTTTCCCCCTTCTCGTATCTTTGTTCATCTGTACGTACTATAACTACGGAAATTATTTTTAAAATTCATTCAAACTGACATTTGTCAATCATATGCACTATGGCATTTTTTCAATTGGTGATGTTAGAAATAGCATGGTTGGTTTACTTAAAGTGCACAACTGTGTTATTGGTGCAGCAGACATGTAGTTGTGATACCCTTGGCAACGAAATAGCAGATGAACTAGCAAAAAGAAGTATTAGTAAATAATTCATATAATCATGAGATCTCTCTTTTTTTCCCAATCTCACTTATAAAAATCAACTATAAAATCTAAATTTCTTAGTGACTGGCATCGAGAGTGGCGACATTCCCATAAAGGTAGAGATATGTACGCAGTTCTTAAAATGACTAATTCCAATTTTATATGCCCAAATCCTTATATTTTATCTCAGGCCATGGTAGTTTCCATACTTTCCTTTTTAAAATCAATAAACTACCAAATGCACTTTGTAAATGTAAGAAATTAGCAATCCTTTTCATTATTTATTCGAAAATTAAAAACAATTTTAAATTTAATAGTAATAAAACTATAAGGAAAAACTTAAAAACAATAGTATTAAATCCAGATAATTATAATAAGGTAAAACATATTTATAATGCCTTAAACGAACGTTACTCATTTATTAAATATAAATTTTAACACTACATCCATTGACTTACTTTTCTCTGTTAATGAAATGGAATCTGTCTAAATGTAATTATTATTAATTTAATTTATTTATTTTCATTTTCATTTTCATTTCATTTATTTTTTTATTTATTATTCATTTATTTATTTATTTATCGTTTAAGCTTTCCGTAAAAATAGTCTTAAGCACAACTTTCGAATTATCTCCTACTAATAAATTAAACTACGGTCTTCTGCCTTAGCAGGACTGTAGACATTTTTTTTTCCTGTGGGAACAAAAAGCCTTATAACCACGCGGTTTAGGACCCACAGTGAGAGACAAACCAATGTAACCAATGTGATACTATAAGAACAAATAGGAAAAATTGGCCAGTAGTATTTAGAAAAAAAAAAAAAAAAAAAAAAAAAAAAACGTCTTAAAATTCGAGAGAGTCGAGTCTATGAAAATATAACGTGAAGATGTGATAGCGGTAGTATAAGACAAGCGTGTTGTTCATCTACGTTCCACAAATTTGCATCCTAGGACTGATGGTAAAGGAAAAGAAAAAGAAAAAAAGGAAAAAAAGGAAAAGGAAATGAAAACATTCAAACGGTATGTCCTAATGTAGTGATACGAATTACATGGGAAGTGTGGTTATGGTGATAAAGACGCAAAGACTACGGTTTTGGAAGATAAATAAAAAAATTGTTAAAATTCATTTTACAATTCGTCCTAAATGCGTGCATTGTAAACTCATTTATTTCGTATGATCTTACAAATCAGCCTTCTACTACAGCACAAGCAAATGGATTGCTGTTCTTCAGGCGGGACTTGGTACTTAAGCTAATAGGAAAATTTTAGTCTCGTAAGCGTAGAGACTTAAAAAGAAAATTTCCCATTAGTAAGAGCATTATCTAAAGCGCTTTATACCTTAGAAAAAAATATTAAAAATGTACGTAGTGTGATTTGTGCTCAGAAAAGAAAAAAAAAAAAAAAGATAAAATCCCTTTGTCTTAAAACGCGTAAACACCCACATTCATACTTGTCAACATTCTAACAAATATTCCGTCGCATTGTTAGCAACCACCCTTTTTTTTACACCTCATTTTTTTATAGAATAAATTTAGCTATATATAATTATGATTAAAGTGAGAGAAAAAATATTCTAAAAAATAAATAAATGAATAAAATAAAATAAAAAATTGGTGCGAAAAAAAAAAAAAAAAAAAAAGGTAACTACTAATAATGCTACGGAATATTAATATTACAATATTGGCTTTCTTATAAATGTACTTAAATGAGAAGTTTATTCCAATGTAAATACTGGATATCGTTATCGTTAAAAAACAAATAAATAATAATTACAGTTGTTTAGAACCGCTGTTATGAAATAAAGTCGGACTATATAAAAAGTCAAGTAATACCAGCAAAGAGTTTAATAACCTCTTTAAATTAGCACACAGCTTCAGTAATTATTCGTCATGTGTTGTTATATTCTTTAAATAAACCGATTTAATTTAAACTAAACTTATAATTTAATCGTAGTTAGTCAATTTAATTAAGTAGGTCTTTAAATTTTATTAACTTAGAATAAGTTCATAAATTATTACAAACAATGCACTTTAATTGTTACATCTTACCTTATGGAATATATATTTTATCCGTCACATTCTTAGTATAAAATACTACTAAATACAAGAAGTATTGCCATGTAACTAAAGAATTTAAAACATTTCATACTATAATTAACTTTTCAGGAATGTTTTACTAAGAACATATTGCAAATATTTTAAATGTGATTTCATATTAATAATTCTAAAAGATTATTAGCATTGCATGCTTTCTGAAATGTTGACATGTAAGATAAATTTCAGAACATATCACGAATATTTGGTATTTAAAACATATATGTCGTATTTGACACTTCATGGATATTCTAAATGCCGAAAGCATACCGAGAACTGTGTATTGAATAGACTCTAGTTAATTCGGAGATGACTGTTTTGCCACGCTAGCCTCAACAATCGAATAATTAAATTATAAACAGATATAATGTCAGATATGAATTTTGGAAAATTTATGCAATTTAAGTTTTAATATTCTAAATAATAATGATAAAAAAAAATGTACCTTATAATTAAACTTCTAGTGTAAGTTTTATAGTGTAATTCTTATTTATATTATTTTAATATAATTCCGAGGAATTAATAAAGAACAAGACTTTTATTTATACGAGTAAATTTAAAATTGACTTTCTTTTTCTTTCCTTATTCTAAGTTGTGTAAAAAAAAAAAAAAAAAGAGGGGGTTATGGAAACAAAATTGTATTTTTGTACTCATAAATATATAATAATTTTATTTGACAATGAATTTTTCTCGAAAAAGTTTCAGCTAATTCATATTAAAATAATCAATTTATTAATTTTTATTTGATTATTATCATACAGAAAAAAAAACTCTCGTAGAAAGAAAAAGAAAATGAGGATCTTTCATATCTGAAATTAACTTGCCTTTACATGAAAAACTCAAGAACATTCATAAGAAGAAATATAAAATTAAAAGAATCATATAAATATCCCATATTTCAATTATTAAATAAGATTTTTTTGTTATTGTAAGATTTACTTGTTACATAATTTCAGATTATAATTACAATAATTAGAAATTTATTTGCTATTGCAAAGTTTTCATAGCAATAATTCTATGTTCTTCAAAAGTATTTTTGAAAAACTGTTGTAAATTTTATTTACCATTTTATGGTTAAAACCATTACAAGTTATTATAGAACAAACACGCAGTTACACATACCTCTCTGACTTTCTAAATACGAGTTATTCCAAAAACAAAATTATTGTTAAAAGATAACTCCTAAACGTCTTTGATATAATTATTTTTAAAGAATTATTCAATTCCATTGTTAAAATTCTCGATACTTACCGGTTTAGTAATCGATATACATATTCTTTTTTACTTCAATAGTTCATTTATTATATACAATTTATTATATATTACATTATTTTTAATGTAATAAAATTAATACTTCGTCAGAATATTTATTCGGGTCTCTATGAAAGAACCAATAACGGTATTTGCTATAGAATACGTTTGATAATAAATGAATGGTATCAGTTTGCAGCAATTGTAAACAAGCATCATTATTGATCTGTTTTAATTAGCATAAAATATTATATAAATACATTAAAATTTAGTAATCTTGAAAAAGAATGTACCGAAATTCAATCTTCAGTGTCTGTGAGAAACATAGTAGATATGCTGCATGAACAATACTTAATAGTAAATTTTCACTTAGAAACTTTTCTCTGTATATTCAAGTGAGTACAGAGAGTGCAGATAGATACAACGATATAGAAATAAGAATCTCAAGCAGTTTACAGTAGTTTCTATTTCTGATTGAAAAATACGGAGTAAAAATAGTATTTTAAAACAAGTGACAGCTTTGACCTCAAAACTATAAGGTACTGAAAGAACAAAACTATCTGATATAGAGACTTTTAAAATACATATAGATAAATGTTTCATTCTTCAAAAAGACGAATTAGTTCAGTAGTACATTGCGAGAAAAATTTACATCTCTATAAATAATATCAGACATCTCGTTAAATTACAAACTTGATTTATTGAAATTCAAATAGAAAGTCATATTCAATGAAATATTATTAAAAAACGGCAAGCTCGTAACAGAATTGGAAACCATTAAAAATAAGTGGGGCAGAGAGAGCAACCTTTTACGATATGTTGATTAGCAGATCATAAAGGTAAGAATGACGAATCGAACAAGGTTCGTGTCCATCTATTATCGCCAGATCTGGTAGCACTGCAAAACCTAGGAGCCAAAAGCGCCAATAAAAGTTTCTTTGTCTTTATGTTAATCCAATTAGAAATTTTGAATTTAGGGGAGACGGTTAGAATATTGCAACCCTAAACTTTGCTTAGTTTTATGAGCCAACAAAGACCGTTAAAAAGTGCACTCATAAAAAGTAATTATCTTATTCAATGCGACATAACGTCTGAAAAATAAATCATTTAGATTAGATCTAACCGCAACTGATCTCGTTATATGGTCAGAAAAAATATTTAATAGCTTTTTGGAGTTAAACAAAATAAAAGTAAATTATAACGGAAATCGTTTAATGTATTTTAATACATAGAAATATAAATAGATTTATTGTGAATTGCAACGAAATAAAAATGATTCTTTTCGGGGAATATGAAATTAAATTTTATTTTAGATCCCTCGTATATAAATTGCATTATTTTAAAAGGATATCATTGAGTGTATTACAGAAACCTTTCTTAATATTAATAAAAGTTATATATTTTAATTTATAGTTATACATTTAATAATTTTGAATTAAACTTGATGTATTTAAATGATATGTAAGCAACTCGCTCACTTCTGACATGTCGTCTGAATCATAAAAAGAAACAATAGCACTCATCACATTCAATTCAATAATATTGGAATTTGTACAGCTAGTTACTGAATCGTCTTCAGACAAAATGTGATTGGTTATCTGAATTCATTTGCCAGAATTGATCAATATGAATACATTTTCAGTCTTTGTGGCAAACTACAGATAGTGGGTCAATTTTAGTTAGGTGGCAATAGGGCCAGACATTAGGTAAATTTGTTTTGGCTCATACCCTTATTTCTGGTCATAAAGCAATCATCGATTTGGCTGCAGTGTTGAAGTTAGTGACCGAGCAGTTCTTTCCGATTACATTTGCATGCCGAAATTGCCATCACTGAACTACGTTACCGACAATACTGTGTTTATTTGATATATATATATATATATATATATACAGGTAAACAATAAAAAGTTTATTCATAGATATATTACTTTATTTTTTTTCTCAGTTATTAAGCGAATTAAAGCCATATTTAAAAATAAACATTTACAGAATTTATTTCGGAACTGCATAAAGAAAATTAAAACGCAGTCTATTGTCAACTTCCAGAAGAGATTCTTAAAAGTAACAAGAAGTTTACTGCATAAGATAAAATTTAATTTCCTATCATCTAGATTACTTCATTCTGTTTACTGTTTAAATTTTATTTAGTATTCTTGATTTTTCTTTTTACTCACCCTTTATAATCAATTTTTAAATTAAATTTGCTGTTCATGTTAGGCTAAATGGAAACTTAGATTTATTTCACATTATTATACGTCAGACAGGTATTCCTACTTAATATTAAAATGATGCTATTTAATAAGATTTTAAATAACTAAATATTCAAGGTAAATAAATCAATATAGATATTTTATACATATGTCTTTTTTTATTAGATAATCTTCATAAAATAGGTATACTATTTTTGATGAACGGAAACTTCTTTTAGTGTAATGTGTATTCTAAAATAATAAAATAGATAATTCAATGAATATATATATATATATATATATATATATATATATATATATATATATATAATATTATCAAAGAGTTATTTTGAAAAATTATAAACACAAAGTATAATATGTGTTTATAATTTTTAGTCACTTATGCGTATCTTTTCATAAAAATGAATTCTCATGATTATGTGGTATTAGATTTATTTAATATTAATGACGTAAACAAATAAATAAAAGTAAAAGCATTATATATATATATATATGCATTTGCTAGAAATTTATAATTTTTTTATTTATTACACGTCAGTTGAAATAAAGATTTAATTTAATATAGGATGAAATGCCACCCCTATATTACCACAAAGTGGTCAATTACTACCACGGCCAGAAAAAGACCCTTAACCCCGAAAATTATATAAAACAAGAATTAATATGTAAAACTTCAGAATCTATAGAAATTACATATAACATCTAATAAAATGCAATAAATAACAATTTCCAACAGCAACTGTTGTTTTGGTTCGATTTTAACTTGGAAATAAGTTAATGTTGTCGACAAAACTTTTATTAAGCAGCTGTTCCTATTATTTAGGCATTGTGAGATATTTAATTTAATCTAAATCATCCAGAGGAATTTGATACTAAAACTTTATTTATTTAAGCATGCAGGATATTTATATTTATTTAAATAAATGTATACATTTTTATGAATAAACATTTTTTATTGATATTAAGGGGTGGACAATTACTAGGTACCCCAAATTATTATCAAAGATAGTAAATAATACAATTGGTCAAGTACTGAATTTATATTTGTTTTAAAAGTTTCAATAATTGATAATTGGGGTTAATTACTAAATGTCTCACTATAATAGTCTCACTAAATAGTCTCACTAAATAGTCTCACTAAAGATTTTGCAACGGATTTCTAAGCTTACTAAGATTTTTAGCACTCGACTTTGACAAAGTTATGGATCCGATAGTTTATGTAGTTTAGGAAGAAGGTTGAGTCATTTTAGGACAAAATCGTTGAAGAGGGAACTAATTTGCTGTGAGGAAGGATAGATGGATTAGTGTTTTTAAGGTCATACTACACACTACAGCTATGCAATGGGCAATTAGCGATGTTCTTGAATTAACGACCAGAAACTGCACGGAAGATGTTAATTAATAAATCAGTTAGTGTTAATTGTTTATATGCATTCATATGTTTTAATCATTTACATTGAAATGCAATTTAAATATATTTACTAACAGCTTTTAACTTAAACATTTTTATCTGGAAAATTGAAATGGACAGTTATTAACATGACTATGGTTAGTTGCTGAATGTAACTGGTCAATTATTAGTAAAATCTCACTTTGAAGCTACTATTTTAAGTAACATAAATTTTAGGAAAAAGTATTTTTAATAACTAAATATAATATTGAGTTTCCGGTAGTACAAATTATTGCGCTATCTTAAATATATGATCTCTTATAAAATTATATATATATTTGCATAGAGCGCTTGTATAATTTTATTTATATTAAATAATATTAATAATGAATAGGTAAGATTTCACTTACCTGGATAAGACATACAGCACTGGTTCACCATGCGTCCAATTAAGTGTTTAATCCTTCAGCCAGACACAATCTTGCTTCACGATCAGGCTGAAAATAAACTTATAAACATTTTAAACTATTAGTTTTACTTGTGTAAATTGTGACTGATTTGAGGATTTATTCCTTTATGCACAATTTTAATTTTCTTGAATAAAATATACATCTTTCATAGTAAATGTATAATATAATATATATAAGAGCGTTTTCAAACGCCCTGCTGAATTAGAGCTACATATTCACAGAAAGCAGCATTACATCTAGATTAGAGATTGAAATCGAGCGGGAGGGAGTTCCATAAAATGATGAGTGGACAGTTTTGGTTCTTCCTTTAACTGGGAGTGCCGCATATTTTCTCTCTACGTCTGCATTGAATATTATTCGGGATAAATGATAGTCTTTAAGACAATTCTTGATTAAAATGAAAAATATCGGTCACACAAATGTCAATTTAATGTTGTTTTGTGACACCCCTAATTGACCGGTATTTTCAATGTTCTCCTTAATTTAGTTCGTTTCTTAACGTTTTAAAAGCCGGCCCTGGTAGGGGTTTTGTAAAAATGTCCGCTATCATACGATTGCTGGGGATGTATTCTAGTCTGATAGTTCCTTCTTCATATAATTCTTTAATTAGATGAAATTTGACATCGACATGCTTGGTTCTCGCTTGGTGTTTGTCAGATTCGATTAATTTAATCGTTGATTGGTTATCTTCATATATTGTAATTGGTTTTATTTGATTTAGATCTAAGTCATTTAATAGTCTAATAATCCACAGGCTTTCTTGCGCAGCGCATCCTGCTGCTATATATTCCGCTTCTGCGGTAGATTGGCTGACACATTTTTGTTTTTTGGAATACCAGTAAATGGGACTTTTCCCAATAAAAAATACATTTCCGGTAATAGACTTTCGGTCCTGGTAGTCATTTGCAAAGTCAGCGTCCGCATATGCGGTTAGTATAGCAGGATGTTCATTATCATATTTTAATTTTAAATTAATTGTATTTTTGAGGTACTTTATAACTTTTTTAGCACTTTCCCAATCACACACTCTGGGTCTTTCGTTGTGACGGGATAAAAAGTTGACGGCAGCACTGATGTCTGGTCTGCTGACAGTGGCTATATATAGAAGTGCCCCTACTGCTTTTCTATAATCAGTATTGTCAGTTAAATAATTTTCATTCTTGTAATTCTTTAAGTAATTTGTATCTATGGGAGTATTAGTGGGTTTCGCATTTTCTAAATTAAATTTATTTACTAATTGTTTAATCTTGTTTGACTGATCTATTAACAAAGTATTACTGTCTGGTCGTGTTATATTTATTCCCAGATAATTAGTAACGCTCCCAAGGTTGGTGATACTATATTCGCGCCTAAGTTCTTCTATTATATCGTTTATATCATGTTTGGTTCCAGCAATTAATATATCGTCTACATACACTAGTATGTAGACGGTTTTATTATTGTTGTTTCTTTTGTATAGGCATTTGTCAGTGGAACTTTGTGTGAAATTCAACTTTGTTAATGTTTCGTTTATTTTAGAGTTCCAAGCCCTGGCTGACTGTTTCAGCCCGTAGATGGCTTTGTGTAATTTACAGACTTTATGTTCTTCACCGGGATTTATGAATCCCTCCGGTTGTTGCATGTAAATTGTTTCTTCGAGCTCACCGTGTAAAAACGCGGTTTTTACATCCAAGTGGTTTAATTCTAAGTTTTTATATAGGGCCATTACGAGAAAAGAACTAATTGTCGTATGAGACGCCACCGGGGCGAACGTCTCGTCATAATCTACCCCATACTTTTGGCTAAAGCCTTTGGCAACAAGCCTGGCTTTATATTTTTGGATTTCACCCTTATCATTATACTTTGCCTTGAATGCCCATTTTGAGCCTACTATGTGTGTGTTAGGGGGAGGGTCTACTAATTCCCATGTATTATTTTCGTTTAAAGAAGCAATTTCATCTTTGGCTGATTTTAGCCAATTTTCCCTTTCTATGGAATTTTGTATCTGCAATATTTCATTGAAGGTTTTGGGTTCGTTTACGTTCATAGTATTTGTCAATAAAGCAAATCTGTCAGGTGGAACACCTTTGTTTACTCTTTCCGACCTTCTCGGAATTGTTTGATCTGTCATGTCATGATTAACATCCTCAGTTTGGTCCGAATTTTGATTTATTTCATTTAATATCACCGGGAGGTTATTTTTATGATCGTTTGTTTCGCTAGAATTCCCTTCATTTGTATTATTGTTTGTCTCTAACAGTTCATTATCGATATACTCAAAATTATTATTTTTTGTTTTTGTTTCAACGAATTTTACTGTTCTACATATCCTAACATTATTATCTATAAATACTCTATAACCTTTACTTTTAAGGTCATAACCAACAAGTATTACTTCCTTTGCCCTGTTGTCAAGCTTCCCTCTTGTGGTTTTGTGAGTATACACATATGCCTTACAACCAAATGATTTTATATGCGAGAGATTTGGTTTATTTCCATTCCATTTTTCATATGGTGTTTTATCGCATGCACTCGTTGGCAATCTATTCTGTGGATAATTAGCAGTCATAAGGGCTTCACCCCAAAATTTATTCGGCAAGCTGCTTTGTCTTAACAAACATCTGGTCATTTCAACCAATGTTCTATTTTTTCTCTCCGCCACGCCATTTTGAGGAGAACAATGCGGTACTGTTAATTGGTGTTCGATTCCTTCATTCGCGAGAAAGTTTTCAAATTCATTGCTTGTATACTCTCCGCCGTTATCGGTACGCAATATTTTTATTTTCCTGCCGAACTTGTTTAAAGTCAACGCATAATATTGTTTAAATTTATCAAACACCTCACTTTTATTTCGCAATAAGTATGTAAATGTGAAACGACTGTAGTCGTCGATAAACGTTAAAGAATAATTTTTCCCTCCTATTGTGGAAGTTTGAAAAGGTCCGCAAACATCTGAAACAACTAGATCTAATGGTTTTTCTGCCCTAAAAGTTGCCTTTTTTGGATATGTGTCATCCTCCAATTTTGAAATGATACAGATTTCGCATTCTGTGTTGTGTTTACATTTACTTAGCTCTATTCCAGTTGCCATATTTTTGTAGACGAGTTCTTTTATTTGTTGTAGATTTTTATGCCCTAGTCTTTCATGCCACAATTTAATACAATTTTTATTTTCGCAAGCTTCTACAATATTTACACTTTCGGAAAATTTTTCGCTCGTTTGTAGTTCATATAAATTATCTGTCAAGTTCGCCTCTATATAAGTTTTATTCCCGAATTTGATTTTACATTCGTGATTTTTAAATATGGCAACACAACCATTCTCTGTTGCTTTCTTTACCGATATTAGATTTGTGGCTATATTGGGTATGTATAAAACCTCTTTTAAAGTAATATTGTTTATTTCCTTATCCGAGTTAATTACTTTAAGATTTACGTCGCCGCAACCCTGTGAGACTACGGAGTGCCCGTTCGCTAGCATAACACTAACCTTTTCGTTGTCTTTCAGATTTGTAAATTGATTTATGTCGTTGCAGATATGCCTGCTGCTCCCACTGTCGACTATCCATGAGTTATGCTCGGTTTTATCAATGATAAATGTAAGATTCTTTAATTTGTTTTCAGTTTCCTTTATGAGTTGTGTTTTATTTTTGTTTTTGTACTTGCTGGGATTGTTACCGCTGTTATGAAAATTATTATAACTCCTTTGGTTATGATTTGGTCTGGCGTTTAAATGCCAGCATTCGTTACGGGTGTGTGAATTCTTTCCGCAAAAATTGCAATGTTTACTTGGTGGTGTTTTACGCTTAATTTGAGTTTTATACGCGTTTTCACCTTTTATTTGGTGATTTTCTGTCCTTTTAATATATTCGTCAAACAATTTACTTTTAATATACTCTGGTGTAAGTTCTTCGTCATTTCTGGCTTCGATAGCCGTTATCAGGGTATCATAACTAGGAGGTAGCGAGCACAACATTAACGCTGATAAGTGCTGCTCATTTATTTCTTCTCCTATCGCTAACAATTTGTCCCTTAACTTATAAATACTAGTTATGTTTTTTATCAGATTTCCCCCTTCAGCTAGTTTGGTGGAATATAATTTTCTGAGTAAGAATAATTTGCTGCTTAGATTTGCCCTCTCATGTATATTTTTAAGTGCATCCCATGTTTCCCTGGCTGTGGACAGATGTTTTACGTACACTATTTGTGTGTCTTCTATAGCTAAATTAATTATGGCGCGCGCTTTGCGATCTTTAGATCGCCATTCATCAGTTAATGGGTCTGGGGGCACTTCTATAATAACCTGGAAGAGATCCTCCTTCGTGAGGAGCATCTCAATCTTAAACTTCCAGTTATCATAATTACTGGAGTTTAATTTCTCAACTAATGTTATTTCTTTTGCGGGAGCTGCCATTTTGTTTATTTATTATTATTATTATTATTATTTTATTTTTTTTTTTTTTTTATCAAAACATATTTTTATATACTACGTATATTTATTCTTTGAAAAGTTCAAATAATATTTGGAGAGAGAGTATTTACTGAGATAACAGTTATGAGTTTTTTTTTTTTTTTTTTTTTTTTTTTTTTTTTTTTTTTTATGTCTAGTTATGAGCACATACAAGTTGATTTCAGTATATAATAATTCCCACTTATATAATTTGTATATATATATATATATATATGCTTAATTGAATTTCTTCAAACACATAGATTAATTATATTTCATAATTTCTTTCCATTTTTTTTTTTTTTTTTAAGTCCCAGTGCTGTAATCTGTAATTTTATTTTTATCGTTGCGCTCTTTTATTTAAGAGACCCTTTATTTAAGAGAATCGGTCTCATGATCTATTTTTAATAACTAAATATAATATTGAATTTCCGGTAGTACAAATTATTGCGCTATCTTAAATATATGATCTCTTATAAAATTATATATATATTTGCATAGAGCGCTTGTATAATTTTATTTATATTAAATAATATTAATAATGAATAGGTAAGATTTCACTTACCTGGATAAGACATACAGCACTGGTTCACCATGCGTCCAATTAAGTGTTTAATCCTTCAGCCAGACACAATCTTGCTTCACGATCAGGCTGAAAATAAACTTATAAACATTTTAAACTATTAGTTTTACTTGTGTAAATTGTGACTGATTTGAGGATTTATTCCTTTATGCACAATTTTAATTTTCTTGAATAAAATATACATCTTTCATAGTAAATGTATAATATAATATATATAAGAGCGTTTTCAAACGCCCTGCTGAATTAGAGCTACACATTCACAGAAAGCAGCATTACATCTAGATTAGAGATTGAAATCGAGCGGGAGGGAGTTCCATAAAATGATGAGTGGACAGTTTTGGTTCTTCCTTTAACTGGGAGTGCCGCATATTTTCTCTCTACGTCTGCATTGAATATTATTCGGGATAAATGATAGTCTTTAAGACAATTCTTGATTAAAATGAAAAATATCGGTCACACAAATGTCAATTTAATGTTGTTTTGTGACAAAAAGAACAATGAAATACAGGGTGTTTATAATGTCCCGGACCCATTTTGATGTTTAATAACTCATAAAATAATGAATATATATACAAACTTATGGCATTTATTGATGGAATAACTCATATATTTTCTTTTCAGGTTTGAATATCTTTACTTTTGTAAATATTGCCTGCGCGTGTGGTTAATTTCAGATAATTTCATTTTCTAGTCTAAATATCTGTACTTTTCTAAATATCGTCTGCTTATTAATTGCATTTTTCTCTCTTTTGTTTTTGGCAACTATTGCAATGTTATGTTTACTTTTGATGTGTTTGTTCTATGTAGTACTTTTGTATGTGATGTTTTATTCGAGCGGCAGTCGAATAAGTACCTAAAAGTCAGAATTACAACCGCAATAGCCTCTGTGGATGCCGACATGCTTGCCGCTACCTAGCGTGAAATTGACTATCGACTTGATATTCTCCGTGCGACGAAGGGGGCACACATAGAAGTTCATTGACAAGGGTCATGAAACATTTTGAGTCATTAATTTTAATTTATGTTATTAATTTTAATCTATCTTTATTATTTTATGAGTTAATAAACATCAAACTGGGTCCGGGACTTTATAAACACCCTGTATTTTTCCCATTTATTAATCCTTATAAGTTAGTTTGTACTTCGAAAATTTTCAAAAATGCTCTCAATGTTTACGCTATAAAATAAGATAGAACTTTAAGGCATTTCCACAAAATGCTCAATAAATGGTCTGTTCCCATTATGAAATAAAATTTTAAATGTTGAAATTATTAGACCGCATAGACTTTTAAAGAGTTATATTCTGTATCGAAGAGTTGATAAATATGTATTAAGAAATCCTGCTTCTTCCGGGAATAAAAATAGATAAAACATTTTTTTTAAATCTCTTTGTTAGGAATATGTTATTTATTTAATGCAGATAAGTTTGAATAATTATTTATTTTATTATATGCAATTAATTGATAACTTTTGAATTTATAAACTTTTAAAGATTTATTATCTGATTTAAAGAGAGTGATAAAAATGCATAAAGAGATATTTGTTTTTCACTTTTCGCTGGGAATTTCTTATTCATTTAATTATTATTTGTTTGTGTAAAGATTAAGTTTAATATATGCAGCCGATTTCCAACCAGTAAATTTATACTTAATATTTCAGAATTTACGTTTTCAAATGAAGTAATAGAATATATTACGAAATCCTTTATCACCTATTCATTATTTTAATATCTGATTTTCTTTTATAACCATAAGAAGAAAATATTTCATTCAGATAAATTAAAATGTTTCTATATCAGGTTTCTAAATTATCTGCAGATTTTTTATTGCCTAGTCAACACTTAAAAAAATAAATATATATATATATATATATGGAAAATAACTCTGTCTTTGGGCATTTGTATATTACACAAATACGGTTAGTATTTAAATCAATAATGAATGAAGAAAACTTCTCAAAACTTTAAGCGTAAATGCAAAATAACATCTAATATTCATTTTCCTTTATAGAGTTTAATATCTTACTGGCGGTATTACAAATCAGCATTTTAGTCATATATCCCAGAATTTATTACATAGAAATGCATCAAATTACATTTTGGAAACTATATCCAATAAGTTTTACCGTATATCAACCAAAATTTGGTTTTGAAGTTTGTTCATTTCAGAATATGCATATTGACACATTTCAGAGTGTGTGTCTAAAAATGGTACCAAAATGCATATGAAAAACAAATATAATGTAACAATATGCTTAACATTTATTTGTTTTGCTTTAAGTATAGCCTGCTACCATCCGTGGCTGAGTGGCTCTGGTCAAAACCCAGATTGCACTAAAGATTTAAAACGCTCTAGGTTTTTCATGCTTTTCTCCAAAATTAGTAATATTGAAGAATAGGAAGGTTTTGAGAGACTTTCATTGAGAATATTCCTTTCGGGTTTAGGTCCCATGCGAAGACAATCAGTTTTAATGGAAAACACCAAACTATTGATTAATCATTGCTTTGCTATTATTATGCAGCGAATAAAATATAGATTCTCAGATTATATTTGATAGTAATGAATAAACTTCTGTACATAATTATCTGAAATGTATAACGATATAATAAAGTTTTATTATTATTATTATTTTATATTATTTATTTATGAATATATTTTTTATTAGTGACTTGGTAATGGTTAGATTAAATGGTTATACATCGCAATAGTGCTACGCAATGGACGACTGAGAAATGCTTGGGACTCTTTTCTAAGGCTGTTCTGGAGATGTGCCACTATAACTTATATCCTGTAAGGGATGATATTCCTGCTTTGGAGCTCTCCAGAGGTATTATTTAGGGTGGAATATTTGAGGTAATATTTGGGATAAACATAGAGAATATTTCGGCCAAGGAGAATTTAACGTGCATCAGCCACTATTATTGAATATTATGGTTCTTCGGATACTTAAATATCAAAACCATAATCTTCCAATTACAAGCTCTGTGCGATACCGCTTTTTAATTAGTGGCAGTGTGCTAATTTGAACAGAAATAATCCTCATTATCCTTTTTGAATCTGGAAAAAATGAAGTAATTCGTATTACACTATGCAAATTAAAGAGTAACTGTACACAAAAATGGGTGGCAACAAATTAAACAATTACTGTTAACCAATAATGATTGTTGAAAAGAAGTAATCTGAAATAATTAAATAATGATACCAAATATGAAATAATTAATCAATACTCTATGGCGTAATTTAGTTTTATTCAATGTAATTATGTAATAAGAATAAATAATTTTTTATGGATGTAAAGTAAATGTTATTTTACAAAATATATTAATTTAAAATAATTTACTGTACGCGTTATTGTTTAATTGCAGCACATATAGTATAATGTATCATTTGGCATTTTATGTATCAAAATGTGATTACACTAATGTATACACTAATGCTTATTTATGTGTAGGACAAATAATTTTTTTTCAATATTTCTGATGAAAATGGAGGTATTGTAAGAATAGTTGATGGTTCTCCAATTGAATTTTGAAATTCCTTAGCGATATCTTGTCTACTTAATACAAACAGTCATTTGACAAAATATATACCGCACCTATTGTTAATACCTTTAGAAATTCGGAATGATTCAGGCAGTTTAATTAAAGAAGAAAACTGTAATTTAAGTACTTATATGAATGCAAGTTTTTTAAAGATAAAAATGTTTTACTGTAATATATATATATATATATATATATATATATATATATATATATATATAGTTAAATAAAAAAAAAAGTCTTAAACACAGCATTAGATACCCATGTATTACACGGGAAATAATTAATTTGCAATCTAAAATGCTAGAAGGTCCTTAAAATTTTATCACCTTAACAAATGTATTATGAAGAAAAAAAAAAACTGTCATAAATATGCCAAATTTTTCCTTCTTCCTTCCCTTTCTGTTAATATGCTTTTATTTTATTTTTTATTTGCACTATGTCCTAGGAAAAATCATGAAAAGGGAAACAGATAGCGGAAACTCACACTGTGATTTTGACGGGAACGAAGAGGAAGGTATATTGTCTTATATCGTTGGGAGGTACGATTTTGTCTTATATCAGCAAAATATTAGATATTGCAAATGTTATTATAATATTTCAGAATTGCTTGTTTGACTTTATTTTAAAAAGATCTATTTTTAATCAAAGTTAAAGTATTCATTCATTTAACTGATAATTTAAGTAAAAATTATGTGGTATGTCTCATATGCATAAATAATTACTTTCAAATACAGCAAAATTTATAAAGTAATTTTTTAACTCTATTCCATATCTAAATCCATATTGCATTAAAATTCTTCTATTTATTTATCTGTGTACTTTTTTAAAAAATTAATTAAATATGCATGTGCACGAATAAACCAATAACTATGCGTTTATTTATTGAAGCATAAGCAAAATATAAATAATTCAACAAAATACTTTACCCTCTTCAAAAATAAAATAATGCAGAATATAACCGCAAAAACGGAATAAAGTTTCATATATTTAATTAAGAAAAATCCAAACGTTAAAAAAATATATATTCATTCAACAGGATTTTTATCTAACTTTGCTCCATTTAGCTCACAAAAGTTCCTTTTTTGAAAAGCGAACATATAATAGCCCCGTATCTCCTGCTCTCTCTATATTGATATTATGAAGTAGGAACTGTGGTGCCACTCTGCTTTATTGATCACATTTATCAATAAATGCTCTGGCTGCGTCCCCTTTGAAAAAGTCATATATCTTCTATGACATTCTATTATTATTTCTTTTTTTATGACCTCGCTGATCTAATGAGCAAGTTCAGCAATTTTTGTATGGATTGATACTTATTTCTTATATCTTCGATAAAACTTCAATTAAAAAAACAGATAAAGCGTGTAAGCTATTTTCAGTGTAATTTAATGTACAAACATGTGGAATATTTTTCTTTGTACTTATAATATAAAATTATTTGTGTAAATTTAATTAACGAAATTTCGTATAATATAATTTTAATAACATAAAACCGGGAATTTAGTTGCTTGTTACAGGAAGTATATTTCTCTTCTTATAACAAGCAAGTAAGCTCATTGGCGAAAGTGAATGTCGAATCTTATGCTAGATAGTAATTATTTTTTTGCATTTTTATGTGATTCAATTAGTTCTTTTAGCTTAATGAAAAAGGATTATACATTATTAATTTAAAGTTTAAATTATAAATGAAGGTGAGTATGGCATAACTTATTTATTTATCTATTTATTTTTAACGTTGTTTTGAAAACTCAATTGTAATTTACTGACACATTACATATCGTTACAAATTTTGACTAAATAGAAATGTTTCACAATATAGGTCTTAAATTTTGAAAAAAAAAAAATAATAATAGAAAATTTTTTAGTTTGAAAGAAAAAATGTTTATTGATATAATCCAAACAGAAAATAAATAAATAAATATGCTCCTCTTCTCAGCATAGCAGTTAACCAGGAATTAATTTAGTGGAGATTTAATGTACAGCTGATACATAGCGATCGAAAAAATATCAAGACCGTAAAAAAGAGTAAAAATTCATATATTTTCTATTATTTTTTTAATATAATTATAATATTAATGTTAGATTTTTGAGATAATATGTAAGTTAATTATGACACAGATAAGGAGTGTCAAAAATATCTATCAGAAACAGCGACAGCACACTAAAAACTGCTTTCTACTACGAAAACGGCTTAATGTAGAGTTAATGTAGAATCTAGTACCGCAGAGAGAGATAAAAATATATACATATGATTTTTATAAATAATTTTAACATTTTTTCATAAATAAGATTTATTTATTTATTTATTTATTCTGTTAACTGTATTTTAAAATTCCATAGGGATACAAATGGTTAAAACAACAAATATGACTGTTACATTAATGCAGGTTTCAGGGCATCTTACATGTTTAACAACACTATTTTTTAATAACACTTTTTCTTTATTTAATTGCAGAAATTCTCGAATTCCTACGATCTGAAAAAGATGAAAGTATTGTAAAAAAATAGCGGTATAAACAATATTAGAAAACTAACAACTGTTGTTAATTTAAAAATTAAATGTTTGAAATCTGTGAACAGACTTAATTAATATAACGAAAAATAGAAATGAAAGAGTCTTAAATTGTATAAAATCTCAAAGGAAAGAAGTATTATGAAATATATTCAATATGTAATTTTTAAATATTTAATACTTCTTCAACTGGATATTTACTAATAATAATTTAATATATCTTTAAATATTAAATAACACTTTAACTGTTTCTAAAAAGGAAAAAAAAAACAAAAAAACTTCTGTGGTTCTGTCACTAACATTTTACTTTCCCTGCATATCTAATGCAAAGAAAGTATTTTTATATGGGAAAAAAATCACGTATGAGTTTTGGATGCGAATGTGCGTTCGTAGCTCTCCTGAATGCATTTTCGATATTTTTACTGTGATGTACATATGAGTTTGTTTATGTTATAGGATAACATCTAAATGATTTTTCCGATTCAGCTAAAAGCTAGTAAATATGTTGTTGGTCACGGTCACACGATTTGCACAGATTTTAATGAATTAAGGATTTATAATGTTTTACAGGTACACAGAGGGAGAAAAATGTATCTCTACGGATTACAGACTCTAATTATTTGAAGCGCGATAGCGTCTAAACACCTTACCTGATTGAACTAAAAAATGACAGATATCTTTTAGGACATCATTGCGTGACCTGTATAGATTTTTATGAGTGAAGAATGTATGATACTTTTATCATATGACCTCCGTTGAACGGAAATATCAGGTCACTGAGCTGTTCTTTTTTCCACAATACACTTATAATTAAAGAATATGTAATCATAAAATTTTTGGCTTGTTTTTAAATTTTAACGACTTAAGTAACAACCATAAGAATTATAATTGTGTAAATAACTAAATATTTTATCTGAAGTTCAAGTAAGTATTATTTTAGTAGATAGAAAGAACTGTGCTGTGAAAGCAACATTACAAGTTTACCCATTTCAAAGACAGCCAAAGGATTAAGAGGGATACAAAACAATATTCTTATGATTCACGTTTTATAAGCCTAAATTAATTTAAGTGTGTTTTAATAATGTTAAAATGTTTAGAGCATTAAAAATTTAGTAATTGTAATGTTTAATGAATGTGGAAATTATATCCATGTATTATTTTACAGCTATTTTACAGGGAAGTATTAAGAAATTTACAATTACACACCCTATTGGAGATAATTACATGAAGTTCCTTAAAAATATTTAAAAGAGACTTAAATTGATATATATATATATATATATATATATATATATACATATATATATATATGGAATTTTTCTGTAGATTGTTTAATTAAAAACTGATAACTGGCTGTTTTAAATTTATAGTCTTCACCCCACAAAAGTAATCAATTATATTACTTTTTGATGAACAAATATTCGAAGATAATGAGGAATATTCAAACACACAATCAAACTTTCCTTTTTTTCACTTTTTATTTTTCAGTGTGATATTCATTCATTTATATTTGATCAAATGCTTGATAAATACTAAATGTTCGTAAAAATGAATTGACACAATCCGCATTTTTTAGATAAAAATCAAGGTTTTCGAAAAAGCCCTTTACATTAGAAAACATACTGATCATAATCGGTAATTTATTTTTGAATAATTGCTTTTGTTCTGTGAAATAATTGTGGCTGCATTTTAATTTCACAAGTAATTCACATAATGTAAATATTTAATTTAAATGAATTTTACTCATAAGATATATATATATATATATATATATATAATACATGCGTAAAAAGTAAAATAAAATAAATAAATAAATATAATCAAGTACAAAAATATATATATGTATATATTATGTTAAACAGATAAATATTTAAATAATAATAATCTTTCTAAAGATTAAATAGTTACAAATATAATTTTTTACATATATTAACACACAAACATATAGTCATTAATACGTATTTAATTATTATTTATATCACATAATTACTATTTTTTATGACAAATGACATAATAAATAATGTATTTTTCTCTACTTTTATATCATTGAATATATGATATAATATGTTTTAGATATTTTATCATATATACAAATATAAAATGATAAATAGTGCCTGGTGTCGTACTGGTGACTACTCATCAAATTTCAAATGCGTTTTTTTTTTTTTTTTTTTTTTTAACGAAAATATTTTTGTTTAAAATACATAATTGGGAGATAATTTTAATAGTTCAGGAATACCCCATCAAATTTTACTTAGTTACGTTTCTTTATTTGAAATTAATGGGGATAGTTATAATCACTCCAAAAAAATTATTGAATTTCAAAATGTTGGGGGTAATTGTGACCACCAATAGAAAAATTAAAATTATTTTGGATTTTTCATTATACTGATTAATACAGATTTTATTATTGGCGTTGAGGCCATTAATATTTTGTTTTGGAGTTAAAGTATTTCTAAGTGCACATAATTCTAATATTTATTGTTTGGTAAATTACTTACAAAATAAATAATAAAAACTTAATAATTTCTATTTATTAAATTAAATGAAAACAAAATAACATCTTGTACTAGAGGTGTGATAAAGTATACTAAAAACTGAAAATAAATGTCTATTCTTTCAGAAACAGCAGGGTATACTATTAAAACAACTTTAAAATGCTTACTAGTAAAAAAAAAAAAAAAAAAAAAAGAAAAGAAAATGGCGTTTGTGCAGTTATAGATTCAGTGAACACACATCGAAATATTATTTTATACCTTACTGATTATGAAAGATTTAATTTTACTAACTATGGTTTCACTTCATGTAAAGAGCAACATAATAAGTGAGCTGAAATTTAGTCCATTCCGTCTGGTTGGGTGTATTTTCCAGGAGCTCTTAGTACGGCTTGCGAACACGTAGTTTTGCCCCGGATGTAAGGTGCCGTAGACGTCTACGGGGGAGGGGGGTGGCGGTTTAAGAATTTTTTAGGATCATTGACAATGTGGTGCTCTTTTATATGATTAGAATTGTTTAAAGAAGCACATTACATTCTAGAATGTGGTAACAATCACAATTTTCAGCATTCAGAAATCGCAGGATTTGTAAAAGAGTTGGTCGCTAAAGCAACTAGTTTTAATTACTAGTTATAAAATAAAAATAGAAATAAAATTAATTATGTCGTATTTAAATATAAATTTAAATTATACCTTTTTATATCCTATATCATACCTTATTTAAATATAAATGTAAATGTACTGAATTATTTAACTCTTTTATATTTCAGATATGAACGATTTGAGTATTTTTGCATTATCTACATTATCTTACTTCTAAACTGTTAAACACTCAAACACATACATTTACATATATTTAAATTGTGTATAATGTTGAAATACTTTCCCATATATATATATATATATATATATATATATATATTTAAGTTTGCAAATTTTTATTAAATTTTGTGTTATCAAATTGTGACATGCCATCTACATATCCCCCCTCTTTTTTTTTTTTTTTTTTTTTTTTTTAACTAAAAACAAAAGAATGTTTGATGATGTAAAAATATTGATACAATATTGAAGACATGCATTTTTCTTCCTATAGATAAAAAAAAAAAAATCTCTCTTATTAAATCAATCATGATTCTAATGGTGTAACGTTTCAATAATAATTACAAAGTTCAATTAGAGAGATAAAAAAACAAACGCATGTCTGTTCATTAACTGCAGAAATTCGGCCATTAAGTTAATGAGACAAACATTAATGACCATGATATATCCATTATCGTATCAATTTTAGTAAATTTAATTATCTGGTGATTAAATTTTTCTTTCACAGAAAAGTATTTTTATCTCAAAATTTATATTTAAAAAAGAAGTTCAATTAACAGTTTATTTTTTTAAGCTATTTTATCTTTAATTAAAAAATGCTATAATTGACTTGGGATATTTATGTATAGCTAATTCTTAAGAAAAATGAATGTTAAAATTTATGACATTGCATGCACATTTTCGAAATTACATTTCGTAATTTTCAGAAAATATCAAAATTATTATTATTAATAAATTTTTGTTTATGTATTTATTAAGACAAATTTAATGTTTAAAACAAAACTCAACAAAGAAAGTAACTTTAGTTAGTGTTATCCCATGGAATATTTACAACTTCAGCTGTTAAAAACTAAAATATTAATATTACGTCGACGATTTGCTCTACCACTGAAATAATCATTTCCATATTTAACACTAGTAAAAATATTACTTTAGTAAAATACAAACAATATTGTCATCACCAGAGTTATTAAAATATTTTCATTCTAGTCTACTAGTAAAATAATTAATATATAATTTGAATTTTGGTTAGAATGTACAAGAAAAATAGCTTTGTAAGAGAGAATGCGTGAGTTATTTAAATTACGATTCCTACTTTAATTAATAGGATCTGGAATTCTATATTTCTTAATAAATAAGAAAAACACCATTTTATTTATTTATTTTAAAACACTTTAAAATCATATTATAATCAAACGTAATTTGATAATATTTAAAC
Organism: Salticus scenicus; assembly: GCA_963930645.1. Taxonomy (NCBI): domain Eukaryota; kingdom Metazoa; phylum Arthropoda; class Arachnida; order Araneae; family Salticidae; genus Salticus; species Salticus scenicus. The sequence goes on along the minus strand of OZ005648.1, from coordinate 146,269,076 downwards.
ATTTTAACTATTGTAAAATACATTATTTTTAAATCTATATCATTTAAACTTGTATTATTTAATTTATTTTATCAAGACTGCAGCAAAAAATACTTAAAGCAGGGGAAAAAATTAAAATATGTTTTTTTTTTTTTTTTTACATTAACTAATAAAAGGTTAGAGGTTACACATGCCAGACTGGTTTTACGTCTTATGTTTTATTCAGGAAGAGTAGTAACTACATTTTTATAAACTATCATAGATAATTTTACAATGAAAAAAAAATAATATAAATAAAATATAAATTGTTAAAAAAATAGGAAAATTCCGTGACTTCCCTACAGAAACATTTTCTTTTCCAAAACTATTCAAAAGTTTGAAATTACATAAAAAAAAAAAAAAAAAAAAAAAATCAAAACACGAGTTCTTTAAAAACAAGAATGCTTTAAAAAAATCTAAATATATATATATACTTACAATTTTAAGACAAGTTTCAAGGGGGGGGGGGAAGGAGAACACACTTTAACCATGCTAGTTATCGTTTAATGCTTAATTGTACTAATTATGTCAAGAGAGTGATATTTTTTTTATATTAGGCTTGGTACTCAGGCGTAGGGTCAAATTTAGGTTTAAAAAGCTTTACCTATTATTATAATCCCTTAATTGCATAGAATAATAGATAGTATTTTCAAAAAAATTCTTTTATGTATTATAGAAATGTTGTACAGGAGAGTGACAACATACAATGTAACATACCTCTCTTAAACTTGAAAACTATGATAAGAAAACTCGGTGATTCATAACTTCAAATCACTCTAGGAATCCAATAAAATGGTGGAAATAGATTGTGTTGTTATGCACCAAGCTAAAATTTCCCTTTTTTCTATAAAATTATTGAAAAAATCCCAACGATATCAAAACCTTAGAATAAAATTTAAAATTATATACCTTGATAAGCTTAATGATTAAATGTATAAAAAAATATTATACTACACCTTGAAGATATAAAGATATAAAAATTACTGCTATTAACTTAATTTGTGAAATGTTGATGTAAAACCTCTAAATAAAAAAGTAACTTTTGAGAAAAAGACACCGCCACTTTAGAATGTAGAAAAAGAGGGAAAAAAAGCTAAAAAACCCCATAGAAATAGCATGGTAAGAAAAGCAAAAAAACTCACAATGTCAAGTGTGTTAAAAAAAAAAAAAAAAATTCACACCGGAAGTAATAAGGGGACAAAGTTGACTAGAAAAATACATTGAACAGCGGGACATGTCAAAAGAGTGACATTCCACTTATGTATATATATATATATATATATATATATTAAATAGTAAATAGTAAATAAGTAATATATTTTACATGTATGGAAATACACTGGAAAAATTGTGTCTTAAAATGAAAAGAACAAAAATATCAATTCTAAATATTTAGACATTCTTCTAAAATTTTGCTCGGACGTGATATTGTTAGGTTTCTGGAAATTCACCCAAATATTTCATCTGGTGGTTGCATATTTTTTCTGTTTTGCATACAGGAAAATTGGTAACAAATTGGAGTAAGAAGTGCTAAGTAACGGAGCCTTTTATGCTTCCGTGGTTGAGACGTATTCTCATTACATACAATCATCGCTGCCAACATTTTATTTATTCCGAAGTATTTCTATCCCCAACTTTATTTCGCACCACTTTATTTATAAAAAAAAATTTCTCCAATATGTACCTTCGATAAAATAAGAAAACATACTCTTTTAAAACAGGTGGTATGAAATAAACACGAGGCTAAAAATATTTCGGAATAAGTTAAAACATTGTCAGCTATGATACTCAGGGCCTGATTAAGGGGCAAACTCGCTCATACCGGAATATTTTTACAATTATTTTTTACTTCATGTCATAGAAAATCCACGCTTTGACAAGGAAATATTTTTTATAAAAAATGAACGGTGTAAAACAATCTAATTTACTCACCGTTATTAGACACCAGAATTCTTTTAAAATAATTTTCAATGAAAATTTTCTGTTTATTATAGGAGGAAAGTATTTGTTAAAAAATAACGGTGTAAGTATAAATAATGTGTCAAGAGCGAGCTTCCCCCTTAATCAGGCCCTGGTGATACTATTTGTTTATCTTATAATTATTTAAAATTTTGTTGTGAAACTGAAGACTATACTAGGCGAGTCGTATTAACCCTCGACGATAGGTTTATTGCCCCAAACCTACCCTTCCTCTCCCCCATGTCTTTTTCCAGTCAATTTTGACCTTTTACTCCTTCCGGTGTTAGCCTTTTTTTTTTTTTTTTTTTTTTTTTTTTTTTTTTTTTATTTCACACTTGACATGTAAGTTCTTTTTTTGTTTTCGTCCCATGCTTTTTGTATGGAATTTGGATTCTTTTTTCCCGTGTTTCTATGCATTTCTCGCCTTTTTTCCTCTTTTTCTACATTATAAAGTGCGTTTTTCCTTTGTCAAACAAAATTCCATTGCTTCACGATTCTTCTGGAAAAATACCAAGTCATTCTGACCGGTAGATTTAAAGTTAGAGGGTTTTGAAATCGCAACTTTATTTATAAGTACCCTGTATTATGTATAACTTTCATAAATTCCTCAATCAGTAAGAAATTAAAAAAAACATAAATTAGCAGTTCTAATTTTTTTTTTTTTTTTTTTTTTTTTTTTTTTTTTTTTTTGCCTTACACATTTGCGCAAAAATCTTTATAGCTTATTATTAATAAATATTAAGTAAAACAAATATATTAATAAAGATTTGAACCAATCATATGTAATTGTATGAAGCGGTGATTTTTTCCGTCAGTTGCGTTGAATATTTAATGTATGTCGACTTTAAATAAGGATAACAATGTTTTGGCACAATCCTACTTTGACATCTCTTTCCTCATTTGCTTATATATTTGCACATGTGAATCTTTTTAGGAGTAAAATAAATTTAATTTAACAATGTGTCCCTTTAAGAAAAATATGAGCACTCTTTTTTCATGTTTTTACTTGCCTCATGGTTCGGAGCAAATATATCCTAACATACTTTGCCCATATTCAGTACCTTATATGATGTATAAGTTAAATTTACAAATAGTACATTACTCATGAATGAGGTGCACTTTTTGAATTCTTAAAATTTTTATCTTCTGATGGAGTTGTCAATTTTTCGTACATCCATCACCTTCATATATTAAACTTATTACCATTCCAACAAAACAAGGAAAGGATCTATACATTGAATTTCATCCATTCAATAAATAAATAAATAAATAAATAAAAAATAAGTAAATAAATAAATAAATAAATAAATAAATAAAAATAAATATATAAATAGAGCAAAGAAAAGATGTAAAATAAAGCTAGGAGAGATGTTGCTTAAGGAAAGGTTTCTCATATAGCTGATCAGAAATAATGAGTAGAGTGTGCTCGCTGTGACTCTTGGTAACCAATAATGGAGTGAAGACTTGTATGCGCATGTTGAATGTTTCGAGCGTTTACGTATGGATTTTCATAACACTTCCTTGGATTTTCTATAAAATGTCAGTAGTACAATATATATATTTATACACATATCTATAAGTTGAATAATTTAATTCCTTTACAACACTCAGCAAATGAAAGATCGATGAAAGTACCAACATATAAAATTTTAAATGAGATGTTTTTCGAATAAAATTATTGTCACGATGATAACTTAATTTATTACAAAGTAGTAAAAACCTGTAAAAGTGCTTACGCAGAAGAAAAATGACACACAAAACTCATAAGCCTAACGATGAGAGAAATTGCATAATCCATTAATCCAAAATATACATTCATCAATTAATAGAAATGGAAAGAGATAAATTAACCAAAAGGATATGTTAAAAGAAAAGAGAAGTCATGAAATGAAAAATAGAATTTTAAAAGCTGAAAACCAGAAATGATCATCATCAGGGAAATTGCATGTCTGTCAGCATATGCAAGATTTCAGATCGCTGTATAGCTAATTCAATCAATATACAACTCAAGTTTCTATCTTGCAACAAATCAAAGTAAAAATGGAAATTAGATTAAACAGTAACACAACCAAAATTGAAAAATGGAATAAGTGTTTTTTTTTTTTTTTTTTTTTTTTTTTTTCCCCAAATGTAACTGATTCTAAATAGTAGAATCAAACAAGTTGCCAAAACGAACAAACTGAAAAGAAATGATTAAAAGTAAAGAAACGATTAATCTATATATATATATATACATAAATAAGGTGCTCCAAAAGTCCCCCCCTCCTCCTAACTCGAAAATGAGTCAGAATTTTGAAAAATGGCGAAAGATGTATTTAATAAATTCAAGAGGGACCTCTTTTGTGAAAAACTTTGGGCCCGAGGGTCTAGGGGGGCCGCTAGGGAGGGAAACTTTAAATTTACAAATAGGAAGGTATATCTTGTGATACCTCCCTGTATACGTCTCTTCAAGACAATGAATTTGATATAAATAGTTTCGCCCTACGATGATTATTAAAGGAGATACATGATTTTTTAGACTTTTGAAATATCGATTTTATACATATGTATCCCTTTTAGTAGTCACTGGAGGACAAAACTATTTATACAAAATTCATTGTCTTGAAGAGACGTTTCCAGGTATGTATCACAAGACATACCTTCCCATTTGAAATTTTAAAGTTGCCCTCCCTAGCGGCACACATACCACCCCCTTTCCCTGGCTCAAACTTTTGGGAAAAGTATCAATTTTCAGTTCGTATCGCTCAACAGGTGGCTCTGTCGTTTCAGATAGATGCATACGAATTGTTCTATACATGGATGAAAAAATATGCTTTGTGCAATGATGTTACATCAGTTATTATTATTATTTGTGATAACATTGTTACCGAAAAAATAGCGTTATACGTGAAGATAATAAAGCATAATTTTTGTTTCATTTAACTGATTTGTTTAAAATCGATGCAATGAAAAGGGAGAAAAAAAAAATCATATCCTAATTTGAAAGCATTAATTCTCTAATAACAACTTATTTTTATTTATTTTTCTTATTCCAAAATAAATAGATAAGCAAAAACATTACAAACAAACATGCTTCTTTTATGTAAATAATTATATTTCCCCTTCAACAATTATATTTTTACTTATATTACAAATTATATATTCTATATGTATACGCAAAGAAAAATAATATTGATAAACAACTTTTGTTTTAGAACAACAAATTTTGTTATACTAACATGTTTTCATAATTCAGCATAATTATATAATTTACGAATCGCGTGGTTTGCCTTTACTAAGTGCACAAACAAATGCGAGCCTTATGTTTCAACAACGCTGTTCAACACGTGCCTTAAATCTTTTATTAAAGAACAAAATTGCAGTGAAGAGAGCATCAGGTACATTAATAATGCATTTCTTAAGGAAAATCTCATTTTCCATTCTTCAATTCCCAAAGGCAGATAATTTTCATGCTGCAACCTCCAGCCATTCGAAATCGATTTACATGGAGGTAACTAAAGAGAACCGGATTCTGAACCGATCGATCAACTTCCCAGACCGATTAGCTACCTCCTTCATGCACAAGTAAGCGGATTCGGGGAGAAACAATGCACTTGTTACTTTTAAAACGGAAAAAATCTTATATAGAAAAACACCAGCTGAAAGGGAAAGAGGGCATTATAGGTTATTGCCATTATTTATTTATTTTTTCTTTTCTTTTTCTTTCATTTAGTACTTACCGAATAATTTATTTATAAAAATAAATAAATAATACAAAAAGGACTAAAAGATATATATATATATATATATATAATATCATTTAAAAATATTTAAAATTTAATTTTCTTCTTTTTTTTTTTTTTTTTTTTATACACAATAATATATTTTAAAAATGTTCATAATTTTTATTATTATGGTTATTAAATAACTTGTTTCTTTAGGAAATATTATTAAATGTAATAACTATGTTGGCCAAAATCTAAAGTGTACATTCTTTCATTTCGGATTTTCTTTTTAATCTTCCGTCTTATAATGTATAGATTATCATATTTACCAACTGCATGTAAAGTGGTGATTTAATATCAAAACAAAGTAAATTTATGCATGCACTTTTCTTTCATGCATAGTCAGTAGAATAGGTCTTTTGTTTTACATCTATAGATTAAATTTTTAGCTATGCAGTTATTTTCCCCAGGTTTTATAAAAATCTGAATATATATATATATATATATACATATGTGTGTCTATTTCTTTATTAGAATTAAGTTTTTTATTGTTAAATACAACTGATAAGTAGAAATTGCAGTCACAAGAAGAAAATTTTGGCAACTCTTTAAACAAAAGAGACTTTCTTTTAAGACCAATATAACGTAAATTATTAGAGCATTGCTTTCTGACGGCCTGCCCAAAGAAACAATTTTGCGTTTTAGTTAAACAGATTAACTGTTAATCATGACGCCTTAATCTACAAATTTCCAAAGAATCAGAAATAAATATGACGTATATTTCTTTTCTAAATAGTTTTTTAAATCGTTTAATACGACTAAATTCCAGTCATTATAGACAAAAGAATTAAATCTGGCACATGTGAAGATAAAAATATTTCTTTTAACCCTTTTAGGATAATTTTTTTTTCTTTAAAATAAAAAGCCACCAGAATTCGTAAACAATGTTAAAAAATCAATAAATACATTAATTAATTAATTTTCTTCTCTCAGTTATAAAAGTAAAGTTTTATTAAGAATTTCAGGTGCAAATTTTTGCAGCTTAGAATTAAAATTAAGTGGGATATAATATATTAACTATTTTTTTTTTATTAATTAACTTTTGATAGAGGCATTTTTCTTTAAATAGTTTAATATTTCCTAAAAGTATAATTCGACTAAACTAGGCATTATAATGGAGCACTTTCCATTCTAGTTGAGTTGTGTTATATGTCTTCTATATATAATTTAATTTTCGCTTTCATTTTAGTATTAATAGATTATTTAAACAACTTATTACACTTCATTATTCTGATTGATACAAGTTGATTTGATTTTTGTCGTTATGAATACCTCTTGGAGTCAGAGATTTGAAACATTTTATGTTTATTATTTATTATTTATTTTATTCTTTTTTAATAATAGTAATTATTATTATATTTCCGTGCCCAGACAGTAAGATTTCGTCTAAGGTTTGATATGTCAAGAAGAAAAAGAAAAAAAAAAGCTTTTAAACAATATCTTGACCTTTATTAATTACGGTTAAATAAACAAAGATATAAATATAAGGCAAACAACAACATCTAGAACACCAAATAGAAATAGGAAAATTCTAGACTTTGTTGCTTGCCTTGTTTTTATAATCTCACGCCAAGTCTTCCATTATAAACCAAGACACTATTTATTATTATTTATTTGATATGTTAGTTCATTTTGGATTCCCTAAAATTCAGATAAAAATATAATGGACATATAAATTCATGAGTTCTAGTTTTGGATCAGTATTTTTGATACCATATTCATATAATATTAATATAAAATACTTAAGCATAACTAATTGAACATAAATAATCTAAATACAGTTTTATTAAAATAATCCAGATACTAAAACAAGCATCTAATAAATAGAAAAAAAACCTAAATTTTCATGTAAATTAAACTCCTGGTATCTGTTTAATTTCTTTTAAAATTTAAGGAAATACAACTACTTAAATATGCTTTATCTATTGTATATTCATTAAGAATTCTGTGCATCTATAAGTGATAGATATTTACTTCAAAAGATGCAACTTGTTTGTATGGAACTTCATCGAGTTTATTATTTAATAGACATATATGTCGAATTAATATTTAAAAAACGATACAATTTCTCGAAAAAAAATTCTCACACACTTAGTAACATATCTTATTATCAGAATAAAGTTTAATTATCGATTTATGCATCAAATAAATGAGCAATAATAAAACTGAATTTGTAAACAATTATTTTTTGTTTTAAACTTTTTATTATTGATGTAGGCGTAAAAAGTTTGAGTACGCTAAATAATGTGTACTTAAAAATGGAGAAAAAAAAAAAAACTATATTTATGTAAATTAAAAGAAAATATTATATTGTTTTATGTATATTCGATTACTTCCAAACTGATTTAAAGAAATTTTACTTGAAACATTTGATAAATTTTAATTATACGAATACCATTATTGTATTTTACTTTCAAGCCATTTTACTGACGATGACGACAAATGATACAAGTACTTTCGCTTTTTATATCTGCATATGCATTTATATCAAACTGTCTTACAGAAATTTAGTTTTAAATATTTGATAAATTTTAATGAAACGAATATTCTTATGTTTATATGAAAAGTTTCCGTTATAAAAATAGAATAAACATACACACATTTTGATAAAACGCATTTATTTTAAGAATATATATATATATATATATATATATATATATATATATATATATATATAGGTTAAACATATATATATATACATATACATATATATAAATCGACAAAAACAAATGAATTTCATAATAATAATTAAAAAAAAAAAATAAAAAAAACTCACATGTTATATTTCGTAGCAAATATATATATATATATATATATATATATATATATATATATGAAATACAGCTGAGTTTCTGTATGAAGCTGTACAAATTTTGCTAAATACAGCCATAAAAAATAAATTGAAGTATTGTAGAAGATTTCAATGTAAAATTTAATTAGATGAAACACTGGGGTTATTTGTATAGATATTTAGAAAGCGGCTTAATGAAATTCCTGGGCGGAATATTGTTACAATTTCCCTATACTTTTGATTAAATTGCTCTGGAAACGGAAGCAATAACTGACTGAAATTCAATCAGTGTTCCTGAAAGCATTTCGCTTAAAGCTCTGCACAAGGCCTGTGGATGTTTAAGAGTTGCATAAAATTTAATTAAAGATCTACAATTAAGACGTTTCAATTCCAAATATTTTAGCAAATTGTACGTCTGTTTATGCCTAACTGACAAAACTAAAAAAAAAAAAAATACTATCAAACTTTTTTTTTTTTTTTTTTTTTTTTTTAATATAAATTTTTACATAACAGAGAAGAGGAGGAAAATTTTCCCTTACACCTTTGAAAAAAATTCGTATTTCCTTTAAAAAATTAAAATTGAAATATAGATTAAATATTTATGATATATAAACACAGATTATTTTTTTTAACAAATTCAAGAGTAAAATAACTGTTTATTAAATTTAAATACATAATTGTTTATTCAAATTTACAAATAACTGATCCTATTTATTAGAAGCTTTTTATATGAAATTGGATTTGTCGCCGCGTCTTCGAGGCGCCTCTATTGTAAAGTAAATAAAAGGTGTTTTGTTTGTCGCTTCTTGGCTTAGTTGGTGGAAGCGTCACGATAATAACGCGAAGGTCAAGAGTTCGATCCTCGAAAGTCCAGCGTGTTAATTTTTGCAGATAAATAGTAGAAAAGGTGTCAGTTGGGAAAAGACAATTTTTCGTTGAATACATATCCTAAGACTTTTTGAAGAGTTTTTTTAAGAATCTTCTTCTTCTTTTTCTTCTAATAGAAAAGCACTAAATAAAAAGATTTAAGTAATAAATAAATAAATAAATAAATATATTTTTAGAAGCTTTTATTGAAGATTTTATCATCTTATCTTCGGATCACACTGAAAAACAAAACGCCTCCACTTCAACGTAAATGTTAACACCTTTATTTCGTCACTTGTTAGGTCAGTTGGATAGAGCGTTATGTGTTACACGAAGACCTATGCGTTACTTTGTTGCAGATAATTAATAGGAAAGGTGTCAAATGATAAAAAAAAAAAAAAAAAAAAAAAAATCCTTCGTTGTCTAAGTTTTATCCTAAAATTTTTTGATTAATTTGTTGAGGAAGCTTCTTTTAGTTACTAATATGCACAAAATAAAAATGTAGTTAAAAAAAAAAAAAAGAAAAGAAAAAGGAGGTTTTTATTGTGTAGCCCTAAAAATCATTAAAAAAATATTCTTGCAAGGACATGCTATAAAAAAATAAATAAAATTCTGAGCAGTAAGAAAATTGTTGTCACAAAAATATAAATATTTAAAGAAAAATATAAATATTTCACTTTAAAAAAGATGAAAAATTTTAAATATTTCAAAATATTTTAATAAGCATTTGAGAACAATATTATTTTTGTATAAGTATATGTTGGAATCTTTTAGCATGTTCTATGACTTTTCTTTATCGTTCTTTGATTTTTGGTTAGAGCGTGTCGTGGGTTCGATTCTCCAAAGGCCGATGTGTTAATATTTGCAGATAATTAATAGAAATGATGTCAACTGATAAAAGAAAATCTTTCAAAGTCTACAGAGTATCCTAAGAATTTTTGATTCATTTTTATAAGCTTTTTTTATAATTAAAAAACAGAAAATAATAATTAAAGTAAATAAATAAATAAATAAATAAATAAATAACAGTAAAAGTTTTTTATTATGGAACCTTGAAAAGCATAAAATGAAAAATTGTTATTGCAAAGACATGCTATAAGTAAATGAAAGTTTCAACACTGAGAAAATTTTAGAGAAAAATATAGATATTTCACTTTTGTTAGAGGTGAATTTTTTTAAGTATTCAAAATACACTCATGTCCATAAATTAAGGATAATTCAGATTCACACTGAAATTGAACTTTAGTGCAAAAATTTCACTTGTAGAAATACCACACACATCTTTAAGAATAATATGCAAATTATAAGAAGCCATCAGATGACGCCGATATGATGTTACAATGACGAAAGTGTAAGAAGGGGGTAGATAAGGAATGGGAGCAAAGAAGGAAAATTGCTCACAAGCGTTCTGTGTGCCACTCAGTGTCACAACCGACTAGTTATAACACAGAGGACGCATGCAGATAATTTTTTACGTGGTAGAAATATCGGCCGACTAGAATGTGGGCGTACTCAGATAGAAGTATCGGGGAAACTTAGAATCACCCAAAGTGTCATCTCTAGGCTTTGGCAACGATTCCAAAATGATGGAAATGCCAATCGACGTTACAGTACTGGTCGGCGACGAGTTACAATTCCGAATGACCACCGGTATTTGGTAGTAACTGCCAAAATAAGCAGATAAAGCACAGCGTCAGACTTGTCTCGTCAGTTGTCTGCAGCTGCGAAAGCCACAGTTTCAAGACAAACCGTGGCTAGTCGTTTGGGAGATATTGGTCTATATGCTCGCAGGACTGTTAGATGTGTTCCACTCACGGCAATGCACTGTGCCAGCGGTTAACTTGGAGTAGAGAACATGCAATGTTGACAGCGGCACAGTGAGCTTGTGTGATGTTTTCCGACGAGTCCAGGTTTAGCTTGCAGTGTGATTCATGCCAGACTTTCATATGTAGAACGTCAGGTACCCGTTACCACGAAAACAATATCATTGAACGACACCGTGTGGGGTAGGAGTGCTCGTTTGGGGGGGGGGGGGATAATATTGGGCACCAAAACAGATCTGCAAGTTCAAATCGGAAGAATGATAGGCCAAACTTATCGGGACATCAGTCGGGAATAACATGTACATAAACATCCTACAATAACATCCTACATAAACCACCTTTTTTTGTTCGTGATCTTTTGTTTAATAAATGGACTTTATGAATAAGTCATGTTTATTTTGTTTCTGAACCTTTATTTGCCTCAGCTAGCATTATCCTTAATTTATGGACATGAGTGTATTATAAAAAGCTTTCGAGACCTATAAATTTATGGCTTAACAAATACTTATGTAGAAACAAATGACTTGGAATATTCCTCTCGCTAGCTTTTTAAAATATATTGAATTTTTAAAAAAATTCATAGCTAAATATCTATATTTTTCTCTAAAATTGTCTTAGTGTTGAAACTTTCATTTTTTTATAACATGTCATTTTTTTATAACATTCAAGAATAATTTTTTTCAGAGCTCCACAAAAAAAAAAAAAAAAAAAAAAAAAAAGAAAAGAAAAGAAGAAAAAAGAAAGAAAAAGCTTCTACTATTATTTTTTTTAATTTTATTTACTGTAGTTCAATGTAATTTAAATCGATTTTACTTTACTTATCCATAAGAAGATACAAAAAACAGTTCCATCAACTTCATAAGCTATTCTACTACTGTCTAGATCTAGAACAAGCTTAAATGGTGAAAATGTCGATGGCACTATTTTTTTATTACATGATAAAAAAAAAAAGAAAGAAAGAAAGAAAGAAAAGGAAAGAAAAAGACAAAGCTATTTCGAACAGGTTATTGAGTTCTTTTTTGTCTAATTTCTGAATGATTTGAATTTTTAATTCACTGAAATAGGGGAATCTGAACTTTTATTATGGTAAAAAATTGCACCTTCTGTGAAAGTTTACGAAAAGAAAAGTAAAGAAATATTTTGTAATTTATCCTGGACGAAAGAATTTAATATTCATTCATATAGAGGATCATACACCATAGTCTCAGATAAAAACGCTATGTATTAGTATTCACTGTCGCTCAAACATTTAACGAACACTCAAATAATAAGTATAATAGCAATACTTAAATATTTATATTAAACACATAAATTATTTAATTTTAATTATTTAATTATTAAATTTTCAATGTGTCTGTCTAGATAATACTGTAAACTAGTATGTTGTGGCCACCACAAGACTTTCTTCTATATTTTCCTATACATATTCAATCAGTAACAATATTAAAAAAAAAAAAAAAAAAAAACGTTTTCTTTCTAATCTTTTTTTTTGTTAAAAGTAATACATATTGAATCAGTAACAATAGTTAAAAAAAAAAAAAAAAAAAAAAAAAAAAAAGTACGATTTTTTTTTTTTTTTTTTTTTTTTTTTTTTGTTAAAAGTAAAAAAAATCGATAATTTTGTTTTAAATTATCACAGATTTATAGTTCAACCATTCGTTTGAAAGGTATTGACGAGATCTTTCGAAAGATACCCATCTTGAAAATTTAGATTTTAGAAAATTTAGGGAAGCGATGCCCCCACATGCACAGTAATATTTTCCTAGTTAACTATTACTATTATCAATAACTCATATTAATTTTACAATCACAAGTTAAAAATAACTCTCATTATGTACATTTATACGAATTTTTGTCCATTGCTGCCATCCCAAGTTAAAATCCATGCTAGTACCAGCAAAGAAAATAGGCTAGTTATTGCTATGTTTTGCTTTGTCTGCTAGATTTTCATGCTGTTATATGCTTTATAATGCTAGCCAGCATAAAATGCTATATTAGCTAGCTTACACAGCAATAGCACGACAAGCAATATACAAGCATTTTATGCTTATTTGTTGTTTAAGCTTTTCCAAAGCCTGGAGAGGTATGTACCTTAACAAGCTATTATGTGCTTTTCTATGCTTGCCAGCGTAATATGTTATGTCGGCAGCTTAAGTAGAAATAGCATGGCATGCTAGATGCCAGTGAGAAGTGAGAAAATAGCAACAAAAAAGCATCTGTTGGTTGTGAATTACTGCTAGTATAGCAGAAATTTCAAGCAAATAGTAGTCATAATTACTGCTGGACCAGCAACATACTATTCAAGCAACAGAAGCTGGATTATGTATGCTGGACAAGCAATAAACTGTGCCAATACACACCATGACTTGCTGGTAATTTTCGTGGAACCAGCAAATATTTTTGGTATTTTATGCTATTTTACTTGCTGGGATACAGCATTTAATGCTAGACTAGCAAACAAATACCAGCAAGAATTTTAACTTGGGATGTTAAAAATTTAGATAAAATGCTATCGCAGCGCCACCTGTTGAGCTATTGATCCCCAAACATAATCAGCACCAGTTTATGTCGGGGACCAACTAAATACCAAGTTTGGTTAAATTTCGTTAAAAAAAAAAAAAAAAAAAAAAAAGCGATTTTTTTTCTAAGTTTTTTTTTGTTAAAAGTAAAAAAAATCGATAACTTTGTTTTAAATTATCACAGATTTATGGTTCAACCATTCGTTTTAAAGGTATTGACGAGACCTTTCGAAAGATACCCATCTTGAAACTTTGCCCCCCCGGGTGGGTACTTCCCCCCCTGTGTGGGGGGAACCGATGCCCCCACATGCACAAAAATGTTTTCCCAGTTAACTATTACTATTATGAACGAGACCTTTCGAAAGATACCCATCTTGAAAATTTACTTCCCCGGGGGGGTACTTCCCCCCCAGGGGGGGGGAACCGATGCCCCCACATGCACAAAATTTTTTCCTAGTTAACTACTACTATTATCAATAATTCATATTAATTTTACAATCACAAGTTTAAAATAACTCTCATTATGCCCATTTATACGGAATTTTGTCCTATGCTGCCATGTTAAAAATGTGCATAAAATGCGATCACAGCGCCACCTGTTGAGCTATTGATCCCCAAATCTAATCAGCACCAGCTCATGCAACTAAATACCAAGTTTGGTTAAATTTCATTCATTGGTTCGTGAGATACAGTGTCCACAAAAAAATGATACAGACAGACAGACAGACATTTTCTAAAAACTATCAATTCGAGTTCAGGACACATCAATACGTGTAGATCCGTCAAAAAACGGCGGTCGAAAATTTTCGCGAATCCAATACCTTCTCTATATTACATATAGAAGAAAGTAAAAAGAAAATGTACTTTAAAGAATTGCATCTTTATGTCTGCAAGCGCCAATTTAGACCTGGATGTGGATTAGAAATGTATTTAGAGTAATATATATTGTCCTAAATTAATTGAGAAATGCAATAGAAAAATATATTAGAAAAAATAAGTACTAGATTTTTTTTTTTTTTTTTTAAGCAATTATATCAAAAAACATCGTCAAATAGTGACATTAATTTAAATGTCGTCAAGGGGGCGATGTATACCAAATCTGTAATGCAAAATGCTCTAGATATTACAATATTTTCTCTATTCTAAAAAAAAAAAAAAAAAAAATGGTGGTACTAGCTTTGTAATGTTTACAGTTAAATTTTATTTTTAAAAATTTCACAAAACATTACTAATATTTTAAAACACCACTGAAAACGAAAAATATATATATCATACTTGCCAACCATCTCATTAATAACCGTAC
Source organism: Salticus scenicus (assembly GCA_963930645.1). Lineage (NCBI taxonomy): Eukaryota > Metazoa > Arthropoda > Arachnida > Araneae > Salticidae > Salticus > Salticus scenicus. The sequence continues at coordinate 146,254,032 of OZ005648.1, read as the reverse complement.
AAATGTTAACGCCCCCTGAAAAAACGAATATTTTCGCACATCACTATATTTTTAGAGTAATTCTCTCCAAATGTTATTACGATTAAATAAGACTAAAATTACTCTAAAAAATTATTGGTGTGAATAAAAAGGCGGGTGCTAAAAATTGTACGGTTCATAATGAGATGGTTGGCAAGTATGTAGTATGCATACTTGCCAACATACTAATTAATATTCCATGGTATTATTAGCCCCACCTTCTTTTTCACACCAGTACCTTTTTAGAGAATTTTTCTTTTTATTTAATCGTAATTGCATTTGGAGAATATCACTTTAAAAATTTACTGGTGTGAAAAAAAAGACGGGACTAACAACACTACGGAATATTAATTAGGATGTTGGCCAGTATGTGTATGAGAAAAAAAGTTGTTATATAGCGTATGGTGATTGTACGTTAACAAATTATTTAATCATCTATTTCGAATAACAAACATATTTTTTAGTTTCATATGCCAACACATAAATATACAATTAAAAACTAAAATAGTTTCAATATTAAAAGTGAAATATTTCATTGTTTTGGTTATGCGCGCAAAAAGTAAAATAATAGAAACTAAATGACGACTTAATTGGTTTAAAATATTTATATGTATGAAACATAACTGAATATCATAATTGTCACTAACACCTGTGTAAGGCCATTTAAAAACAGAAGTTAATCTGAGCTTTCATTTCATTTAAAGAGACATTTTGACATTTTGAGAACATCCGTGCATACTTACAGCGAAAATGCATTTTATCTTTGGGGGAAATATTCATAAATTTTCCAGTGTTTTATCCATCTTCTATTTTTATTCTTATTTTATTCTTTATTTTGTTCTTTATTTATTTACTTATTTTTTAATCTGCCTCTTTGTTTACAGTAGCAAAATTATTGAAGCACAAATCGATACTTTCTTTGCTATTTTTATTTTACTTTATTTTATTTTTTAAGTTTGATTGCTTTTATCATCAACATACTTTTTTGTAAACAGTGTAAGACTATGACCATGACTCGACAAATATTTTCTTTAAAAGACAGTATTAGGCGCCCATGTTTTAAGTAGGAATTATTGCTAGTGCTTCAATAATTTTGCTGTAGACTGTATTTGTAGATCTATGTATTTTGGATTGATAATTTAGTAAATATTCCATGTTTTCTTACCTACATCAGTAGTCTTAAGCAATTACACTCATGATTGTAGACTTAATCATTTTTACGCGATCAGTAAATATAAGATTTCATATAATTGTTTAATTGATCGAATCTATTTTGTTTATTTATTTTAAGGTTCTTTATGTTTATCATCACTTTAGTAAAATTAACATGAAATCAATATGATATTACTATCTATAAGTTTCTTTCTATCTTTCTCAATAAATTTTCAGTTGCAGAATATTTAAAAATTCAAAACCTAATTACGAATTAAAAATTGGGTATAATTTAAATTAGTCATTATCCGAATCGAGATTTAATATATATTAAAAGTAGGAAAATGGATATTTTATTTCCAATTTTCTTTTTCATTCTACGAGATATTACAGTAAAAGTGGAAACAGATAGTACCTTTTTCACTTCTTTTTTTTTCCGTTGGCGGCATTTTGAGAAAAGGGGTAGATTAGGTTTTCCAAAGTTTGGAATCTCTAGCTTCAATAGGACCCACATTTTGGATATTTCCTGTATGTTTAATTATTTTGTCACGTAGAACTACCTCTAAAATTTGATAAACTACTGACAAGACTCTCGATAAACTAAATTGTATTTAGACTTCCAACTTAACGGTTAATCATTGTTTCTGAATTAGTAAAATTCCTGTTCTGCAGTGGGTGTAACGCTGTTTGACTTTTGTGGCATGAATATTGTTTTCTTGGATTATTTAGAGAATATTTGTTCATTTATTCTTTTCGTGGAACAAAGAACAATTTTATTTAAAAATATTTTCAACAAAAATAGAACTTTTTTGTTTACGATGAGACTAGGCATGAATAAAAACATTTAATAACAACAAAATATAGTAAAAATGTATTTTATTGAAAGATACAAAAAAATATATGATGTTGTAACTAATAATGAAATATTACACATTTTCTTTCATTTGTTTTTATTTTATTAGGCATTTGGCAGCCATATTTTAATCACTATGTTAAATTAAACAATGGTATATATATATATATATATAGAATCATTGAAAAGAAATAAAAATAATTAGAAGCTTGAAAATTAAATGGTATTAAAACATACAAACCTAAATGTTTATAAACGTTTAATGTACTTTTTTTTTTTTTAATGCATGATACGTTATAATTTGATTGGCCTATTCGGAGCCATATATTATATAGAGTAATTCCTATAGATGTCCTCATATTATCTATCAAAAATGTTTAATGGCGAAACAAAATTTTGGCATCATCCATTAGAAAGTATGAAACTTGGCAATAGTAATAGAATAAAACTTTTGCGAAATTTGATGAATATTCTAAATGACGAAATTTACATGGCATTTAATTGTTCGAAAAATATTATGAGAGTAAGAATAACTTAACAAGTAAAGTAACTTTCCATACATAAGTGGTATTCCATATATAATTGTGTATCTGGTATATTTCACTAATTTATTTAAAGTATAATTTTCAAAATTAGTCGCTTTGTTATTATTATGATAGAATTAATAATATATATTTCAAGAAATTTTTAAAAAAATTATTTTAATTAATCATTTAAAATTATTTTAATTAATTAATTAATTAAATTTAAGTAATTCATAGATATACATTTCATTAAATGTTGTTATTCCTAAATAAAAAGAAAAGAAAAGAAAGAAAGAACAATGAATTTGAAACTGTATCTGTAGTCTTTCAATCATCTTTAGTACATAAATTATTCATAAATTTTACAAGATAAATTACCTTTGTGCATTTCCATGTGTATTCAATCGGGGAAAGACATCCATTAGAGAGCAAAATGGCCGTCTTTCCCCGAATGAAAAGAAATCATATTTTTACCCGCGATGATCAATCAATGTATTATTACTATGTCTTATTATATTTATCCATGTTTGGAGCTGTATAAAATAAAAATGCTCGAAAAGTGTAATATGCTGCTTAAGAATTGTATTAAAAAATATTTATATGAAGATAACTGTTAGAAACCTTACGAAAAAATAGTGTTATTGTTTCGTTATAGTTCATATATATATGTGTGTATGTATAAATTTTTCTACATATACAATTGTTAGAAAATAATCGTTGAAAAAAAGAATTGATGAACCATAAAAAATTTAAAATACATTTTTTGAAACAACGAAACCGTATCACGAAGAGATAGCTTGGAAGTATATTTGTATTTTTATTGTTGATGTATATCAAGATTTTATCAATAACCACTTTTTATTTTCTTAAGAACGGTTAATAGTTAATTTACTTGACTGACTAAGACCTTTCATAAGTATTTAATGTACACAGCGTCTTTGAGAATAATTTATGCCTGCATTGTGTATTGTTTAAAAAAGTTGTCTCCATGACATTTAAATGCAATTTTACGGTTTTCTCTCTATTGCTTATTTGGTGTTTTATTGGAAAATACTATTTTATAATTCATTATATTATAGTTTTGCGTAGGATATATGTTTTAAGAACTAAAATTGTGTTACAGTTATATAAAGACTATATTATAATGTTACAATAATTTATGATAAATGTTACAATAATTTTATTATAAATGTTACTTTTTTTTATATATAAATTTTAACATCTTTCTTAGAAAAAAAGAAAAAAAAAAGAAAAAATATATATGTGCATATAAAATGTAACCAAATATTAGCTCATTTAATGAAAATCAATATAGAAAGCCTTTTATACATTTTTATAGAAATTTTTGTTAATATTTTCTCGATTTTAGTTTATAGTAAGAGTAACGAAAACGATTTATTTACTTTTATGAGAAAACGTTGGTATAATTTGCAAATATTGTGACTAACCAGTATAGTTTAATTTTGTTTGCCTGTACAGGTTATTTTTAATATACTAGGCTTAACTAGAGCAAGACTTATTGCTGAAAAAAAAAAAAATTCTTAACTGCTACGAACTCAATGCATAAACTGTGATTCAAACCACATACTAGTTGGTTAAATGCCAGAGTACAAACGTTTCAGGACGTACAAACGTTATGGTTTAGATATATTAACCATTGGTTTCTCCACCAGAACAAGTTTAAATACTGATTACATTTTTTATTAATGTTTTTTACTTATTTTTTTAAATTGTAACATTTTTCTCAATGTATAAATTTTATAATTAATTAATCATATTTTTTTGTTAAAAATTATCGGAATTTCTCTGCTTATGCTAATCTTCCTTATTGATTTGAACCCAAATAATCAATTAGAAAGTGAAAAAAGTGAATTGCTTGGATGAAATTTTACTGTAAGGGAAATTTGTTATCTGTGATAATGTACTTCATTTACTTGAATATAGGAGAAAAAAAATCATATTTAGGAGAAAAAAAAAAAAATGACGCATAGATAAGTTGCTACTGTCTCCGCTTATAAGAACAATGTCTTGTATGATGACGGTTTGATGATATATATATATATATATTTATTCGAAACATTCTTTGCGTTATTTTCCATAATATGGTTGTTTGTTTTTTTCCTCGTTCAACAATAAAATTTTGGGTATTATTATTATTTTTTAATTTATTATAGTTATCTGCGGTTAGTAAATAAAAATTCTTGTCTTCGTTAGAACTTCTTTTTATATTTAACAATAAAATCTTTAATAGAATAAAACACAATGCAGTTAACATTATCTTTTCTATGTACTTTGTATCACAAGAGATTTATGACCATAATTTGTTAAAATTTTATCTTTTTTTTTTTAAATACATCCTTTTTTCAAAATGTTTTTCATCTAACGTCTAAAGTTAAGTGCACACATACATGCATTCTGTCTCTCTCTCACACACATATATATTCATATATATATATATATATATATATATACACAATGAAAGAATAGCATTTTTTTCTATAAGTCATGCCACAATTTACACTATAACAATAATGATTTATATTTGTATATACTTTGCAAACTTTGTGATCAAGATTAAACAAAATATATCATATTTACTTTTTTAAACCAATTATTAAATTATTATTATTATTATTTTTAAACATTCTTCGAATTTTGAGAAATATATTGCTTATATAGATTAATATATATATATTGTTTTTTGTTGTTGTTTTGTTTGATTGAGACTTTTTTAAAAGTGTATTCTTCATAAAATATCTCTTTAATTTAATAAGAATGTGTAAAAGTTAGATATACAATGCTTTTCATTTTATTCACTACTGAAATTTTACTCTTAACTTTTACGTTTTGTTTTCAAATATAAAAGACACAAAATATCACCTTGTGTTTTCATATTTTTAATTTTTACTCTGAGCATCAGCTTCACTTATCAGCAAACCTAAAACATTTTACAACCCCTAGCGAAATTTGAGTAGTTAATTTACTTTGCGTACTTTTAAAACTGAAACAAGCTCTTACCGGCCTTTAAAATTTTAATGGATATGGAAAATGTAAGAAAATAAGAATACTCTCCAATCTTGTGTATCATTAATTTTCACGTTAAAACTGTTGCACCGTTTACATTAGCATAATCCTTTGAAGGAGTAGAATTCTCAAAAGCAAAGATTTCCATATTAAATATTCCACTGGGTCACATTTGAAAGATTTTACCCTTGCTTAATTTCTAGACATGAATTTTATCGACTGATTTGAAAATGATTTGCTTTGTATGAACTTGTAAGAGAAGTTCACCAAAGCATAATTTGCATAATCTGGTTTTAAATTTCAAAGAAAATGCACGTTTGTATTTTCCTATGCTTATATTTTTAAAATTTTAATAATTTTTCTTTAATATATTTAAAAATTTCCGTATTCAGACAAGAAACAGAAATTTTATACCTCCCACCAAATTCGTTTAAATGATGAAATGTTTCTCCTTCGGACTTTCTTTTAAGTGCAATCAAGAAATATTTTTAAAGAAACGGAAGAATATTAAATTAAAATGCTACATAAGATAACTTTAAAAATATTATTGAACAAATTAATGTACAAAAGTTACAAATTATAGATTTAAATTTCTTTCATTTCTTTTTTCAATTGTTATTGAGACTTTTTCTTTCACTTATATTGTAATATCTACTAAAATAAAACACAGTATTTCTATGTGTGTTTGTATCTGCTTATCTGTCTGTGCATTGGTGCTCAGATTAATCATCACAGACTACAAAACTTGACAGATGGGTAACTGGGACCCTGCAGGTATGCATCTCATAGAGATGTTTCCGAAATTTGAATTTGAGTTTTTTATTTATTTTTATTTATTCTATTTTATACATTGACTTTTCTTTTTCATTTTCTAAACTACACTATTTGTTATTTATTTATTCAATTCATTCATATTAAAGCGATTTTTTTTTATTTATTTTATTTGTTATATTTATTTATATTTATTACATTTATATATTTCCCAACAGCCATTTAAAGCCATGTAACGCATCAAAAATATAAATAGATTACAAATTGTTACAAAAAATTAATGAAACAGAAATAATACTCACATAAATGATTTATTTTTCTCTAAAAAGTTTCACCCTTTTATAGAAAAAAAATTACGTTTAAAAAGAGAAACTTTATTTCTAAAATCACTATTTTAACCTATTTTAACATCAAAAATATAAACAGAATAATAAGGATTCTTATAAATTAACTAAAAGATGCAACTGATAAAAATATTAGCAAAATTAGTACTGAAAAAAATTCTCCCTTTTTATACAAGAAATTAGTAAGTAGCCAAAATGGTGACAAAAATATAAAAGTCACAAAAGGAGAGCTGTAATAAATCTTTAGGATGATCAGATTTACTTATTTATATATATATATTCTTCGACCACATTTCATGTAACCATGGAAGCATCTGCGGAAGTGCTGACTCAACGTGTCCAATGCTAAAATAGGGGTGACAGTCATCTGACTCAGAGAAAATTGAGCAATAAAAGAGCGCGAAATTACTGGATATTTTACAAATTTTAAACTGTCGGTCACGCTGGCATTCCTCCAACATTTTAGACGCGTCCTCACTGCTAGTTTTAGGATATGTGGCCGCACTGTATATATATTTCTATATAACAACAACTACACTAATTTAACATACAAATAAATAGGCTGTTATGCGTAACTACGAATTATCCACGCACTTTCACGCTAGTGGGCATGAAAATCTGATTAATACAAATTAATATTTAAATAAATAAATAAAATTAATTAATTAAAATGGAAAACATTTATAACCACCAAAGTATTAGTTGTCTTAAAAACTTGAAGTAATGCAGTAGGCTAAGAGTATATTGTATTACTATATCAGACAAGAAATTGTAATCATTTTATAGTCGAGAGAATACATCCAATAAAAAATATGAAATAACAGGACAATAAGTAATATGTATTATACGTATAATATTGTTCACATGTAACTGCAATTAAAATCTAAAAGTGCTAATTCCATTTTTTTTTCGATACTGTCTGTTTCAAAACTTTCATTCCAGAAGCATCTAAATTGATGGGTCCACGGGTTTTAATCGTTGTCACAGGCAATAGAGACACGAACCCAATAATAGTTTGCGAGTAAGGAAGATGCTGCAAAGTCATTGGGAATACGAAACGAGGTTTTGAGCAATTTCGGTGCAGTTGCTGTTTTTATTTGTAAAGCGGTATCAAAAGAGCGATTCTTTTTCTTCTTCTTTTTTTTTTTTTTTTTTAATAATTTAAATATTGTGACCAGCGAAGCAAGCAAAGTCTGCGAACAATTTGAAAATTCGAAACTTAATTATCATTAAAATCAGCGTTAAGTAACTCCTAGAATGTATGGACTTAAATTATTATTAAACTAGTATGCTGGGGCCACCACAAGGCTTTCTTCTATATTTTCCTATACAAATTCACTCAGTAACATTAAAAAAAAAAAAAAAAAAAAAAAAAAAAAAAAAACACGATTTTTTTTTTTTTTTTTTTTTTGATAAAAAAAAAGAAAATCGATAACTTTGTTTTAAATTATCATATTTATAGTTCAACCATTCGTTTTGAAGGTATTGACGAGACCTTTCGAAATATACCCATCTTGAAAATTTACCCTCCCCGGGGGGTGCTGCCCCCCAGGGGGGAAGCGATGACCCCACATGCACATTTTTTTCCCTAATTAACTACTGCTATTATCAATAATTCATATTAATTTTACAATCACAGGTTAGGAAAAACTCTCATTATCAAGAGACTCGGCAGAGTCTCAAGTGACGCAAGCGCAAAAACAAACGAACGCCACGACACTCAGCGGAAACGGAAAAACGAACGAAACTGTCTGTCTGTGTGTGTGTGTGTGACAAAATTTTGTGGCAACTGTATCTCGGGAACTACTGCACAGAATTTTATACAAATTGGTATGTAGTGGCACCTTAACATAAATTAGTGCCCCGCTTTTTCTAAATTTTTAACATGGTGATATAGGACAAAATATTGTATAAATGTGCATAAAGAGAATATTTTTTTTTTTTTAGTAATCATTATCAAGAGACTCGGCAGAGTCTCAAGTGACGCAAGCGCAAAAACAAACGAACGCCACGACACTCAGCGGAAACGGAAAAACGAACGAAACTGCGACACTTATATATACAGGAATTTAAAGATCAAAGAGACCGCTGAAAGCCGACACTTAATATCTCAGGAAATATGGGAGGTTATGTTCTGATAATTTCAAAATAGTCTTTCACCTTCTGTCTGATCCTACCCTGAATTTGCTACATTTCTGCGTGCAATATATTTCGAGATATGAATTGGCTCATTTAAGCTATAAATGGGCGGCCTAATGTGTAAGATTTTTTTCTCGAATATGGCTCGAGCGAATTTAGTTTAATTTATATATGATATTAATCGCTTTTATCTGATGTGCCTGACATCTCCCTTTTCCCTAGGAAAACTCTTGTTTTTTTTATAACTCAGTTTAAAAATCGAACTATTTTTACTACGCGATGCAAAGATTTCTATTGATAATTCTCAGAATTCTGAACAGGTGTTATTCGGTTTGGTCTTGTAGTTGGTTGGTTGGTTCAATCTGAATGCAGTCAATAAAAAATTAAGATTTTGTTTTTTAATGCAAGAAAGAAACTTTATTGTTTCTTTTAAATATTTATTGTATATATACGAAATAAAATTTCACTTAAATATATATATTTTTTGTTATAAAGGAAATATTTAAGATTTTAAAATTTCGCATTTCGTCAAAAAACTATTTTGATAATATTTTAAATAGGGAACTATTTTATAATTATGGTGATTCTATTTCATAATTGTTGATGATAAAGTTACAATTTTTTAAGGAGAAAATATTTCTATGTATTCATTCGCTGGGCCACAAACAGTTAATGTAAAAAGCAAATTTCTGATTGGCAACATTGCAAACAACAACAATTTGGTTTGTTAGCGTGAGACTTGTAATCTCTTGCTGATTGCTTTTATACATTATTCTTATTTTTGCTATTTCTAGAATATATATTATCCACGGTATATTATCCACGGATTTCAACGTTTATTTGGATTTTCTAAATAATTTAATTTCAGGTAAGAAATAGTATTTTAACAGTTTTATTAAACTTTTTATAGTTTTATTAAACTTTTGATGCACGTGTAAAATAAAATTCCTACATTTAGCTTCTCGTTTTTTTTTTTTTTTTTTTTCAGCTTTTTCATGTTTTCGTTGTGCTTTATTTACTATGTATTTTACTTATTACTCTAATATAATAGATTTTGTCATTAAAATTGTAGCATTTCTATCACTATCTAAAAAACTATCTGAAATGAGAGAAAATCGCAATGTGAAAACCCCCTTGTGTGGTGATACAGCCCAAAAGCTAATCGGTTCGGTACCATGTCAAACCAAATATCAAATTCTGTTAAATTAATTCCATTGGTTCATAAAGTACAGTGTTTGAACTCAAAGAGAAAGATATTTTGCAAAATTGGTCGAATTGAGTTCGGGAAATTTCAAAACATGTAACTTCATCAAAAACCGAGAATCTAAAATTTTTCTGAATGATATACTTTCTTCTTATATATGCAGAGGAAAGAATAATAAATCCACTTTTTCAAAAATAAGTAGTCGATTTAAGTTAATTGAAATGCAAGGAAATCTCAAAACGTGTAAATTTATCGAAAACCGGAAATCAAAATTTTTTCCATATCTTCTACTTTTTTCTTACTGATGGAAAAGATATGCTCAAGCAAAGTGTGACGTCACTGACCATTGTTGGGGCTAAGTAAAAGATTTTTTATGTTAATCGTCCATTGGATTTTTTGTAAAAAAATACTAGTAAAATTTGAGGAAAAATATTTTCCTATTTTAATCCCCATATATGTATATAATTATAAATTATCAAGCACATGTGCTTAATTTAATTTCAAAACTGTCCATGGCGTTTTTTGTACTTGGCGACAGTGGCAACCGAAAATAGGTGAAGAGTTCAAAAGTAATATTGAAGTATTTTTAATGCATAATTTTTATTAAGCATGGTCTTAACTAAAAATACTTATGTAAATGTAAATTTATATTCTATTAATGAATACAGTGTGCCTCTTCACCTGTTTTCAGTGCACAAGCCGCCACTGCCTGGCGATTAAAAACGTAATACGAAAATATGCATACCAGATGTATATTTTCGTAATATCTGTTGTATGAAATATTGTTTCATATTATTGATTGCTCTCTTAATATACATTGTTAAAATAACCATGGTTTTTGAAAGGAATTAAATGTGCTTGCCAGATAATTTGGTGATTTTTTTTTTTCTCTCCAAGAACGACAGATATCAAATATCTTCCACTGCAATATATTAGTATCTTATATCAGAAAATTTAACTTCAAATTATGATAGAATATTTACCATTTTCCTTTTATTTAGTATATTAGTTTGATGTATGGGAATTAAACAGGGAATACTCAGGGAATTTGGAATTTGTTAAAAAAAAGTCGGGGAAAACCCAGGGAAAATAAACATTTTCATTCAAAGTCAGGGAAAATCAGTTATAAAACCTGGAAAAACAAATTTTTTTTTCCCTCTCAAGGTATGTTTTTCTTGTTCAGCTTCATATCAAAATTTAAATGATTATGTATTGTGAAAATACGCATGCAAATAATGATTTATACCTGAATTTCTATCATGATCGGCAGTAATATGACATCATACAGTGGAAGTAGCTGTATTTTGGCCTGTCTAGAGGAGCGTTTCTTGTAATATGTCGCTAATATTTTCTTGAAAATTGTCTGGGAACTCAGGAAAAACTCAGTGAATTTTTTTTTCCATATTTGAGTATGAACCCTGTTAAAATCCGGAGATAATTTCAGTTAATTTTTAATAATTATTTACAAAAAATTCCAATGGACGATTAACATAGAAAATCTTTTTCGTGGCTCCACGAACAGCCAGTGATGTTATCACGTCGCATGCGTATAGTGATGCTACATTAGATAAATTACTGTGTCTATGGTTTTATTTGAGTTTTATGAAATTGCCAGATTTAACAACTTTCTACTTTTAGGTATTTTTTAAAGGAATACTTGTATGAAAGGGAAAAATGGGGAAAATGCATAAAAAAAATATGTGTGCTTTTAAATACCTTCTTGACATCGTAAGAAAATAATTTTTGTGTTCACAGCATCTGGCTACCTACCATACCTTTCGAATGGTACCATTTTCAACCCTCTACTCCCATAATTAATATGTTAAAAAGGGACTACAAATTTTATGCTTGCCTATTAATATATATATTAATAGGCAATAATTTTTTATTTTTGTCATTGAATTTTCGAAAACTTTATTATTTTCATTTTTGCTTTTTAAAAATTATTTTGAGTTATTGCCCTTGTATGAAGAAGTTTAGCATAATTTAGAGTACAAAATTTCTGTGAAAATAATTAATCTCTACCCCACTCCCACACTCAAAAAGTAGAAAAGATAATTTTTCATGCACGGAGACAAGACACATTTTATTATTTCTAAATTTTACTCTTTTATCAGTTCTAACTTATTTTCCTTGGAAAAGATGGTCCGATTACCCACTTCGCATACACACACATATATGTATGTATGTATTATGAAAAATATGTAATTATTTTTTGTTACAGTATGGTTTTGTAATTTTACGTATACACAATTTAGATTAATTTGAATTTTGTATTTATAAGAAAAAAGTAGGAATTTGCTTTTAATATTTTATATTAAACAATGAACAGGGGAAATAAAAACACGCTTATTTAAAATGGTTGTACATACATACTGGTTGTAATTTACTCTTGTAATAACTAATCAATTCATAAATTATATTTACAAACACATGTTCTATAAATCATGTAGTTTTCAGTAAAAACTTATTGATGTTGAAAAAATATTTTCTATATTTTCTTTCACTCAGAACAAATTAAGAAATATTTTTGTTTAGAAAGATTAGCATATTAGCAAAGTTAGTTATATGCCATAGAATACTTCGGTAGAAAAATAACATATGAATGATAAATTTATTCATCTGTAAATAACATAAAATAAGGATTGTATAATATAGTATTTCATTAAAATTTATTTCTTTATGTAATTTTTTTTGCTTCAATTATTTACTTATGTATTTTTTACAGGAATCATTTTTATTTGTATAAGTGGATAGTTTTAATTTCTTGCATAAGTTTATATCGTCTAATGTGTCAAAATATTATAAATTTTTCGTAAATTTAACTTAAAAAAAAACTTTTAAATGGAAATTACACAATATTGAATAACGTTAGTGAATTAAAAATGTTTAGTTAGAAGATAACCATATAAAAGTATCTTGTTAAGAAAGCTATTCTTTAGCCTTGAAACAACTATATATATTTTAATCAGCAAAGATCTTGGTATGTTCATTTTAAAAATTTCTGATTAATTATTTACATACTGAATGCTTATGTAAATTTTATGGTTTATTACAGACTAGCAGGCTACGCCCGCTTCGCTGGTCACTATTTTTAAATGAATCACAATAATTAATGAATTCTCAAAATTGCATTAATTTTTATCATGTGATAAAAAAAGAAAAAAAAATTCTGATCAGAAAAAATGTCGCACCGCGTCCCCACTGCTTCGGCAGCGTAGACCCGTGCACTGCGCGCACGTATTCCTTCACCATCCTTATGAATTCTCAAAATTCCATGTTATTACTCATAAACTTTCATTCTCAAGAAAAGGAATTAAAAAATATATCATTTAGCATCGGGTAAAAACTCACACCGGGTCCCAAACCCATGCGTGCTGCGCGCCTATTCCTTCCCCACCGTTCCAGCCCCTCCTAATTAACTTGCATATACCAATTTTGAACGGTCTTACTCAATTAGCTAAGATGCAAAAGAAAACCTGATCAGGACACTTTAAATTGTAAATCAGGTGAAATCTCGAATTCCACTTTCGATAATGTAAAAGAACTTTAAAATATCTTTCGAATGATGTATTAGAAATAATTTAATCATAATTAGAATATGAAATATTAAAATTTAAAATATTACAGCGCCATCTGGCGGTAGAAATTTCTGTAATCTATTGTTCCATTCCAGATCAACAAAGCTTTCAAATGATGTATTACTCGTGAAATTATTTTAATTAGTAGATGAGATACAAAAGAAAACCTAATCAGGACACCTCAAAACGTGTAAATCGGGTGAAATCTCGAATTCCATTTTCGATAATGTAAAAGTACTTTAAAATGTGTATCAACTAAAATAAGCTTTCAAATGATGTATTGCTTATGAACTTTTTTTAATTAATAACTGAGATTAAAAAAAAAAAAACTCATTCGGGACACCTCAAAACGTGTAAATCTGGTGAAATCTTTCGATAATATAAAAGAACTTTAAAATATCTTTCGAATGATGTATTACAAATAATTTAATCATAATTAGAAATTGAAATATTGAAATATTGAAATTTTAAAATAATACAGCGCCATCTCGCGGTACAAATTTCTGTATTCCACTGTTCGATTCCAAATCAAAAAAGCTTTCTAATGATGTATTACTTATGAAATTATTTTAATTAGTAGCTGAGATACAAAAGAAAACTGATTCAGGACACCTCAAAACGTGTAAATATGGTGAAAACTTTCGATAATTTAAAAGAACTTTAAAATATCTTTCGAATGCTGTATTAAAAATAATTTAATCATAATTAGAAATTGAAATATTGAAATTTTAAAATATTACAGCGCCATCTGGCGGTACAAATTTCTGTATTCCACTGTTCGAAAAGTTTTCTAATGATGAATTACTTATAAAATTATTTTAATTAGTAGCTGAGATACAAATGAAAACCTAATCAGGACACCTCAAAACGTGTAAATCGGGTGAAATCTCGAATTCCATTTTCGATAATGTAAAAGTACTTTAAAATGTGTATCAAGTCAACAAAGCTTTCAAATGATGTATTACTTATGAATTTTTTTTAATTAATTTCTGAGAATAAAAGAAAACTGATTCAGGACACCTCAAAACGTGTAAATCTGGTGAAAACTTTCGATAATTTAAAAGAACTTTAAAATATTTTTCGAATGATGTATTCAAAATAATTTAATCATAATTAGAAATTGAAATAATGAAATATTGAAATTTTAAAATATTACAGCGCCATCTGGCGGTACAAATTTCTGTATTCCACTGTTCGATTCCAAATCAAAAAAGCTTTCTAATGATGCATTACTTATGAAATTATTTTAATTAGTAGCTGAGATACAAAAGAAAACTAATTCAGGAGACCTCAAAACGTGTAAATCTGGTGAAAACTTTCGATAATTTAAAACAACTTTAAAATGTCTTTCGAATGATGTATTAAAAATAATTTTATTGGTATTTGAAATATCGAAATTTTAGCTGAGATACAAAAGAAAACCTACTCAGGACATTCTAAAGCATGTAAATCACGTGAAATCTCTAATTCCATTATCTACGGTAGTTTTATTAATGGAAGTAAAAAGAATAATAAATATTTTTTATTTCCCCAAAACCTATATATACCACGGTACGGTAGTCGGGTAATGGAAGTAAAAAGGAAAAGAAAAAGTATTTTTTAGTTCCTTCAAATGTATTTTGTTGCTATGGAAACTTCTATCGTCTATTGAAAGATGGATTACGTGTTAGAATAAAATTTATTTTGCAATTAAAATGTAACTGCTTTGTTTATTAAGGAAAATTGATGAAATTTTAACTGCAGGTTGGTTTTGTGCTGAAAAGGTTGTATATTAAGTGTTGTGTACGAAAAAGAAAATTTGAAGCACTTTGAAATTTGCAATTTTTAACCCCAGTTAAAGATCATGTGACATTAATGACTTGCACCTGTTTTGTTTCCGTTCGAAACAGCCGTTAAAATCGTCTGCTGAATGCTGATAGAATGCCTCTTTTTAAGCCATAAGGATTTTTGGTATCAAAAAAGCTTTCTAAAGATGTATTACTTATGAAATTATTTTAATTAGTAGCTGAGATACAAAAGAAAACCTAATCAGGACACCTCAAAACGTGTAAATCGGGTGAAATCTCGAATTCCATTTTCGATAATGTAAAAGTACTTTAAAATGTGTATCAAGTCAACAAAGCTTTCAAATGATGTATTACTTATGATATTTTTTTAATTAATAACTGAGATATAAAAGAAAAGTGATTCAGGACACCTCAAAACGTGTAAATCTGGTGAAAACTTTCGATAATTTAAAAGAACTTTAAAATATCTTTCGAATGATGTATTAAAAATAATTTAATCATAATTAGAAATTGAAATTTTGAAATTTTAAAATATTACAGCGCCATCTGGCGGTACAAATTTCTGTATTCCACTGTTCGATTCCAAATCTAAAAAAGCTTTCTAATGATGCATTACTCATGAAATTATTTTAATTTGTAGCTGAGATACAAAAGAAAACTTATTCAGGAGACCTCAAAGCGTGTAAATCTGGTGAAAACTTTCGATAATTTAAAAGAACTTTAAAATATCTTTCGTATCATGTATCAAAAATAATTTAATTGGAATTTGAAATATCGAAATTTTAAAATATCTGGCGGTAGAAATTTCTGTAATCTACTGTTCAATTCCAAATCAACAAAGCTTTCAAATAATGTGTTACTTATGAAATTATTTTAATTAGTAGCTGTGATACAAAAGAAAACCTAATCAGAACATTCTAAAACATGTAAATCACGTGAAATCTCTAATTCCATTATCTACGGTAGTTTTATTAATGGAAGTAAAAAGAAAAATAAATATTTTTTATTTCGCCAAAACCTATATATATACCACGGTAGTCAGGTAATGGAAGTAAAAAGAAAAAGAAAAAGTATTTTTTAGTTCCTTCAAATGTATTTTGTTGCTATGGAAACTCCTATCGTCTATTAAAAGATAGATTACGTGTTAGAATATAATTTAATTAGCAATTAAAATGTAACTGCTTTGTTTATTAATGAAATTTGATGAAATTTTAACTGCAGGTTGGTTTTGTGCTGAGTAGGTTGTATATTAAGTGTTGTGTACGAAAAAGAAAATTTGAAGCACTTTGAAATTTGCAATTTTTAACCCCAGTTAAAGATCATGTGACATTAATGACTTGCACATGTTTTTTTTTTCCGTTAGAGACAGCCGTTAAAATCGTCTGCTGAATGCTGATAGAATGCCTCTTTTTAAGCAATAAGGATTTTTGGTCATTTTCGCGATCGATATGGGTCAGCATTTTAATTAATATCTCCGAAACTAATTAAGATTTTTAAATTCTGTTTCGAGGAAAACATCGGAAAGGCTCCAGAGCATCCGTATGTCAATTCTTGTACTTCTGCGTTCAATAGGGGCTGAACGTATAAAAGAACAGACAGACAGACAGACAGACAGACAGACAGACAGACAGATAGACAGACAGACAGACAGACAAACCTTTCCATTTATTATTATAGATTAAAATTCTGATTTGTATCATTTCTTAGTTTCTGCCAGTTATTGCCATGCTAGTTTTAACTAGTCATAACCAGTGGTTGTAACTGTATGGATTGAAGATTAGAAAACATATTTATTACTCTATTATTATATATTTTGTCCTCAAAATTCTAGCATTTTATTTCAATGTTTTGCCTTTGGGTACAGTTTCAGCTTTTTTGTCTTTTTGCTAATGTCATCCCTGATATTAAATAATAAATAAAAAATACATTTATAACAGCTATGTAGAGTTGTAAAATTATCGAGAATAATCTTTCTGAGAATATTCTCCTTGAAGAGAATAATCGAGAATTTTCTCATAGAAGCTATAATAGTGGGTAATTTTGAAATGTGTGTTAGGTATAAGTATTATATAATTTATGTGGAAGTTTAGAAAATTTTGTTTTTAATAAAGTAATCGAATTAAAATTATTTATTTGAAGATATTTAAAAAAATTCTTTAAAACCTTATAAATTCTTGAACATAAAATCTAGTGATAACACAAGTAATAAAGTGACAAACCATTAAATGAGATTTTTTTTATTTCATTAAAGGCACTTATTTTTAAAGGGTGAATTTAATGAAAAATATTTCGAATTATTTATGTTTTTGCTTTGAAATGTTTTACATTTACCTGTATGAAATAAAATTGAATGTGTTTAACACCTACTGAGACTGTTTACAGTTCTAAAAGAAATTGTTTGTCTATATAAAGAAAAGAGAAATTGACATATATAGCTCACAATAAAGGTAGAAATTAAGAAATTTGGTTGGTGGCCACTGGCCACTAGCCTTCATTTTTTTAGTGGCCACTTTTAAAAAGTTAGTGGCCACTCGCTGATAAAAGTAAAATAAAATTTTCTTTTCTTTAATTTTTTCAATGTTCAGTCTCGACAAATCTTTAAGAAAATAATTAAGGTAGTCAACTCTTTGAAACTCATCCACAATAATACATTTCTGATAAATTTTAATAAATGAAATAGGAATAGATTTACATAATTTATACTATGGATGTAAGAAAATACTATTCAATACAAAATTCATATGTTTAAAATGCTCTTTTGGTTATATTATTTTATAACAGAAAAATTCTGATTATATTGCCCCTTCACTATCCTGAATGGTGTCGATTTTCTACTTAAAAAAAAAAAAAAAAAAAAAAAAAAAAAACCTTTGATTCATGAAAATATATTAGTATATGTAAAAAAAAAAAAAAAAAAAAAAAATATTTTTTTAATAATACTTTTTTTTTCTTGTTACAAATGAATTATAAATGAATTTTTCTTTAATAATAATGAATTTTTAATAATTTGCAATTATGATCCCCCTCTCTAACTGAATTTAGAGAGTGTGGCTGTAGTCGAGATTTCACAATAAAATTGTAGCTGTCACTTTTTAAAAAGTTAATTTTGACATATTTTAAAATTAGCAGCACTAATTCATCTTAAGGATAAACAAGATCTTAAGCTCAATCATTAAATGATAATTAAATAGAAAAAGAAATCAATTTTAAGATATTATCAAATTTGTAATTTAATGGTCTGTAGTATGTAGTACATCAGTGTAACTCAGATTAGGCATAACAAATTACATATAATTGAAAAATAAAATAATAAAAGAACAGAAAATATTTTACAATGCATAAAATTGTATAATCAAAGTGCACAAAAAATTTTAAAAAATTATAACGTGTAAAACTAATAAAATATGAAATTAATTAATAATTAATGCAAAAAGTAGGACTTGTGCATGAAAAAGAAAATTGCATAATTTATTCTTTCTTAATATTAATTATATCTATTTTATTCTATTTCTTTATATTATTAATTAATTTTTTTATTAATAATATAAAGAAATAGAATAAAATAGATAATTATTAATTATATATATATTATTAATTTATATTATTAATTAATTTTTCTGCGAACGTAATACAATCGGAGTTTCAGCCGATTGATTATCTCACGAGCTTCCTTTTCGTCTCTTTTTCCCGAAAGTCGGACGAAACTCTCATTTTGACATTTTTTTAAAATCAAAATCTAATACTTTTATAGAAAAATGGAAAAAAGCCATACGTTTTTTTAGTATATGAATAAGACTACCTGGCAATTTCCAGTGTTTACTGTTAAAATTGACTTCCGAAAATGTCTGTGTGGCGATATTAGATTTGAGAAAGCCTGAATTCGAGGCGCACGGCGCGTTTACTGCGAAAACGCCGCCGCACGATCCAAGTTTGCATTGGAATGGGGTATTCTATGAAGAATGGGCAGAAGAATTTTAAGTGTTTACTATTAAAATTGACTTCCGAAATATGTTTGCAAGTGGCAAGGTTAGATTTTAGAATAGCCTGAATTCTTTGCGCGGCGCATTTATCGCGAAAAAGCCGCCGCGCGATCCAAGTTTGCCTTGGAATGGGGTATATTTTATAAAGAATGGGTAGAAGAGAAGTGGCCACTGCAGTGGCGACCAAAGGCAATTTCTTTAGTCGCCACTTTTAAAAATCTAGTCGCCATGTGGCAAGTGGCGACCGCTAATTTCTAGCTTTAGCTCACAACATAAATTATTAAAAGCCAAAGCCAACACTTTCAATTTTCCGCGCCTCCTTAGAATGGGTGAAATTGTACAAAAAAAAAAAAAAAAAGATTTTTCTTAATCTATTTCTGCTCAGACACAATTTCCAATAGGCAAACAGGCCGACTGAATATATGTGCTGAAATAATATCTCTTTCCTTTTGTTCCCAAAGATGAATAAAAGTTTCCCAGTAAGCCTAATGTTATTTTGGAATTTTATTCATATAAATGAAACAAAGACAGATTGAAGGAAGAGCCGGGATATTTAAACAATATATTTTTAGCTGTCAGTAAAATTTTGTACTCCTTAGAAATTTTGTGCTGAGGGCACTGGCCCCATGTACAAATGCGATAATCAGACCCTGACCAAAGAAAGAATTGAGTTTAAATAAAGTAATGTTGTTGATAAGTTGTATGTAATTAAAGAAGGTAGCATTATATCTTTGATTGAAAAATGAAGATGACTATTAACTTTGATTCTAAATTTTATGTAACAAGAACAAGTAACTAATTACAAAATAAAATTAATTTCATTTTTAAGTTGCATGTTATTTTGGTTTTAAATTTGAATGGAACATATTTTACTTATTATTTACCATAAAATGTTGTTTAATTTAAATTTGCTGACTGTTTAGTGCAATTTCATTTTTAAATTAGAGACTTTCAGGATTCAAAAATTTTTTTCAAGCAAATTAGTTTTCATGCACATACTATCAAATTACTGCTTAGTTAAAAATCATGAATATAATCGATAATAAACGATTTTTATATAGGATAAGAATTACAGAAATATTAATTATGTAAATTAAATTTTTTAAATTTATCCACATTTTTTTTTCCCCCTGAAAATCTTTCTAAGGAGAATACTCTCTTTAAATTTCAAATTATAGTTATTGTTTTGTAAAAAAAAATGCAAATCTTTAAACATAAAAAAAATTGAAATTTGTATTTTAATATGAATAATTATTCATTATTTGCCATTGAATGCTTTTTGTCATGGAATAATTAATGAACTTTTAAAAAAATTGTTTTGTGGAGCTTACTGAAGCATATTCTCAAATTGAAAATTATGAATTTGAAAGAGAATATCGTGAAATAAAGTTTGTTTGTTCTAGTTGTGCCTTTAAAATTGAATAATTATGATTAAGTTTTATAATTCAGATTAGGGATGTGGGTTTTCCAGAAAATTTTGAAACGAAAGATTTTCAATCTCTAAATTAAGAAGATTTTGTAAAATAAAACTAAATACTTTAAAAACTACAAGTAAACAAAACTATTCAAAGAAAAGTATGAATAATTATTCAATTCAAAAAGAAATTAATAAACAAAACACAGAAATTATGATTTAATGGTTTATTAAACATGTATAAAGCTAGAAAGTTATAATTTTTAATGATTGTTTTGCATGTATAATGGTTGAATAATTAATCTATATAAAAAAGGTATCTGTGAACACTCTGTAGCTGCCAGAGACCCTCACATATCGCTGCCAACAGTTGAACCCCATTTTATTATATAGGGAAAATTGTTATTAGAATTAATGATTTTTTATTATTATTATTATTATTCTGTTTTCATTATATAAAAAATCTAGAAAAATTAAATTTGCCTTTGTTTTTCCCAAAATTTATTTATTTAATTTTTAATATTTCATACTGAAGTTACAAAGTGGAAAAAAATGATCAGAGTTCTTTTTTGCACTTTATAATTTCAAAATAAAACAGTAAAAAAAAAAAAAAAAAAAAAAAAAAAAAAACTGTTTTTTAAAAACAAGAACAAATTTAACAATTGTGAATTTTCTGAAAGTAAACAGAATTAAAAAAAAAAAAAAAAAAAAAAAAAAAAACAGAGGTAATTATCATAACGAATTTCTGTTTAGAATAATATGGGGTTTGGCTACTAGTGACAGCAAAATTATTGAAACACACGTCTATATTTTTCTTTTTCTTTCTTTAGTTTGATCGCTAATTTTTATCAGGAACTTACTTTTTTATAAACAGTATAGCACTAAGATCATGATTCGATAAATATTTACTTAACAAAATAGTATTAGTTGCACATCTTTTAAATAGAAATTATTGCTAGCACATCAGTAATTTTGCAGCTGACTGTACAAGGTAATTAGTAAAGTATTGCTCAGACCATGTAAAGGTTCATTTCATCAAAATTCTTTTGACTTTTTTCGATTTGTTCTTTTTTAAACATAGTTTGCGAATACAAAATCATATTTTTTAATAGTTGGTGGTATTGGATAATAGATGTAATTAAAGGGCAAAACTGGGAAAATTCATTAGTGGCCGGTACTGTCAGTTTTGTTAGTAGCCACATTTTTAAGTTAGTGGCCACTTTTTACATGATGATACTATTTTTTTCAGATTGCAAAAAGCTTTGTCACCATTTTGTGGTATAATAAAATAAACACATGGACAATGAAATTGTAATTTGTATCTTCACTCTTTTTAAAAATCCTAAATTGCGCATCCTAAATTAAAATCTGTTTAAGGCTGTAATAATAACAGCAAAAGTTTTTATTTTTTAATTAATGCAGTAGTACTTTTTTTTTTTTTTTTCAAATTTATTTCAATGAAATAACCTGTTATCATTCACAATTCATATTGATATTTTCTAGTAAATGAATCAGCCAATTCATCACCATCACTATAACTTTTACATGGTCATGTGTAAATACAGTTAGCAATTTTATTATTTTTCCTTATTTCTGAAAACACACCTTTCTAAATGATTTTATTTCACTAGAGTTAAAGTATTTCCTCTTAAAAAAGCATAGATATAAAAACATAGCTGCTTAATTAAAAATAACCTACTTAGCTGCCAAATTTGCAGCTTTAAAAATAGGGAGATTTCTACCCTAAAGAAAACAAAAACGAAGATTTTTCAAAAATACACATTTAAGCCAAATCAAATTTTGATGCACACATTTGCCAAATAGCTTAAATGGGTTAAATATACACTAAATAGTATGGAGAAAATAATAATGGAAAAAGATTGTGCTTTGCAGGACATCTGCTCGTTGACTGCTAGTTGAAAATGGAGAGGGGGGGGGAGTAAAAAAATACATGAATGATAGTAATTCTACCCCTTTATAGGTTCTAGAATCCAGTTAAGCAAGTTTAAAATGAATGTTTACATTTATGTTATGGATAGAGAAAGATTGGAAATCACACGGCATCAGTGGAGTATGGGATTGCCAATCGTTAGCAAAAGGGGGGCGGGGGGAATAACAAAAAATATGAGTAAAATATATTAAATAATTCTACTTCTTTTTGACTCTAGAGTCTAATAAAGCAAGTTTAAAATAGATAATTTATATTTATGCAAAGAATGGAAAAAGATTAGAAATTATAAAGCTTTCTGTAAGCTGTGTGATCACCGATCGTTAGATGGAGGGAAAGGGGGTCCAAAAAATTATATGAGTGAGAGATATTAAACAATTCTACTTCTTTATAGGTTGTAGAATATAATAAAACAAGTTTAAAATGAACTTTGACATTTATGCCATGGATGGAGAAAGATTGGAAATCACAAGGCTTCGATTGCCAATTGTTGCTCGATTTTTAACTTTTAATGATCACAAAAGTGGCAACTTTAGTGGCGATCGATGCATAATTTTTAATCGCCATCTTTTTTAATTTAGTGGCCGGTGGCGACCGTTAATTATGCGCTTTAGATGTAATCCTCTATTCAAAAATAGTAATCTGGATGTTTGAGATTTTTTTATTATTGTTATTATTTAACTTTAAATGTAACACCTTTATGAGATTTCTCAAGTACAATTCAATTTCGGAAATAAAGAAATATTGAGTTCTTTCAACTACACCTCCAGTTACAAGATATGATGTGATTCATTATATCTATTTGGTTTCCTTAAATTTTAATGAAAATCTTCCTGTTTTTTTGTTTAGGCAATTAATTGTATTTCCTGTTGCTTGCATAAAAAAAAAAAAAAAAAAAAAAACTTTTTTTTTTTCCACATTAGAAATTAGTTTTAAAATGTGATTTAAAAAAATATAATTATGTTTTTATATAAGATTTTTCTCTAAAATTTTCAACAATGCCAATTTTGTAATTAAAGCATTTTTTTTTTTTTTTTTTTTTTTTTTTTTTTTTTAAGTTTTGCTCTGTTATTTATTTATTTTTTACATTGGATATTTAATGAAGATTATGACAATGTTCTAACTTTCAGAGTCACTCTCAGAACCAGAGACCATAAGGTGACCTAAGTCAGATTTGCTGCCTTAGTTTGAAAAACATCGGCGTATCATCATTTATCAAATGTATATTTTGAAAAATAGATACACATGCTCAGCCATATAGTAGTGCATTAATTTATCAATATATTCTTTTTTTGTTATGCTGCCAAATGCTTTATAATTATGTTCTTACAAACTTACTGAATGGACATTTGAAATTCTGATTAGCAACCATAGATCTCTTGTATTATAATAAATAACCTCTTTCATGAGCAAGTTGCTCAAAACATATATCTTGTAACTTTCTAAATGATGACTTTAATCAGAAACTTTTGTTTTTCACACTGTATATAGCATTATTATGACTAATAAAAGAAAATTTAAATATATCATGCAGAAGATTTACTAAAAAATTGTTTTTTGGTTGGAAAATCTTCCAAAAAAGAAAATTTTCCACCCCACATCACTAAATTCAGGTCATAAACAGGAAATTTCTTTATAAATTTAAGAAAAATAAGAATATTATCGATTGTTCTCTTCTCTGAATTTGGAGCATCGGAGAATATTCTCGTTCTCAGTAAATATTCTCACCTTATATCTCTACAGCTATGTTTATGTATAATTTTTATAAGAAAACAACTTTTTATTTTACATCTATTTACTTAAAAGAGAAATCCCCCTCTTTTTTTATTTTTTTAAATATTGGAAGACATTACCAAAATGTTAAAATAATTCATTAAAATTTCAAGTTTAATTAAAATTTATTTTTTATTTCTTTTTTAAAGGAAATCTTTCATTTTTATTTATTATATTAGTCAGAATAATTTCTAAATGTTTCTAGGTTTTGAAAGAATTGAAGCTACTTCAGCAGTTTTCCTTGGAATGTTTTCCAGAAGTGTCCATGCTAAGACAGGTAAGTATTTACCTGTTACATCTTCAGTTGATGTTTTAACTTCTTATTCTCGTCCTGTGTGCTCTGTTTTTCCGAGTGTGGAGCGTGGCCGTCTTAGCGTTTCTGAGAAGGCAGCAATGCAGAAATTTGTTAGGAAGCTTAATTTTAATCTTAATGATGGCTTAATTGCAAGGGGTCGTAAAGGGAATCGATTTGAGTGGCTTTTTGCTGATAGGCAGTATGAGTATGGGAAAGATTTATGTAGAAAAACTAAGCCATTTGGGGCCTTCTCAGAAGTAGAGCATCTGTGTGCAGGGGATGTTAGGGTTTTGCGGCTGGGTAAACCAAATGCTTGTCTAGTGGTCTACTATCCAAGTGGGACTTCAGGACTTAGCACTCATAAGGATGATGAACCTGCACATGACTCAGAACAGGTTGTTACTTTGTGTTATGGTGCTGGAGCCACTCTTGTGTTGGAGAACAATAGAAGGCAGGAGGTTGCACGGGAATGGCTGGGAGGTGGGGATTTTTATGTGTTCAGGGACCAGAGAATGTTTTACCATGGGATTGATGGTGTTGAATCGTCTAACAGTGGACGTTGGGCTTTCACCTTTCGTGTGTTTAAGCCAGCAACAGAAACTGTTGAGTCAGTTCTAACACCTAAATCACTGGTACCAGTCTCTGTGGGAGTTGCAGTAGGTTCTCCAGTTAAAGCTGCTTCTTTTTTTGTGCAAGGGTGTGCCCCTCCGGTTAAGCTTCAGGTTTCCCCTTCCGCTCCTCACTCAAACACTTTCTCTTTTCTGCCTAGCGATTTTCCACCACTGTCTAGTGCTCGCCCTCCGGCTGCTCGATCCTCTTCTGCTGCTGCTGCTTCTCCAGCTGCTGCCCGTCGGTCTGTTCCTGCTGCTCGTTGGTCTGTTGCTGCTGCTTCTTCATCAGCTGCCTCTGGTGCTTGCCCTCCGGCTGCTCGATCCTCTTCTGCTGCTGCTGCTTCTCCAGCTGCTGCCCGTCGGTCTGTTCCTGCTGCTCGTTGGTCTGTTGCTGCTGCTTCTTCATCAGCTGCCTCTGGTGCTTGCCCTCCGGCTGCTCGGTCCTCTTCTGCTGCTGCTGCTCGTCAGTCTGTTGCAGCATCTGCTCCTGTTGCTGCTGCTTCTTCATCCGCTGCCTCTGGGGTTTGCCCTCCGGCTGCTCGGTCCTCTTCCTTTGCTGCTGCCTGTCGGTCTGCTGCTCGTCCGCTGCTGCTGCTTCTCCATCTGCCGGTTTGTCTGCCCCCTCTGCTTCCGCTTGTCCGTCTGTCGCAGCTGCTTGTGCGCCTGCCTCTGTTGCTGCTGTTGCCCGTCCATCTGCCCCTGCCGCTGCTGTCGCCGTCTGTCAGTCTGTTCCTGCTGCTTCTCCATCCGCTGCCTCTGGGGCTTGCCCTCTGGCTGCTCGGTCCTCTTCCGTTGCTGCTGCCTGTTGGTCTGCTGTTGCTGCTTCCCCATCCGCCTCTGCCGCGGCCGCTCCATCTGCCGGTTTGTCTGCCCCCTCTGCTTCCGCTTGTCCGTCTGTCACAGCTACTTGTGCACCTGCCTCTGTTGCTGCTGTTGCCCGTCCATCTGCCGCTGCTGTCGCCGTCTGTCGATCTGTTCCTGCTGCTTCTCCATCCACTGCCTCTCGGGCTTGCCCTCTGGCTGCTCGGTCCTCTTCTGTTGCTGCTGCTTCTTCATCCGCCTCTGCCGCAGCCGGTTTGTCTGCCCCTGCCGTTGCTGCCCGACTGTCTGCCCCCTCTGCTTCCGCTTGTGCGTCTGCCTCTGTTGCTGCTGTTGCCCGTCCATCTGCCCCTGTCGCTGCCTGTCGGTCTGTTCCTGCTGCTTGTCCGTCAGCAGCTGCTCCTCCATCTGCCGGTTTGTCTGCTCCTGTTGTCTGTCTGTCTGCCCCCTCTCCTTCCGCTTGTCCGTCTGTTGCAGCTGCTTGTGCGCCTGCCTCTGTTGCTGCTGTTGCCCGTCCATTTGTCCCTGCTGCTGCCCGTCCATCTGCCCCCTCCGCTGCTGTCGCTGTCTGTCCGTCTGCTCCACTGCTGCCTGTCTGTCTGCTTTTGCCACCGCTGCTGCTGGTCTGTCTGCCCCCGCCTCTGTTGTTGCTGCCTGTCTCTCTGCCACTGCCCTCTGCTGCCGCTGCCTGTCGCCCTCCTCCCCCCTTGCGTCCTGCTCGTTCCCCGCTGCTCCGTGCTCCTTCCCCCTTGCGTTCTGCCCGTTCCTCGCTGCTCCGTGCTCCTCCCCCTTTGCGTCCTGCTCGTTCCCCGCTGCTTTGTGCTCCTTCTCCCTTGCGTCCTGCTCGTTCCCCGCTGCTCCGTGCTCCTCCTCTCTTGCGTCCTGCTCGTTCCCCGCTGCTCCGTGCTCCTCCCCCCTTGCGTCCTGCTCGATCACCGCTGCTCCGTGCTCCTCATCCCTTGCATCCTGCTCGTCCTCTGCTACGTCGTGCTTCTCCCTCCTTGCGCCCTGCTCGTCCTCTGCTGCGTCGTGCTTCTCCCTCCTTGCGTCCTGCTCGTTCCCCGCTGCTCTGTTCTCCTCCCTCCTTGCGTCCTGCTCGTTCCCCGCTGCTCTGTTCTCCTCCCCCCTTGCGTCCTGCTCGTTCCCCCCTGCTCCGTGCTCCTCCTCCCTTGCGTCTTGCTCGTTCCCCGCTGCTCCGTGCCCCTTCTTCCTTGCGTCCTGCTCGTTCCCTGCTGCTCCATGCTCCTCCTCCCTTGCGTCCTGCTCGTTCACCGCTGCTCCATGCTCCTCCCCCCTTGCGTCCTGCTCGTTCCCCGCTGCTCCGTGCTCCTCCTCTCTTGCGTCCTGCTCGTTCCCCGCTGCTCCGTGCTCCTCCCCCCTTGCGTCCTCCTCGATCACCGCTGCTCCGTGCTCCTCATCCCTTGCATCCTGCTCGTCCTCTGCTACGTCGTGCTTCTCCCTCCTTGCGCACTGCTCGTCCTCTGCTGCGTCGTGCTTCTCCCTCCTTGCGTCCTGCTCGTTCCCCGCTGCTCTGTCCTCCTCCCTCCTTGCGTCCTGCTCGTTCCCCGCTGCTCTGTTCTCCTCCCCCCTTGCGTCCTGCTCGTTCCCCGCTGCTCCGTGCTCCTCCTCCCTTGCGTCTTGCTCGTTCCCCGCTGCTCCGTGTCCCTTCTTCCTTGCGTCCTGCTCGTTCCCTGCTGCTCCATGCTCCTCCTCCCTTGCGTCCTGCTCGTTCACCGCTGCTCCATGCTCCTCCCCCCTTGCGTCCTGCTCGATCACCGCTGCTCCGTGGTCCTCCTCCCTTGCATCCTGCTCGTCCTCTGCTACGTCGTGTTTCTCCCTCCTTGCACCCTGCTCATCCTCTGCTGCGCCGTGCTTCTCCCTCCTTGCGTCCTGCTCGTTCCCCGCTGCTCCGTGCTCCTTCCCCCTTGCGTCCTGCTCGATCACCGCTGCTCTGTTCTCCTCCCCCCTTGCGTCCTGCTCATTCCCCGCTGCTCTGTTCTCCTCCCTTGCATCCTGCTCGTTCCCCGCTGCTCGGTTCTCCTCCTCCCTTGCACCTTTCTCGTCCTCTGCTGCGTCGTGCTTCTCCCTCCTCACGCCCTGCCCGTCCTCTGCTGCGTCATGCTTCTCCCTCCTTGCACCCTGCTCGTCCTCTGGTGCGTCATGCTCCTCCTGGCTCTAAACAGCTGCCCCATGGTTCCGCATGTTTGAAACTACCATCTAGCATAGCCCCTTCCTGTTACTCAGTGTCTTGCGATTCACCTTCCTCTCATCCATTGCCTTGTAGCTATTTTCCCCTTTATAAACACTTCTTTCAAATTAGAAATTTTGTTTGTTTTATTCTATTAAGTATCACTTCAATTTTTTGGGGGGTTGCATTATTTTTAAATAATAAATTGTCAAGTAATATTTCATTCTGTAATGTAAACTTTAAACAAGTGAATCATTATGTGCTTGGGGTTGGAATAAATTCAGTTGTTGATACTGTAGTAGATAGAACACTAAATTCACTGACTTTTGTGGGTTTTTGGTTTGCTTGCCCCTTTAAATCTCATTCATTTCGCCATTTTGTTTCAGATTCTAATACACTGTCTAACATTAAAAACTTGAAATTATGTGGTGGAGGTCGGCCTCGTAAACGTATTAGCAGAAATTTAAGAAATAGAGCAGATGAAAATAATGTCATGAGTAAAGACGAAATTATTTTGGAAAATGAATTCACAATAATAATGGGTAGTATTGATCAAGGAGATGAAATATTTTTTGACACTCGTGGTAAACAATGTACACCTATGTCTTGTGTTGCTGTAACTTATTTCTATAAAAAAAATATTGACACATGGAATTCAAATGATATTAACTATATATTACATATTGGAGATCAATTATACAGAACTTCTAAAAACACAATTAATCAAGAAATTAATGCTAATTCAGATTACCTTTCATTTGATGAAGTTTTTAACACAGTTAATTTTCATGGCGATACATTTAGCTTTTATGAAAACATTGAAATGCACAGTAATGGAAATATAAAACATATAGAAGAGGACATTTGTACATTTAATAATTTGATTACATCGTTAACTTCTTTTTTTTGAAATAAATAAGTACACAACAGGACTTTTTACATGCAACAGCTATACATTTGCCATTATGAAATTTAAATCTAAGTATTATTTTTTTGATTCACACAAGCGAAACTCTCAAGGTTATCCAACTTCTGATGAAAATGGTGCGGCTGTCTTATGTTGCATGAGATCACTTGAATGTTTAGCTAACCAATTACTAAGCAATTGTTGTTTGGTTGATAAAAGCGATCATGATTATACTGTTACAAAAATATCTCCATTTAGTTTAATGTCTGTCTGTGTAACACATAATCAAAGTGTCGAAAAACAAAGCACAGAAGTAAGATTAACCAAACATACACAAAATTTAACACAGACAAAAGTAGTTAAAAGTAAAATACAGCGAAAAAGAAAATTCTGTTTAGAAATACGAGATAAACAAGTAAAAAGTTCCAAATGTAGAGCCTACATGAAATTATATAGATACAGAAATTCACAGACACAAATCCAACGTCAAATTTACTTAAGTAAAAGAAATATTCAAACAAAGAAACACATTAGTTCAGAAACACAAGATAAACGAGAAAAAAGGTTAAGAAAACTTAGTGCATATGAGAAATTATCTAGAGATTCACAGACACAAACCCAACGTAAAATACACTTAAATAAAAAAAAGATTCGAAGGAAGCAATTGATTAATTTAGAAACACCAATTCAGCGACATACCAGATTGACAGGAAAAAAAATTCACAGAAAAATTTCTTTAGCAGGAACGAATCAGAGTAGCAATTTAAATAATGAATTTACTGCAATTAAAAACTTGTTTAAATTGTCTGAAAATAAAGAATGTATAATTCTAAGAATCTTGGGAAATAACAAAAATGTTGATAGGCGATTACAGGCAGAAAAAATTGTAAGTAAAATATATCATTATCGAGAGAGTTTAATAAATACATTTTGTAGGACATTTATCTTCTTACAAGAAAAATTTAAATGTAGCAAATTAAAAGTTAAGCCAGTTTCTGATTTAGAACACAACTTTAATGCATTAGTCGGAAATTCTCTTCATACTTCAACATCAGAAAATTTTTTTACTGATTCAACTTATACTAATCTTTCTATAAATTATGAAACAAATTTAGAATGTAACATTAACGGCCAAGTTATGAATTTATTTAAACATGGTGACAGATGCACCACTTGGATTTGCAACCCTAATATATGTTTACTCAACAAACAAAAAATATTTGATCGTCTTCTAACTGTTATAAATGTTATTCTAAATTTACAGTGTTCACAAATCTTACAGTTTTTTCAAAATATCGATAATTGTAGGAATTATGCATTAAAGAAAACATTTGGCACTGGGAACATTTCTAATGAATGCAATGAAAGTGATTCACATAATTATGATAAATGTAAGCTAGGTCATCCATCTTTCTGTTATGTCAATGACAACTGCGATTCTGTTTTACTTTTTTTTCGTTCAATTGCCCCACATTTTCCAGATATTCGTCAAATTGTGAGATTAATCTATAAAATTTTGCATGCTAAAAAAAGTATAAATTACTATGAATTCTCTCTTTTCAATTTGAATTTAGAATGTTTAACAGATATCTGTGACAAAATTAGTATTAAAAGTTGCTCTTTTATTGTTGATTCGTTTCCGTTTAAGGAAGAAGGAGAAATTTTCGATCATTTTCAGAAAGCTTTTCATAAATTCAAGGTAAAAGATACAGATTGGCCAGTTAATACTTGTGTTTCTTGCTTACAGCTTTGTCATAAACGGAATGTTCGTTTAATTTCTAGTTTGCCTCTTAATACAGGCACAGAGTGGGAAAAATTAGTAAATTATTACAAAGGAAAATTTGGCGATTTAAATTATATTTGTTTGTATTGTGTAAATAAATTTAAAGCTAATCAAATGCCACCCACATGTATATTAAATAATTTGACATTCAAACCAGTTCCAAAATGTATTTCTACTTTAAATGAATTTGAAAAAATTTTAATTCAACGTGCAAAAGCTTTTCAAGTTATCACTAGGATGGGTACAGTTCAGGGAAGTACTAAAAAACCACTAGTGGGTCTTGTTAAGAAAATGACAGGTAGAGTTTTTCATTTGCCATTGCCATTAGAACAGACGCTTAAAAAATTACCCAATCCATCCGATGCACTAATGGCAGATCAGGAATTTTATGTGTTAGCTCGTAGTGTACCATCTAAACAAAATCACATTTGGCAATCATTAATTAACATCAATAAAATTTTTGAAGCATTACATTGGTTAAAAAATAATAATCCTTTGTATCACCATATCATTATACCAACTTCAGCTGATAAATTGCTAGAAAATGTAAAAAATTGTGATATTAAGCTAGATTGCGATAATGATGAAATTCCAGAAGTAGCGGGTGCTATGTTAACTCAAAAAGACATGACAGATTGTTATTACAATAACATGACAATACATCCATTATTTGAAAAAAGGATTAACATGGATTCTAGCACAATATATCAGTTTTTACAAATTATGGAAAAACATTTGGATGACCGTGATGTACAGTTAGATTTAAAATGCTTTCCAGACTTATTTTGTTATGGTGAAAATGGTAATTCTGAAATACGACTGATTAATTTGCCAGTAGCCGATTTTATTAAATGTTTATTAAAATCTTCTCATTCACAGTTTCGACTAAATTTACAATATTTGTTTTATTTACTAAACAATGCTAATATCAGACAGTTAAAAGCTGGAATTTTTCATAAATTAAATATTACAAATTCTACATCAAATCTTACTGCAAAAAAATGCTTAGATATGATTGCGAGCAAAGAATTAGAGGGTAATTTATCCACAATTTTTAGTAGATTACGAAATACAGAACAGTTTTGGTCAAAACCACGCAATGATTTAAACTGTATGGTGAAGAACTATGGCCCTGCTACGTTCTTTTTAACTTTGAGTCCAAGTGAATATCATTGGGAAGATTTGCATATGTATCTAGGACAAACAAATACAAAATACAAAGATAAACCTTTATCACATTTAATAGCTTTAGACCCAGTAAATACATCACGCTTTATAGAAAATAAATTTCGAGCTATGTTAGATTTTATAACTTCTAGTAATGGACCGTTAGGTTTAGTTGAACATTATGCTTGGCGCCGTGAGTATCAGTCACGTGGATTACAACATTTTCATTTATTGCTATGGATCAAGGATGCCCCAATATTAGGAAAAGCTAGTTTAGATTCCATTGCTGAATTTATAAATAAATATATAACCTGCAGAATTCCCAGTAAAAGTAATTTTCCACTACTTCATGATCGTGTTATGAAATAGCAAATCCATAAACATAATTCATATTGTATGCGGGCTAAAAAGGTTAAGAATAAAACAATTAGAGTTTGTAGGTTTAGCTTTCCACGGGAAATCTCTGAATATTTACACATTAATGAAGTTGCTGATGCAGTAATAGGTCGAAGAAAGTTGACAAAAACTCGTTTGTATAATTTGCCGCGAAATAAAGATGAGTTATACATTAATGATTATAATGCAGTTATAATGCTAGCCTGGTGTGGTAATGTAGATATTCAGTTTATTGGTGAAAAGTCAGCGTCTTTAACTACATACATAACAAAATATCAAACTAAAGCTGAAAAATCATTTGCATCTGATGATTTCAGTGATTTTTATTCCACAAAACCTTTATATAATCGTTTATGGAATTTCGGTTTACGAACATTATCAAATCGGGAATGTGGGGCTTTAGAAGCCGCTGACACTTTATTATCACACTCATTATTTGGAACAGATTCTGGTACGGTTATCAGGTGGTTAGACGTAAAAATTCATAGATCTCGTAAATTAAAAAAACAGAATGAACTACAGAAATTAAGTGCCGATGCAACTGATATATACTGTTCAAGTTGGATTGATACCCATTACCCACGTAGGCCAATCCAACTTGAGAATCTTTCTTTGTTTGATTTTTCCAGATGGTATGATATTGTAGATAAAAAACCTTCTGAAAAAGTAATTTCTTATGAGTATGAAGAAAAACATTTACGCAAAAGAAAAATTCCATATTTAATTAACCATTATAATTTCAATTGTAAACAAGAACCAGAAAATTATTATTTCTGTTTATTAATCTTGTTTAAGCCATGGAGAGCTGTTTCTGAACTAAGAGGTGATTTTAATACATATAGTGAGTCTTTTGCTGATTGCAAGGAAAATTTACTGGAGGCAATGAAATATCATGAGCGTTTAGAGGAAATACAGCAGGCTAAAAGTGATTTGAATTCAGACATAGAAAATATAGAAAAACAAATGCTTTCAAATAACCATGATGGTGGTGATAACTTTAATATTATTAATTTTGTTGAACCAATAGGGAATGAAATAGAAGACTTTGAGAAGTTATTGTCTAAGGAAGATATTGATAGTATGATTGAACATTTAAATGTAGATCAAAAACGTGTTTTCAATGAAGTTGTAGGTTGTTTAGAACAATATATTAAAGAAATGAATGCTTGTACATCAAGTAATCGTAACAAAAGATTGATTCCAAATTCAATTTTGAGAAAATTTGTGTCTGGAATAGGAGGAACAGGAAAATCATATTTAATTAAAGCTATCCGATGTTATGTTTCAAATAAATTTAATAAAGTTGCTGTAACAGCACCAACTGGCATTGCTGCTTTTAATATAAATGGCTTAACTATTCATCGCTTATTGCAATTACCAGTTGAACATGGGACTATACCAAAATACAGTAAATTATCTGATGATAAATTAAATTCTATTCGTGCTGAATTAAATAATCTGGTTTTGCTTATTTTAGATGAAGTGTCCATGGTTTCTAATGTAATGTTAATGCATATTCACATGAGGTTATCGGAAATTTTTGATACTATAGATGAAAATGATGGTTGGTTCGGGCGTATAAACATTTTGTTTTTTGGTGATTTATTGCAACTTCCACCTGTAATGGGACATTCTCCATTTGTGAATATTTCTAAAGAAGTCAGTGCTACACATTTTTCTGGATTACATTTTATAAATATTTGGCAAGAATTGCTTACTTATGATGAGTTGTCTATTAACATGAGGCAACAGACAGATAAAGTATATGCATCCATTTTAGATTCAATCCGTGTAGGTATATTAACTGATGCTGATGAGTTAATTTTACGTGAAAGAGAAATTGTTTTAAAATCCAATAATCCATCGGACTGTATGAAAGAACTAGTTGAATATGTAAAAAAATTAGAATATAAAACTATTTGTTTATTCCCAACAAAGAAGCAGTGTAATCTTTTTAATGCAGCAATGCTAGAATATTCAAATGAACCAAAAGTTATTCTCAAAGCTATTGATATAATTGAAGCAAAAACTAATGCACAAAAAGATAAAGCACGGAAATCCTTAAATAAGATTAAAGAAGATAATAGTCGAACTGCAGGGTTAGAAGATGAAATAGAAATTAAATTAGGGGCAAAAGTTATGTTATTAAGAAATATAGATATAACTAATGGCTTAGTAAATGGAGCAATAGGTTTTATAATTAAAATTTATAAAGATAATTTTGCAACCGAAAATATTAATAAACTTAGAATAAAATTTGAAACTGGAGAATTTGACATAGAACCTGTAACCTCAAAATTTCAGTTATTTACAAACATATTTGTTTTTCGAAAGCAGTTTCCGATTTGTTTAGCATATGGAATAACTATCCATAAAAGCCAAGGCTTAACTTTAGACACTTGTGTAGTAGATATAGGTAGCTCGATATTTTCATCTGGTCAGGTGTACGTTGCTTTATCCAGAGTTAAATGTTTAGATGGTCTACACATAATTAATTTAAATCCAAATAAAATTCAAGCTCAGACTAGTGCAATTTTAGAGTATAATAGATTGAAATCTACATTTAAACCAGATATGAGACTGTTCTCATTAGACAAAACTGTTAATAAGAATGTGCCTGATAAAAACAATTACTTAACACACTTGCATACACATCCATTAATTGATATAGAAAACGCACAAATTAAGAAACACGGAGAAGACATAATAGAATCATTAAGTAATTTTCATGGTTTTAATAATCCATATGGTGTTTCTTGTTACGTTAACTCTGTCTTACAATGTCTTTTTAATATAGAGTGTATAAACTCTGCAATAATGTTATCCACTCATTCAGAATTAAAAAAACTATGTTTAGATTTTTCAAGTTCCATATCCAGTACTGCTTTAGATTCACATAAATTACAATTAGAGTTTCATGATGATGATATGTTTGATATTAAACAGCAGCAGGATAGCACAGAATTTTTACAGTTACTTCTTGATAAATATAGATATTTAAAATTTCTTATGTCATTTGATACTAAAAATTATTATAGATGTCAAAATTGTGAATATGAAAACCAAGAAGCGATAGAAACTCAAATAGGAAAATTAATAATACCAATAACAAAAAACAAATTTCAATTTCAAGAGTTACTTGACTATAATTTTAATGCCTGGAATTCAAATTTATGTAAAGAAGCCAAATGCCCTAATTGTAATAACGTTAATGTTTTAATTACTAAAACTAACATTGAAAATACACAAAATGTTTTAATTTTTTCATTGCAATTAATAAATTCAAGCATGCAGAAAAATACAAACTTGTTACTGTCAGGAGTTACAAAGAGTAAAATAACATTTAGTGATAAAAATTACGTATTATCAGGCGCAATATTTCATCATGGTAAAAGTGCATCAAGCGGTCATTATACAGCTATAGTTCGAAAGAACAAACATTGGTTTAAAGCAGATGATAGTACAATTTCGAAGTGTTCATGGCCTAGAAACAGCAAAAACATTTACATTTTATTTTATGAAAAAACAGAATAATCTTTTTTATTTAGAAAATTTATTGTTATTCATTTGAAAACTACTAAGAACTTATTAGGCAGGAGTTGTGAGTAAAAAATTGTCATTTGTTGTATAATTGTTAATATTTATAATGGTTTCTTTTTTCTTTCTTTCTTTTTTTTTTTCTTTTTTTTTTTTTTTTTTTTTTTTATGTACATAGGTATATATATTTATAATGCCTGAACAAAAGTGGGCAACAATGAGCCGTTTCATTGGTAACGGTGATACCCCCACCTTGTTTTGTGGATAATAGGGAGTATTTTTTTTTTACATATATATATATATAATATATATATATTTTTTTTTCTCCCGGGGACCCACATTACCAATTGAATGTTCAGATGTTCATTATATAAAAAAATAAATGTTATATATTTGATATATTTCTGTAGTAATATGGAACTGCCAGTGACAAAAAATATATATATTGTTAAAATCTTTTTTTATTTTAATAATACTTTTTTAGTATCAGTTAAAATAATTTTATTTTTCTTGTGAAAATGTTTTCAAATGTTTATAAAGTTTATTTCTAATAGTTACATGCTTATATAATTTTATTGTATAATAGCTTCTTCCCCCTCTCCCTTTCAAAATAGTATCTTTTTGTATTGTTCTGTTTTCTTTAAAGTTTTATTGCTTCCTGTAAAATTTTGAAATTTAGATCCAAGTTAAATTTAATACAAAAATACTTTTTATATAGTACTATAAACTCATTTCTGTGATCTTTTAATCATTAACCCTTAAAAAGTAATGATATCAATACAAAAACCCTTAACGGGTTAAAAGTTTGTGACGCAGCTACTTTATGGCTATAAGAATTTTTGAAATATGGGTCTTAAAAATAATGATATCAAATTTTCAGTGACGCTTTTGGTATTAGTTAAAATATATATACATTTGCTTTTATTTGATCATTTGCCTTTTTCTTCTATTTATATTTACAATGCAAACATAATATTTTTAACTTTAACATAAATAATAAAATATACTCAATGATGCTTTGTCATTTGCACTTAAAATTCAAAATAAGTGTTTTAAAAGGAATGATATTAAAATTCCAGTGACGCCTTGGTATTACTTTAAAAGATTTGTTTTTAGATTGCATTAAAATTACTTTTATTTTGTCTAATGAAGTATATTTACACATTAAAACAATGCTTTTAATTTTCAGATATATTGTCATATAGTCACACTTTCACCAAATTTGCATTATAAATTGAAATTATTTTTTTTTCGATAAATTGATTTGTCTTTGCGTCACGCTATCCAAAGCTGTAAGTAAAATTTATGCAAATGTTACTTTGTATCACTAGTCTTTGCACAACTATGTTTTCACATAGTTGGAAACTATGATACAAAGTAACATTTACATAAATTTTACTTACATCTTTGGATAGCGTGACGCAAAGACAAATCAATTTATCGAAAAAAAAATAATTTCAATTTATAATGCAAATTTGGTGAAAGTGTGACTATATGACAATATATCTGAAAATTAAAAGCATTGTTTTAATGTGTAAATATACTTCATTAGACAAAATAAAAGTAATTTTAATGCAATCTAAAAACAAATCTTTTAAAGTAATACCAAGGCGTCACTGGAATTTTAATATCATTCCTTTTAAAACACTTATTTTGAATTTTAAGTGCAAATGACAAAGCATCATTGAGTATATTTTATTATTTATGTTAAAGTTAAAAATATTATGTTTGCATTGTAAATATAAATAGAAGAAAAAGGCAAATGATCAAATAAAAGCAAATGTATGTATATTTTAACTAATACCAAAAGCGTCACTGAAAATTTGATATCATTATTTTTAAGACCCATATTTCAAAAATTCTTATAGCCATAAAGTAGCTGCGTCACAAACTTTTAACCCGTTAAGGGTTTTTGTATTGATATCATTACTTTTTAAGGGTTAATGATTAAAAGATCACAGAAATGAGTTTATAGTACTATATAAAAAGTATTTTTGTATTAAATTTAACTTGGATCTAAATTTCAAAATTTTACAGGAAGCAATAAAACTTTAAAGAAAACAGAACAATACAAAAAGATACTATTTTGAAAGGGAGAGGGGGAAGAAGCTATTATACAATAAAATTATATAAGCATGTAACTATTAGAAATAAACTTTATAAACATTTGAAAACATTTTCACAAGAAAAATAAAATTATTTTAACTGATACTAAAAAAGTATTATTAAAATAAAAAAAGATTTTAACAATATATATATTTTTTGTCACTGGCAGTTCCATATTACTACAGAAATATATCAAATATATAACATTTATTTTTTTATATAATGAACATCTGAACATTCAATTGGTAATGTGGGTCCCCGGGAGAAAAAAAAAATATATATATATTATATATATATATATGTAAAAAAAAAATACTCCCTATTATCCACAAAACAAGGTGGGGGTATCACCGTTACCAATGAAACGGCTCATTGTTGCCCACTTTTGTTCAGGCATTATAAATATATATACCTATGTACATAAAAAAAAAAAAAAAAAAAGAAAAAAAAAAGAAAGAAAGAAAAAAGAAACCATTATAAATATTAACAATTATACAACAAATGACAATTTTTTACTCACAACTCCTGCCTAATAAGTTCTTAGTAGTTTTCAAATGAATAACAATAAATTTTCTAAATAAAAAAGATTATTCTGTTTTTTCATAAAATAAAATGTAAATGTTTTTGCTGTTTCTAGGCCATGAACACTTCGAAATTGTACTATCATCTGCTTTAAACCAATGTTTGTTTTTTCGAACTATAGCTGTATAATGACCGCTTGATGCACTTTTACCATGATGAAATATTGCGCCTGATAATACGTAATTTTTATCACTAAATGTTATTTTACTCTTTGTAACTCCTGACAGTAACAA
The DNA here is from genome assembly GCA_963930645.1 of Salticus scenicus. Classification (NCBI taxonomy): domain Eukaryota; kingdom Metazoa; phylum Arthropoda; class Arachnida; order Araneae; family Salticidae; genus Salticus; species Salticus scenicus. The sequence continues at coordinate 146,214,896 of OZ005648.1, read as the reverse complement.
GTTTGTATTTTTCTGCATGCTTGAATTTATTAATTGCAATGAAAAAATTAAAACATTTTGTGTATTTTCAATGTTAGTTTTAGTAATTAAAACATTAACGTTATTACAATTAGGGCATTTGGCTTCTTTACATAAATTTGAATTCCAGGCATTAAAATTATAGTCAAGTAACTCTTGAAATTGAAATTTGTTTTTTGTTATTGGTATTATTAATTTTCCTATTTGAGTTTCTATCGCTTCTTGGTTTTCATATTCACAATTTTGACATCTATAATAATTTTTAGTATCAAATGACATAAGAAATTTTAAATATCTATATTTATCAAGAAGTAACTGTAAAAATTCTGTGCTATCCTGCTGCTGTTTAATATCAAACATATCATCATCATGAAACTCTAATTGTAATTTATGTGAATCTAAAGCAGTACTGGATATGGAACTTGAAAAATCTAAACATAGTTTTTTTAATTCTGAATGAGTGGATAACATTATTGCAGAGTTTATACACTCTATATTAAAAAGACATTGTAAGACAGAGTTAACGTAACAAGAAACACCATATGGATTATTAAAACCATGAAAATTACTTAATGATTCTATTATGTCTTCTCCGTGTTTCTTAATTTGTGCGTTTTCTATATCAATTAATGGATGTGTATGCAAGTGTGTTAAGTAATTGTTTTTATCAGGCACATTCTTATTAACAGTTTTGTCTAATGAGAACAGTCTCATATCTGGTTTAAATGTAGATTTCAATCTATTATACTCTAAAATTGCACTAGTCTGAGCTTGAATTTTATTTGGATTTAAATTAATTATGTGTAGACCATCTAAACATTTAACTCTGGATAAAGCAACGTACACCTGACCAGATGAAAATATCGAGCTACCTATATCTACTACACAAGTGTCTAAAGTTAAGCCTTGGCTTTTATGGATAGTTATTCCATATGCTAAACAAATCGGAAACTGCTTTCGAAAAACAAATATGTTTGTAAATAACTGAAATTTTGAGGTTACAGGTTCTATGTCAAATTCTCCAGTTTCAAATTTTATTCTAAGTTTATTAATATTTTCGGTTGCAAAATTATCTTTATAAATTTTAATTATAAAACCTATTGCTCCATTTACTAAGCCATTAGTTATATCTATATTTCTTAATAACATAACTTTTGCCCCTAATTTAATTTCTATTTCATCTTCTAACCCTGCAGTTCGACTATTATCTTCTTTAATCTTATTTAAGGATTTCCGTGCTTTATCTTTTTGTGCATTAGTTTTTGCTTCAATTATATCAATAGCTTTGAGAATAACTTTTGGTTCATTTGAATATTCTAGCATTGCTGCATTAAAAAGATTACACTGCTTCTTTGTTGGGAATAAACAAATAGTTTTATATTCTAATTTTTTTACATATTCAACTAGTTCTTTCATACAGTCCGATGGATTATTGGATTTTAAAACAATTTCTCTTTCACGTAAAATTAACTCATCAGCATCAGTTAATATACCTACACGGATTGAATCTAAAATGGATGCATATACTTTATCTGTCTGTTGCCTCATGTTAATAGACAAGCAATTCTTGCCAAATATTTATAAAATGTAATCCAGAAAAATGTGTAGCACTGACTTCTTTAGAAATATTCACAAATGGAGAATGTCCCATTACAGGTGGAAGTTGCAATAAATCACCAAAAAACAAAATGTTTATACGCCCGAACCAACCATCATTTTCATCTATAGTATCAAAAATTTCCGATAACCTCATGTGAATATGCATTAACATTACATTAGAAACCATGGACACTTCATCTAAAATAAGCAAAACCAGATTATTTAATTCAGCACGAATAGAATTTAATTTATCATCAGATAATTTACTGTATTTTGGTATAGTCCCATGTTCAACTGGTAATTGCAATAAGCGATGAATAGTTAAGCCATTTATATTAAAAGCAGCAATGCCAGTTGGTGCTGTTACAGCAACTTTATTAAATTTATTTGAAACATAACATCGGATAGCTTTAATTAAATATGATTTTCCTGTTCCTCCTATTCCAGACACAAATTTTCTCAAAATTGAATTTGGAATCAATCTTTTGTTACGATTACTTGATGTACAAGCATTCATTTCTTTAATATATTGTTCTAAACAACCTACAACTTCATTGAAAACACGTTTTTGATCTACATTTAAATGTTCAATCATACTATCAATATCTTCCTTAGACAATAACTTCTCAAAGTCTTCTATTTCATTCCCTATTGGTTCAACAAAATTAATAATATTAAAGTTATCACCACCATCATGGTTATTTGAAAGCATTTGTTTTTCTATATTTTCTATGTCTGAATTCAAATCACTTTTAGCCTGCTGTATTTCCTCTAAACGCTCATGATATTTCATTGCCTCCAGTAAATTTTCCTTGCAATCAGCAAAAGACTCACTATATGTATTAAAATCACCTCTTAGTTCAGAAACAGCTCTCCATGGCTTAAACAAGATTAATAAACAGAAATAATAATTTTCTGGTTCTTGTTTACAATTGAAATTATAATGGTTAATTAAATATGGAATTTTTCTTTTGCGTAAATGTTTTTCTTCATACTCATAAGAAATTACTTTTTCAGAAGGTTTTTTATCTACAATATCATACCATCTGGAAAAATCAAACAAAGAAAGATTCTCAAGTTGGATTGGCCTACGTGGGTAATGGGTATCAATCCAACTTGAACAGTATATATCAGTTGCATCGGCACTTAATTTCTGTAGTTCATTCTGTTTTTTTAATTTACGAGATCTATGAATTTTTACGTCTAACCACCTGATAACCGTACCAGAATCTGTTCCAAATAATGAGTGTGATAATAAAGTGTCAGCGGCTTCTAAAGCCCCACATTCCCGATTTGATAATGTTCGTAAACCGAAATTCCATAAACGATTATATAAAGGTTTTGTGGAATAAAAATCACTGAAATCATCAGATGCAAATGATTTTTCAGCTTTAGTTTGATATTTTGTTATGTATGTAGTTAAAGACGCTGACTTTTCACCAATAAACTGAATATCTACATTACCACACCAGGCTAGCATTATAACTGCATTATAATCATTAATGTATAACTCATCTTTATTTCGCGGCAAATTATACAAACGAGTTTTTGTCAACTTTCTTCGACCTATTACTGCATCAGCAACTTCATTAATGTGTAAATATTCAGAGATTTCCCGTGGAAAGCTAAACCTACAAACTCTAATTGTTTTATTCTTAACCTTTTTAGCCCGCATACAATATGAATTATGTTTATGGATTTGCTATTTCATAACACGATCATGAAGTAGTGGAAAATTACTTTTACTGGGAATTCTGCAGGTTATATATTTATTTATAAATTCAGCAATGGAATCTAAACTAGCTTTTCCTAATATTGGGGCATCCTTGATCCATAGCAATAAATGAAAATGTTGTAATCCACGTGACTGATACTCACGGCGCCAAGCATAATGTTCAACTAAACCTAACGGTCCATTACTAGAAGTTATAAAATCTAACATAGCTCGAAATTTATTTTCTATAAAGCGTGATGTATTTACTGGGTCTAAAGCTATTAAATGTGATAAAGGTTTATCTTTGTATTTTGTATTTGTTTGTCCTAGATACATATGCAAATCTTCCCAATGATATTCACTTGGACTCAAAGTTAAAAAGAACGTAGCAGGGCCATAGTTCTTCACCATACAGTTTAAATCATTGCGTGGTTTTGACCAAAACTGTTCTGTATTTCGTAATCTACTAAAAATTGTGGATAAATTACCCTCTAATTCTTTGCTCGCAATCATATCTAAGCATTTTTTTGCAGTAAGATTTGATGTAGAATTTGTAATATTTAATTTATGAAAAATTCCAGCTTTTAACTGTCTGATATTAGCATTGTTTAGTAAATAAAACAAATATTGTAAATTTAGTCGAAACTGTGAATGAGAAGATTTTAATAAACATTTAATAAAATCGGCTACTGGCAAATTAATCAGTCGTATTTCAGAATTACCATTTTCACCATAACAAAATAAGTCTGGAAAGCATTTTAAATCTAACTGTACATCACGGTCATCCAAATGTTTTTCCATAATTTGTAAAAACTGATATATTGTGCTAGAATCCATGTTAATCCTTTTTTCAAATAATGGATGTATTGTCATGTTATTGTAATAACAATCTGTCATGTCTTTTTGAGTTAACATAGCACCCGCTACTTCTGGAATTTCATCATTATCGCAATCTAGCTTAATATCACAATTTTTTACATTTTCTAGCAATTTATCAGCTGAAGTTGGTATAATGATATGGTGATACAAAGGATTATTATTTTTTAACCAATGTAATGCTTCAAAAATTTTATTGATGTTAATTAATGATTGCCAAATGTGATTTTGTTTAGATGGTACACTACGAGCTAACACATAAAATTCCTGATCTGCCATTAGTGCATCGGATGGATTGGGTAATTTTTTAAGCGTCTGTTCTAATGGCAATGGCAAATGAAAAACTCTACCTGTCATTTTCTTAACAAGACCCACTAGTGGTTTTTTAGTACTTCCCTGAACTGTACCCATCCTAGTGATAACTTGAAAAGCTTTTGCACGTTGAATTAAAATTTTTTCAAATTCATTTAAAGTAGAAATACATTTTGGAACTGGTTTGAATGTCAAATTATTTAATATACATGTGGGTGGCATTTGATTAGCTTTAAATTTATTTACACAATACAAACAAATATAATTTAAATCGCCAAATTTTCCTTTGTAATAATTTACTAATTTTTCCCACTCTGTGCCTGTATTAAGAGGCAAACTAGAAATTAAACGAACATTCCGTTTATGACAAAGCTGTAAGCAAGAAACACAAGTATTAACTGGCCAATCTGTATCTTTTACCTTGAATTTATGAAAAGCTTTCTGAAAATGATCGAAAATTTCTCCTTCTTCCTTAAACGGAAACGAATCAACAATAAAAGAGCAACTTTTAATACTAATTTTGTCACAGATATCTGTTAAACATTCTAAATTCAAATTGAAAAGAGAGAATTCATAGTAATTTATACTTTTTTTAGCATGCAAAATTTTATAGATTAATCTCACAATTTGACGAATATCTGGAAAATGTGGGGCAATTGAACGAAAAAAAAGTAAAACAGAATCGCAGTTGTCATTGACATAACAGAAAGATGGATGACCTAGCTTACATTTATCATAATTATGTGAATCACTTTCATTGCATTCATTAGAAATGTTCCCAGTGCCAAATGTTTTCTTTAATGCATAATTCCTACAATTATCGATATTTTGAAAAAACTGTAAGATTTGTGAACACTGTAAATTTAGAATAACATTTATAACAGTTAGAAGACGATCAAATATTTTTTGTTTGTTGAGTAAACATATATTAGGGTTGCAAATCCAAGTGGTGCATCTGTCACCATGTTTAAATAAATTCATAACTTGGCCGTTAATGTTACATTCTAAATTTGTTTCATAATTTATAGAAAGATTAGTATAAGTTGAATCAGTAAAAAAATTTTCTGATGTTGAAGTATGAAGAGAATTTCCGACTAATGCATTAAAGTTGTGTTCTAAATCAGAAACTGGCTTAACTTTTAATTTGCTACATTTAAATTTTTCTTGTAAGAAGATAAATGTCCTACAAAATGTATTTATTAAACTCTCTCGATAATGATATATTTTACTTACAATTTTTTCTGCCTGTAATCGCCTATCAACATTTTTGTTATTTCCCAAGATTCTTAGAATTATACATTCTTTATTTTCAGACAATTTAAACAAGTTTTTAATTGCAGTAAATTCATTATTTAAATTGCTACTCTGATTCGTTCCTGCTAAAGAAATTTTTCTGTGAATTTTTTTTCCTGTCAATCTGGTATGTCGCTGAATTGGTGTTTCTAAATTAATCAATTGCTTCCTTCGAATCTTTTTTTTATTTAAGTGTATTTTACGTTGGGTTTGTGTCTGTGAATCTCTAGATAATTTCTCATATGCACTAAGTTTTCTTAACCTTTTTTCTCGTTTATCTTGTGTTTCTGAACTAATGTGTTTCTTTGTTTGAATATTTCTTTTACTTAAGTAAATTTGACGTTGGATTTGTGTCTGTGAATTTCTGTATCTATATAATTTCATGTAGGCTCTACATTTGGAACTTTTTACTTGTTTATCTCGTATTTCTAAACAGAATTTTCTTTTTCGCTGTATTTTACTTTTAACTACTTTTGTCTGTGTTAAATTTTGTGTATGTTTGGTTAATCTTACTTCTGTGCTTTGTTTTTCGACACTTTGATTATGTGTTACACAGACAGACATTAAACTAAATGGAGATATTTTTGTAACAGTATAATCATGATCGCTTTTATCAACCAAACAACAATTGCTTAGTAATTGGTTAGCTAAACATTCAAGTGATCTCATGCAACATAAGACAGCCGCACCATTTTCATCAGAAGTTGGATAACCTTGAGAGTTTCGTTTGTGTGAATCAAAAAAATAATACTTAGATTTAAATTTCATAATGGCAAATGTATAGCTGTTGCATGTAAAAAGTCCTGTTGTGTACTTATTTATTTCAAAAAAAAGAAGTTAACGATGTAATCAAATTATTGAATGTACAAATGTCCTCTTCTATATGTTTTATATTTCCATTACTGTGCATTTCAATGTTTTCATAAAAGCTAGATGTATCGCCATGAAAATTAACTGTGTTAAAAACTTCATCAAATGAAAGGTAATCTGAATTAGCATTAATTTCTTGATTAATTGTGTTTTTAGAAGTTCTGTATAATTGATCTCCAATATGTAATATATAGTTAATATCATTTGAATTCCATGTGTCAATATTTTTTTTATAGAAATAAGTTACAGCAACACAAGACATAGGTGTACATTGTTTACCACGAGTGTCAAAAAATATTTCATCTCCTTGATCAATACTACCCATTATTATTGTGAATTCATTTTCCAAAATAATTTCGTCTTTACTCATGACATTATTTTCATCTGCTCTATTTCTTAAATTTTTGCTAATACGTTTACGAGGCCGACCTCCACCACATAATTTCAAGTTTTTAATGTTAGACAGTGTATTAGAATCTGAAACAAAATGGCGAAATGAATGAGATTTAAAGGGGCAAGCAAACTAAAAACCCACAAAAGTCAGTGAATTTAGTGTTCTATCTACTACAGTATCAACAACTGAATTTATTCCAACCCCAAGCACATAATGATTCACTTGTTTAAAGTTTACATTACAGAATGAAATATTACTTGACAATTTATTATTTAAAAATAATGCAACCCCCCAAAAAATTGAAGTGATACTTAATAGAATAAAACAAACAAAATTTCTAATTTGAAAGAAGTGTTTATAAAGGGGAAAATAGCTACAAGGCAATGGATGAGAGGAAGGTGAATCGCAAGACACTGAGTAACAGGAAGGGGCTATGCTAGATGGTAGTTTCAAACATGGGGAACCATGGGGCAGCTGTTTAGAGCCAGGAGGAGCATGACGCACCAGAGGACGAGCAGGGTGCAAGGAGGGAGAAGCATGACGCAGCAGAGGACGGGCAGGGCGTGAGGAGGGAGAAGCACGACGCAGCAGAGGACGAGAAAGGTGCAAGGGAGGAGGAGAACCGAGCAGCGGGGAACGAGCAGGATGCAAGGGAGGAGAACAGAGCAGCGGGGAATGAGCAGGACGCAAGGGGGGAGGAGAAAAGAGCAGCGGTGATCGAGCAGGACGCAAGGGGGAAGGAGCACGGAGCAGCGGGGAACGAGCAGGACGCAAGGAGGGAGAAGCACGGCGCAGCAGAGGATGAGCAGGGTGCAAGGAGGGAGAAACACGACGTAGCAGAGGACGAGCAGGATGCAAGGGAGGAGGACCACGGAGCAGCGGTGATCGAGCAGGACGCAAGGGGGGAGGAGCATGGAGTAGCAGGGAACGAGCAGGACGCAAGGAAGAAGGGGCAAGGAGCAGCGGGGAACGAGCAAGACGCAAGGGAGGAGGAGCACGGAGCAGCGGGGAACGAGCAGGACGCAAGGGGGGAGGAGAACAGAGCAGCGGGGAACGAGCAGGACGCAAGGAGGGAGGAGAACAGAGCAGCGGGGAACGAGCAGGACGCAAGGAGGGAGAAGCACGACGCAGCAGAGGACGAGCAGTGCGCAAGGAGGGAGAAGCACGACGTAGCAGAGGACGAGCAGGATGCAAGGGATGAGGAGCACGGAGCAGCGGTGATCGAGCAGGACGCAAGGGGGGAGGAGCACGGAGCAGCGGGGAACGAGCAGGACGCAAGAGAGGAGGAGCACGGAGCAGCGGGGAACGAGCAGGACGCAAGGGGGGAGGAGCATGGAGCAGCGGTGAACGAGCAGGACGCAAGGGAGGAGGAGCATGGAGCAGCAGGGAACGAGCAGGACGCAAGGAAGAAGGGGCACGGAGCAGCGGGGAACGAGCAAGACGCAAGGGAGGAGGAGCACGGAGCAGCGGGGAACGAGCAGGACGCAAGGGGGGAGGAGAACAGAGCAGCGGGGAACGAGCAGGACGCAAGGAGGGAGGAGAACAGAGCAGCGGGGAACGAGCAGGACGCAAGGAGGGAGAAGCACGACGCAGCAGAGGACGAGCAGGGCGCAAGGAGGGAGAAGCACGACGTAGCAGAGGACGAGCAGGATGCAAGGGATGAGGAGCACGGAGCAGCGGTGATCGAGCAGGACGCAAGGGGGGAGGAGCACGGAGCAGCGGGGAACGAGCAGGACGCAAGAGAGGAGGAGCACGGAGCAGCGGGGAACGAGCAGGACGCAAGGGAGAAGGAGCACAAAGCAGCGGGGAACGAGCAGGACGCAAAGGGGGAGGAGCACGGAGCAGCGAGGAACGGGCAGAACGCAAGGGGGAAGGAGCACGGAGCAGCGGGGAACGAGCAGGACGCAAGGGGGGAGGAGGGCGACAGGCAGCGGCAGCAGAGGGCAGTGGCAGAGAGACAGGCAGCAACAACAGAGGCGGGGGCAGACAGACCAGCAGCAGCGGTGGCAAAAGCAGACAGACAGGCAGCAGTGGAGCAGACGGACAGACAGCGACAGCAGCGGAGGGGGCAGATGGACGGGCAGCAGCAGGGACAAATGGACGGGCAACAGCAGCAACAGAGGCAGGCGCACAAGCAGCTGCAACAGACGGACAAGCGGAAGGAGAGGGGGCAGACAGACAGACAACAGGAGCAGACAAACCGGCAGATGGAGGAGCAGCTGCTGACGGACAAGCAGCAGGAACAGACCGACAGGCAGCGACAGGGGCAGATGGACGGGCAACAGCAGCAACAGAGGCAGACGCACAAGCGGAAGCAGAGGGGGCAGACAGTCGGGCAGCAACGGCAGGGGCAGACAAACCGGCTGCGGCAGAGGCGGATGAAGAAGCAGCAGCAACAGAAGAGGACCGAGCAGCCAGAGGGCAAGCCCGAGAGGCAGTGGATGGAGAAGCAGCAGGAACAGATCGACAGACGGCGACAGCAGCGGCAGATGGACGGGCAACAGCAGCAACAGAGGCAGGTGCACAAGTAGCTGCGACAGACGGACAAGCGGAAGCAGAGGGGGCAGACAGTCGGGCAGCAACGGCAGGGGCAGACAAACCGGCAGATGGAACGGCCGCGGCAGAGGCGGATGGGGAAGCAGCAGCAGCAGACCAACAGGCAGCAGCAACGGAAGAGGACCGAGCAGCCAGAGGGCAAGCCCCAGAGGCAGCGGATGGAGAAGCAGCAGGAACAGACTGACAGACGGCGACAGCAGCGGCAGGGGCAGATGGACGGGCAACAGCAGCAACAGAGGCAGGCGCACAAGCAGCTGCGACAGACGGACAAGCGGAAGCAGAGGGGGCAGACAAACCGGCAGATGGAGAAGCAGCAGCAGCGGACGAGCAGCAGACCGACAGGCAGCAGCAAAGGAAGAGGACCGAGCAGCCGGAGGGCAAACCCCAGAGGCAGCGGATGAAGAAGCAGCAGCAACAGGAGCAGATGCTGCAACAGACTGACGAGCAGCAGCAGCAGAAGAGGACCGAGCAGCCGGAGGGCAAGCACCAGAGGCAGCTGATGAAGAAGCAGCAGCAACAGACCAACGAGCAGCAGGAACAGACCGACGGGCAGCAGCTGGAGAAGCAGCAGCAGCAGAAGAGGATCGAGCAGCCGGAGGGCGAGCACTAGACAGTGGTGGAAAATCGCTAGGCAGAAAAGAGAAAGTGTTTGAGTGAGGAGCGGAAGGGGAAACCTGAAGCTTAACCGGAGGGGCACACCCTTACACAAAAAAAGAAGCAGCTTTAACTGGAGAACCTACTGCAACTCCCACAGAGACTGGTACCAGTGATTTAGGTGTTAGAACTGACTCAACAGTTTCTGTTGCTGGCTCAAACACACGAAAGGTGAAAGCCCAACGTCCACTGTTAGACGATTCAACACCATCAATCCCATGGTAAAACATTCTCTGGTCCCTGAACACATAAAAATCCCCACCTCCCAGCCATTCCCGTGCAACCTCCTGCCTTCTATTGTTCTCCAACACAAGAGTGGCTCCAGCACCATAACACAAAGTAACAACCTGTTCTGAGTCATGTGCAGGTTCATCATCCTTATGAGTGCTAAGTCCTGAAGTCCCACTTGGATAGTAGACCACTAGACAAGCATTTGGTTTACCCAGCCGCAAACCCCTAACAACCCCTGCACACAGATGCTCTACTTCTAAAAAGGCCCCAAATGACTTAATTTTTCTACATAAATCTTTCCCATACTCATACTGCCTATCAGCAAAAAGCCACTCAAATCGATTCCCTTTACGACCCCTTGCAATTCAGCCATCATTAAGATTAAAGTTAAGCTTCCTAACAAATTTCTGCATTGCTGCCTTCTCAGAAACGCTAAGACGGCCACGCTCCACACTCGGAAAAACAGAGCACACAGGACGAGAATAAGAAGTTAAAACATCAACTGAAGATGTAACAGGTAAATACTTACCTGTCTTAGCATGGACACTTCTGGAAAACATTCCAAGGAAAACTGCTGAAGTAGCTTCAATTCTTTCAAAACCTAGAAACATTTAGAAATTATTCTGACTAATATAATAAATAAAAATGAAAGATTTCCTTTAAAAAAGAAATAAAAAATAAATTTTAATTAAACTTGAAATTTTAATAAATTATTTTAACATTTTGGTAATGTCTTCCAATATTTAAAAAAATAAAAAAAGAGGGGGATTTCTCTTTTAAGTAAATAGATGTAAAATAAAAAGTTGTTATCTTATAAAAATTATACATAAACACAGCTGTAGAGATATAAGGTGAGAATATTAACTGAGAACGAGAATATTCTCCGATGCTCCAAATTCAGAGAAGAGAACAATCGATAATATTCTTATTTTTCTTAAATTTATAAAGAAATTTCCTGTTTATGACCTGAATTTAGTGATGTGGGGTGGAAAATTTTCTTTTTTGGAAAATTTTCCAACCAAAAAACAATTTTTTAGTAAATCTTCTGCATGATATATTTAAATTTTCTTTTATTAGTCATAATAATGCTATATACAGTGTGAAAAACAAAAGTTTCTGATTAAAGTCATCATTTAGAAAGTTACAAGATATATGTTTTGAGCAACTTGCTCATGAAAGAGGTTATTTATTATAATACAAGAGATCTATGGTTGCTAATCAGAATTTCAAATGTCCATTCAGTAAGTTTGTAAGAACATAATTATAAAGCATTTGGCAGCATAACAAAAAAAGAATATATTGATAAATTAATGCACTACTATATGGCTGAGCATGTGTATCTATTTTTCAAAATATACATTTGATAAATGATGATACGCCGATGTTTTTCAAACTAAGGCAGCAAATCTGACTTAGGTCACCTTATGGTCTCTGGTTCTGAGAGTGACTCTGAAAGTTAGAACATTGTCATAATCTTCATTAAATATCCAATGTAAAAAATAAATAAATAACAGAGCAAAACTTAAAAAAAAAAAAAAAAAAAAAAAAAAAAAAAATGCTTTAATTACAAAATTGGCATTGTTGAAAATTTTAGAGAAAAATCTTATATAAAAACATAATTATATTTTTTTAAATCACATTTTAAAACTAATTTCTAATGTGGAAAAAAAAAAGTTTTTTTTTTTTTTTTTTTTTTTTTTTTTTTTTTATGCAAGCAACAGGAAATACAATTAATTGCCTAAACAAAAAAACAGCAAGATTTTCATTAAAATTTAAGGAAACCAAATAGATATAATGAATCACATCATATCTTGTAACTGGAGGTGTAGTTGAAAGAACTCAATATTTCTTTATTTCCGAAATTGAATTGTACTTGAGAAATCTCATAAAGGTGTTACATTTAAAGTTAAATAATAACAATAATAAAAAAATCTCAAACATCCAGATTACTATTTTTGAATAGAGGATTACATCTAAAGCGCATAATTAACGGTCGCCACCGGCCACTAAATTAAAAAAGATGGCGATTAAAAATTATGCATCGATCGCCACTAAAGTTGCCACTTTTGTGATCATTAAAAGTTAAAAATCGAGCAACAATTGGCAATCGAAGCCTTGTGATTTCCAATCTTTCTCCATCCATGGCATAAATGTCAAAGTTCATTTTAAACTTGTTTTATTATATTCTACAACCTATAAAGAAGTAGAATTGTTTAATATCTCTCACTCATATAATTTTTTGGACCCCCTTTCCCTCCATCTAACGATCGGTGATCACACAGCTTACAGAAAGCTTTATAATTTCTAATCTTTTTCCATTCTTTGCATAAATATAAATTATCTATTTTAAACTTGCTTTATTAGACTCTAGAGTCAAAAAGAAGTAGAATTATTTAATATATTTTACTCATATTTTTTGTTATTCCCCCCGCCCCCCTTTTGCTAACGATTGGCAATCCCATACTCCACTGATGCCGTGTGATTTCCAATCTTTCTCTATCCATAACATAAATGTAAACATTCATTTTAAACTTGCTTAACTGGATTCTAGAACCTATAAAGGAGTAGAATTACTATCATTCATGTATTTTTTTACTCCCCCCCCCTCTCCATTTTCAACTAGCAGTCAACGATCAGATGTCCTGCAAAGCACAATCTTTTTCCATTATTATTTTCTCCATAGTATTTAGTGTATATTTAACCCATTTAAGCTATTTGGCAAATGTGTGCATCAAAATTTGATTTGGCTTAAATGTGTATTTTTGAAAAATCTTCGTTTTTGTTTTCTTTAGGGTAGAAATCTCCCTATTTTTAAAGCTGCAAATTTGGCAGCTAAGTAGGTTATTTTTAATTAAGCAGCTATGTTTTTATATCTATGCTTTTTTAAGAGGAAATACTTTAACTCTAGTGAAATAAAATCATTTAGAAAGGTGTGTTTTTAGAAATAAGGAAAAATAATAAAATTGCTAACTGTATTTACACATGACCATGTAAAAGTTATAGTGATGGTGATGAATTGGCTGATTCATTTACTAGAAAATATCAATATGAATTGTGAATGATAACAGGTTATTTCATTGAAATAAATTTGAAAAAAAAAAAAAAAAGTACTACTGCATTAATTAAAAAATAAAAACTTTTGCTGTTATTATTACAGCCTTAAACAGATTTTAATTTAGGATGCGCAATTTAGGATTTTTAAAAAGAGTGAAGATACAAATTACAATTTCATTGTCCATGTGTTTATTTTATTATACCACAAAATGGTGACAAAGCTTTTTGCAATCTGAAAAAAATAGTATCATCATGTAAAAAGTGGCCACTAACTTAAAAAAGTGGCTACTAACAAAACTGACAGTACCGGCCACTAATGAATTTTCCCAGTTTTGCCCTTTAATTACATCTATTATCCAATACCACCAACTATTAAAAAATATGATTTTGTATTCGCAAACTATGTTTAAAAAAGAACAAATCGAAAAAAGTCAAAAGAATTTTGATGAAATGAACCTTTACATGGTCTGAGCAATACTTTACTAATTACCTTGTACAGTCAGCTGCAAAATTACTGATGTGCTAGCAATAATTTCTATTTAAAAGATGTGCAACTAATACTATTTTGTTAATTAAATATTTATCGAATCATGATCTTAGTGCTATACTGTTTATAAAAAAGTAAGTTCCTGATAAAACTTAGCGATCAAACTAAAGAAAGAAAAAGAAAAATATAGACGTGTGTTTCAATAATTTTGCTGTCACTAGTAGCCAAACCCCATATTATTCTAAACAGAAATTCGTTATGATAATTACCTCTGTTTTTTTTTTTTTTTTTTTTTTTTTTTTAATTCTGTTTACTTTCAGAAAATTCACAATTGTTAAATTTGTTCTTGTTTTTAAAAAACAGTTTTTTTTTTTTTTTTTTTTTTTTTTTTTTTACTGTTTTATTTTGAAATTATAAAGTGCAAAAAAGAACTCTGATCATTTTTTTCCACTTTGTAACTTCAGTATGAAATATTAAAAATTAAATAAATAAATTTTGGGAAAAACAAAGGCAAATTTAATTTTTCTAGATTTTTTATATAATGAAAACAGAATAATAATAATAATAATAAAAAATCATTAATTCTAATAACAATTTTCCCTATATAATAAAATGGGGTTCAACTGTTGGCAGCGATATGTGAGGGTCTCTGGCAGCTACAGAGTGTTCACAGATACCTTTTTTATATAGATTAATTATTCAACCATTATACATGCAAAACAATCATTAAAAATTATAACTTTCTAGCTTTATACATGTTTAATAAACCATTAAATCATAATTTCTGTGTTTTGTTTATTAATTTCTTTTTGAATTGAATAATTATTCATACTTTTCTTTGAATAGTTTTGTTTACTTGTAGTTTTTAAAGTATTTAGTTTTATTTTACAAAATCTTCTTAATTTAGAGATTGAAAATCTTTCGTTTCAAAATTTTCTGGAAAACCCACATCCCTAATCTGAATTATAAAACTTAATCATAATTATTCAATTTTAAAGGCACAACTAGAACAAACAAACTTTATTTCACGATATTCTCTTTCAAATTCATAATTTTCAATTTGAGAATATGCTTCAGTAAGCTCCACAAAACAATTTTTTTAAAAGTTCATTAATTATTCCATGACAAAAAGCATTCAATGGCAAATAATGAATAATTATTCATATTAAAATACAAATTTCAATTTTTTTTATGTTTAAAAATTTGCATTTTTTTTTTACAAAACAATAACTATAATTTGAAATTTAAAGAGAGTATTCTCCTTAGAAAGATTTTCAGGGGGAAAAAAAAATGTGGATAAATTTAAAAAATTTAATTTACATAATTAATATTTCTGTAATTCTTATCCTATATAAAAATCGTTTATTATCGATTATATTCATGATTTTTAACTAAGCAGTAATTTGATAGTATGTGCATGAAAACTAATTTGCTTGAAAAAAAATTTTGAATCCTGAAAGTCTCTAATTTAAAAATGAAATTGCACTAAACAGTCAGCAAATTTAAATTAAACAACATTTTATGGTAAATTAAACAACATTTTATGGTAAATAATAAGTAAAATATGTTCCATTCAAATTTAAAACCAAAATAACATGCAACTTAAAAATGAAATTAATTTTATTTTGTAATTAGTTACTTGTTCTTGTTACATAAAATTTAGAATCAAAGTTAATAGTCATCTTCATTTTTCAATCAAAGATATAATGCTACCTTCTTTAATTACATACAACTTATCAACAACATTACTTTATTTAAACTCAATTCTTTCTTTGGTCAGGGTCTGATTATCGCATTTGTACATGGGGCCAGTGCCCTCAGCACAAAATTTCTAAGGAGTACAAAATTTTACTGACAGCTAAAAATATATTGTTTAAATATCCCGGCTCTTCCTTCAATCTGTCTTTGTTTCATTTATATGAATAAAATTCCAAAATAACATTAGGCTTACTGGGAAACTTTTATTCATCTTTGGGAACAAAAGGAAAGAGATATTATTTCAGCACATATATTCAGTCGGCCTGTTTGCCTATTGAAAATTGTGTCTGAGCAGAAATAGATTAAGAAAAATCTTTTTTTTTTTTTTTTTTTTGTACAATTTCTCCCATTCTAAGGAGGCGCGGAAAATTGAAAGTGTTGGCTTTGGCTTTTAATAATTTATGTTGTGAGCTAAAGCTAGAAATTAGCGGTCGCCACTTGCCACATGGCGACTAGATTTTTAAAAGTGGCGACTAAAGAAATTGCCTTTGGTCGCCACTGCAGTGGCCACTTCTCTTCTACCCATTCTTTATAAAATATACCCCATTCCAAGGCAAACTTGGATCGCGCGGCGGCTTTTTCGCGATAAATGCGCCGCGCAAAGAATTCAGGCTATTCTAAAATCTAACCTTGCCACTTGCAAACATATTTCGGAAGTCAATTTTAATAGTAAACACTTAAAATTCTTCTGCCCATTCTTCATAGAATACCCCATTCCAATGCAAACTTGGATCGTGCGGCGGCGTTTTCGCAGTAAACGCGCCGTGCGCCTCGAATTCAGGCTTTCTCAAATCTAATATCGCCACACAGACATTTTCGGAAGTCAATTTTAACAGTAAACACTGGAAATTGCCAGGTAGTCTTATTCATATACTAAAAAAACGTATGGCTTTTTTCCATTTTTCTATAAAAGTATTAGATTTTGATTTTAAAAAAATGTCAAAATGAGAGTTTCGTCCGACTTTCGGGAAAAAGAGACGAAAAGGAAGCTCGAGAGATAATCAATCGGCTGAAACTCCGATTGTATTACGTTCGCAGAAAAATTAATTAATAATATAAATTAATAATATATATATAATTAATAATTATCTATTTTATTCTATTTCTTTATATTATTAATAAAAAAATTAATTAATAATATAAAGAAATAGAATAAAATAGATATAATTAATATTAAGAAAGAATAAATTATGCAATTTTCTTTTTCATGCACAAGTCCTACTTTTTGCATTAATTATTAATTAATTTCATATTTTATTAGTTTTACACGTTATAATTTTTTAAAATTTTTTGTGCACTTTGATTATACAATTTTATGCATTGTAAAATATTTTCTGTTCTTTTATTATTTTATTTTTCAATTATATGTAATTTGTTATGCCTAATCTGAGTTACACTGATGTACTACATACTACAGACCATTAAATTACAAATTTGATAATATCTTAAAATTGATTTCTTTTTCTATTTAATTATCATTTAATGATTGAGCTTAAGATCTTGTTTATCCTTAAGATGAATTAGTGCTGCTAATTTTAAAATATGTCAAAATTAACTTTTTAAAAAGTGACAGCTACAATTTCATTGTGAAATCTCGACTACAGCCACACTCTCTAAATTCAGTTAGAGAGGGGGATCATAATTGCAAATTATTAAAAATTCATTATTATTAAAGAAAAATTCATTTATAATTTATTTGTAACAAGAAAAAAAAAGTATTATTAAAAAAATATTTTTTTTTTTTTACATATACTAATATATTTTCATGAATCAAAGTTTTTTTTTTTTTTTTTTTTTTTTAAGTAGAAAATCGACACCATTCAGGATAGTGAAGGGGCAATATAATCAGAATTTTTCTGTTATAAAATAATATAACCAAAAGAGCATTTTAAACATATGAATTTTGTATTGAATAGTATTTTCTTACATCCATAGTATAAATTATGTAAATCTATTCCTATTTCATTTATTAAAATTTATCAGAAATGTATTATTGTGGATGAGTTTCAAAGAGTTGACTACCTTAATTATTTTCTTAAAGATTTGTCGAGACTGAACATTGAAAAAATTAAAGAAAAGAAAATTTTATTTTACTTTTATCAGCGAGTGGCCACTAACTTTTTAAAAGTGGCCACTAAAAAAATGAAGGCTAGTGGCCAGTGGCCACCAACCAAATTTCTTAATTTCTACCTTTATTGTGAGCTATATATGTCAATTTCTCTTTTCTTTATATAGACAAACAATTTCTTTTAGAACTGTAAACAGTCTCAGTAGGTGTTAAACACATTCAATTTTATTTCATACAGGTAAATGTAAAACATTTCAAAGCAAAAACATAAATAATTCGAAATATTTTTCATTAAATTCACCCTTTAAAAATAAGTGCCTTTAATGAAATAAAAAAAATCTCATTTAATGGTTTGTCACTTTATTACTTGTGTTATCACTAGATTTTATGTTCAAGAATTTATAAGGTTTTAAAGAATTTTTTTAAATATCTTCAAATAAATAATTTTAATTCGATTACTTTATTAAAAACAAAATTTTCTAAACTTCCACATAAATTATATAATACTTATACCTAACACACATTTCAAAATTACCCACTATTATAGCTTCTATGAGAAAATTCTCGATTATTCTCTTCAAGGAGAATATTCTCAGAAAGATTATTCTCGATAATTTTACAACTCTACATAGCTGTTATAAATGTATTTTTTATTTATTATTTAATATCAGGGATGACATTAGCAAAAAGACAAAAAAGCTGAAACTGTACCCAAAGGCAAAACATTGAAATAAAATGCTAGAATTTTGAGGACAAAATATATAATAATAGAGTAATAAATATGTTTTCTAATCTTCAATCCATACAGTTACAACCACTGGTTATGACTAGTTAAAACTAGCATGGCAATAACTGGCAGAAACTAAGAAATGATACAAATCAGAATTTTAATCTATAATAATAAATGGAAAGGTTTGTCTGTCTGTCTGTCTGTCTATCTGTCTGTCTGTCTGTCTGTCTGTCTGTCTGTTCTTTTATACGTTCAGCCCCTATTGAACGCAGAAGTACAAGAATTGACATACGGATGCTCTGGAGCCTTTCCGATGTTTTCCTCGAAACAGAATTTAAAAATCTTAATTAGTTTCGGAGATATTAATTAAAATGCTGACCCATATCGATCGCGAAAATGACCAAAAATCCTTATTGCTTAAAAAGAGGCATTCTATCAGCATTCAGCAGACGATTTTAACGGCTGTCTCTAACGGAAAAAAAAAACATGTGCAAGTCATTAATGTCACATGATCTTTAACTGGGGTTAAAAATTGCAAATTTCAAAGTGCTTCAAATTTTCTTTTTCGTACACAACACTTAATATACAACCTACTCAGCACAAAACCAACCTGCAGTTAAAATTTCATCAAATTTCATTAATAAACAAAGCAGTTACATTTTAATTGCTAATTAAATTATATTCTAACACGTAATCTATCTTTTAATAGACGATAGGAGTTTCCATAGCAACAAAATACATTTGAAGGAACTAAAAAATACTTTTTCTTTTTCTTTTTACTTCCATTACCTGACTACCGTGGTATATATATAGGTTTTGGCGAAATAAAAAATATTTATTTTTCTTTTTACTTCCATTAATAAAACTACCGTAGATAATGGAATTAGAGATTTCACGTGATTTACATGTTTTAGAATGTTCTGATTAGGTTTTCTTTTGTATCACAGCTACTAATTAAAATAATTTCATAAGTAACACATTATTTGAAAGCTTTGTTGATTTGGAATTGAACAGTAGATTACAGAAATTTCTACCGCCAGATATTTTAAAATTTCGATATTTCAAATTCCAATTAAATTATTTTTGATACATGATACGAAAGATATTTTAAAGTTCTTTTAAATTATCGAAAGTTTTCACCAGATTTACACGCTTTGAGGTCTCCTGAATAAGTTTTCTTTTGTATCTCAGCTACTAATTAAAATAATTTCATGAGTAATGCATCATTAGAAAGCTTTTTTAGATTTGGAATCGAACAGTGGAATACAGAAATTTGTACCGCCAGATGGCGCTGTAATATTTTAAAATTTCAAAATTTCAATTTCTAATTATGATTAAATTATTTTTAATACATCATTCGAAAGATATTTTAAAGTTCTTTTAAATTATCGAAAGTTTTCACCAGATTTACACGTTTTGAGGTGTCCTGAATCACTTTTCTTTTATATCTCAGTTATTAATTAAAAAAATATCATAAGTAATACATCATTTGAAAGCTTTGTTGACTTGATACACATTTTAAAGTACTTTTACATTATCGAAAATGGAATTCGAGATTTCACCCGATTTACACGTTTTGAGGTGTCCTGATTAGGTTTTCTTTTGTATCTCAGCTACTAATTAAAATAATTTCATAAGTAATACATCTTTAGAAAGCTTTTTTGATACCAAAAATCCTTATGGCTTAAAAAGAGGCATTCTATCAGCATTCAGCAGACGATTTTAACGGCTGTTTCGAACGGAAACAAAACAGGTGCAAGTCATTAATGTCACATGATCTTTAACTGGGGTTAAAAATTGCAAATTTCAAAGTGCTTCAAATTTTCTTTTTCGTACACAACACTTAATATACAACCTTTTCAGCACAAAACCAACCTGCAGTTAAAATTTCATCAATTTTCCTTAATAAACAAAGCAGTTACATTTTAATTGCAAAATAAATTTTATTCTAACACGTAATCCATCTTTCAATAGACGATAGAAGTTTCCATAGCAACAAAATACATTTGAAGGAACTAAAAAATACTTTTTCTTTTCCTTTTTACTTCCATTACCCGACTACCGTACCGTGGTATATATAGGTTTTGGGGAAATAAAAAATATTTATTTTTCTTTTTACTTCCATTAATAAAACTACCGTAGATAATGGAATTAGAGATTTCACGTGATTTACATGCTTTAGAATGTCCTGAGTAGGTTTTCTTTTGTATCTCAGCTAAAATTTCGATATTTCAAATACCAATAAAATTATTTTTAATACATCATTCGAAAGACATTTTAAAGTTGTTTTAAATTATCGAAAGTTTTCACCAGATTTACACGTTTTGAGGTCTCCTGAATTAGTTTTCTTTTGTATCTCAGCTACTAATTAAAATAATTTCATAACCCATACAGCACAGAATGTTTCAGTTATGTTGCAAAAAGCTTACAATCTTTCAAAAACGTAACACGTTTTAGTATGCTCTCTGATACCTTTCTGAAACATTCGCCCTTTTTGATTTTCTATCTGTTAAGTGATTGTAACGTTTCTGTTACGTATCTGATTTTTTGTTACGATCGCGGACATTTCTACGTTTTTGAAACTAATCGGAAAGTAATCTGAACGGTTTTAAACGTTTCGGAAGGTTTCATAATGTTTCAATGTTATATGATTGTTACGTTTCTGGAATATTTTGTGCTGTTAGGGAAGTAATGCATCATTAGAAAGCTTTTTTGATTTGGAATCGAACAGTGGAATACAGAAATTTGTACCGCCAGATGGCGCTGTAATATTTTAAAATTTCAATATTTCATTATTTCAATTTCTAATTATGATTAAATTATTTTGAATACATCATTCGAAAAATATTTTAAAGTTCTTTTAAATTATCGAAAGTTTTCACCAGATTTACACGTTTTGAGGTGTCCTGAATCAGTTTTCTTTTATTCTCAGCTACTAATTAAAATAATTTCATAAGTAATACATCATTAGAAAGCTTTTTTGATTTGGAATCGAACAGTGGAATACAGAAATTTGTACCGCCAGATGGCGCTGTAATATTTTAAAATTTCAATATTTCATTATTTCAATTTCTAATTATGATTAAATTATTTTGAATACATCATTCGAAAGATATTTTAAAGTTCTTTTATATTATCGAAAGATTTCACCAGATTTACACGTTTTGAGGTGTCCCGAATGAGTTTTTTTTTTTTTTAATCTCAGTTGTTAATTAAAAAAAGTTCATAAGCAATACATCATTTGAAAGCTTATTTTAGTTGATACACATTTTAAAGTACTTTTACATTATCGAAAATGGAATTCGAGATTTCACCCGATTTACACGTTTTGAGGTGTCCTGATTAGGTTTTCTTTTGTATCTCATCTACTAATTAAAATAATTTCACGAGTAATACATCATTTGAAAGCTTTGTTGATCTGGAATGGAACAATAGATTACAGAAATTTCTACCACCAGATGGCGCTGTAATATTTTAAATTTCAATATTTCATATTCTAATTATGATTAAATTATTTCTAATACATCATTCGAAAGATATTTTAAAGTTCTTTTACATTATCGAAAGTGGAATTCGAGATTTCACCTGATTTACAATTTAAAGTGTCCTGATCAGGTTTTCTTTTGCATCTTAGCTAATTGAGTAAGACCGTTCAAAATTGGTATATGCAAGTTAATTAGGAGGGGCTGGAACGGTGGGGAAGGAATAGGCGCGCAGCACGCATGGGTTTGGGACCCGGTGTGAGTTTTTACCCGATGCTAAATGATATATTTTTTAATTCCTTTTCTTGAGAATGAAAGTTTATGAGTAATAACATGGAATTTTGAGAAGTCATAAGGATGGTGAAGGAATACGTGCGCGCAGTGCACGGGTCTACGCTGCCGAAGCAGTGGGGACGCGGTGCGACATTTTTTCTGATCAGAATTTTTTTTTCTTTTTTTATCACATGATAAAAATTAATGCAATTTTGAGAATTCATTAATTATTGTGATTCATTTAAAAATAGTGACCAGCGAAGCGGGCGTAGCCTGCTAGTCTGTAATAAACCATAAAATTTACATAAGCATTTAGTATGTAAATAATTAATCAGAAATTTTTAAAATGAACATACCAAGATCTTTGCTGATTAAAATATATATAGTTGTTTCAAGGCTAAAGAATAGCTTTCTTAACAAGATACTTTTATATGGTTATCTTCTAACTAAACATTTTTAATTCACTAACGTTATTCAATATTGTGTAATTTCCATTTAAAAGTTTTTTTTTTAAGTTAAATTTACGAAAAATTTATAATATTTTGACACATTAGACGATATAAACTTATGCAAGAAATTAAAACTATCCACTTATACAAATAAAAATGATTCCTGTAAAAAATACATAAGTAAATAATTGAAGCAAAAAAAATTACATAAAGAAATAAATTTTAATGAAATACTATATTATACAATCCTTATTTTATGTTATTTACAGATGAATAAATTTATCATTCATATGTTATTTTTCTACCGAAGTATTCTATGGCATATAACTAACTTTGCTAATATGCTAATCTTTCTAAACAAAAATATTTCTTAATTTGTTCTGAGTGAAAGAAAATATAGAAAATATTTTTTCAACATCAATAAGTTTTTACTGAAAACTACATGATTTATAGAACATGTGTTTGTAAATATAATTTATGAATTGATTAGTTATTACAAGAGTAAATTACAACCAGTATGTATGTACAACCATTTTAAATAAGCGTGTTTTTATTTCCCCTGTTCATTGTTTAATATAAAATATTAAAAGCAAATTCCTACTTTTTTCTTATAAATACAAAATTCAAATTAATCTAAATTGTGTATACGTAAAATTACAAAACCATACTGTAACAAAAAATAATTACATATTTTTCATAATACATACATACATATATGTGTGTGTATGCGAAGTGGGTAATCGGACCATCTTTTCCAAGGAAAATAAGTTAGAACTGATAAAAGAGTAAAATTTAGAAATAATAAAATGTGTCTTGTCTCCGTGCATGAAAAATTATCTTTTCTACTTTTTGAGTGTGGGAGTGGGGTAGAGATTAATTATTTTCACAGAAATTTTGTACTCTAAATTATGCTAAACTTCTTCATACAAGGGCAATAACTCAAAATAATTTTTAAAAAGCAAAAATGAAAATAATAAAGTTTTCGAAAATTCAATGACAAAAATAAAAAATTATTGCCTATTAATATATATATTAATAGGCAAGCATAAAATTTGTAGTCCCTTTTTAACATATTAATTATGGGAGTAGAGGGTTGAAAATGGTACCATTCGAAAGGTATGGTAGGTAGCCAGATGCTGTGAACACAAAAATTATTTTCTTACGATGTCAAGAAGGTATTTAAAAGCACACATATTTTTTTTATGCATTTTCCCCATTTTTCCCTTTCATACAAGTATTCCTTTAAAAAATACCTAAAAGTAGAAAGTTGTTAAATCTGGCAATTTCATAAAACTCAAATAAAACCATAGACACAGTAATTTATCTAATGTAGCATCACTATACGCATGCGACGTGATAACATCACTGGCTGTTCGTGGAGCCACGAAAAAGATTTTCTATGTTAATCGTCCATTGGAATTTTTTGTAAATAATTATTAAAAATTAACTGAAATTATCTCCGGATTTTAACAGGGTTCATACTCAAATATGGAAAAAAAAATTCACTGAGTTTTTCCTGAGTTCCCAGACAATTTTCAAGAAAATATTAGCGACATATTACAAGAAACGCTCCTCTAGACAGGCCAAAATACAGCTACTTCCACTGTATGATGTCATATTACTGCCGATCATGATAGAAATTCAGGTATAAATCATTATTTGCATGCGTATTTTCACAATACATAATCATTTAAATTTTGATATGAAGCTGAACAAGAAAAACATACCTTGAGAGGGAAAAAAAAATTTGTTTTTCCAGGTTTTATAACTGATTTTCCCTGACTTTGAATGAAAATGTTTATTTTCCCTGGGTTTTCCCCGACTTTTTTTTAACAAATTCCAAATTCCCTGAGTATTCCCTGTTTAATTCCCATACATCAAACTAATATACTAAATAAAAGGAAAATGGTAAATATTCTATCATAATTTGAAGTTAAATTTTCTGATATAAGATACTAATATATTGCAGTGGAAGATATTTGATATCTGTCGTTCTTGGAGAGAAAAAAAAAAAATCACCAAATTATCTGGCAAGCACATTTAATTCCTTTCAAAAACCATGGTTATTTTAACAATGTATATTAAGAGAGCAATCAATAATATGAAACAATATTTCATACAACAGATATTACGAAAATATACATCTGGTATGCATATTTTCGTATTACGTTTTTAATCGCCAGGCAGTGGCGGCTTGTGCACTGAAAACAGGTGAAGAGGCACACTGTATTCATTAATAGAATATAAATTTACATTTACATAAGTATTTTTAGTTAAGACCATGCTTAATAAAAATTATGCATTAAAAATACTTCAATATTACTTTTGAACTCTTCACCTATTTTCGGTTGCCACTGTCGCCAAGTACAAAAAACGCCATGGACAGTTTTGAAATTAAATTAAGCACATGTGCTTGATAATTTATAATTATATACATATATGGGGATTAAAATAGGAAAATATTTTTCCTCAAATTTTACTAGTATTTTTTTACAAAAAATCCAATGGACGATTAACATAAAAAATCTTTTACTTAGCCCCAACAATGGTCAGTGACGTCACACTTTGCTTGAGCATATCTTTTCCATCAGTAAGAAAAAAGTAGAAGATATGGAAAAAATTTTGATTTCCGGTTTTCGATTAATTTACACGTTTTGAGATTTCCTTGCATTTCAATTAACTTAAATCGACTACTTATTTTTGAAAAAGTGGATTTATTATTCTTTCCTCTGCATATATAAGAAGAAAGTATATGATTCAGAAAAATTTTAGATTCTCGGTTTTTAATGAAGTTACATGTTTTGAAATTTCCCGAACTCAATTCGACCAATTTTGCAAAATATCTTTCTCTTTGAGTTCAAACACTGTACTTTATGAACCAATGGAATTAATTTAACAGAATTTGATATTTGGTTTGACATGGTACCGAACCGACTAGCTTTTGGGCTGTATCACCACACAAGGGGGTTTTCACATTGCGATTTTCTCTCATTTCAGATAGTTTTTTAGATAGTAATAGAAATGCTACAATTTTAATGACAAAATCTATTATATTAGAGTAATAAATAAAATACATAGTAAATAAAGCACAACGAAAACATGAAAAAGCTGAAAAAAAAAAAAAAAAAAAAAAACGAGAAGCTAAATGTAGGAATTTTATTTTACACGTGCATCAAAAGTTTAATAAAACTATAAAAAGTTTAATAAAACTGTTAAAATACTATTTCTTACCTGAAATTAAATTATTTAGAAAATCCAAATAAACGTTGAAATCCGTGGATAATATACCGTGGATAATATATATTCTAGAAATAGCAAAAATAAGAATAATGTATAAAAGCAATCAGCAAGAGATTACAAGTCTCACGCTAACAAACCAAATTGTTGTTGTTTGCAATGTTGCCAATCAGAAATTTGCTTTTTACATTAACTGTTTGTGGCCCAGCGAATGAATACATAGAAATATTTTCTCCTTAAAAAATTGTAACTTTATCATCAACAATTATGAAATAGAATCACCATAATTATAAAATAGTTCCCTATTTAAAATATTATCAAAATAGTTTTTTGACGAAATGCGAAATTTTAAAATCTTAAATATTTCCTTTATAACAAAAAATATATATATTTAAGTGAAATTTTATTTCGTATATATACAATAAATATTTAAAAGAAACAATAAAGTTTCTTTCTTGCATTAAAAAACAAAATCTTAATTTTTTATTGACTGCATTCAGATTGAACCAACCAACCAACTACAAGACCAAACCGAATAACACCTGTTCAGAATTCTGAGAATTATCAATAAAAATCTTTGCATCGCGTAGTAAAAATAGTTCGATTTTTAAACTGAGTTATAAAAAAAACAAGAGTTTTCCTAGGGAAAAGGGAGATGTCAGGCACATCAGATAAAAGCGATTAATATCATATATAAATTAAACTAAATTCGCTCGAGCCATATTCGAGAAAAAAATCTTACACATTAGGCCGCCCATTTATAGCTTAAATGAGCCAATTCATATCTCGAAATATATTGCACGCAGAAATGTAGCAAATTCAGGGTAGGATCAGACAGAAGGTGAAAGACTATTTTGAAATTATCAGAACATAACCTCCCATATTTCCTGAGATATTAAGTGTCGGCTTTCAGCGGTCTCTTTGATCTTTAAATTCCTGTATATATAAGTGTCGCAGTTTCGTTCGTTTTTCCGTTTCCGCTGAGTGTCGTGGCTTTCGTTTGTTTTTGCGCTTGCGTCACTTGAGACTCTGCCGAGTCTCTTGATAATGATTACTAAAAAAAAAAAATATTCTCTTTATGCACATTTATACAATATTTTGTCCTATATCACCATGTTAAAAATTTAGAAAAAGCGGGGCACTAATTTATGTTAAGGTGCCACTACATACCAATTTGTATAAAATTCTGTGCAGTAGTTCCTGAGATACAGTTGCCACAAAATTTTGTCACACACACACACACAGACAAACAGACAGACATTTTCTAAAAATGGTCAAATCGTGTTCTACAGCTTTAAAAACGTGTAAATCCATCAAAAACCCAAGGTCG
The DNA here is from genome assembly GCA_963930645.1 of Salticus scenicus. NCBI lineage: Eukaryota > Metazoa > Arthropoda > Arachnida > Araneae > Salticidae > Salticus > Salticus scenicus. Next base: position 146,187,511 of record OZ005648.1, on the reverse strand, counting down.
AAAATTTTTACGAATCCAATACTTTCTTCTATTGAATATAGAAGAAAGTAAAAAGTATTTCTAAAATGTGGTAAGGTATTCTATAATATATATTTAACTGTACCAATTTGTTAACGGAAATCCTGAACGTACAATACACGTTATTTTTTTCACCTATTATTTTTAAAAGTATTATCTAAATATTCTGAATTTTTAGTGCGTTTCATGATGGTTTAATTACAAAATTCCTCAAAGTGTGTTGTTGTAAAACCTAGAATTTTTTTTTTCGTTGGGCAAAGTAAATCGATTATAATTCTCCACTGGAGCAAAAAATCTTAGGTCATCAGAATTCCATAGAATTGTATACTCACTTAAATAATTATTATATTTCTTATTGATATACTTATAATTATTATTATTTATTGGAGGCAGGTTTTGTACATTCATCCGAAAGATGTCGCTTGTAACTGAATTGGAAATCGTAATAAGACTTTTGATACAGAATTTCTATTTTCTGTGCATCAATTGTAATATTCTGAAAAATATATTGAGTAGCAAAGAAAGTAGCTTGGGATTTTGCAAAAAGACAGTTTTGTATTTGTTTTGTTAACTATATGTCAATGTTTTAATTATTTTGTACTTGAGATTGTAAGCAGCTTAAATGTATCGCACGGAACAACTGAAAATCCCATAAGATGTTTTAGATTCATTATGAAATTCGATATTTGTGTTCCAGATTAATTGGAAGAAGTTTACTTAACACAACAAATCAACATACAGTTGATAGCAAAATTGAAGCGCACATCTACATTTTTCATATATATATTTTTTTAGTTTGATCGCTAATTTTTATCATAAACTCACTTTTTTATAAACAGCATAAAGACTAAGATCATGACTCAACAAATATTTACTCTGAAAAACAGTATTAAGTGCGCATCGTTTAAATACAAATTGTTGTTAGTGCTTAAATAATTTTGCTGCCGAATTGTATGCGGTACGCATTTAAAATCTAATGCAATCGACACTTTTCTGAAATGAATTATCATTTGTGATGAAAAATGGATTGTGTAAATTATCATTAATCGAAACATACAATGATTCAAACGTAGTGATCTAGCTCACACCACATCGAAATCTAAATTGCGTCTGAAAACGGCTGCTCTGTTAATTTTTGGGAAGACACAGGTATGCTGTATTCAGTGTTGCCAGATTTTGCAAAATTTTTTTATTCAATAGCCACCAATAGTCTTGAGAAGTCATACTTGATATATGAAGAAGACGATACGATTTTTCGATTAGATTCGTTTATATATCAAATATCACTCCTCAAAATTATTGGTGACTTTTGAATAAAAAAGTCGAAAAGTCTGGCAACACTGTCTGTATTTTAGGCTACTATCATGCATTCAAACGATCCAGGGCAATTCCATGAAAAATGTAGCGCCAGTCACACACATAGATATTTCTGCTTCCACCAATAATTTCTAACAAGAATCATTATCTCTTTCCATAATAAAAGTTACGGGAAATATACCATTATTATTTCTGTATGGTACTAGTGGTGGCAAAAAAAAGGAAAATGTATTCTTTTGTGTGACTGGTGTTACCTTCATCCATGGAATCACCATCCAGTCAAATGTTTATAGCCAACATTTTACGAAATTGGAAGAAGACATCAAAGTGAGAAGTCCAGAAATTGCAAATTGCAAATGTATCGTGGTCCACCGCGAATACATATTTAACAAAATGTATGAAATTATTAAATCTTGGTTCGGATATGATGAGGCAGCCACACTATAGCAACGAGCATGCATAGTCTGATTATGGAACGAAATCCACGAACTGTATTTCGTTTGGGTTTTTGTTGATAAGGTCCAGATGTTCTATCAGTGCAGAAAATTTCTATAAAGGTAGAAAAAAAAAGTCACTGAATACAAGTGAAGATATTCGACAGACTAAAATTTAATTTTTCTGTAGGAAAAAATTAATTTTATTTCCCATAAAATCAGACATTCATTTTATTCTAATGTTTTCTTTATATAAGTATGTACCAGTTCATTATTTAAAATTACTAACAACATGCTAAATTCTTGAAGTAAATAATTTATAAACAATGAAATTTAAAGCATAATTTAATGTTATTCGTAATGTGAAATGTTTGAGTCGATAAGACTGCATAAAATAACTGCGTCACGTTTCGTTTAAAACATTTCTTTTACTAAATCTTAATATATTTTTCTATTATTTTATGCTAAAAAAGTACAATAATATATCAGGTCACAGAAAAATTCAAACATGGGACACAATTCAATTTATTTTAAGCTATACTCAATTTTCAATTTTTACAATAATGTGAATACGGATCGTAGAATAAAACATTTAAGCATACTTACAATACCGTAATGGTACCAGTTAAAAAGAATACTCGTGTTGCATCATTGCAACTTTATTTATACGTATTTAATCATTATTTGGTTTACATTTTTTTCAATATTTTTTCTTTTACTGCTTTCAACAATTCTACTAGAGGGGCCGGAAAGCAATGTATTTATTTTTATTTTTATTATTATTAAATTCAAACAGATGAATTTTTACAAGTTTCAATTTTTAATCAATAATGCAATCACCCTCATTATTAACATCCTTTTCCATCTAGCGTTCACGTTTTCAATGCCATATCGATAAAAATCAGTTGTTCTTTGAGCAAAATAATCTAGAGGGTGCATTCTGAACATCATTCAAATCTTCTGATTTTTTGACATTTGGAAAATGTTATAGAAATTGAAATAAATAGAAATTCGATGGTGCAATATCAGGCGAGCATAAGGGGGTGGGGGTGGAGGGGGGAGGCGATACCTCTCACCCAAATTGATTTTTTTTTTTTTTTTATTATTATTATTAAGGGTTCGTCTTGCGCAGTGCTCTTGTGAATTATCATATTACGGAATAAAGCTTTTTCTGTTGACAATCGCTAGACCTTTTTAAATTGAAGATTGATTTATTCGACCCACTTGTCTACGTTATATGTCTGCATTCGCAGTCGTCTAAGTTTCCGCACTACAAAATAAACAACCCCATGAATACTCCACCAAACAAACAAAAATCCTTTTTGGAGTGTTAACATGACTTATCTGTACTTTGGGACGATTTATTCGGAAAGAGAGACTGACTTTTGCGTTTTGGAATATCATAAAGGACCCATTTTTTATGTACAATAATCAAGATTTAAAAAAACGCTTCTGTAATTGGTAATAAGCTGCATGTGGTCGATCGGTAAGCTTTGTTTTCTTCTGATAGATTTTGCGGGATCCAAACACCTGATCGCTTACTTTACTAGTCTGCTGCAAATGTTCTTGGGTGGTCGACCAAGGTTGGTTAAGATTGTCTGCTAGTTCCTCGATTGTTTGGCACGGGTTTGATTCCATTTCCTTATGATCGTGTAAAGTTGTTGGTTTCTTTATCTCTACGAGTTGGAAAAATCAAAATTAATGAATTTTGACTTATAAAACCCCCGTTGCCATTTACGAAGCGTTAATTTGCACTTTGATAAACATCGTAAATGTTTTTGTAGCAATTGCTGCGTTAGTACACTTTCGAAACACTAAAAGGATACAATGCGGGATATATACCTCTTCTAGTGTTTGACTGGCCATTTCTTTGTAAACTGCAACAATATATATATATGTGTATATATATATATATATATATATATTTAAAAATAATAATAAGAAGAAGATGGATGGTTGGATGGCTGGGTTTTACGTCGCACTAGTGCTGCGCAGATGGGCAATTGGCGAGAAGAAGAAGAAGAAGCTTTAAGTATTTACGAGCAAACAGGTCCCTTTAACCCTGAAATGTCTTTGACACGACTTTCAGATAACAAAGAGCTAATAAATAGCAATCGAATATCAATATGCGCAAAAACGGCATTACATTCCAGTCACTTTAATATGTTTGATTGCCTGTCATAGGAGTAATATCAAGTATAGGTGTATTGTTCTACTAAAATATACATGATTTAACAAGATAATACTAGGGGAATGTGAAACATATAAAATTTAGTGTAAAGTTGTAGAAATGTAAATAATTTGCTCAGAAATATATATCAAATTTAACGATAGTTCTTTAAGTTTATTTATTAGGTGAGATAATACTTATATATAAAAAAAAATAATAATAAATTATTAGAAAATGAAATATTCAAAGAGCTAAAATAAGCAGAAATTATAAATTTATCGTTTTCTTATGTCAAAGAAAAAAAAATGGGCAGAAATTGTATAACAAAGCATTTTTATATAAAAAACGTTAAAGAAGTGTTTATATATATATATATATATATATTATTTTGAGATAAAAATTTGGTATCCTAATAAAAAAGCCGGTAATCTCTTTAAAACATTTTTCATCGACGATGCTAGAAAAATAAAAATAAATAAAAAATATGGTTAGACGTAGAAATTTGAAATACCATTAAGAAAATTATGTTCAGTGGTGGACAAGATTTCTTCTTGATCATAGTGAATAAGTTAAATTAAAAAAAAATGTTTAAGAAAATGAGAACATCCTGAAACAAAAACTTTATGGCGTTCTGTAAACTGATAATTATGTCTATAAGTAATTGATTTCTTATACTTATTTTCCATAAATGGATACATTTTTCATAACATATTGCTAAATACGGAATGATTATTTTGAGCCATACATTATCGATGACAATTTAAAAAAGTTTTGTACTTTTGTATTATAAAATTACATTCTAAATTTTCTAAGCGTTTTTATGTAAGAATTAATATTCTGTTAAGAAAAAAAAAATGTTTTAAACTATACATTGCAATATATGTTTTCCAATAAGCAATTATATCATTTGAGTTGTTTTATTTTCTTTGGTCTTGATTAATCCACCTAAATACAATCCGGTGTTATTATGTATTTGGATGATTTCCTCTTTCAATTAAATACAACAGAGGATTGGGCAATTAAATTGAGGCTTTATATGGAGATCTCTTGCGCATAGAAGTCATGAATTAGGAGTAAATTATATCTTTGTCCTATTAATAGAATGTGAAATATATGGATGGACTGATTTCTCTATGAATTATACTGCATCTATTAAGTTTATCAAGCCTGTTAAATGTACGCCTTTGTATTTAATAATTAACCAGTGTCTTTGGCATAAAATTGTGTGCACTTTATGTATTAGACTATTCTAATACAATTTCTATTAAAAGTAATAAGTAATTATTTATAAATATAAAATGTTTTATGCTATAAAAATAGAAAAGTTCGAAATTAATGTATTAAAATCAAATAAAATTTGCACCGATTTTGTATACAATCAATAAAGAAAGTGAAAAGTTGATGTTATATTAAATATATTAGTAATTTCAAAGCAAGTTTAAAATTAAGTCATTAAATGCTTATTATATGCATGCACAGTGAAAGGATATTAAAAATGACTGAGAAAAGCATAGAAAATATGTTAAATTTTATTTTTATAAAAAAGTAAAAAATCATTACGTCTCGTACAATTATATATTATTTTAATTACATTAAAATTCGAGACAATATACATTAAAATATACATTTAAAATATTAAAATACGCACAACATAAATTTAAACGTTTTGAGCCTTATTTTAGGCTCCTCATCAGTAAAAATCATCAAACGTAAACGCTGAAATGAACAACAGATTTCCTCTATGAAAGTACAGCGTATTCGGCAGGGACTGTGTAGGGAAGTTCTTTGCAGGTAGTCAAATTGTAAGTATTGAAGTTTTCATTTCGACGATTTCTACTAGACCATAGTTCAGTATTACTGAAAAAGTTTTCTTTTTCTTGCGTTGTACGCCGCCAGACATCTGATTTATATTACTTCCACTAAAATAACCAAGATTCTATCCAGAGGTGTTTAAAAAGCAAATTCCACCAATCAATAAAGATGGACACAATACTGTACACAAAATTGTTTTATTGATTTGCAGCATAAAATAAGAAGGGAAGGTGTCCTAACGCAAAAAGTTTAACGACCTACATTAGTACGTGCTCTAAGCAGGAGCGATAAGAGAATAATTATAGAGTTTCAGCCAAATTTCAAATTATCATTACATATTGGCATTTATTTCTTCGCCAGCAAGAACACATAAAAGTGGGTTTTTTAAAGATAAGTTATACTCTATTTAAGCTAATAATTTTGAATACACAGAGCAGAATTACCACATATGGTAACCCTTAAATTCTGCCAAACTTTCGTTATGATAAATGAAAAAGCACAACGGACAGATGCATAAAATATAGCTATAATTTAATTGTGTTCAAGGATAATTTTGACTAACTGAAAAAAGCACGTTAGCAAATTAGACTATAATTTAGGAGGAACATAAATAAAATAAGCCATTTGTTATTCTTTATGAGACGAAATGATTATGAGATTTTTCATGGAGATTGATTATCTTTTACATTTATTTATTTTTTATTTTATTGATGGAAAAAGAATTCGGCGGTTACTAAAGATTAATATTGAATACACGAGTAAATTATTATATAAAATGTTAAACTAGATTTGAATTAAAATTAAATAGAATTTTTTAAAAAAAATATATGTGATTTATACATCACAGACTGCACATACCTCATTAAGAGGTGAAAAATGCTATTTCGAATTACAGCCCTCAAAGAAAATTCTAGAATAATAATTTGAACAGTTAGATACAATTATTTTAGTGTTGTCAAAATCAGATAGATTGTCTGTTTCTATGGCAGGATTATTTTAGAACGAATAGGAAACAGAAACAAAACTTCCCCTTCATTTAAGGGACACTCTAGTGGCCATTTGACAGAAAAGTTAAAGCTCACATTGTTCGTTGACATATGCTTTTGTGATTTTTATTAATATCTTTACTTCAGCAACCCCAATGAGATATGCTATAGCTCTACTTTCAACAAATTGAAATGCATCATTCGAGGGAAGAGACAAGAGATAACAGACATCAGAGACCCACTCACAGCAAGAAAGGTAAAAGAGAACATATTCGTTGCCTAAGTCATATGTATAATATGCATTCACAGAGCTGCCAACCAAATCCGGCAAATTGTTAGTACCGCCCCTTTTTCTACACCACTTAATTTTTAGAGTAATTCTCTTCAAATATATTTACGATGAATGAAGAAAACAAATACTTTAAAAATTAAGTGGTGTAGAAAAAGGGGCGTTTTTCAATAGGCGTTAACAATTTGCCGGATTAGGTTGGCAGCTCTGCATTCAGGGTCGCCCACGTAAAATAAGCCCATAATGAAAACAAGGCGTGGTCGTCATAAATGGTACTGTATTTGTATTATTCTGCCACGCCTTGTATTTCACGAGGATTCTTTAATGTGGGCATCCTGTATGTATATATATCCTTATATATAATATATAATATCCTTATATATTCTTATATATAATCACCTTACTCTGCTATCAAACATCCAAGTAGGACCACTCTTGTAAAATCACCCATTCTTTCAGCACCGAAATAAGCCATCCATATTTATTCTTAAAATTTTGTATTTGTTGAATGTAAGAACTGATAATTACTCAAACGTATTTACTGTCACAGTCAACATCTAAATCGAGAGCTTTAAAATAAAACGAAAAATCGATGTAACAGATATTTCCCTAATTTATTCGTCCTCTTTTATTCGATTCCATGATTTATTTATTACAATTCTACCGAATTTTGTAGTTTCATTTGTTTGTGATAATAATTTTTCTTTATTTTATGTTTTAAGAACAGTTTCGAATTTTTAAAATTTTATTCTTGGAACGAATAGTAAGGTAACGACACCAGTGCTCCTTACTTTTAAGGACTTATTTTTAAAATGTTTGTTTTTTTTTCGCGTGGTATTCGTGTGGTATTCATGTATCAATATTATACTTTGGTCTATTTTATGCACTGAATCTTATACTTCTTGTTAGACACTTTCAATTTTTCAATACATAACGCCAATTTAAGAAATAAAAATAAAAATTGAACCTATAAAAATGCACCAGTGCTCGTCACTTAAAAATGAGTTTCAACAGTAGTCGTCAGGTGTTTGCACCAGTGGTCGTCATGTAAACAAAACGTAACAGTTTGCTGAATAATTTGATTTTAATTGTGCTTTTACAAAATTTAATGAAACAAAACATCTTTGGCACATACTTAGAACCTAGATCCATTCTTAGGGTTTAAAACACAAAACATTAAATGGTAAAATTAAAACTATTGAGCAAGATTTTGCGAATAAAACAAGTAAATGCAAAATAATTTGAACATTGCTTACTTTAAAAAAAAGTCCTCAAAATTTGATTCGTTCTTAAAAAATATCTTTATTTAAAGCAGAGGGTAAGTAGCAAGGGAGGGGCCAATAAACACGTTTCCAAGCGTAAGCTTGCTCCAAATTATCGCAGTAAGATTGATTTTTTTTTTTAAACATATGGGTTAGTTATGCGTACCTAACACACACTGTAATGGGATTTTGCGAAGTCTTTCACTTATCCTCCTCTATTAAGTGTGGGGTGGATGCAAAATCATGTTTTCAAGAGTAATGTTGCTCTAGATTATGTCAAGAAAACAATTTTTTGATGCGTCGATTAGTTATGCGTACCCACTATAAAGGGATTTTAAGCAATTCTTTCCTACCAAATCTTGGGAAGGGCAGCAAAAACATTTTCTTGCATAACATTATCTTCTAAATTATCTTACAAAGATGATTTTTGATGTGTGAGTTGTTCCTATGTATCCAACACCTAGTTTTGTAAAAATATTTCGTCTTCTACCCCTTTTTTTATGTGTGGGGACAAAAAAATACGTTTTCAAGCTAAACTCTGCTCCAAATTATTTCAGGAAGGGGATTGTTTTATGTTTCGGTAGGTTATGGGTACTCAGCACGTAATATAAGGCCCTTTCCACAAGCGGGCTGACGAAAAACAAGTTTTCAACCTTAACTGTACTCCAAATTACCTCAGAAAGGCGGTTTTTGATATGGGTGTTGGCTAAGTGTACGCAATATGGGTCTGGTACGATTTCCCGACACTCAGTTTCCCGACAACTCAGTTTCCCGACGCCACTTTCCCGACAGGTACGTTTTCCCGACAGCTCACATTCCCGACAACTCAGTTTCCCGACAGGTACGTTTTCCCGACAGCTCACTTTCCCGACAGGTACGGTTTCCCGACAACTCACTTTCCCGACAGGTACGGTTTCCAGACAACTCACTTTCCCGACAGGTACGTTTTCCCGACAGGTACGTTTTCCCGACAACTCACTTTCCCGACAGGTACGTTTTCCCGACAACTCACTTTCCCGACAGGTACGTTTTCCCGACAGGTACGTTTTCCCGACAACTCACTTTCCCGACAGCTCACTTTCCCGACAGCTCACTTTCCCGACAGCTCACTTTCCCGACAACTCACTTTCCCGACAGGTACGTTTTCCCGACAACTCACTTTCCCGACAGGTACGTTTTCCCGACAACTCACTTTCCCGACAGGTACGTTTTCCCGACAACTCACTTTCCCGACAGCTCACTTTCCCGACAACACACTTTCCCGACAACACACTTTCCCGACAGGTACGGTTTCCCCACAGCTCACTTTCCCAACAGCTGACTTTCTCCAATGACATTTCTCGGTATTTCGCTAGTTAACAGATTTTTCTTGATAAGAAAAAAGACTGATTAAAAAATAATAAAAATAATGCTGAATACGTAATTCTATTTGATTATTATTTAAAATGAATTTTAAATAATGCTTTACTTCTTTATTCAAAATGCAAAAAGTAAATAAAAATAAATATATAAAAATATTACTCTTCCAATTTCTTGCTTTTTAAAACAAAACTTCCACTCTTTAATATATGTCTGACATATGAAAATGAGTTTTTCTAAAGAAAAAAAGAAACATTAGTTTCCGTATTTGAATCAAAAGTGGGTACTTTTGCAACATATTTCTGAATGCATCAAATTAAGAGATTTTCGTAGTCAAATATGAAAATTTGAAAGGTGTTTTATTTTTATTTAATTATTTATTTGTTCAGAAAAATGGTGCTAAATGTGTGATTTATTATTTCCATGTTTTTATTAACTTCCATTCTTGTTTGTTTGTTTGTCCGGTACAAATCTTGCAATCTATTTTTAACTAACTTTCCTACTACCTAGATATTTGGAACTTTCACAGTAGCTCAAAACCCGGAGACAACGGAGTCGAAGTCAGATTTTCAAATTTTTGAATAGTTTTCTTTTCTTTAATTATAATATGAAAATAATAAGCTCTTAATAGCAATAAAATAGCCACTAAAATATTAGCTATAATGTAATTGCTGCCAAAAAAAAAAAAAAAAAAAAAAAAAATACGAGTTCATTTTCTTTCGATATAAAAAAAAAATACATTTAATTCAACGTGAACGTTAAATGATTATAAAAAGTTAAATTATGCATCTGACAAAAATTGACGTCATTATCACTTTAAAAATTTTACACACAATGGAAGTGCTAATGTCGCTTTTGTCATGATGCTATGCGGTACCTGGGACCCTGCAGGTGTGCATCTTATCGAGATTTTTTCGAATTTCAAATAAGAATTTTTATTTATTTATTTATTTATTTATTTTTTCGATTTTAAATGTTGGCTTCTATGTTTAATTTTTCATAAATTTATTTTTCCATTGTAATCGTCTGCGAATCTTAGCAACGGCTGTTATGCTATTTATTTTTTATTTAACACATTCATTTGAAGGCGAAATCTTTTTATTTTTTATTTATTTTTTTATTATTGTTATATTTATTGACAATAAAACGGTAATGCAGTAGAAAAAATTCTGATGTAGCCACCACATGACTTCCTTATAATAGGAATATACATATTTTTATGAAAACATTCACAGTTTTGTGTGAGGTAACTGATTCATAAATAAACAGTCAGGTGGCAGGTTCCAGTCCATGAACATTCTTTAAAATAAAAACAAAACAAGAAAAAAAACTGCTACTCCAATCAAAAAAGGCACGATAATACGATTACATATACCACCGAGACAAATATAGTAGTTTTTTCAGGCTTGTTACAGAATCTCTCACTAGCAAATGCGCAACTTGGAGTTCAACGAAAATCTTTCGAGTATAGACGGCCCAGTTTTGTTCTCTAGCAAAAATTAGTATCAAGAAAAGATAAACTTTACCAAAAAAAAAAATAATAATAATAATAACTCAGTTAAAATAGAGAAAGGGTTTCTGGCTATCCTAAAACAAATCTGCCGCAAAATTTTATGGCTAATCTCGCCATATTGCAAATTAGTATCCAGCGTAGATTTTTGGTCTTGGCATAGAATTTGGCGAGTTGACGAAGAAATTTGACGAAAACTTGTAGTTTAGGTTTGCCAAAGTTTGGAAGCTCTAACTGCAATAATAAGAGAGTTCTGGAGTATTTTGGAAAAATCAATTGGTTTATTGCACACAACTAAATTCTTCGAAAGTTCTATAAATGAGTCACAAAACTATTAAAAATAAAAAGCATTCGTCGACTAGAACCTGCTTATGTCTTTACAAATTACTTTCTACACGCATACGTGTCGACAACTTTCATAATAATATCATTACGGGCATTACTGGCTCTATCATTAGCTTATTTTGAAATCTCTATGTTGGTAGGTCATATATTGTTCATTAATCTTTCAATGTTCCATAAACTCACACAAATTGTAATAATCCATTTCCATAAATAATGCAAGTGATGTTCTTTTCCATTTTATTTATTCACTTCACAAAACATATAGAACACGGATTCACAATAAAAACATAAATAAACATTTCTTAAGCGCTATATATTTTAAACGGTCAAGCACGACCGACTCCCTTCAGATCACATTTTTAACTACTCAGTAATCATAGATCATACATCGGCGCGTCGAAAAATGACGACTAGTCGCGCCGCCTGAGAGGATGAAAAGACAATTCAATTTGCAACATCCTCCCGCCCCGAAAGGTAAGTTAAGTTCAATACAAATACAATTCAAAAAAATTACAACCAATAAAAAAAAAAAATCACAATACATAATAATAAATTTCACAACAACATAATACTGAAAATAGAAATTATATCAAATACAAAAATCAATGTTACCTGGATACAATTGAAAAATGAAAAGAATATTAATATTACCTTACAGGTGAACAGTTGGTTTAATTAAGGTAAGTCCCCTTGGACTTCCAAGTTACAAAGAAGTTGAATGGGTCTCTTTAACATTCCTGATGAAGTTTTTAAGGTTACAGATCTTACCTTATTGTCACGTCCTACATGTGTCTCGATTATTTTTCCTAACCTCCAAATTTGTCTTGGGGCCTTGTCATCACCTATTAGGACTATATCACCTATATTAAAATTAGAAATTGGATTAACAGGTTTTACAATATTAGCATTTCTCAACTGCAAAATATATTCAAATTTCCAGCGCTTCCAGAATTCGTTAAGAAGTCTCTCACGATACAAGTATCGTTTAATTAAAAGTTTTTGAGAACTAGATTGACTTGCAATCACTAAACGGCCACTTTGTGGTGGCAATGCAGTTGACCTTCTTCCTATTAAGAAATGGGCTGGGGTGAGAGGGAATGGCTCTACAGGGTCATTGTATACATAAGTTAAAGGTCGAGAGTTAATAATAGATTCAATTTCTGCAAGTATAGTTTGCAGTTCTTCAAATATAACTAATGCCCTACCAAGAATTTTCCTCAAAATGAACTTTGTCATACGAACCATTCGCTCCCAATAACCCCCCCACCATGAGGCTCTTTCTACTATATAATTCCATTTGATACCCTTATTACCAAAATAGTTCTGTATTTCAAAGTTCTTAATGTTCGTATAAAGTTTCTTTAGTTCCTTTTCACTACTTTTAAAAGTCAGAGCGTTATCGGAATTCACAACCTTGCACATACCTCTTCTGGAGATGAAACGTCTGAATGCAAGTAAAAAATGTTCAGAACTGAGACTAGAGACTATTTCCAAGTGCACTGCTCGAGTGACTGCACAAGTGAATAATGCAATGTAAGATTTGTTGTTGTCTCTTGTGAATAAGGGTCCAGCAAAATCGATTCCGACGACTTCAAAAGGTTGAGCCTCACTAGTTCTTGCTATGGGTAGCGGAGCTGTTATTTGCTGTCCTTGTTTGGCCTTAAACCTTCTGCATAGAAAACATTTGTTCAAGCAGGATTTCACAGCTTGCCTGCCCTTAATGATCCAAAAGCGTTCTCTTATTTGAGTGAGTGTGTCAGATATACCAGAATGACCTAAAATTTCGTGTTCCTTCATGATCAAAAGATTAGTAAATCGAGCCTTGTTCGGCAAAATAATTGGATGCTTAGATTCATCAGAAAAATTAGAGCCTTGAATTCTTCCCTTTAATACTATTAGACCTTCTGTTGTCAAAATGGGATTCAAATTATATAACTTAGAATCAGGAGAAACTGAATTTTTTGCCTTTAATGTAGTATATTCTTCGTTAAATTCACTTTGCTGCACAAATAGAAGCCAATAATTTTCTGCTGCAGATATTTCATTTGCTGTCAGCGCTCCTGAACGTTTTTCAGACCTAGATTTGATATTATTTAGAAATCTAAAAACATAGACGGTTGTTCTTAAAACTCTATTCAAACTACTGTAATTCTCCAGATTTAATAATGGCATTGGAACTTCTACGTTAACCTGAAGTGTTGTAACTCCATGTCTTTCTTCAACCACACTGTCCATGTCACAGGAAAGCTCCATTAGAGAGTCATACGGTATACTTAATTCTGACAACCAAGCTGGTCCTTGACTCCATACTTTGTCATTCATTAAGGAATTTGCTTTCACACCTCTTGTCAATTTATCCGCCGGATTGACCTTGCCTTTGCAAAAGTGCCATTTTTCAGGATCAGTTTTTTCCTTGATTTCAATCACTCGGTTTTTCACAAATTGCTTATAATCGTTAACTGAACCTTTTATCCAATGAAGGCAAATCTGAGAGTCAGTCCAATAAAAAATATTTCTGGGGTCGAGCATAGGAAAAACAGATTTGAGATATGATCCCAATCTTGCTGAGACTAAAGTGCAAAGTAATTCAAGTCTCGGTAATGTAATCTTCTTCAAAGGGGCTAGTCGAGACTTAGAAATTATAAAACTTGTTTTGCATTCTTCAGAATTCGTAAATCGAAAATAAGCCACTGAGCCATAACATTTTGGGCTAGCATCGGAAAATATGTGTACCTCTACTGAGTTCCAGCAGAGTTCGTTAAAATACAGCCTAGGAATTCCAGTTAACTTCAAATTTTTAGCTTCATTTAGCCATTCTAAAAACAACATTTCAATTTCATGTGGAAGAGGTTCGTCCCACTGTTTACCATTTTCCCATACTGATTGTAATATAATTTTTATGCGAATCAAAAATGGATTCATGATCCCCAATGGATCAAATAACATTCCGCAAACAGCCAAAATATATCGCTTTGTTATAATTCTGTCCTCCGGTAATTTGTTAAACTGTGAAGTGTCAATCCGTAATACGTCGGTCGTATTGTCCCAAATAATCCCTAATATTTTTAGTTCAACATTGGATTCCTCCGGATCTTCTCGACATTCGAAATTGTCTGTCGTCCACAACTGATTAAGTTTAGAAGAATTGGAAATCCAAGCCCTGAGATTCATGCTAGCTTCACCTAAAATGTACATCATTTCTTTAGACAATTGTAATGCCTTGTTCACATCATCAGTGCCAGAGATGAGATCATCCACGTAGAGAGATCTTAAAATTTCTGTTGCTTCCGGGTAGTCATTCTCGAATTTTTTCAAATGAAGCCTGATTGTTGCCGATAATAGAAATGGGGAACATTTTACCCCAAAGGGAACTCTGCAGAATTGTAATGTCCTAATTCGTTTAGCAGCATCGGAATGGAGATCGGGCCCCTCCCCATCATTCCATAAAAATTTCAAAAAATTCCTATCCTCATCCGCGATTCCTACTTCTAGAAAAGCTCGTTGAATGTCTGCGTAAAACGCTACAGGGTGTAACCTAAACCTCAAAATTATCCTGAGTAAATCTGGATTTAAATTAGGACCGCTCTCTAAACAATCGTTAAGAGATAATTCATCCCTGCCCTTACATGAACCGTCAAAAACTATCCTAACCTTAGAACTTTTCTTTTGCTCGCGTACTACTGCATGATGCGGCATGTAATAGCCTGTACCCGTATTGTCATTTAAATCCGACGCTACTTCCTCTACGATGCCCTCCTTTAAATGTTCCTCAATAATTTCCTTATATTTAAAATATAAGTCCGGATTCCTACCAAAAACAGTGTTCAAATGAGATAAGCGTCGTCTTGCTATCTCATAATTACTGTCCAATTCCTTAACATTATTTTTCCACAACAATCGCGTTTCATATCTTTTATTCCTATAAGTAGTGGTTTGCCTAAATAACTCTAAAATTTTATCATCTGATTTAGAATGTTCCTTGTCCGGATTAATTCCAATTGCCTCTAATTCCCATAAATTTTTAACCCTTTGATGGTTCAATTCCTCCTTAACAACATGTAAATGATTAACGCGCACTTTCTGACAATTCTTAAGTGCTTTAGGGTCCCTTTCCTTTCCTTGTATCACAAATCCAAATAAGGTATCTGTTGCCATTAATCGTTTAGAAATTCTCACGTTCCTTTCTCCGAGAATTTCCCCAATGTAATCCGATCCAATAAGTACATGAATTTTACTTAAATTACCCTTGTCTGCCAACTCAATGCCCTTTTCTAGTGCGATATTACGCACCCATTGTAAAGGAATTTTAATTTCCCCAAATGTAATTGAATCAATAACCACAGCCCTTAATTTAATTTTCTTATTAGTTTCTCTTACATTATGTAATACTATTTCTACAATATCATAAGTTTTCCTTTCAGTATTCTCATTGCCAAAAGTATAAATTAAAAGGGTTTCCTTCCCGATTGGTTTTAATCCCAATAAATTGCACACTTCGCGCAATACAAATGTCCTAGAACTTCCATTGTCAATAAGACACCTCAATAAATGGCATTTGGCCCGAATATTAAATACACTTGCCGTTACAGTCTGCAACAACACCGAATCATTCGGCGTGTCCTCAAGCTCTTTATTCTTATTACAAACCAAATTTAAAGAACTTTCTGACTGTATTTGTTTTTTATCCTCAACTGAGCGGGATTCATTTCTTTCTGTATTACATATTAATGAGTTATGCCAGGGAGACGCGCAATACTTGCACTTATGATCTTTACGAGAACAAAATTTACTCAAATGATTTGAAAAACATATAAAACATAATCCCTTGGCCATTAGAGCCTTTTTCTTATCATAAAAATTTAAAGAACAATCATGATTCATATGTGCCGAGGAACAAAACAAACAGCCCTGAACTCCTGTATTTTGAGAAAATGAATTCGTATTTCTTTTGTTATTAAATTTAGGCCTATTATTATCATAAGAATACCTATTATGATAACCAGATAAATTTCTTTCCGCCTGAGTCGCTAAAACGGAAGCTGATGATTTAGGGGGATGATATTCGCTCCTTTTAGAATTTAAGTAAGGTTTATTGTGGCCTGTCATTTTATTCCGAAAATTATTTTCATTTGCGCTATTATTTCTGGGATTCGCTAAAATTATCGATGCTTCTCGTATTTCTAATTCTTTACGTATAAAATCAACTAATTTAGAAATATCAAACAATTCATCTGAATTACGCTGTCTATTATAACTTAATTTAATTCTTCCGGTAGTTTTTGTAATATTAGAGGGCATAACAGATTACTGTAAGTGCCTGTTGCTACATTTAATGATTGTAACGAACGAATTTGTACCTCAATCGCGTCGTACATTCTCCTTAATTCAGTAACATTCGCGCATGATTTCACCGGTTCTATTAATAGTAACTTATGCATGTGGGACGATATAATTACGTCACTTCGTCCAAAACGTTCCTTAAGTAATTGTATTGATGCATCGTAATTAGATTCTGTCAATGAAAACCCAGATACAGCGCTCAAGGCGACACCTCCTAAGAAAGATTTCAAATACGAAAATTTCTCAATTTTGCTTAAAGAATTATTATTATGTATCGCTACCTCGAAAGAGTTCCAGAAGTCCAACCATGAACTACAGTCACCAAGAAAATTTACAACTTGTAATTTCGGAAGTTTAACTGTACTTCTGGTTTCAGTTCTAACTGTTAGGTTCTCTGAACCAATCCCTGTTTGATCACTTGATCTAGCCATCTGAATAACACCAGGCAACGGCCTATCATTTAAATTATCCACTAGCCTTTCTAATTTTGTTTTTACATCGATCCCTTTTTCCCTGTATTCCTCGCAGCCTGCTACATCTTCAGCTATATCTTTGACTTTAATTTTTGTTTGTATTTCATAATCGATGTTTACGAGTTCTGCCTGTTTGTCCAGGAGTTGAGCCTTTAATCTAAGAAGCTCCTCAATTTTCATTAATTTCGTGTACTCCTCCGTAATTTCGGAGTTCAGGATTGTTTCTATTTTCCCCAAATATTTCGTAAATGAGGTTCTTAAACCTCTTCTTTTTTCCTTCAATCTTTCTAGATCCATTTTAAACCCAATATCGTAACAAGAGAACAAAAATAAAAATTATGAAACCTTCTAATTGCTTAATAATAACCCCTATCCACATATTTATTAAATAAAAATAAACATGTATTATCTATATATCAAAAAAATGTAAACATCATCTTTAAATATCATTTAAGAACAAAAATAAATATCGTTAAAACAGAAGTAAATCAATTTAAAATGGCATTTAATGAAACCAAAACTAAATAAATAATTTTGTATTAAACCAGAAGTAACGCTATTTTAATAGCATTGCAAGAAACAAAAATAATTAAATAATATTCCATTAAAAAAAACAATTTCGTTTTCAAAGAAACAAAAAGAAACACCATTTAAACAACATTTTATGAAATGAAAATAATTTTTCAATTATTTAAATGTTGAATGAAACCATTTACATTTAAAACCCAAACTAAATTTTAATTATTCAAATTTTGAAACCATTTATTTCATATATCAGCAAAATTTATAAATTATAAATAATATCAAATATAAACCAAATGAATTCGATGTCCTCACAGACTGCAACCATTTTATAACAAAACTACGCTTTTCTTTTAAACCCGAAACCATAACTTTTAACCCCCAAATTCAAACCAAAATAATGAAATAATAAGGGAAAAGCCTACCTCCCATATCCGATGCATGCTGCCTTGATGATTCTTTATTACTAATGCCATATTTATCCAAAAAAATGCATGTCGTCCAAAAAATGCAAATAATCACATCCTTGGGTCACCAAAATGTTCATAATCTTTCAATGTTCCATAAACTCACACAAATTGTAATAATCCATTTCCATAAATAATGCAAGTGATGTTCTTTTCCATTTTATTTATTCACTTCACAAAACATATAGAACACGGATTCACAATAAAAACATAAATAAACATTTCTTAAGCGCTATATATTTTAAACGGTCAAGCACGACCGACTCCCTTCAGATCATATTTTTAACTACTCAGTAATCATAGATCATACATCGGCGCGTCGAAAAATGACGACTAGTCGCGCCGCCTGAGAGGATGCAAAGACAATTCAATTTGCAACATATATAATGGATAAAACCTTTGTATATTTTCCATTATGAATATAATTTTCGTAAATATCTCCAAAACGGATAATCACAGAAAGACCAAAAAGAGAGGTGCACAACTAGATGCTATAACAAACCTATATACCAATTTTCAACGTTCTACGTCCAACCGTTTTTGACTTATGTGAGATACAAACACACTCACACACACGCATACTACAGACTAAAGTTTCTTAATATACTAATATATATTACATTGTAGTAGAATTCATAGTTGAAAAGAGTAAAAAAATAAAATAAAATAATGAAAAAGTGAGTTTCCGGTAGAGTTGTCAGGAAAGTAAGCTGTCAGGAAGCAGCAGTCGGGAGAGAAAACTCTCTGGAAAACGAATCTGTCGGGAAAGTGAGTTGTCGGGAAAGTGAGCTGTCGGGAAAGTGAGCTGTCGGGAAAGTGAGTTGTCGGGAAAGTGAGCTGTCGGGAAAACGTACCTGTCGGGAAAGTGAGCTGTCGGGAAAGTGAGTTGTCGGGAAAGTGAGCTGTCGGGAAAGTGAGTTGTCGGGAAAGTGAGCTGTCGGGAAAACGTACCTGTCGGGAAAGTGAGTTGTCGGGAAACTGTACCTGTCGGGAAAGTGAGTTGTCGGGAAACCGTACCTGTCGGGAAAGTGAGCTGTAGGGAAAACGTACCTGTCGGGAAAGTGAGTTGTCGGGAAACTGTACCTGTCGGGAAAGTGAGTTGTCGGGAAACCGTACCTGTCGGGAAAGTGAGCTGTCAGGAAACCGTACCTGTCGGGAAAGTGGCGTCGGGAAACTGACTTGTCGGGAAACTGAGTGTCGGGAAATCGACCTGATCCCCGCAATATGCACTCTGATGGAATTTCGCGAAACTTTTAAATTCACTCATGGGGAAGGATGGGGGTGGGGGGGGGAAGTCGATGCAGAAGGCGGGTGAAGCCAATCATCAAATTGCGGGTCGGAAAGATATTGCAGTAGGCGGCGGGGACTTTAACTGTGTTTTCGACTGATTTCAAAAATTTTTTTTTTTTTTTTTTAATTTTTGAAATATTTTATTTTTATTATATTTTTATTATATTTTTTTAATTTTTGAATAAAATATACAAAATTCCATATCATTATATGGAATTTTGTATATTTTATTTATATGTAGTGATCAGCAAAGAGGGCAAAGCCTACTAGGTTTTTTTTTTTTTTTTTTTTTTTTTTTTAATTATGTATTATTCTACACATCAAGCTAATGTCATCAAATATTATGGATCTGCATCTTATCATTTTAATTACTTAAGAAAAACAGTCAATCAGGGTAATTTTGATCAACATTTTAACTATTTTCCATTTTCCTAAATATCTACTCAAAATACTTATTGACATAAAATGAAAATGTTTAACTTAATTATAACTTAATATTATGATACTTAGCAAATATTTCTGGCATAAACACAAAAAATAATGTTTTTATCTGTTTCAGTTTTACACTGCTATTATGAGTGATTTTGAGCCACCATAAAAAAATATAAATATGATATTATTTTTATGTAAAATGAGAGCTATAAGAAAGTTTAAACTTTTTAAAAAAGGCTTATACATATTCCGAAATTTTTACAACGCAGTTCCCATTATCTTATTTTTTTAGTTTTTCAACTACTGTTACACTATATATGCTAAACAGACAAAGAACAATCCTTTGAATTTCCAAAGAACAATCTACTGCTGCTGAATATATCGCCGCTTTTACCCCCCCCCCCTCCGCACACACACACACACAAAAGAAAAACACTATATACTTAATGTTTTTTTATTTCAAAGAATCATTTATATATTTCGTGGGTTTACCTTACATAAGTAATATAATATATAAATAGAAAGCTTACTTAAGAAATGTTTTTATGTGTAATATTTTCTACATAAATTCTTAGTCACCTAAATCTAACATAACAAATATCCTTAATAACATTTTGAACCGACTAACAGTTATGCTGATTATGAAATTAAGGCGTATTTTATCACTTTTGAAATATATATGAATTAAAATTAATTAATCACGATCTATAAAAATCTTATAAAAATATAAAATGCATAATAAAGTGCTTAAATGGTATTTACAGTTTGAAACAAATTAATATGAAGCAACTTTAAAATATCACTTAAATACATCTTCGCAAAAGCAATGACATCGCAAATATTTAAAATACATTGGACAGATGTATAGAGTAATTATTTCTATTGTTCTAAAATATATAGCAGAAAACTAGAAAAGGTTCTTTATAACTAAATACGTTTATGTAACATTTATTTAATTTTTTCAGCAAAATACAATTGAAAATTATAGATGGTTTGAAGTCAGTTTTAGTGAATTAAAGTTACCAGGATTGACTAAATTTAAACAAGCTAGACAAAAGTTACAAATACAATACATGTCACGTTCTTGGGGTCAAAATGCGTTTGTTCACATTTACGAATACCCCCTGACGACCACTGGTGCCAGTAGTCCAATTAAAGTAAAAACTATACCATCATAATTCTAAGTGAAAATATAGCATTTTTAGTAAAAAACATTACCAAATTATTAAAAATGTTAAAACACCAGTGCTCGTCAGGGGTGACGAAATCGTCAGGACGACGGATTCAATTTTATAATTATGTTTAAAGAAGTGATATTATTTTTTTTTTACAATTATTTATTATGCAATTAATTACAATTATTTATTTATATTACAATTATTTCCTGCGTCTTCTTCCTCTTTTCTTTTTCTTTCTTTCTTTCTTTCTTTTTCTTTCTTTCTTTTTTTTTTTGGGGGGGGGGGGTACAGGATAACGTGAAATTTCAGATTTTATCTATTTATATGTTTTGAGATCTCCTAAATTCATTTTTACTTCCATTATCCTAGTCTCGTAAGTAATAGAAATATTGCATTTAGTCCAAAAATCCAATATCGAGTTTTCATCTGATTTATATGTTTTAAGGTCTCCTGCGTAAAAAAAAAAAAAAAAAAAAAAAAAAAAAAGGAAGAAAAATTCTCAATATGAGTGTGTGTGTGTGTGGGAAGAATCTATCAAATCTCCGAAGCTATTAAAGATAGAATACGAAACTTCAGAATTGAGACAGGTCTGGTCTAGAGATGATTTTTCTTACTTTTAAAATATAAAAACCGGAAGCTTGTATTTCAAATAAACTATAACAATTTTCTTTTAAGTTGATATGTAAACATTCCACACTGTAAGAGTAAACGTCTGAAATTCAGTTAAACAAGTTTCTGAAACGGATGGTCATTTTTTAAGAGAAAAAAAGTGACACCTTTAAGACACCTTTTTGCAACTGAAATTAAGGCATTGCAGATGTCTTAAAGCACCGCCATGTTTTTTAGGATTTGAAACACCGTCATGTTAGGCTTTAAAACACCGCTGTTTTTAAGGTCTTTTTAATAATTAAATAAATAATGGTGGCCTGAGATTCTGTTTTTCTATTAAAAATGGATTTTAGAATTTTCTAGAGCATAAAAAAATATGAATAATAATTTAAAAAAAGCATTTTACCTGGCTCGGGAATCGAACTCATATTAGCCGTGGAATACGAAACCATGCATCGGAGAGCTAGCGTTAGGCACCTTACCAATCACGCCACCAAGTGACACAACAGGAATTTTTTTTTTTTTTTTAATTATATGCATATCAGTATTAGCGAAACACAGGCAGTTTTATGTTATAATCCGTATTTTTTGCTATAAAACTATTCATAATAAAATATCTAACAGTTAATAAACATTATTATATTAAGTTTCATATCTAGAAGTTTAGAATTTTTAAAAGCGCATGAAATATGTGAAGAACTATCTTTAACCACCCTCAATATTTTTGGATAACGATATCTTTCTTTGAACTGATATTTAAAAGAAAAAAAAATTATGAACATGAATGGCAGAAAATGTCTTGACTTACGTTTAAATGCAGGTAAATATGTAAAATAATTCTTTTTTAATCGAAATTAATAATAATAAATAAAAAACATAGATGCACAAATTATTTATGATTTGCTTTTTTCGCTATAAGTTGCTTGCTACTTTCATCTTAATACTTTTTCATTAAATATGAAAAAGCTTAAAATTCGAATAAATTTCGCCTTATAATATGTGGCGTTATGTTGCTTTATTAACCCGTTAGCGCCCAGTGTCCTCATTTGATGACAGTTAATAAAATGGCACGTATATTTTTTGTGGTTTCTTTGAATGATTTCTGCTTTTTAGCGACAGTTCATAGCGTCACTCTAAATAATCCAGGAAAGTTTTTTGTGCCTAATATTAATTATTATTTAATAATTTGGATACTCATTTTATTATTTTTCATTCGTCGTACATATCTTTGCTTTTTGCGCAAGTATGCTAACTTAAATCAAGTTGAAAAATAATATATATTATAATACTTTACTTTCGAGATCTTTGTCAACATATAATAGGAAATTAATCTGTTATCTCAAACTTTTTCTATCTCGAAATTTTCTCGCTAGAACACTAAACGTCAGTAAATGACAATAGCCTTTAAATTTAAAAGTATCAGAAGAATTGTTTAAGTTAATATATCTTACTGTAAGTTGTCTATATTAATTTAGAAGTGAAATAATTCAGGCGTTAATTAATTCGTGAAAATTAATTCGGGCGTTAACGGGTTAAACATAATTCCATGCAAATATACAAATATCTAGAATATTATTCCTTGAAAATCGTCGGGCAAAAATTCGCTTAAGCGTTGCTGTTGTTGGAAGTTAGATTTGCTAATGTTTCAAAGAGCACGGTCTTAGTAAACAAACAAATAAAAAATTTACACGTAAACTTTTATTAGAAGTACTGTTTCTCTGACCTTTATACTTAATGAGAAAACGACCACACAAATCAAGTCCACAGTTGTAAAAGGGTGGGCTTGGTCTGACTCTTTTAGGAGGTAGTTTACCATTAATTGATTTACAACAGCTGCTTTAGCCTTAAAACGATCAAAACAATCATGGACACATTTTGCGTGCTATATCTCGGCCATTAATTGGACAAAATGTTTGTCTAACGGCACCTAAAAGACCCTGTGGTCCAGCATCCAATTCACGTTTGTGATAATAGAGAA
Source organism: Salticus scenicus (assembly GCA_963930645.1). NCBI lineage: Eukaryota > Metazoa > Arthropoda > Arachnida > Araneae > Salticidae > Salticus > Salticus scenicus. The sequence goes on along the minus strand of OZ005648.1, from coordinate 146,163,720 downwards.
ACATTATTCTAGTTAACTTATCCTTAGCTGGCAAGGTTATTGGGTGGCGGTGGTCAAGGGTGACAATTGCTTTGTTCAAACGACCACCCACACGGACTAGTTTCTCCTGATCTAAAAAGGGATTTAAAACTTATGTGGGATACTTACTGATAAAGCAAGGTCTTTTTTTAAGACTGAAAATTTTAAGGAGAAATGCCTTACTTGACATTCTCTAATAAATTAAAAAAAAAAAAATCGCTATTCCTAAATTCCTGTGAATAAAATGGCCCCATTTTTTTGGCTTGGAATGAGGCTGTTAAAAAATAAACCTGCAAGTAAAAGAAAGAATTTATATGAATTTAAGAAAATCATTAGATTTCAACAAAAATCCCTCTCATATGAAGGCAGATAAAAATTTTAAATTTGGTCCTCTCCATCATAATTCATTGGCTATTAAGGATTCGGCATCTTGACCTCTCGATAACAGATCAGCAGGTTTGTAGTCGGTCGCTATGTGGCCCCATACACAGGTCTCCGTAAGTTGTTGAATTTGGAATACTCTACTGCACATAAAGGTTTTGAGGAGTTTGAGACTCGGTCTTGATTCAGCTTAAAGCAGTTGTAGAATCTGTGAATAGCTTGATTTCATGTATATCCAGATTCATAGCCTTAACAACATTCTACATAAGCTGGGCTAGAAGTAGGCAATCTGAAAGCTCCATTCTTGGAATGGCAAGAGTTTTGATAGGAGCTACTCTGGATTTGCTGCACAAGAGCTGGAAGAAAGGTACAGATGAATTATCACTGGCTTGAAGGTACTGAACCGGAAGCTTTCTCCAAAGAGTCTATGAACCATAAAAAATACTATATTTACAGGATTACTTAGCATAACACACCTTCGGATATTTAACTTCTATAATGTAGGCAGAGAAGCCAAAAACTTTGTCCACTCATCGGATTGTTGAGGAGGAAGATTGTTGCATTATGATTTTCGCTTTGACAATTAATTGTCCTAGCAATCCGAGAGGGTCTTAAAGTCTTGCAATTTGACTTAAGACTTCTCTTTTGATAAGTAAAGAGGTTGGATTTACAATAATTTTTTACACAAGGTCAGTGCTACTATTCCACCATATACCCAAAGTTTTTGTTGTTACCTCCTCGTAATGTCTGCCGAACGGATAAACTTCGTTTTACCTTATTGGAAAATTAGAATATGAGCAGCATTTGTGCAGAATAATACCGCATTTTTTTCAGTAAGCTAATCAGTTGTCCTTTTAATTCGACGAATTCTTCAGGATTGGATGCTACCGAAAGACAGTAGTCTTTGTAAAAATCAGGAAGTACGACCTTAGGTGCTAATATAATGTTTTTTTGCTCATATTGAGTTATTTGTTGGAGTGCCTTGGTTGCAAGATATGGCGCTGAAGCAGTCCCATATGTGACTGTTTTCAAACGGTATACGGAAATAGGTAACTACAGTCTACCTGTGCACATTTATTTTTCACTTTGGCTTGTGGGGCACAGTGGAGGCACTATGGGCTTATTTGGCACTGTGGGGGATTAATTAAAATTTGGCTAAACATTTCGTTTATATCGCAAGTAAAGCCTTGGATATATTTTCTAAATCTCATTATTATTGAGAAGAGATCATTCTGAATGTCATCTCTTTTGCATAATAAATCATTTAAAGATTCCCCATTCATTATCGTACAGCTTGCGTTAAAAACGACTCTCAATTTGGTGGAACTTCTAAACAAACGCAATACCCAGTGATGAGTAATGCAGTACCCCTAATTGTAATCTACATAATGTTTTTTTTTTCATATGGTTTAGTTATTAGTATTCCCTTAAAAATTACATATACATGGCTTTTAATACTGGATTAAGCTCTAAACGATTCCATAATTGGTTTTATCTCTTCAATGCAATTTGTTTGAAAAACCTAACACTAAATTGTGCATTGATTCGGGTTTAAACGGCATCTCAGCAATGTATCTGCCTTACTCATTTCTTCTATGAGTCTTCTCAAAATGATTATTAGAATAATGTAACTTTTCGCTCTGTGAAGCATTCATATCTTGAATGGCTTCTGTGTCCCAAAACGACCTTAAAGATTTATTCAAGGTATCTAAAGATAAGAACATCTCCCGTCATGTCATTAAATTTAGCATCGATACAACCAGTTACTAAATATCCAGATGTGCTTTCGATTAAACTCAATTGTGAGTTCTCTGCACGTATTTTATTTAACCCAATTAAATTAAAAAATAATATTCTCCCAATTATTACATCATTATATTTTTTCTAAACCACAGTTCGCCGGCGAGAACTACATTTTTTGGTATTGTAATCTTTGATTGATCAATATAATTAGTGATAATTCCGTTATTTTCTTTACAAATACTAATTCAATATCCCCATTATTACTCTGATTTTTATTCAATCATAACGTATTGATAGAATGTATAGAATGTATTTATACTACAATCTCTCAGTCCGGATATTACCGTTTGAATCCTATTTTTTTTATTATTGGAGCAACTTGAGTGCTAATTACATTAATCGTACTTAATGAATCAAAGTAAGCTGTCACCTTTTGATAGTTCCCCGCTATATCTCTCAAATATATTACTGCTGTATTTAATAAGACGCGTTTATTTTGATTACTGGACATAAAGTTTTGAGCGTTGGCAGTTGAATTATCATCATTTAAATGAGTCACGGCTTGATCTATTAGTGAAGAGAATAACGCGGAAGTAGTTTCCTCAGAATGGTGTAATTCTGGCGAAAGTAATAATGAATTATGATCATGTTTTTTACAATAATAGCAATAAGCGTTAGATTTACACTTTTTTAAAGGATAATAATTTATACATGAAATTCACAAGTTCATGTTCTTTACTGCTATTAATCTGTCACTTACTGACATTGATTTAAATTTCTCCCATTTATATAATTTGTGTGCATCACTGCAACCGAGTAGACAGGAATTTAATTTTCTGTTTTTTTTATTTTTTTTATGACCAAGTTTTTTTTTTACATTTTGTTTTGTAAAATTACCATCCTTATGATTTGAAATGGTTCTGGGTTTTAGAATTGTAAATTCTGAAGTATACGGCTGCTTTCTTCCATATAATTAAATAATATTTCTAGTGTTATTAGATAACCTTTTTGTAAAATCATTTCGAAGGATTTCCTTACTTCCAGATCCAGTTTTCATTATAAAATATGACATCAGATGAATTGTTTCTTTTCAATTTTAGATTGTCTGATGACTTTTTTTTTTTTTTTTTTATTGACAGTATCAATTAGAGAGTTAATTGCATGGGGATTATCTGCAATTGGCTAATTGTTCAGTAAGTCGTTTATGTGTGTGTCAATTACGGCTCTGTTATTCTCGAATCTTTGTGTTAATGACGTAAGCAATGATTCAAACGTATCCTGAGGAGATTCTAATAGCTTCTCGTTTCCGCGAAAAAAACCTTTTAGATAACACAATTTTTGATTTTCCCTTATTTAAGCGTTTTCGTCAATCATTGACATGAACAATTTTTTAAATTTTTGAAACTCACCATACTTTCCCGAAAAAATCAGGAGCGTCAGATTCGGAAGTTTCAAATTGGAGGATGATTTTGATTCACTTACAGAGTTACTTTCATTTAATAATAAATTATTTTTATTACAAATGTTTTTATTGAGAAAGATTTTAAAAGCTGTAAGAAGTCTTGCACATCATACTACATTTCCTGCGTTTTTCCCAGGGCACCTTTTAAATCAGTTTTTTTCCGGAAGATTTATATAATCATGGGTCAGAACTTCTAAGAACTTCTTGATTTCTATTCTTGCAGATATCGTTACATCTAGAGTAATCCTCAGGGTATCTCTTTATCATAAGCTTCTTCTTTTATTTCATCAAGAAATTTTGTCTGTTTTGTTATTGTATTCTTTATTACCCCTCTAGAGCGATTTAATTATACTAGAAAAGTCATTTTTACTTTTTAATTAACCAATTAACTGGGCTCCGGCTTTAGGGTCATATGTGGGCTACCAGTATAGTTTTGAAAGTAATAGACTGTATTAATTATTATTAATAATTAATCTTAATATAAAAAAATTGACTTTATTAAAAATTTAACATGAGGACTAGAGTCCCAAGAAATTATTCGCCAATGATGGCTTTCATACATATGCTCTCTTGACGAGAGTTAAACATAAAAGAGAACAGTTCTGTAGGTGAACGGACAGGGTTTTATAGCTGTCTGAACATTCCAGCCAATAAGATATTCTAAATATTGCAATGCCCACGCAGGAACATATCATTGGATTACAGATTATTACTTTTTGTTATAGCAACATAATTCATAAATCTCAAGGCTTAAGTAAGAGCCGACAGAAACTTTTCATAAACTAAAGCTACCTTAAGAGGATGAAATTTACTCACATATTTTAATTAAATATACAATGACTATTTAGTACATTTCAGATGCCAGAATAGTACAAATAAATTTAAAATTTTAGCTGCTTAAAACCAGTGCAGCTCGAATATAAAAATCGAATTATAGTTATAAAAAGTTACCCTTTCTTTATAATTAGGACATAAATTTTGATTACGTGAACAGTCTTACCTATCTTCTGTTGTGCTGACGACACTTATTCACATCTTGCAACATTATTAATCGTAAAACATTTGTAACTGTACATAAGTTCTAAAAAAGTGAATATACAGTACGGTTATTAACTGAGATATATATATACCCTAACAGCACACTTATCCATTGTACATACCGAGGATGACCTTTGAATGTACTTTCAGCCATAGGATATACTGAGGATGCCTTTTGGATGAGGTGTGCCATTAGGGAGAGAAAAATGAAAAATACAAAAACTTGGTAACTAAACATAATAAATTGAAAATAACTTACAGTACTTTCAGATCATATTAAATTGGAATCTCTCATTACCAGGCATTAAAATTAGACACTGATAAAACACGAAACTATCACTACACAAGAACACGCTAACATGCCTGCATTATTTAATCTGACGAAAGATGGTGTTAAATTATTTCAACCGCAAACAATTGATAAGTGGATCGTGAAATTCTTTGTTTACTTAATAAATTTTTATTCCTTATCAACAAAATGAAATAGGAAACTATTATTAAAGAATATTTAAATATTCAACAATATATATATATATATATATATATATATATATATATATATATGTGTGTGTGTGTGTGTTTGTGTGTGTGTGTGTGTTTCTTCTTACTGATTTTTTTTCCTTGCTGTAATACTGGAAAAAATATCACATTTATAAAAGCAATTAAGAAGATTAGTAATTTATTCAAATATTACATAAATTTATCTTGCCAAACTCATGCGTAAATAACGATCTCACTATCAAATATTATAACGGACATTTAAATACAACGAAGTATAATTTTCCGTGGAATTCATGGAATGAAATTTACATTTTAGGCTTGCAAGAAGTGTGAAAAGCGAAATAATTTAAAATGTAGATAGACATGATCGAAATGAAATATGTCTAGTTTCTATCACATGCTTCAAAAATTTTATGTATGGCGTGTATAACTTGTAAACGTACTTCTCGCTGTTACATAATATAAAATATGATGTATGAATTAATTATTAAGTTTTGCAGAGTTTAATGCTGTAGGGATTATAAATGTTGCAATTATTTTCCGTATACGGTACTTTTACTAACAGAATTGATAATACGATGTTGTTACTAACATATTACATGTTAATTTAAAAGGTTTTTTCTTTTATCTTTTTTTTTAATTAAAATTTTTTAATCGAAAAAAATATTAGTAATCCTACTTTAAATCTAACTATTAGTATTAGCTTGTATACATATTCACGCATATATCTACAGGGTGACAAGAAATAACTTGGACACACATGATACATTATAACTTTAATGCTAATGAAAATATTATGATCAAACTTCAATAAATATGAATACATTATTTTGTCTATTATATTTATAAATTTTCAAAGTGGTTAACCTTTAGCATTAATACATAGCTTTAAACGTGTAACAAAATTTTCGGCTATGGGCCGCAACTCACTTACTGATATTTTTTCCCATTCCTTGCATAAGAATTCCTTTAGGAATGCCAAAGTTTTAAGAGGTTTAGCACACATCCTTGTCTCCAAGATGGTTCAAACAGAATAATCCATTGGGTTCGAATCTAGGGAATACGGTGGCCATTCTTGAACTCCAATGAAGTCAGGAAAATTTGTCTTGCACCAATCTTGAGTGTCTTTAGCTCTGTGTGCAGGTGCGGAACCCTGTTGGAAGGTCCATCTTTTGTTTCCAAAGAACTTTTGCGACCAAAGTAAGACAACATCTTCCAAAATGAGTTTGCAATAGTGGTAGTTACAGATATTTGGTTTGAAACTTCGTCCAAGTTATTTCTTGTCACCTTGTATAACTTGATAATAGTTGAGGGAGAAAAAGAGCAATGTGCAAGTTAATTATCCTTTCTTTTTTTTTATTCAATAAATATATAATATAAGAGTTTACATTTTATGTAAAAAAAAAAAAAAATCTTTTACAGTGATAAAACGAATAACAAAATTTCAAAGTGTGATAAAAGTCATTTTTGTATTTAAGCATGTATCATTAAAAAAAAAAAAAAAAAAAAAAAAAAAAAAAATCTGTATTACATGAGAATGCCTTCTGAAGCAAAATTAATCATGATATATTAATGTATGTGTGTCATTATATATTTTCTAAATGATTTGGTGAAAATATATATGATAATATTTCATGTAGGTGTCGTTAATGATTTAGTATTTACATATGCATAGATGCCAACTAGTACAGTTTTTTGACACCACTATTTCTTTGTCAAAAATTCCATCAAATTTAACTGCACAAAACTGCTAAATTGTATATAAAGATTTCTTTTAAAAAATTCTGGTAGCGAACAAAACATACATGTTTGCAGGGATGCATACGTATTGAATTTCTAACGTTTAATATCATCTTTAGTAAAATTAATTTAAAAAAAAATAATTATTTTACTTTACTTCATTTTTTTCATTTTGTAACTTAATATATACAGAGCTCAAAACAAGTGATATCATTAAGAATGAATTTTGTATATAAACTACACATGTAACATCATTTGATGAGATTAATAATGTAATGTTGGATATTGGAATATATTCCACTGAAAATCCTTATATATAAGATCAATAACAAATCAGTAATATATTAAATGATAATGATAAAAAATACACTCACTTTTTAAAGATATATTTATTGACAAATGTAAAGGGAAATTAATTTCGTAATATGCTTCAGAAAAATACAGGAATTGTTCCTATTAATGAGAAAAAAATTCATTTTTATTTATTTTTAACATAAAAGTAATATATATAGCAAAAATATGTATAAATAATACTATGTGTTTTTCCGAATTTCAATTTATTTTAATATATTGGCTTTTATTAACATTAATGTTAATCATTATTAAATAACTGTCAGTTATCACTAAGATTAATTTGAAGCACTGAAATATGCAAGTTATTTGACAAGCACTAGCAATAAGTTGAAACTTACATAATTATCAGAACATTATAAAAATATACAAAAAAATAATTTGTTTTGCAGTTTTTTTGCATTACCAACTTCTAATCATAAAACATCTGCAATTAAAGCTGGTAGCAATTTCGAAACATACAAGTAATAATTCTGTCTTTATTATATTGTATGCGTTCTGTTTTATTGTACTGTTGGGAATTATATTATGCATTAATTTATTAGAGAGTAATTACATAAAAATGATTTAAATTTATTTCTTTTCAGAAATTAAACTCATTATTTTGAACTTACCACGTTAGCAGATTACATCATTTGGCAAAAATATATTATACTATTTTACTACTGATAATTTAATTTCTTTTCAGATTTCTTTTCATTCCTTAAGAAGAATGTGCAATAAAAAATTATTTTTTTAAAGATAAATGTGTTTATTTCGAGTTCCAATTTCGAACAACTTGTATGTGTTCCAGTATTTTTTATTAATTTATCTATTTTTAAATTATGAAAATGATGTATGAATAAAATTGTATTTAGCTTTATTGGAAACTTTTCTGAATTTAAATCTAAGATTAATTTAGTAGAACAAAATAATCTGGTGTGTCAATCACACGGCTTTCTCTTACCCTGAAATTTATTACTATAAATACAGATTGGAGATTAAGGTGCAAAATAACGAGTGCTGTTTTGCAAGCCTATGTTAAAGCAATTCAAATTAGTTTTCGGAGCAGTTTTATTTGACAATTAATTCTGTGTGAGGGGGTCTACCGACCCCTCAACCCCCCGTTTCATTGCTGTACCTACATTTATATAGAATTTGAATCTTATTAAATTCAAAAGTCCATTTAAAGTTATTGAGACAACTTTCACATCAACATTCATTGAAATTTATCAATATTGATCAGACTTTTCTAGTAGCAAACACAGTAACTTCAAAATACAGCATTTGGATCGCCTGAAATTATTTGTTTTTAATTTATTCTAACAGGCACACACAAAGGTCAAGCTCTAAAAACTTGACTTTGGTATTCAGAAAGCCTCAAACCGTTATATATATATATATATATATATATATATATATATATATATAAAGGTGATGAATTTTTAGCTTAAAAAATTGCATTCTTTACTATATGGCTATGAGGAATTAATTTAAATTCCTGACTAGCTTTCATGGACATGGTAAAATGTTACAGTAAAGTACTTCCATTAACGTAAGAAATTCCATTAATAAAAAATAATGCTATAGCTTAAATATCTGCAGCCCTGTATATATATTCTAAAAGTTATGTACACAACACGTGCAAGACATAAATATAATCCTATATTAATGACACACGGCACAACCTGAAGTACACTTCCATCAATTTTCAAGTATTGTCATACTATAATCTAGTTCTTTTGTGTAGTCCTATAAGCGAACAGTGAATGATTTCTATACCATATTCTACATGAAACATTTTTTTACGTATATATATATATATATATATATATATATATATTCGTTTTATTTAGTTTAGTGCAGTTTATAGATGTTAAACTCTACTTATCTGCATCTTTCCCCACAGACGTAATGTATTTGAATTGTCTTCGGTGTCCCTGTGCACAAACTATTTTCCTGATCTTAACGAAAATTTAGTGTAACATACATGTGTCATAGACATTTGGAATATCAAGTTTGGACTTTCTGCTATAATTTGTTTTTGAGATATACTGATAACAGACAGACACACATACAGACACACAGACAGATACATACACAGACAGACATACACACACACAGACCAACCGGTAGAAACAGGAATTTTGGATTCAGGGGACCCCAAATGTGTAAATATAACAAAAAAACCATTTTTGAAAATTTGACCCAAAAACGATACTTTCCCTACCTTACTGGTAAGAGAAAGTAATAAGGTTTTATTTCTTTTTCTTCTTCTTCTTATTTTTTTTTTTTTTTTTTTTTACGTTTGGAATGACTAAAAGAGTAATAAACATTCTGTAAAAGGTATCAAAGATGTTAAAATTCAAATCAGAAGAATTAAAAATTTGAACAAGTGTATATTTTTTAACGAGGAGGAATATTTGACTGCCAGATATGGTGTTATCAAATAGGGGAAGTAAACGAGTAAAGGACGAATGATAATTGAGAGTCCTGGCACTACGTATTATATAATCAAGCATTAACAATTGTAAAAGCTATTGCAAAATAATAATAATGATATTAAATAAAGAATCCAATAATTTAATTTTATGTAAAAAAAAAAAGCACTTGATTGTAACAGATAGTAGGTAAATTTGGTTAACAAATCATCAGACACGATGACACCGTATCTGGTTATATCCACCGAGTTACACGAATTCTGTTTTCGATTTCATTCTCCATTCTCATTCTAAAATATCAATCTGCTGTCAGTGAGCAGTGCGATTATATTATTACGTTTTAGTTTTATCATATTTAAGTAAAGTAAGGTTAAAATATTATGTTAAACTTTGAATTTCAGTAGTGCTTTAAAAACATTTTTGGAATTTCATTTGTGTTATTTTACCCTTACCTTCATTAGTAATGAGGCTACCACATAATTCTTTGGGCATTCGTTTTTCTTTTTATTTACTTACGTATTTATTTTTAGTGGGGGATTTCCAAAAAAAAAAAAAGAACTGCATACGAACATTTTTTAAACGTATGATATGTACTTTTATGTTGTTTCAACAAAAGGTACAGTTTGTCTTTATATTCTAAGAAAATGCCTGCATTTTTTATTATTGCCGATTGCGTTAGTTTATAAATACATGAGTTATACCGAAATGCTTCAATACGAACAATGTTCCATACTAGAATAGTACAATTTATAAAAGAATATAATGACCCACGTTTCAATTTACGAAAGCCTTATAACAGATACAAAGCTGAAAGCAGTTGAAAAAATGAGGTGAATGCTTCACTATGATTCTAAATAAAAGTTGTTTTATGTTACAGCATATAATTATGCAATTACCTTTTCATGCTTTCGTGGAAACAAACTACAGTTCCTGTGACTGTCCTGTAAACACTGATTGTAAAAGTGAAAAAGAGAAAAAAAATCCCGTATCGAAATAAAATCTGTGTATGACCAAAGAAAATTATTAGATCAATTTTGAAAAAATAGTTTAATTAATTCTTTCGACGATTCAATTCTAAATGTACATCATAAGAATTCATTTAAAGAAACAATAAAAGAATGTGATGCGTCTGTTGCTTCGACATCTAAAACTTAAATAAAAATTAAGTTATTTGCTACCAGTGTAATGAGTGGCAGGTTTTGAACTTTCTACAGGAAAATAGCTTCTATTGCATCTGCCGTTCTAAAAGATGTTGGACTGATTAATGACGAAATGCATTTTTTTGCTAACCATGAGAGCTTGTTATTGAGCATACCAGTGGACGACAGGCAACATATAAGGAAGATAGCCTACAGAAGAATACTCAAGGCAAGACATCAACCATCAGGACACAGTTTTGTATCTACGATTTTTCTTGTACCTGCATATTATCACTGCTACACTGTATTCTACAAAATAAATTTACATATATTATTAAAATACCTAATGTAGGTTTCTGTGAAAAATAATACGCATAAATTTATTAAGTATTTTGTAAGCCCACAGAAAAAGAAATCTCGTAAGGTGTGCATTAAGTACAGAAATTTAAGTACGGAATATGTGTATTAAGCACATTTTTGAAAAACATAAAGAATATATATATATATATATATATATATATATATGATAAAATGTCCGTCACAGCTTCTGGAATTGCAGTCATGCTTAAGAAATGCAACTAGGCTTGTGTTGCATAACTTTATTTAAATCCAATCCTAGTTGAAGGTGGCATAAGGCAATGGATAGTTTATTCTTTGCAAACTGAATGTTGCGGTCCCAGACCGCGGGTACGGGAATCGGCTGTAACTTCACATTATTAGGTAGACATAACTCGCCTTCATTTAGCTTTCGGATCTGGTGGCCGGGGTGATTTCGTTAGACTATTACTAACAGAGGATAGCTATCGAATATCCTTAATTTTGGGCGTGTTTCATCTTTTAAAGTAATAATTTTGTCATATTTCTGGCGTAATCTTAATCTCTTCCCTATTTCTTCATTGGTTATATCATTTAATGACGCAATGCTTCTTTGTGTCCTATTGGCTATTATTGATTTCGCACGGCTAGACAAGGTGGCACTTACAATCGCCAAGTCGCCGAGTCATAAACAACAATATTTATAGCTATTGCATCTGACATAAGTTATCAAACTCTAATTTTCATCAATTATTACCCAATTACAGTCATAAATCTTAAACTTCATCTATAAACATCTTTTAACTTATTTATGGAATATTTCAGGCATCAAAATGTTCATTTAATTTAATTTATTAACTTGTTTATTCATTTTCAAATCATCGCGATTACGAAATTCCGTTTTTTATTTTCTATACTGTTAAATTAATTCACTGCGTAATATGAAATTTCCTTTAATTTATTTTGCAATATTAATTTAAAATAAGAAAATAATACCCTAAAATACGAAAATAATAATTGAAAATATAAAAACTCTAATTTAATTCGTACCTCTTTTTTTTTTTTTATCCTATTATATATGTATATATATATATATATATAGAAATTAATTTCGAGAAAATGATGTTTAAATAAACTTTCCCTTTCACAACATATTCAATATTTTTTTATAAATATGAAAGTCTAAAACTCATCATAGAATGATGGGTTTTGACAAGCATTAGATGAGACCAGGGCCTGTGGGCACAGCTTTAGTTAATGGTTTTTATTTATTTATTTTCTCCTATTTGTGTAATAAGAAAGTATTGGATTCGTGAAAATTTTAGAACTTTGGTGTTCGATGTATTTACACAGTTTGAGATAGCCTAAACATGATTTAACTGATTTTAGAAAATGTCTGCCTGAGTGTCTGTGTGTCTGTGTGTGCATTACAAATTTTGTGAAACCTGTATCACACAAACCAATGAACGAAATTAAACCAAACTTGGTATTTCGTCGCACCCTAATCTGAACAATTGCTGATTACATTTAGAGTCAATCGCTGAACAGATGTCACTGTGATATTATTTTTTGTTAAGTTTTAATACGGCAGTGCAGAACACAATTTCGTTTGACTGTACATAATGAGAGATACTTTTAACGATTTGCTGTAAAATTAAAAAGAATTATTGATAATAGTATGGGTATCTTTCAGAAGAGCTTATCTTTAAAACATTTCTTTATCAAAACATAAAACATTGTCATCAGATAGACCGATTAAAGAAAATATCACAATTTATATTTACATTTGATTTTTTTAAATAAATTAAACAATGATTCTCTTTCATTTACCCGAATTCTGAAATTATGCATTTGAAAATTCACATGTATGTTGAAATTAAACTTTATAATCCTTCAAATATACGACGGTATACAAATTATTTAGTCTATATATCAAACAAAATAGTGTAAAAAAAAAATAATAAATAAATAAATAAATAAATAATAATAATAATAATTCAAAATATTTGGAAAAAGAATATTTCGATGTTATCAAAGCCAAATATTTACTGTTGTCATGTGTAAGATATTTAATTAACTTACTTCTTTACAATTGAAAGCTTCACTGTTTTATTCTCAGAAATACAACTTTATATCTATCGAAATACCAATGAACAGCAATCACCTTCTATTAGGTAATTGTCTTATTTGAAGAACTGAAGTCGCTATTGTTCCACTTACACTATTAATACGCATTGTTATTGTGCATTTATATGACTTCCTCTTTCCTTTAAATACAAGAGAGGATTATGCATTTATATTGAGGCTTTATTTGATGACCTCTTGCATATTGAAATTATGAATTAGAAATTAATTATGTCTTCGCCTTATTAACAGAATGTGAAATATATTAGCATGCCGATTACTGAATGAGTAATATTGCATCTATCATATTTATTAAGTCTTTCTCTGTGTATGCATTATGTAGATCCCTTTGTATTCAATAATTAAACCTTGCCCTTGTCAACAAACTTCACTCACTGTATTAATTAGTCATCTGTAATATAAATCATGCTAAAACTGACTGAATATTTATTTATTTAAGAACAGGATCTCTAGAATAAAGATAAATATTTAATTATAACGGTATAATTGTATGTATGCTTTTCAGGTATTTGTTTCGAGGGAATATCCTCAAAATGCTCTTTTGTTTAAATTTGCATTGAATAGTCATTTTGAAAGCAAATTTATTGTTACTTGTGCATGCTCTTTTTAAACAATGTTATACTGTGTTATATAGAGTATTTAAATGTATACTATTTTGCCATTAAAAAAATTAGAAGTTAAAATAACTGTCGTGAGAGTAAAAATATTTATTGGCCCATATTGGCCGCATTTTCCTAAACGTATATCACTGTTAAAAATTTCAGTTCAAGGTTCAGCCAAAATTTGGTACTATAGTAGTTTCAGTATGCTGATTGAACCAAGACATGATACTATAGTAGCTACAACTATACGGGGGAGTAAACTTTTACCATAATTTGTACTTGTTGTTGAAGTAAAGCACCAAATACGGTAAAATATCACCCCATCTTATGGTTACAACAACTATAGTACCAAACATTGATAGAACCTTGTACCAAATCATAGTAAAAGGTTTCACCATCTCATGGTTACAGCTGTTGTGCACCGTGTTTAGTTCAAACTAGAACAAAGTTTAAAACAGTGTAATACCTACAGTCGGTAACAAAAGTGTCCGAACACTAGCAAAAATTCCTCTAAAAAAAGTACACTTCATACGGTTTTGTTAAATAAATCCTTGCCGAATCATATTCTTAGTCAGCGTAAGAACATGATTCGATAAGGATTTATTTAACAAAACCGAGTGAAGTGTACTTTTTTTACAGAGGAATTTTTGCTAGTGTTCGGACACTTCTGTTACCGGCTGTATATTCACAAAATAACAATATTTCGCGGCTATTTTACAAAGAATGTTTTCATGAATTTTCACTTATAGAATGTTTCAAGCATTTCACTTTGTCAGCATTAACAATAAATCTTCATTCCTCGATGCTTCCTTCAACATTAAAGAAGTTATTTGAGAATCGTATGAAAATTTTACATGGAAATGGAAAAGATAGTTGGAAAAAATTGCAAAAGCCAAATTGGTTAAAAATGAGATTCCTTTACGATACCTATTTATTACACTATGTTATGGAATATGTGATAGCAAAGTGAATTTCAGTTGTAGCTATTACTGATGCCTAAAGAAACTGTTCATTGGTTTAAAGTTGGAGGTAAAAATTTTCATGAATAAATAATTTTTATAATTGGGCATTATTTTGTAAAAATATATCTCAATTTCTTTGAAGTATTTAAAGAGATATTCCCAAATGTTTGTGTGCTGAATACGACAACAATTTCCTTTTTAACCCAAATTCAATTAGCTGGTAGAGTTCACTATAAAAACCGATGTACACTTAAAAAAAATCTGTTTTGCTGCCAAAAATTTTACTGCAACATAGAAAAATACGTTCTATCAACGTAATTCTTCCCCAATTTTCGAATATTTTCTGTCATTACAGATTTATTTTATATTATTTTATTTATTTATTTATTTTTTTACAGTGTGTGATGTATAGAATACAATTTGGCAGTATTCAAAGGAAAGTATTAGGGAGCTTTCTTAATCCAATTTATTATATACGTTGCACATAAAATTTATTTTGCCTTTTTGTTGTGTGTTTGATATTCAGGAACTGAAATAGTGTTATTTAAAAGTTCTCTGGCTTGTATGTGCATAATATACATGTATGATTATCTTATGATTTTCTGTATCACATCAAGATTTCTCTCTATCAATTCATCGAAAAGCACGTAATTTTGTGGGCAATCCTTACATTGTTGATGCCTTAAAAGCAAACATTAAACACGAAATTCAAAAATTAAGTACTCGATAATTCAGAGTCGTATTAATCCTGGACGATAGGACCCATGCCCCAGTCCACCCGGTTCCCGCTGTTCAATGTATTTTTCTAGTCAACTTTGTCCCCTTATTACTTCCGGTGTGAATTTTTTTTTTTTTAACACACTTGACATTGTGAGTTTTTTTGCTTTTCTTTCCATGCTATTCCTATGGGGTTTTTAGCCTTTTTTCCCCCTCTTTTTCTACATTCTAAAGTGGCATTTTGCAAAACGAATTCGAACATGTATGCGGCAAAATTAGCCATATTGTTTTATTTTATTATAATAATTATATTGTAACTATTTAAAGATTTCCCTGACTTTATTCCTTAGAATAAACACTATATAATTGTAATTTAAGTTTTACACGACATTTTAATCCCCCGTTTTTTGATTTTGTTCCATTCTTCAATTTTTACCCGCATTAAAAATTATTTCTTTCACTTGCAGGCTTTGCCCGCTTCGCTGGACATTAAACTTAAATTAGTTGTCAAAATCCCATATCTTTATTAATAACCTAAGTTTTCAATGTAATTGGTAGAGGTTTTCTCGCTCGCAACGTGAGGAGTCTGGGTCCCCACTGTCTTCGGCACAACTTACCCACTTCTTACTTCCCCTTCCTCAGCAGTCAGTTCGAAGTTTTGCAAAATCCCACTAATGTACATAATGCGTACACTTAATCAATATCCACACACCAAAATTCGCCATTCTAAGATAATTCAAAGCGAATTCAAACGGAAAAACATGTTTTTACACATGTTTATTGCCCTCCGACTCCGAGAAGGGGGAGGGGGGGGATTTCGAATTTCGTAAAATCCAGTTACAATAAGTGGCGGATGCACACAAATAATTTACGCACCAAATTTCGTGACCACAGAAGTCTTTAATAGAAAATATTATAAATAAATAAATACAAAAGGCACAGCTTTAGTATGGGAAACCTTTGGTGACTTTAAATATTTTAAGCCATTTTTGCGATGAACTGAATTGGCTATCTCAATTGTGCAATTAAAGATCTTTGCGTGAAACGTCCGAGCTACTTCGGTGCCGAATTTCAAATTTTGCCAAAGGGATCCAATAATAAAGCTGTTCCATACACAAAATAAAAAAAATAAAAAAAATAAAATAAAATAAAATAATAAAATAAAAACTGTTTTCTCATATTTACAAAATTAAAATAAAAAATCTTAATAAAATCCAAATTATAATCATTTACAATTAAGGGAAGAATTGAAAAGAACCTCATAAGGTACATAATAAACAACAAAAAATTTTGTTTTACTGCAGGAAAGAAAAGTACTGTTTAATTAAATAAAAATATTAAACTAATGCCAAATATCTCTATCAAAATATTTATCCACGTGCAAATTCCTGATAAAAAAAAAAAAAAAAAAAAAAAAAAAAAAATCACCAATTTTTGTAGGTAATTTTCTCTCTAATTTTTATTATTATTCACGTGAAATTAAAAATATCTCATTTTATTTCTGCAAAATAAAAAAATATATAAATGCGTATATATAAATACAAAACTTTCTGCCGAATCTGGGTTGAAAACGGAAAAAGGGTGAAATAAATTAGAAATATCATACCTATATTTATAAATTTGATACCAAATGAAAGGGGCGATTTTTCTGAATCCAGCGGTGCAAACAGTTTTTCGATGCGACAATTAGATTTTTTAAAATAACTAAAGTATGAAATTTAAGTTGCAACGGAAAAACGGAAAAAGGGAAAAATAAATTAGAAATATCAGGCCTATCGTTACAAATTCCGTACCAAATGAAAAGGGTGTTTTTTCTGATCCCTGGGGTGTAAACAGTTTTTCGATACGACAATTATATTTTTTAAAATTAACTAAAGTATGAAACTTAGATGGCAACACTTCATTTCAATCTTTTCATAATTTGTAGTGCGAATCACGTGAATAAAAAAGTCTTTAAATTAAAAATTTATTTTTACATTTTATTTTTCCATTCAAAGCGGTTTAGTGAAAAAATATTTATGGCGCATGCGCAGGCGTTTTTTACACGCAATTTAAACACTAATAATAATTTTGAAAATTTCTATAGATATAATTTTAAGTTGGGTGAAGACCTAAGTTTCTGTCAAGCGCCGTTGAATTCCGTCCAGCCGTTCTCGAGTGATGCCCGGACAAACGTGTTTTTCTCTTTTACCCCCTAGGGGGGAACGGGGGGAATTTCTGAAAAGTTGATAGATATAATTTTAAGTTGGGTGAAGAACTAAATTCCTGCCCAACGCCGTTGAATTCCGCCCAGCCGTTCTCAAGTGATGCCCGGACAAAAAAAAGCGACATACAGACACGATGACACACACACACACAGGCAAAATTTTCTGAAGTCATTTTCGGCTCTCATGGGGTGTTAAACGTGAAGATATCGCAAAATTTTTTGATTCCGACAAATTTACAGACAAAAGACTGATTTTATTAATATAGACTAGCAGGCTTTGTCCGCTTCGCTGGACATTAAATTTAAAGGAGTTGTCAAAATCCCATATCTTTATTAATAACCTAAGTTCTCGCTGTAATTGGTAGAGGTTTTTTCGCTCGCAACGTGAGGAGTCCGGGTCCCCACTGCCTTCGGCAGCAACTTACTCACTTCTTACTTCCCCTTCCTCAGCAGGTGAGTTCGAAGTTTTGCAAAATCCCACTAATGTACATAATGCGTACACTTAATCAATATCCCCACACCAAAAGTCGCCATTCTAAGATAATTCAAAGCGAATTCAAACGGAAAAACAGGTTTTTACACATGTTTATTGCCCTCCGACTCCGAGAAGGGGGGGGGATTTCGAATTTCGTAAAATCCAGTTACAATAAGTGCCGGATGCATACAAATAATTTACGCACCAAATTTCGTGACCATAGAAGTCTTTAATAGAAAATATTATAAATAAATAAATACAAAAAGCACAGCTTTAGTATGGGAAACCTTTGGTGACTTTAAATATTTTAAGCCATTTTTGCGATGAACTGAATTGGCTATCTCAATTTTTTCATTCAAAGCGTTTTAGTGAAAAATATTTATGGCGCATGCGCAGGCGTTTTTTACCCTCAATTTAATCACTAATCATAATTTTGAAAATTTCTATAGATATAATTTTAAGTTGGGTGAAGACCTATGTTTCTGCCAAGCGAAGTTGAATTCCGTCCAGCCGTTCTCGAGTGATGCCCGGACAAACGTGTTTTAGTCTTTTACCCCCCAGGGGGGAACGGGGGGGAACTTCTGAAAAAATGGTAGATATAATTTTAAGTTGGGTGAAGACCTAAATTCCTGCAAAGCGCCGTTGAATTCCATCCAACCGTTCTCAAGTGATGCCCGGACAAAAAAGCGACATACAGACACGATGACACACACACACACACAGGCAAAATTTTCTAAAGTCATTTTCGGCTTTCATGGGGTGTGAAACGTAAAGATATCGCAAAATGTTTTGATTCCGACAAACTTACAGACAAAAGTCTGATTTTATTAATATAGATTTCCACAGTTTATTATGCCTTCGTGGAATAATCCCACGATGATATGAAAATTAAGTATTCATATTGTCAAATTACATTCTCTGTTTATTTAAAATTATCCTATAAGAAGAAATTACGCGGTACGCAATGTCTATGTAATCCATAAATTAATGATAAACAATTAGTTTATACGTAATAAAAACGTAAAGACATTCCTAAATTCAGTGTAAATTTCACATTATTCAGTTCATGTTGCTATATGCGTTTCCTGTTTTTATATATAATTGTATTCTTTTTCAAAACCCCTGTCTAATAATTTGCAGCTTTATAATTATTCACTGTAGAAGTTTTTCTTGTCGTTGTACGAGAGTCAACCAAAAACTAAGTTTCCCAAGACCCGTACAAACAGACAAATTAACAAAATATTAAAAGATAGAAAGGTTTATTTTGAAAGCGATGCTTGTGCTACTTCACAACCTGTTAACCTCTGGAAATGATTAATAAACTTTTCATACCGTGGAGTAAAATTTTGTAGTCCGATATCATAGGAGCGTTTTTTTTTTTTTTTTCTGAGGAAGTGTGATAACCAGGCAGGAATTGCTTTGGGTGCAACAACAGGTTGAAGTCGTTGGATGCAAAATGACCACAAATGGGAGTATGACCGAACAACTCCTAGGAAAATTTTTGCAGTAGATTTTTTTAAGGAATTCGCCGTATACAATTGAGCAATTTCGTGATTAAATACAGCACAAGAACTGAACATTCTGCGTTTATTGTTATGAATGTTTCGATGAAGTTTCTCTAGTGTTCTGCAATATAGTTCAGCATTCACCGTATCATCCTTAGGTCAACGAGCAGAATGCCAATTTTGTTCCAGAAGACCGTGCACATCAATTTCTGTGCAGAAACTATCTGATTGAATATAGCCCATCACGGAAATCCACAGTGGCGCCATCGCATCGACTGACTTTTGACCACTTCCATTCGTCATGAACTTCGTCATGACAAATGAAATTTAGGAAATTACAACTGCTGAATATGACAGTAACATCCACGTCATTGTATTTTTTGCTCTACAATAAAAAAAGTAAAACTACGGGACTTGACCGTATAATTTTACTCGAAATGACCGTTTTCCAGCTAAATGTTCCTAGCCCGTAAATTGATGTCATGAAAATATAACTTTTGAATACTAGCATTTTTTTACGGAATAAAGCCGTTAATATACATAAATTTCTCAAATCTGCCATCAAACCGTAATTTTAAGGTCAAATCCCTTCAAATGTAAAGTTTCAGTGACGCCATATAAGAATAACTTCAAATTTGAAACTGAAACTATAAATGCATTTTTATTGATTGAGATACTTTATTTATACATTTTTACAAATAGTGATTGAGAGCTATTGTTTTCCTAATTCAAATAATTTTCATTGCGAATATATACATATTTTCCAGCAGTATGCTTTTATAGAAAAGGACTGGCAACAGAAAATTCTTATTTTCACAACAAACACAGTCATTTGCTCCTAATTGTTTGATTCTCATCGCTTCCGTACAGATGACATTTGAATGAACTGAAATTTGAATTACCAAGGTAAGTAATTAAAGGTTTTCTAAGTTTCAAATAGCGTTTAAATAGGTTTTTCATATGCTTTTCATATGTTTTTCATATTTTCACCCATGTTTGTTATGTTTTGCAACATGTACTAAGCCTGGAAATGCCTACTGGATTAACGGTCATAAATTTAGGTATTTCTTATTAAATAACTCATACGTATACTAAACATATTTAATTTGTGCTCAGATTTGCTTCTACTTCTTGTTTTGGAATAAATATACAAACATTGAAACCCAACAAAATTCCTAATGCTCATTTTAATGTTTATAAATAATACGTTATGCACTAGTAACTAACTCTAGTTCCGCTTGTGCAAATAAAAATGTATTTTTAAAAGCTAAAATAGTCAACGATGTGTTATGTAAATCTTAGTATGTGTTTCGTCAGCTTACTTTAGTTTGTTATCTGCAAAGAAAAAAAGAATATTTTATGTAAATTTTTCATCGCTTGATTATAAATACTTTCCTAACTGTACATTAATTTTTATTGTAAATACATATTTTATAAAAGGGTTCTACTTAAAAAAAAAAAAAAAAAAAAAAAAAAAAAAAAAAAGTGTTTTTGTTTTTTAAATGTATAATACAAATATTAAGAAAATATATAGGCTCTGGTACTTTTTTTTCTTAGAAATTAAGCTTCGATGCTAAATGTATTAAAATACATAGAGGTATTGTTTCTATGTATAATGAGCAATAAGTAACAGTTGTTTGATTTGAATTTTCCTTTTTTAAATAGAGTTATATTTTGTTAAGATTTTTTTAAAGTTAATTATATTAGTAACCAAATTGTGAACTATTGAAGCCGAACACGACAATATAGAAGGAGCTCGAGTTTGTTTACACTTCTGTGTCAGAACTGTGAAGTCAAGATGCCGAAACTTACTCACTTACAGATCCGTGAATCTGTTATTAAATTAGACCAGGATTAATAAAGTTTCTCCTTCTCGTGATATTGCTTCAACATCATCTATTGGAAAAATAACTGTTGATAAAATTATTAAAATATTGATGGAAAAAAAACACTTTGGTAGACACATCAGTACCTGAAAGATCAAGAAAAGTGACTAACTCAGTTGATAAAGTTATTAAAAGAAAAGCAGTTGTAACCCAAAGAAGAATGCTGTACTTATAGCGCGTGATTTTCTGGAGGAAAACTTGGTTGATGTTATTCGTAGTATTGTGTGTCTTAGATTAAGGGGGAAAATGCATATAAAATTTTCAAAAAAGTCATTTTTTTTCATAAAATGTTAGTACAACATCATTACAACACGTCACCAAATATCTAAAACTTAATTCAAAGTATTTCGTATGTTAAAACTTGCAAACGTGTCCTGTCTATACTTAGCGTCCGAGCGCTGTCAGAAGTGTTTGTAAATCCGTATGGTGAAAATTTTCGAGTGCTAAAAAATGAATTTATTGGCCACGTGCAGAGGAGGATGGGTACTCGTCTCCAAAAAGTTAAAGGAAAAAAAAAAAAAAAAAAAAAAAAAAAATTACCATCTTGGAGAATAGAGCAAAATAACCGAAGATCTAATAAAAAAATTGTCATTATACTACGGATTAGCTATTCGGAGAAATATCAACAGCCTCCAGGATATGAAAAAAGGCTCTAACGGCCACTTACCATCATATGTGCTCCACGAATAAAAATCCAACACATGAGGACTGTCGATCGTGTCCCGACAGCTGGTACAAGTGGCGAAAAGCTGAAGCTTCTGGAGAAAATGTAAACCTGATTAAACACCCTACATACTACATTAAGAGGTCCAAAAATATATACAGCCAATATTTGAAGATTTATCTTGAGACGACTTACTTGAAACATGTATGGGTGGTCATACACAGAATGCAAATGAGAGTTTCAACTCGACCGTTTGCCGTCTCACTCCAAAGCACTTACACATTGAAATTGCCGCGTACATAACAGGTGGATTGTTCAGTGAAGGGTATACGTGTTTTTTAGAAGTGATGAACAATTTAGAGATAATAACTGGTAGATAATGTAAGTCATACGCAGAAAAAGTAGTTGAACAGAGAATGATTCGAGAAAATAGGCGCAGCTTGTTAGCGACTAAAGAAGCAGGTCAAGCACGTCAAGAGGAACTTCTGAAGAAAACTGAGTTCTATGAGGATACCGAAGGATATGGCGCACAGTGGATCGAAGTATAGGCAGAGGCGAACATAGGAACGTTATGGTATTATTATTATCTATTAATGATGTTTTTTGTCACATTTCGATTTAAATATGTATATATGTATGATAGTTAAAGCGATTCCATGCTTTTTTTTTAACCCTTTATAAGGCCGAGGGAATATTTTCCCCACCAAATTCGTTATCGTTTAATTCACCTGGCACCAATTTTTTAAAATAATGATTCCTGTGTATCATTTTTCTGGAAAAACATCACTATGAGAATTGTTTTGATAATTCTAGTGGGAAAAAAATTAAAAAGTAGTTGTTTGTGACAATCCTGCTTATGCTAATACGATGGGTTTTGAGAAGTATGCGATTGACTAAGAGAATAAGATGCCAAAAGTAAAATTAATTATTTCTAATAGGCTAAATGAATTTTTTACTTTACATCAAATTTTATTCGTGAAAATAGTTTAATGTGCCATTTGAGGAAAAAATGGTTTAATAAAGGGGTTAAGCGGTATCATATTTTTCTGCTGCAAATAGGTATTTAGAAACATACCTGGTAAAGAAACAAATGTTGTATAAAAGAAGAGAATAAAAGAAAATAAATAAAAATTTCGGGAAGAAAATCTATATTTGTAACACAATTAATTTAGCACACAATGATAAATATATCATTAGATTACTGCTTCTTTTTTTCTTTTCTCTTTTTTTTATGTAGTTTTTCAATAGAAAACTCATGCAAGCATTTACTGACAAACTCTATTAAAAAAATTACTTTTGTCTTTATTTTACTAAAGATTTATGGAAGGCAGGCGATCAATAATTAATGAATTTTTTTGATTGAACTGGATTTTTTATTTGTTTTATTTTGCTATCAGAAATAATTTTTAAACAAATAAGCAAATAAAGTGAATACTTATCAAAGAAATTTTAAAAAGCGTTGTTTCTAGGTTCTGTAATTTTTAGGAGGACAATTTTGGAAGGCAAATTTAGGAGACAAATTTGGAAAATTTGCACTGGAAACAGCGAAACAATGTGTCTCAAAATATGTGTGGTACTATATGCCAGCTTCAGTTCACAAACTATTGATTCATGGAAAAGACATAATAGAAAATTTTTCTATTCCAATTGGACAATTGTCAGAAGAAGCTATCGAAGCCCTAAATAAAGAGTTTCGTAAATACAGAGAATACCACACGAGAAAAATAAATCGAAGAGCTTGTAACGAAGATTTGCTACATCACTTGTTATTAACATCTGACCCCCTGATTTCAAGCATGAGAACGAATAAAAGAAATGTGCAAAGGAAGGAACTTTTTCCTGAAACACAGGAACTTTTACTTTAAATCGTAATATGTTATTACATTATTTAGTTTTAACATTTGATTATTTAACGTTAAACATTTACTTAATTTTAACATTTTATGACATATCACGGCAACTATTTACATTTCCCTCCTTTTTTGGGTCCAACGGTACTTTTCAGTACCATTAAAGTAAAATTAATTATTTTATTAAATATTTAAAAAAAATAAAATTAATTTCTGATTTATTAAATTTATTTTAATCATCTAAATTCTATAATATTTTCACGATAAAAATTTTAATATATTTGCTGTCATTAATGAATAGAGTTATTCAGATAAATTTCTCGATTGATAATTTGAGGGTAAACAGAATAAAAATTTATTTTACTCTAAAAGTGGCGATTTATGGCGCAAGTCCTTTTCACAGATTAAAATGCATACTTTTGGGAGTAGTAAAATGTGTTTGAAATTTTGGACAATTTTGGACAAAAAAAGTTATGCAACTTATAAATTTAATTTTGTTGTTAATTTTATATTCACATTTCATGCGTGAATCACAACATAAAAAAACCAACAAAATGTTGGCAGAAGTACCTTAAACTTTTATTAGGACATTATTAAAAGTATTTTTATTTCGTACTTTTTCATAGTTATCGTAAGTGCCACTTGATGGCTATTCAAATAAAGTCACTGAAATTCATCGAAAAATCTTATTTCTGAAAGTTTTCGTTTTGAACTTATTTATATACAACAAAACTTCATGTAATTGAAGAAATAACCATATATTTGTATTTTTTAGACATTCTTTTAAATTATTTCACTGCAAAATATCAGTTATTTAGAGGTTGATTTTTGGGCCTATGTTCGTATTTTAACATTGTTCGATCCACTGTGTGGCGCTGGAATTGCTGACTAATCGGTAAGTTACCGCAATTATTGAATTTTTATGTGCCTGAATTTAAAAACGTATTTTTCTCAAAATTATATTTTTCAAAACGGCGTGATCGATAACACAAAAAATTTTTTATCAGTCGTGCTGAAATTTTGTATACATCTTTTCAATGATATTACTTTCTATACAAACCTATATGTTTTGAAAAATTTGATGAAAACTTATTTTTTTTTAAGAAAGAAAAAAAAAATTTTTTTTTAGGTTAATCTACAAAATATAATATTAATAAAAAAACTCACAACTTTTATATTTTCATTTCAGACCAATACAACAGGAGCTACAAGTCACGCCAATCAACAACTCTCACTGCGACCTTCCCGGACGACTGGACTATAAACCGGCCATTTTGAAAAAAAAATGTAATAGTTAAAAATACAAACAAACCATATGCCAAGTTTTAAAAATATTGAACGAGTTATTCTTAAAAAAAAAAATCTAAATCAAGTAAAATTCACACGTCTATATGTATCTCCCCACTTAAATCTAGTTGGACGTTTTAGATGCGTAGGAGCAAAGAAACCTTTGATTAGTACAAAGAATACGAAAGCAAGATTAGAATTTGTTGAAGCACATGAATATTGGACAGTCGAAGACTGGAAATAAGTGTTATTTTCAGGCGAAACAAAGATTAGTCTTTTTGACGGTAGGAGATATGTTCGATGACCAAACAACGCCAGATATGATTCTGGGTATCAAATGTTGACGGTAAAACATGGAGGGGAAACATTATGGCGTGAAGAATTTTTTCGTATAAAGGTTAGGGTGGGCCGAAAAAATTATTTTTTGAAATTGATTTTGGTATAGTGCGGAAAAGTTGTGTAATGGGTCTGTAAGAAACCTCTAAAAATTTTATCAGTTTTGTTTAATATTTAACCGCGCCCCTTTGGCGCTAAAAAACTGAAAAAAAGAAAAAAATTAGTTTTTTTCAAAAAATTAAATTTCAAAAATTAATTTTGAATTTAGATCTGGTATATTGCAGAAATGTTACCTAATGAATCAGTTAGAACCCTCAAAAACTTTCATCAATTTTGCCAAATATTTAGTCGCGCCCCTCTGACATAAAAAATTGAGAAAAAAAATGAAAAACCGGGTTTTTTGAAAAAAGTATATTTTAAAAAAATTGAAACTACTTATACTATATAACTAAAATATTACATAATACGTTACTACGAACCAATCCAAATAAAATTCAAATAAATTTACTCTATTTTTATTCGCTTATTTAAAAATAATAAGCATACATATATGCACATAAGAAATTGAAGCTTATCTTATACCCTACTTTCGTTTTTGTTTCTTTTCGTTCAGATTTCAAACGATAGATTGCGTTCTACTGCTCCCATTGCTTCGAAGGTCAATTTAACTAATAGATAAGATAAAATATTGGATTTCGTTTCATTCTACGTTTGTTTGTCAAATGAAACGGTTGTTATGGAGAAACGTGTATAATTAAAAAAGTGACGCGAACAAACTCAAGTCGTCCGCTGTTTGGAACAGGGAAAGATTTATTCCCTTCTGATGCTGTTTATCTCCCAACTTATGAGGACATAATAAGATGTTATCAGAGTATCAGATTGCAAATAAAGGGAGACAAAAGTCAAATTACTACTGCAGTTTTGGCTGATTTCAATTTAGTTTCGCCTGAGCAACAAACATATATAGTTGATAAAAACAAAGTGAGAAGAGAAATAGAGAAGAAAAGAAAAAAAGTAAGGGAAAATGATTTAAGGCTATTTGAAGAAAAACCTATTAAGAGTTTGCATTTTGATGGGCGCAAATATGAAACTATTCAACAAATACATGGTCATCGAAAATTAACATCAGAAGCGCATGTAGCATTAATAGAGGAACCAGATAGCAAATATATGGGTCATATATCGTTAACTGCTGGTGAAAGTGCAAAAGGAATAGCCGAAGGTATTATAGAATTTACAAATGTAAATACGGGATGGAAAGGTGGAGTAATACGTTTGCTTGAGACAAACATTGGAAGACCACTACAATGGAATGTATGTTTGCTTCATACCAATGAGTTGCCACTAAGATACCTTATTCAAGAAATAGACGGTTGCACAAGGGGACCATAGTCACATTCTGGACCTATTGGATTGCTTTTAAAAGACTGTGAGAAACATCCAGTGGCCAAATTTGATAAAATGGACTCTACACTTCAGCATTTCGATCAGCAAGATATTAGAAAGCTAAGTACAGATCAAAAATATTTGTATCGCATCTGTCAAGCCATAAAAGATGGTACTAGTTCTCCTATGTTGACTGACAGTAATCCAGGTAAACTTAGTCATGCACGATGGCTGACTACCGCAAACCGTTTGTTGCGGTTATACATTAGCACATCAAGCCCATCAGAGAATCTTATAATACTTGTGAAATATGTAATGCTGGTTTATGCTCCAATGTGGTTTGAAATAAAAATGAAATCGCATCGCCAGTATCGTTCCCAACATTTTTGGAAAATGATATCCCTTTCAAAGCAGCTTCCAGACAAAGCTAAGAAAATTATTTTTAAAGTTTTGTCAAACAATGCATATTATGCGCATCCCGAAAATTTATTGGTAGCAATGTTGCATGATTCCAGGAAACACATCCGGGAACTAGCAGTTAGACGCATTCTAGGCGCTCGACAAATAAAAATGAAGAACTTGAATGGTTTACGAGTTTTCAAGCCTCCTCAAGTTAATTTCGAAGCAGACGACTACATTGATTTAATTGATTTGTCAAACTGTGTTGTAACAGAGCCACCTCTTACAATGCATTTAAAGGATAAAGACTTGAAAGAAATGTGCAAAAAAGAAGAGAATCAATTAATGACATTCGAAAAATTACCATGTCATACGCAATCTGTTGAACGATGTGTTAAATTAGTATCTGAAGCTGCAATGAAAGTTTGTGGTGAGATCGCAAGGGATGGCTATATTCATAGCAAACTTCAAGCAAGAAAAGAACTCCCAACGTTTGACAATAAAGGACAATATTATTCGAGTACCTAATATTCAATAAGCAACAGGTATTATTAAATTCAACATAAATTTGTATATTTTTGCTTTAATCTTTATTTTGTTACTATGTAAGAGAAAATATGCTTATATACAAGAAAAAATATGTTTATAATAATTAACCAAGTAAAAAAATAAAAAAGTAAAGTTATAGTTATAGTTATAGAATTTTTATTTATAATACTAATTAATTAATCAGTTATGTCAATACTAATTTAGAAAAATAATGAATTGTTTATCATAGTACAGGTTTTCAGAAAATCCGATATTTCTTTCATTTTTCTCCAATTTTTGATGTCAGAGGGGCACGGTTAAATAATGAAAAAAAAATATACAAATTTTTATGGGTTCTAATTGACATATTATGTAACATTTTTAATGAATGTCTTTAAATATTTTGTATATTTTTTCAAAATATATTTTTTTCCAAAAAAAGCTTTTTCCGTGCTTTTTTTCCGTTTTTCAATGTCAGAGGGGCGCTGCTAAATATTGATTAATTTTGATAAAAATTCTTGTGAGTTCTAATTGGTCCATTGCACAACTTTTTCATTCTATACCAAAATCAATTTCGAAAAAAAAATTTTTTTCGGCCTTTTTCCAAAAAAGCTTTTTTTCGTTCTTTTCTTCCGTTTTTCAATGTCAGAGGGGCGCGGCTAAATATTGATTAATTTTGATAAAAATTCTTGTGAGTTCTAATTGGTCCATTGCACAACTTTTTCATTCTATACCAAAATCAATTTCGAAAAAAAATTTTTTTCGGCCTTTTTCGGCCCACCCTAATAAAGGTGTTGTATAAAGGTATGTGTAAAGGTATGGTGTGTTGTATAAAGGTCCTTTAAAGACAATAGAAGGCACTATGGACAGAGTTATATATAGAAACATCTTAACGGATTAAATGATTTCCTATGCGCTGCGAAATATGCCACGAGGGTGGATTTTTCAAAAAGATAATGGCCCCAAGCTTCAATCTGGACTCGTTCAAGACATTTTAACGGCAAAAATTCCGTATTCTTGAATGACCAAATATAAATCTCCAGACTTAAATCCCAAAGAACATTTAGGGGAAGAGCTAAAAGTAAAAGTAAAAGCCATTAATTCTTCAAATAAAAACGATTTATTGAAAAAAGTTCAAGAGAAATGGCAAAGAACTGACCATACAAGGATTAAGAGTTTACTAGAGCCGATGCCTCATCGATGTTCTGCTGTGATAGCTTCAAAGGGCTTATTAATATTATTTGACCTTATGACGTGTTAGACATAATATTTTTTCCTATTTTGCTTTTTGTTGCTGCAACGAAATCTTACTTCTGATTTAAATCTAAATTCAGTTTTATGTCTTACAGACCCGTTACAGCATTCTTAATTCTGATAAAAAAGTTCTCAAAAATCTAATGGCAAATTTCTTTACTACAATAAATTCTTAACTAATAAGATATGGATGGGTCTCACCTGAAAGCTTCTATCGCAATACGTCCGGGTGTGGAAGGTGGCAGCTATGAAAATAATGATATCCATTAATAAATAGTCGACGAACGAAGAGCACTGCTTGCTGGTAATGCAGAATTTAATCCTTGGTTAGCATACATGAAAACAAAACACAAACAAAAAGCTATTTACAAGTAGGTAATTAAACTAATTCTTAACATTAGTTCTTAATAGTTTTTAAAAGTTCTTCTTTAGGACCGTGGCGTCTGTAAACAAAACTCTTTTCTCGTAGCCCCATTTCTATTCAAGTTCCTTTTCTGTTCTGATTCTAAAATACATCTTTCGAATACTTCTCATTTTAAAACGAAAGAGAGGCGCAATCAAAAGAGGCGCGCGTCACTCTGTCTGAACAGTCAATTGTTCTGAAAACAGAAGAATGAACGGGGAATCCCCCACATCCTCCCGCCTTGAGTTGCGACTAATCGGAGAAATTCAACAGTCCAAGTTGGAGTCTTTGAGGGGGTTTCGCCACACGGCCAGTTCGGGTGACCACCGGGGAAGTGGAAGTGGGATCATCTGTTGTGGACTTCTTGTTGCTGGTTCTGGAGGGTCTTTTACAGATTCCTTTTCTCTGGGGTTGAGTATCGGCTTCTGTGAGAGGTTCTTGTTTTCGGAAGTCGAAAGAATTAAACTTTCTTGAAGAGATTTATGTAAATTCGGGTGATTCTTAAGTTCGGTATTGTCAATTTCTAAGGAAAAAATCTTTGCAATGGATGTAGAAAAAGTCTATTTTCGGTCTTCACCTTAGCTATGCGTATCACATTATCCTTGCCTGGGTAAAGTTCGATCACTTTTGCCAAAGGCCAGTGAACAAGTTTCTTATTGAAATCTTCTAGTAGGACAACTTCGCCGACTTTCAATTGTTTGAATCTTTTGGTCTTGGATGCATGTTGACGTAATTGCTCTAAATATTCAGCTCTGAATCTGTTTCATAAATTTTCTCTAATTATTTGCCTATATCTGGCTCTTCGGTTAAGATCTTTAGAATCTAAAGCATCTAGGTCAGGTACTTCTGATGTTGGTAGTTCCCTTAGGAACATCATTGGGGTTAAAGGTAAGGGATCTGTGTTATCTTTGGAAATGAAGGTTATAGGCCGTGAATGAATCACTTGTTCACAGTCACACAGTATGGTGTAAAGTTCTTCGTAATTCAAAGATGTACGACATAAGTTTCTTTTCAGGATTCCTTTAACCATTCCAACAAGCCTCTCCCACGAACCTCCCCACCACGGTGCTGCATTGAAGGGTTGAATTTCCATCCGATCTTCTGGGTGGAAGCTACCTTCCAGATGGCTTCCCAATCTACACTCGAGAGGGCATTGCTGGTTCCAAGGAAGTTCTTCCCGTTATCTGAATAGATGATGTAGGGTCTGCCTCTCCTTGCTATGAACGTTCTCAGAGACTGGATAAAACTTTCTGTAGACAGAGACGTAATGGATTCAAGATGTATGGCTCGGTAGACAGCACAAGTAAATAAAGCTATCCACGCTTTTGATCCATCAGAAAGATGAAGAGGACCGGCTAGATCCACGCCTACCACTTCAAAGATGGCTGCTTCTAGTACTCTGTCCTCGGGTGGTACTCCAGGTTCAACATCTATTTTGGAAGTCTGAAGTTTTCTGCAAATCACGCATTTTCTTATTGAATTTCTAATGCATTTTCTAGACTTCAGAATCCAAAAATTTTCTCTTAGTAGTGTCATTAGAGTGCTGAATCCAGCGTGCTGATTTTCTAAATACTTCTCGAATATCAATCTTTGGACGACAGGATGCTTTTAAGGTTAAATTACAGGATATCTGAAGTTTTCACTGTCGTTTATTATATCGGTTCTTACTCTTAAGAGATCAGCTTTATCTTTGACAGGCCTTAAATTTCTTAATTTTGGATCTGTTCTCCCTAAAAAAGATTCTTGTTGTACTAATCAAAGAAGTACATTTTCTGCTCTTGAAAATTCTTCAACTGAAATATTCAATTCGGTTATTTTCTCAGTAGTCTTCGAATTATGATAAAATCTATATATCCGGGCAATGGTTCTAACAGTTTTCTTGTAAGAAGAAAAATATTGATTAAATCGATTGAAATTATCTTCTTTTTTATCT
The DNA here is from genome assembly GCA_963930645.1 of Salticus scenicus. NCBI lineage: Eukaryota > Metazoa > Arthropoda > Arachnida > Araneae > Salticidae > Salticus > Salticus scenicus. The sequence goes on along the minus strand of OZ005648.1, from coordinate 146,132,074 downwards.
AAAAAATTTAAGACTGTCTTTCTTTTTTTGCTGTTTATGAGTTCTTCGTTTGGGTATTCTTCTATTTGAGGCCATTCATTTTCAGGTAAATAAACCCAACTAGGACGCTCCCACCATCTCGATTTCTGTAGTTGTTCAAAAGAACATCCTCTAGACGGGAGGTCCGCGGGATTCAAATCTCCGGGTACATGTCTCCAATTGCAAACTTCGGTCAGATTTCGGATTTCTAATACTCGGTTATTTACAAAGGTACCCGCCCATTTTTGTTTTCTTCTTATTCAACCTAAAGCAGTGGTTGAATCTGACCAAAATATGGTATTTACATGTAAATTTAAAACGTTTTGTACATTTCTGGCCAACCTAGCGATAATAAGACAAGATAACAGTTTAAGGCGGAGTATGGTCAATTCCTTAATAGGTGAAATTCGACTTTTAGCATTGATTAACTGGAACTTGATGCCTTCTGAGGTCTCTACTCTTATGAATACGCAAGTAGCATATGCTCGCTTGCTTGCATGAGAAAAAACATGTAACGATGTTTTCTTTTCTTTCTCTGAGCAAATGTTAAGCCAATGAGGTATTTCAATTTGGGATAACAAATTTATTCCTTTCAGCTAATTAGAAGACTGTTGTCTTAAAGTTTCAGAAAGCTCTTCGTCCCACTTCACCTTCTGAATCCACGTTTCTTGAAGGATTAGTCTGGGAACTTAACTGACACGTGCTGTGAATCCCACAGGATCAAAGATTTTTTGTTAACTGATAACTGTTTTCTTTTTGTAAGGGATTCACTTATCTTCAGGGGTTCTTCAATTTTACAAACTAAATTGTCATTTTCCAAATTCCAGAGTAAGCCTAACACGGGAGCAAATCTCGGTTCATTTTCAGTTTTGTCGATCATAGCCTGGGGCCAATTCGATCGCCTACATCTCAAATTAAAATGTGCCGAAGCCAAAATTCCTTGAGATTCTGATATGAATTTTTGTGTTTCTTGAATTGAATTTAGGCTGATGAGGGAATTATCTAAATAGAAAGAATCTCTTAAGAGCCTAGCTGTCTCTCGCCACTGTTCGGGGACATTATCTAAAAGGTGATTTAATGTTGCCATTAGCAAAAAAGGGCTTGAAGTTAGGCCGAAAAGCACACGACAATGTCTATAATTTTTACTTTCTTCTATATTCAATAGAAGAAAGTATTGGATTCGTAAAAATTTTCGATCTCGGGTTTTTGATGGATTTACACGTTTTGAGAGCTGTAGAACACGATTTAACAATTTTTAGACAATGTCTGTCTGTGTGTGTGTGTGTGTGTGACAAAATTTTCTGGTAACTGTATCTCAGGAACTACTGCACAGAATTTCATACAAGTTGGTATGTAGTTGCACCTTGACATAAATTAGTGCCTATCAACTTTTGGTAAAAATTGTCTTACAGGTTGCGTTGCCATCCCGCTTTTTCTAAATTTTTAACATGGAGATATAGGAAAAAATTTTGTATAAATGTGCATAAAGAGAATTATTTTTTAGTAATCATTATGAAATTTACAAGAATTATTTATAATAGAGATAGTCAACTGGGAAAAATTTTTTGTATACGTAAGAGCCTCGCTACCCCCTCTGGGGGGGGAAGTCCCCCCTCGAGAAGAGTCAATTTTCAAGATGGGTATCTTTCGAAAGGTCTCGTCAATACCTTTAAAACGAATGGTTGAACTATAAACCTGTGATATATTTAAACAAATTTATCGATTTTTTTTACTTTAAACGAAAAAAAAACTTAGAAAAAAAATCGTATTTTTTATTTATTTATTTATTTTTTTTTAAACGAAATTTAACGAAATTTGATATTTAGTTGGCCTCTGACATAAAATGGTGCTGATTAGATTTCGGAATAAATCCCTCAACAGGTGGCGCTCTGATCGTATTTTTTCTAAATTTTTAACATGGCAGTATAGGACAAAATTCCGTATAAATGTACATAATGAGAGTTATTCTTAACCTGTGATTGTAAAATTAATAGGAATTATTAATAATAATAGTAATTAATTAGTAAAAAAAATTTGTGCATCGCTTCCCCCCCCCCCCTGGTGGGAAGTAACCCCCGGGGGAGGGGGTAAATTTTCAAGATGGGTATATTTCGAAAGATCTCGTCAATACCTTTAAAACTAATGGTTGAACTATAGATCTGTGATAGGTTAAAACAAAGTTATCGATTTTTTTTTTTTTTTTTTTTTTTTTTAATGTTATATTGAGAATAAAATGGACTTTTTTTGGATATTTAGTGTTATACTACTTCTTTATATTTAGTGTTATACTACTTTTCTAATATGGAAAGCGTCTGCATTATCATGGAAGATAATTTTTTTTAAATAATAATTTATTAAATTATTTTTACTGAGTGAATTTGAATAGGAAAATATAGAAGAAAGTCATGTGGTGGCCACAGCATACTAGTTTAATTTATTTTCGCTATTAAACCAAAAAATCTCAAAAAGTCGCGATCTTTCTCTGTTATTTTAATTTCCAAAAAAGCTTTCTCTATATCTGACGAAATTCTTATCTTGCATTTACGAAATTTATTTAAAATGCTAGGTATAATTTCTACAAGATTTGGTCATTTTACTAAACAATCATTAAGGGAGGAACAGTTTCTAGTGTGTGCTGAGGTATTAAATACTGGACGAATCTTAGTGGTTTCAATAGATTCTTTAACCGCAGGTCTGTGTGCTAAATAATGTACCTTGTCCCTTTTCTGGTCCAATACCTCTTCTATAATCTGATTGTTTTCCCAGAAATCAAAAATTTCCCCATATTCCTTTTTCCTATCAGATTTGATTAATTTATTTTCCGTCTTGTGCAGGCACTTTTCTGTCAACGAGTAATTATCTGATAAGATCGAATGGTCAACTGTCCATGGTAAATTGACTTCATATCGACCGCTTTTATCTCGTTTAACAGTTTCTAGAAAATAATTCTTGGTTTCTTGTTCTAAATCCTGTTTCGATTTATTATCTTCATTAGTAATTCCTAGAGTGTCAAGGCGCCATAAATTTGATAAACTGGCGTTTGACGCATGTAATGACAACGATAGGCCCGCCAAAGAATTGTCCTGACCACTCTTGCGACCCTTTGTCTTGCCCAAAATGGTCCAACCCAATTTAGTTCTAAATGTACTTAATCCCAATTTTGGAAAATATTTTATGTCATCTGTGAATAGTTTAGCGGACATATAAGCTCCCAAAAGTATATGTACTCCGTCTGGATTTTTCTGGTATAAACAAGATTTATTATCTCTAGGGACATCTGATAAATATACGCATTCTTTTTCTAAGAGTTTACTTTATCATCGCGACATAAATTCACGCCTGTACATATTTTTTCTTGATCTAGTGCTTGTAATTCACACTTAAACTTATTATCTAAACTCCTGATCGTAAATTCATAACGATTATGATCAGCTGACATTTCCATGCCCCCAAAAAGACCATGTCTGATTATTTCTTTATTCATTCTTTTTAATTTTAACTTATCAGTTGCAAACTTTTTGATGTAACTATTATGATATCCGGAGTCAATAATTAGCCGAATATATAATGATTTACTATCATCACTGTTAGAAATTACTACTATTATCGTCTGCAAATAAACATTCGCTTGTAAATTATAATTCGATAACGCCAATTTAGATTGGTCATTTCTTTCGTAATTACTTATTTCCTGTTTCAAATCTTTATTTCCATTGCACATTATTTATGAATGCCTACGATTCCTTAACATGCATAAAGTTTTTGATACACAGTGTCTAGCTAGATGCGAAGGCTGAAGACATAAATAACAAAGGCCATTTTTATGCAATAGATTAACTCTTTCATCAAATGGTAAATTACGAGTTTTGACGCATGTATTACTTAAATGCGATTCGGAGCAAAAATTGCACCTATCACTTTTATTCTCATTTAATAAATCACAAGCAGTAGGCAATTTCCGGTTCTCAATATCAAATTTATTAACGCGGGGGGGGGGAGGAGAAACATCTCTACGATTTTGATTATCTAACCTTTGAGCTCGGGGGGAGAAATGGCTAGAGCTAGCGCTGCAATCATTTTGTCTGGTAGTTATTAAGCATTCTCGCGATACGAGTTGTTTATTTAAGAAAGATAATATATCTTTTCACCGTAATTTACACCATGAAATTCTACATTAAATTGTAATGCTAAATATTTAGGTAAACTTTTTAGTAATGTCGGTGACAATAAACTGCCGTAGCTATCTAAACAAACATCTAATGACTCTAAACTCCTAATGTTAATCTGTATGTCATCGAAAATGTTCCTGAGCGATTTAATGTCTCTTGAATGTTTTAGTGGGGCGATATTTAATAATTTATTCAAATGTACATTCACTAAGATGTCTTCTTTTCCATATCTTTGTTTTAAAATATCATTTACTCTTATGTAATTACTCGCGGTAACAGAGATTCCTTCAATACATTTTAAGGGATCAGATGCTAAAAATGATTTCAAATAATAGAATTTATCTACGGGATCTAAACTTTCATTATTATGAATAGCCGTTTCGAATGATGACCAAAAGTCAGCCATTCAGCTGCGTTTCCGTTAAATTTAACGGGATCTAGCTGTGGTAATTTGATGTGCATTGCTTTTTTGAAAATAGGTCTTCTTTCGGTTTCTATTGATGAAACACTTGTTTGACTTTTTTTTAGTTCTTTTAATTTTCTAATGCCTCGAAATCGCCAAGTAAGTATTTTCTCGCGGTATTCCATTGCCGTTTCAAATTCGGCTTCTAATTGGTTTTCTTGAGTTAATTTTTTTATCTCTGAATCTTTACTTTTTTAATCTGTAGTAGTTTTAGTCAATAATTCAATTGTTTCTTCTAAATCCACAGCATCCGGATCTATGTCGTCGCAAAAAGTTTGTAATTTATTAATAAATTTGTTAATACTGTCTCTTATGACAGCTCTCTCTTTTTTAGCAATCACTAAATTAGCCATGATAGATACAAAGTTTAAAATTCTGTAATATTTTTTTTTTTCAATAATCAATAATGGATATTTAATTAGCTGGACCACATTCCGCGGCTTTGATGGCAGAATTTGTTGCTGGAACGAAATCTTACTTCTGATTTAAATCTAAATTCTGTTTTATGTCTTACAGACCCGTTACAGCATTCTTAATTCTGATTAAAAAGTTCTCAAAAATCTAATGGTAAATTACTTTACTACAATAACTTCTTAACTAATAAGATATGGATGGGTGTCACCTGAAAGCCTCTATCGCAATAGGTTCGGGTGTGGAAGGTGGCAGCTATGAAAATAATGATATCCATTAATAAATTTTCGACGAACGAAGAGCACTGCTTGCTTGTAATACAGAATTTAATCCTTGGTTAGCATACATGAAAAGCTATTTACAAGTAGGTAATTAAACTAATTCTTAACATTAGTACTTTTTATTAATTCTTAACATTTGTTCTTAATAGTTCTTAAAAGTTCTTCTTTAGGACCGGGGCGTCTGTAAACAAAACGCTTTTCTCGTAGCCCCATTTCTATTCAAGGTCCTTTTCTGTTCTGATTCTAAAATACATCTTTCGAATACTTCTTATTTTAAAAGTGGCGCAATTAAAAGAGTGGTGCATTCAAAAGAGGCGCGCGTCACTCTGTCTGGACAGTCAATTGTTCCGAAAGCAGAAGAATGGACGGGGAATCCCCGACACTTTTCATAAGTTTGTTTGGCCTGAAACTTTTGATCACATAAACTTTATACATTTTGTTGTAATTTATTTATTTATTTATTTATTTATTTATTTATTTAATTTATTTTATTTTATTTATTTATATATATATATTTTTGTTAACAAATTTGTAAGTAGTATAGTTCGACAGTATAATTAATTTACTTTTCCTGATAATACTACAAATTTCTTAATCTTTACTCATACAACTATTATTAACGAAAAAAATGTTTAGCTCGAAACTTTTACACGTAGCTATGTTTAAATTTAAGTGTCATAAATTAAAGATTTCTTTTCCTTCCAAATATTATTTTACGTTTGACGTAATTTAATTCAACATCTTAAAAATCATAAATTTTATGTAATTTCAACAACTTTAAATTATTTATTTATTTTAATGTAAATAATATTATTAAAACAAACAATAATCTATCATGAACATAAAAAATCAGGATATACTTTATTCGGTAGTTCTTGAGAAGGTCTCATTTTCTCAAATACTGCAGACAGTTTACCAGTCTAATTTTAAGATAAAGGCTCTGTTTTCGTGCCTGGATAAATGCCTGCTTGAATGGAAATGCATTTTACTCTGGGATTTGTAAATGAAATTTACATTTCACATTTACTAAATATACTTAAAACGAAATCACGTGAAACTGTGGTTGATTAATTTCAAATTATGAATTTCAGCACATTTGCTGTTCAAGATTTAAGCTGCGCGTATTCTTGAATGTTTAAGCCAAAAGATATATTTAAGTAGAATTTAAGTCTAAGGGAGATTTTAATATGTTTCTGCAATCCATTTTTTTTTTTAAATGTTTGACACATGTTTATATCATTTCTGAAAATAATGGTTAATGTTTAGTTTTTTTAATTTATCATGAATCATAGAAAGATTTTATATTTCTTAATAATTCAAAATGTTTCATAAACAATTTGTATAAGTTACAAAATGGATACGAGACACAACTTAATTTTTACACTTTATGTTTAATTGGTCCCATTTTTATTTATAAATATGCAAAAAATCATAAGTTATTATTATATTATTATTATTATTAGACTTTCCTTTCAAAGTTTTAAAATTTCGATTCTGCTTTTAAAGTTAATAAATTTCAAAGTTATAATTTCATGCAGGCAAATATTTTATTTATACCAGCAGAATTAAATTTTACTCCCTAAAAAATTGCTTAATTATGTTGTAAGGTTAGGGGAAGATTCCGTAAGAAATTCGTAAATAAGAGTTGCGAGGAATCTTCGGTTAAGAGTCACTACTCTACTGAAGAAGGTATTCTACGAAATAAGGCAAGTTTCACATTTGGCGAACTGTAGAAAGAATTAGAATAAAGTGGTCAGCAAGTCAAATGACGTAGGAAATGCAAATTAATTGGAAAAGTATAAAAGGGGTTTTAAAATAATGCAAAGTTCTGCGGAGTGCTACAGAGTTCTGCGAGGTTCTGCGGAGTCTGGTGAGGTGAGAAGGGGTTATTGAGAAGTTTAAAAAGTCTTGAAGAGTTTGAAGGAATTTTACGACGGGGGAAAGGATAGTCAAAGTCGCTCGGATTATAGTGAGGTATAAGTAAAGCTTCACGCCGTTAATTTGCCAGAAGTATACGGGTAATATGAAACCATTTATTATACTTGAATTAAAGATATATACAAGTTATATTTTATAATACAGTTAAGAAGTAGCCTCATTTCCCCACTTAAGAGATTTAATTAAATATTTGTTAAATTAACCAACAAAGTCTCAGTGTTTATTCTCTTACACTTACAGCAGGTTAAACATGGAAGACGGAGGTGCCACCTTATCACTAGGGTGCCACGACACGTCTTTATAGTGGCGCCCAACAAATTTCGATACCCCTCCCTCGAGAGTTTATTTTACGGGATCAGATAACATAAATAACTTTTTTGATAAATTGGAAGAGTACTTTATTGTTAATAAAATTAAAGATGAGGACAAATTTTCACTATTGAAATATAGTTTAAAGGGAGATGCAAAGATTTGGTTTAACACCATAGCATCGAGAAGTTTGAGTGAAAATCCTACTTATAAGGAATTAGAAGGAAAAATTAAAGATGCATTTTTATACGTAGTAGATAAAACAAAATTACGTCAAGAATTGTATAGCCGCAGTATGTCTTTCTACGACAGGCCTACATCCTTTCTATTAAGAAAATTGGAGATTATCAAGCAGCTTGGAATGCAATTGTCCTTTGCAGCTGTGTTAGAGATAATACATCCACTTCTAACAATACCCCTGCAAGATTTTTTAGAAATGCATACATTCAACTCATATGACACACTCTTTCAAATTTTGTGCAAATATGAACAGCGGCATTTTTCTAGAGCGCAGACAGGAAAGTACGAGCATGATCGAAATCACTCCCCCCCTCAAAATTTTGATTGTGATTATGCAGAGATAAATGAAAGTATACAGCGCAATTTCCCTCGAAATGATTTTCAGCATAACAATGCATATCAACTTTTACCGCCGAGGAATACATATAATCAAATTGCACAAGAACAGCCAGAACACCCTAAAAATCAAACAGTTAGACTTGGCAGTATTTCGATTAATCCTATGAACTGGTCTCCTTCATCATTGTGGACCGTTCATATTAGAAAAGCTAAGGATGTTCATTTACCCGCATCGGAGAAACCCGTTATCAAAGAAAATGAAAATATGTCAAATTGCTGTAGTAGTACATACCCTGTTGACAAAATTGATAGTTGTGTAAAAATGTCTGACATTAGTAAGGGTGATTTCAACATTGAAAATTATGTAGATGATGACGATGATATTTTGGGAGGTAATTCTAGTCAAATAGATGAAAGTTCTAAAATTGATAAATGTAATTGTGAAAGTGAGAATTATTTGGAAGATGCAGTTGATATTTTTGAAGAAAATTTTGATAATTTTAAGGAGTGTAAAAGTGATGATACAATTTCTGAAAATACCGAGGTTAAAATGAATTGTATACCTAATATTAAGCAGTTTAAATGTATGAATGGTGAAATTGTCAAAGTTAGCTCTAAGTTTGCTGACATTAAGAGTAATATTTGCGAAAAACCTATAACATTTAACTTGAATAACTTCTGTTTAAACGGAATTTCAATAGACAAACTTGGATTAGATGATTTACGACACGAATTAAAAGTCGGCGATTGCATTAAATTTAGCTGTTTTGAAATGCTTAATGATTTAAAAATAAAGCGGCACAAAATAACAATGGTATGGAAAGATTCGCTACCCGACTTTTCAAATAGATTAAACCCAAAGAAATTTGCTCCGAAAAATAAATTGGCTCAGAATATAAGGCATGACAAATTTTGTAACAAAAATATGGATAGAAAGTTTAATAATGTTGTTAAAAATAAAGTAGAGGACTGCCATGAAAGAGGACATTTTTCTGTAAATTCAAAGGCGCCAAAACGTAATAAAACTAAAATGACTGTTTTTGGAAAATCAGCTGACAGTTTAAAGCCTTCCCTCACTAGAAAAAACTTATTTCGGGCATATTCAATCGGAAATATTAAGTTACAACGGAGGTACCATATTCCATCATTTAAACGCTACAAGCAAACTTGTACTGTTCTTAATTCATCTTCTATTTTGCCTAGTAAAAAAGCAGAGACAACTATGGAAAAAAGAAAGCACCCCTCTTCAACTAGAAGCAGCGACGTCTCCCGCTATCGACCAAGGAAAAGGTCTAGGCAGATATTTCAAGCCCAACGAAGCTCAGAGTCAGTCATCCCTCCTTATGCCTCCAGCACAGAAGGGACCTTCATCTACACATCTAGGAAAAAAGGAAAGCCCCCCTTCAGCCTGTTTAATCCCAATGCCTTGGAGGATGAGTTCAGAGATACCAGGAATTCCTAATAGTCAACGTTAGTCTTCACCTGATGTCTAAAGTCAAGTCATATTAACCAGGTGATATTGTTCTGTTATTTTACTTTTTCCTTTAAAGTATATTATTTCATCTAGAGCTCAACGAAAGAGACAGTGGACTTATAAACTTCTTGTGAATATAATCTTTTCAAGAAAATTTAAATTGAACTGCATTTTTCACTTATTTAGTCTTCTATAATCTGAATATTTTGTATGTATATCAAGATATATTATAATTCATTGATTACAGCCATCATCTATAGAAAACGTTTAATCTTACGTGTTTTTCTTTGAAATGTATATTGTTTCGAAGTTTAAATTTATTGTATGAAATTTTTTGAATATTCATTTCTGTAATTTTATGCTTGGGTAAACTCGGTTAAAATGTAACAAGTGCTATATTTTAGTGATATTTAAATTTTTTTTTCAGTGTAACATTATTCACTGATATAATTAATCACTAACCTAATATTTTTAACTTAAGCAAAGTTTTCTTTCACGCTTAAAAGTCAGCGAGTTTAAAAAGAGGGGGAAATTTTCTGTTTCTAAAGCACTTAGTTTTAATTATTTAAAACTGTGATAAATGGATATGGAAGCTGACCTTGATATTAATGTGTATGTCAAAAGTTTTTTTTCATGTTTCAGATAATGCTTCCTAATTTTAATCTACTGTCAAAGCAAAGAAAATCTGTACAATGTAATTGCGTGGAAGTCTGGCGAAAACGATGTTTTCAAGAAAGATGTTGAAAATGAAGATTTTTCATTGTAAATTTGATACTATTTGAGTTTTATCATTGTTCATATTTTTCCCAGCAAATGCCTGGATGAATTGTGACCATATTGTACAATGGGGCTACTTAAACTAGGTTTAAAAAAAAAAAAAATAAGCAGTTTCTTTACTAGTTTCACACTTTTGCATTTCGTTTAAATTTCTAAAAGTGCGCGTAAGCTAAAATTTATTCTAGTTTACTATTTGATAATTAGTTTTCTAAATATCTACAATTTTTTTAGGTTATTGAAATACACGAAGATTAAAGATTGGAGCTAACATTTAAATTTATTGAGAATCGTTGATTTAGATAAATTAGTAGTTTAAAGTAAACGTTTTAATTTCGATGCGGTATTGTGTATGTAAGAGTTTATTTTTGCTAGTTGCAAGTTTAGCGATGAATTTTGTTAATTTAACGATAAATCTCGGTAGTTTAAAATAATTTAGATGAATGTAGCTAAGTTTAAAAAGCGTGATATTTTGTAATGAGATATTAAATGTACGAAAGGAAAGATTCTGATTTTATGTATAGTAAATTTTTTTCGGAGACTCGCGTAAAAGTCCTAACAAAAATTTTTTTTCAAAGGGGGGAGCTGTAAGGTTAGGGGAAGATTCCGTAAGAAATTCGTAAATAAGAGTTGCGAGGAATCTTCGGTTAAGAGTCACTACTCTACTGAAGAAGGTATTCTACGAAATAAGGCAAGTTTCAGATTTTGCGAACTGTAGAAAGAATTAGAATAAAGTGGTCAGCAAGTCAAATGACGTAGGAAATGCAAATTAATTGGAAAAGTATAAAAGGGGTTTTAAAATAATGCAAAGTTCTGCGGAGTGCTGCAGAGTTCTGCGAGGTTCTGCGGAGTCTGGTGAGGTGAGAAGGGGTTATTGAGAAGTTTAAAAAGTCTTGAAGAGTTTGAAGGAATTTTACGACGGGGGAAAAGATAGTCAAAGTCGCTCGGATTATAGTGAGGTATAAGTAAAGCTTCACGCCGTTAATTTGCCAGAAGTATACGGGTAATATGAAACCATTTATTATACTTGAATTAAAGATATATACAAGTTATATTTTATAATACAGTTAAGAAGTAGCCTCATTTCCCCACTTAAGAGATTTAATTAAATATTTGTTAAATTAACCAACAAAGTCTCAGTGTTTATTCTCTTACACTTACAGCAGGTTAAACATGGAAGACGGAGGTGCCACCTTATCACTAGGGTGCCACGACACGTCTTTACAATGTAAGTTTTCTTGTGTTAATGTATGTTCATTTTTTTTGTCCATTATGCTATGTTCAGTATGGCATCACAAATCCATGTCTGTCATAGCTATTGTACTGTTCTACTCTCTGGCTCACTTTGTTAAAAATTTGGATTTTCACACGTGGGATAATAGTTTTTATATATATATATATATATATATATATATACTCTAAAATTATTTGGAATCTTTTTCATATTTATTCTATATTATATAATTTTTAAATTAACAAATAAAGTATAAATCTGTTGATTTGCATATTTCTTGCCACTGATTTCCTTTTCCTTTTCTCTCAAGCATATATGCCATTTTATGAATAAGAACTTTTAATATTTTGCACAAGTCATGTTATTGTGCCACACTAATATACTTTACTAATTAGATAACTATGTCATGTTCAATACACAGTGTTATAACAATGATATGTTTTGTGAGTTGTTCTATAACTATGTATATTATTTAAATTTTCAAATTTATTCTTATATGCCACCGTTGTTTTAATTGTTGTTTAACAAAATATTATTAGTACTGTTTTCAACAATATTACTTAAAATATTCAAATTGTCCTACAGTGTTTCTAGATGAGAGAGAGCAAACATTATTTTTTAGGGCATTGGGGGATATATGAAAACAGGTTCACACATATACTTTTTTAAATATTTGATTCATTTCTAAAGAACTCAATTTATGATTTAAGAAAAAAAAAATCAGTTTATTAAGAATAATTATAAAAATAATTAATTCATTTAACAAATAATATCTAATTTATTTTATTCCAATTAAAAAAAATAAGAACATTTTATTCTATAATATTCTTTAAAATTACTTCATTCTTTTATAAAAGTCAATCTCTATTTAATTTAACTTGTATTTTTACTAAAGGACTTATCCATTTATAAAAAAGTACATTTTCTCTTTTTCAACAACGTTAGGTTTCAAAATCTCATTTAACTATAGATAAAAAATAATTTATTTGTCTAAACAATTTTCTAATATAAACAGAAATTGTGAAATGTATTTCATTTCCGATGATTTTTGCTACCTTAAAAAGTTATTTCAGTCTCACTGACGTCAACAGATGCTGCGTTCGTTTCTTTCAATAATAATGTTTAAAATAATAATAATAATATCTTAATGATACAGTCCTGGCGCCGATAAAGAGTAATTATGTTTTGCATAATTTATGTTGCCAAGCTTTCCTTTGTCTTTTGTATAACGGATTTTTTTTTTTTTTAATTCACCAATTAGAACATTCTTTTGGCGCTTGGCATTAGTTTGTTAATTTCGGGTTTGAATTGGCAAATGGAACTCAGTACACCTTTCGCTTTCAAACTATCAACATATCTTGTATACTGCGCAAAGAAACATCTGTCCTAGGTTTGTCTCCCTCTCTCTCTGGCCTATAGATCATACGAGGACCATGTGCCTTCTTGATGATTCATGTCTTTTAATAGCATAATAATAAAAACTGCTTTATTGGAAATGTCTGCTGTTATTTTTTGTCAAGTGGCACTCTTTCGAAGTGAAATATAGACTTACAACCTGGCTTATATAGATTCGCGATGTACTACTATTAATACTGCTAACTTCACGCAATTTCATCATACCACGGAACTTCAACCATTTCACGGGCATTCAATATTACATATGCATATATATATATATATATATATATATATATATATATATATATATATATATACTAGCTGACCCGACAAACGTTGTTTTGTCATATAAATTATTTCTAGAGAATATTTTGCTAGAAAAAAATAACTAACTTATTGTAAGTGTGTAAGGATGTGGTATATAAGTGGAAGATGTATGGAGCGCTGTGAACGGTGAAAGAATATAAAAATAACAAAACACCAATCATTTATTTTTTTATTTTATTAAAATTCATTCTTTAAAATTATATACATATCGCTACTTATAACAATATTACTAAAAAACAATATCAATCCCTTAATGCAACAGAGTGTACAATATTTTTTGTTATCCCATCTTTCACCAATACAAACAAACTGGATGGTTTGCCCACTCGAGAGCCACGTATAATTGTCCGTCTGAAAAACATGATGTGCTCAAATCTAAGCCACAGACAGACATCGTTTGGCCCTGAGACTTCTTGATAGTCATTGCAAATGCCAATCTAATTGGAAATTGAGGGCGTTTGAATTGAATTGGCACATCTGTGGGTATAATAGGGATTCGCAGTAGTAATATATTTTCACCTCGGAATTTGTCATTTAAAATGATGGCTTCGATAACATTTTTCATTAATTTTTTTATGACTAATCACGTGCCGTTGCACAACCGTGGTGGGTTCAAATTACGAAGCAAAATAACCGGAGATCCAACCTTCAGTTGTAAAATATGCGGTGGCATGCCTGGTAAATCCAATGAGTTTAAAAACTTTGTTGGATAATTTACAGCTTCGGTGGCATCGCAAACTGTATCATTAAATTTGTATGACACCAAGTCTCCTGGTAACAAATGTTGTATCTTGAGATTCAATTCGTTGACGTCCACATTTTTTGCTGCTAAAATTGCTCTTTCTGCCAGCCACTCATGATTTGTGTATCGTCTGTGTACATCGGGAAATATCTGGTCAATAAGAGCATCTTGAAAAATATCCGAGAACAATTTGAATAAATATTTGAAAAAAATTGTGATACTTGTTTCATAAATAACCTTAAATACTCGTATTTGCTAATAAAAAACTAATTAAATATAACAAGACATTAATACGATTGTATATCCATACCAAATACTTTGATAACAAAGAAAGGAAATTGATATAATATATTAAGTTGGAAAATGCTCAAATTCTGCAGATTTCTGCAGGGACAATTTTTTTTTTTTTTTTTTTTTTTTTTTTTTTTAGAAAAAGAAAAAAAAAAGAAAAAAAAATCGCACGATTTCGAAATCAATTGTAGCATATTAAATCAAATATTAAAGTGTACATCCAAACATCCAATGAATTAAATATATACATATATATTATTACTTACAAACTTTGAATAAACACCATAAAATGCAATAAACTCGCAACAATTGTTTCGGGTCGAAAAAACACACGACCCTTCATCAGGCGAACAAAGTAAGCACGAGTGCTGCAGTCAAAGCGGCCGCTTTGACTGCAGCACTCGTGCTTACTTTGTTCGCCTGATGAAGGGTCGTGTGTTTTTTCGACCCGAAACAATTGTTGCGAGTTTATTGCATTTTATGGTGTTTATTCAAAGTGTGTAAGTAATAATTTTTACAACGCCAGTTTTGTGATGCTTCTTTATTAAATATACATATATATAAGAAATACATAAAAAATTGAATAAATAATAACTAAGGGGAAATTATCACATATTTTTATTAAGTAGAAACCACAGATCACATGAGATAACGAAATTAAACAGACTGTAAGAGTTGTGGTAAAGCTAGCAATTTAAAAATATTAGTAAAACAGAAAAATATATACGGAATTAACTCAGTTAGTTCACATTTACTATAAAGATAAAAGAAACCAAATTGGAATATATTATATAAATTTAAAATGCTCTTCTAGAGTCTTATTTAAATAGAACTGAAATATTTTTTTATGACTTTAATAAACAAGAAGGAAATTAAAACGTTACTAAAATTTTAAAACAGGAACATAATTGCCATCTAGTTAGGTGAAATGTATATTTTTAATCTATTTCAATTTCAGATTATTTTATTTATTTTATTTTATTTTATTTTATTTTTAATTAAAGATATTTTATTCTTTTTAATTATATTAACAATTTTATTGAACACTTTATAATGCATAAATAACATATAATAATTTCATAAAAAAAAAAAAAAAAAAAAAAAAAAAAAAAAAATCAATATAAAACATATATTTAAAACATTTTTTTTTTCAAAATTATTGCATGAGTATTTTACATTGAAATATCAAGATGCTATGTATGTTTCTATCGAAAAGGGAATATCCTAGGTACTAAATAAATCTACATCTCATTAATATTATTGTAATAAATTATAAGAGTATTACATTAATTAATTTGTTATTAACATTACCTTACTCTGGATGAAAATCGGCCTCAACACCACATTTGCAAATTCTTATGTAAAACGACTTCCTGAATCCGAATATGACACCCATTTTGCCCTATCACCAACAATTTTTTGGAGACGTCCCTCTATTTTTACCACTTTTCGGTAATTTAATAGCTATAAATTTGATTTGAAAGAGGGGGGATTTTTAACTATTAAATAACTTTTGAGGGGCTGAAAAAGTGAAAACTTCGGAAACATGAACATTTTAAGCAAGGAGAAATATTAGGCGGGGGGGGGGGGGATGATTTGACACTGAAATTATAAATTACATTTTTATATTTTATTAATTAATTATTACTATTATTTAATATACATTATATTTTTTGTTTTTAAGTGTTAAAATATTTTTTTTTATTCTACAAATCAAATTCATGGCCATAAAATTACCGAACGGGGATAAAAATCGGAGGAGGGGTTCGCGTCTCGAGAAAACGATGGTCGATAGGGCAAAATGGATGTCATATTCGGATTCAGGAGTTCACTTTACATAAAAATCAGCGAGAAGGGTCTCAGGGTTCGAAATAAACTTTTTTTTTTCTTTTTTATCATTTTTTTTTCTTTTCTTTTCTTTTTTCTTTTCTTTTTTTTTTTTTTTTTTTTTTGAAGCGCAGTGTTATTAAAGTTGTTTCATATAAGGCGAATAAGTGTAGATTATGAAGGATGGAGTTTCATAGACATATTCTAATTATAGAAAGTTCTTGATATACGGAAATTTTATCCACAATATGCTACTGACCGTATTAGATACATAAACTATTATATTAATTTTATATGAAGAATATAGATTATCATAGAATGCATAGGTTGGATTTTAATTACAATAAGATATTAAACATGTTTCATATAATAGCTATTAAAATAAGTTAAACAACATATACTAAAATCAGGTACATATATAAATTACATGCATGCTAAATTGAGCGGTTTGTTAGGCATGAAAATACGTGCCCACGCATACACAATGGGTAATTTTTGAAATAAAGGGCTATTAAAAAAAAAAAAAAAAAAAAAAAAAAAAAAAAAAAAAAAAAGTGGATGAACAACCAGGTATCATTAAATTATAATAAACCAGGACCTCCGTAATCAAACACTTGTCCATCCAACATTTTAATGGGTTTTATGTATTTAATTATTATTATTTTTTTTTTAATGTACACATGCACATGCCATATATATATTAATGTATAGCTTTATTAATCTTGTTATCTTAAAAAAATGAGTCATTTTCAAATATATAAAAAAAAAAATAAAAAGCTACTCCGACAAGTTAAGCCTTCTGGATCATTAATCCTATTCGAAAATAACGAAGACAAATTTTCTGTGAAATGATTTTTAAATACGAAACTATAATGATATTTTGTTTTACTCACATTAGCTAAATCTATTATACTTATTTAAGGACGCTTTCAATTTATATGGTAATTCTTCTTGTTTCAGTAAACAAATGATTGATTTCAAAATAAGTAAATTAATTGCATAATTTAATGTTATAATAAAGTTAATTTTATTCCGCTGCATAAAACTTTTTGAAAATGTATGAATTTTTCTATGAAAACTAAACATTCTTTGTGAAAAATAGACATAAATCAATTATTTTCCTTCTATTAAGTTAACTAGATTAACAAAAACATGTACTGTGCATGGTTAATTTCTTTTCAGTTATTATAACTTCAAAACAAATACACATTAAGAGTAATATATTCTTACTGTTATTTTCAAATAATTCTATATATATTTTTTATTAAATCAAAGTATAACAGTGATTTAAATTGAGTTTTATATTATCAAATTAAATACACTACAAATGGGTATGATTAATTTTGTTTCTTGATTGCGCGTAAGAGTAAAGCTTACATACCATTGGAAATGCATAAATTAATTCATCTGCTGAGTAAAAAAAAGTAATAAATAAATAAGTAAAATAAACTGACAATTTGTGCAGTTTGATTAGACTGTAAGCACTGTACAACTGTGATTATTCATTACATCGTTCAGTGTTCAACGTATTATGGCTACATGAAAGTACATTAAAAATATTTTGTTTTAAATAAGAATAAACAAAACTTTAAATATACTTTTTATATCACTTCTTTATTAAATATATATATATATATATATATACATACATATATATATATATATATATATATATATATATATATATATATATATATATATATTGTTTTTGAGTAGGCCTCACTAGTTAGTGACTATCTAGTATATGAACTAAAGACAGCAATGCTACGAAGGCAATGCTACGAAGATATATTTTATTTTTAACTGTGCATTATAGACACAAAATAGTATATTTATGTTTTTATTTTTAATCAGAAAGCATTAAACATGGGGCATTGTTAAATACCTGCATACCCGTAAAACCTTGCATACGCATAACATAATGTACAAAATAAATCTTTCTAAATCTCAAAATTTATCTAACCAATTTCATTGTATATCCCAAAAGAAATCAGAAAAAAAAAAAAAATGGGAGGTCCTGTATATCAATATGTTACGTTCATAATATTTCGCTTTATAGGAAAAACGGTATCTAAATAATGCATATTAATTTCGTTACGTAGAATGCCAAATAAATAAATAAATAAATAAAGGATACATAACATTTTTTTAATTAAACGATGTAAAACAATATGTGTAGTTGCTATTAATCATTGTATAGAAACACTTGTTTTATTAATGCCATTTTATTGGAAGACATGTTACGTTGAACTTTAATAATATATATTGATTTTAAGGAATAACATAAATATTAGTAGAAACTGTAGAGTGCGAGCAGATGGACAAAACAACAATAACAACAAGGAAACAAAATTTTATTGTATAAAACAAATCAATATACGTGTATAATAACTTGCTTTATGATCTCAGCTTAAATGAAATTTCTGTCACAATTTTAATCACATTGGATTATTTTTTCCCATAAGTATCCCAGAAAGCAGGGAACAGCCCCCCCCCCTTTTTTTTAAATTAAAATGATACAAAAGGAAATTATTCTAAGAATCTAATGAACAAAGAAAAATTAAATGATACTTATTGGTAGACATTGCTATGTATTGGTATGTCGAAATTAATTGGTAGTTAATTCGAACGATGATTTCCAATCCTTACATAATCCAAAATATTTATCTTTTAATTATAGAAATAAAACGAAAACATAATAATAACATCACATAAAAGTTATCATCCCAGAGCTCTTTCAATACAATTTAAATATTTTTTTATTTTTTTATTTATTTTTTTTTTAATACAAATTTTAAAGGAATAACAATTATCTGTGTTATATTGTAACTGTTCATTAAAATGTTGTTTTTCTTCTTATTATTAATATGCAAATCATCATAGAAATAGTTTCATAAGTACATTAATGCGTATCTAATATAATTTATGTAACTTACGATTTTCCTTACAATATGTGTTAAATATTTTCTTATATATATATAAGAAAAAAGAAAGAACTCTCTCAACAAATCAGAAAAAATAATAATAAGTTGTGCTAAGTAAAAATTATGTTATACAATCTATGTAAATTAGTTAAAAAAAAAGAAGATACGCTAAAAGCATATTTAAAAAAAAATAAAGTAAAATAAAAAAATAAATAAAATCCTTTTACGCATTTCCTTCTAAGCATTAAAAAAAAAAAAAAAAAAAAAAATGTAACCTATTTTTTTTTTTCTTTCTAAATGGAATATTAAAAGGTTATTTTAGTACTGTACAACAGATTTTTATTATTTGTTTGATACAGTCCAATGACTTTCTCTGAAAGAATGAACTATTATCACGAACTTAATAATAATAAAAAAAAAATGTAAAATTTTATATTAATATTAGGTGTACAAATAAGTTTTAGGACACTTCGATTTTGTATCATAATAGCTATTCTAAATTAATTCAAAGGTCCCGCTCACTTATCATAGATGGCGCTTGATATGTAGTATCGAAACGTAAAGGAGTCATAAACATAACCTATAAATTCTGTAAATTAAACATGCAGACCGATAAGCTATTTATTAGACACTGCATTCGCTATGAATTCCATCAAGGAAAAAGTGTTAGGAAAGCGTGTGAATCGATATGTTCTGTTCTTGGAGACAACATTGTATCTAAAAGTACATGTGAGTATTGGTATAAGCGATTCAAAGAAGGTGATTTCGACGTTAGTGACCGTGAACGCACCGGGCCTCCTGTAAAGGTGAACGATCAGAAACTGCAAGCGTTGCTGGATGAAAACTCTTGTCAGACGGAGAAACAACTTTCGGAACAGCTTGGAGTAACTCAACAAACTGTTTCTTATCGTTTAAAAGCAATGGGTAAGATTCGAAAAGGAACAAAGTGGGTACCACACTTTCTGACTCAAGAAAATGAAAACAGCCGTCTTAACATTTGTGTGAGTCTTTACAACAAGCAACATAGAAAGTCTTTCTTGTGGAAAATTGTGACCGGCGATGAAAAGTGGATTTATTTTGATAATCCAAAACGCAAATATCATTGGGTTGACCCCGGCGAGCCGACAACATCCACGCCAAAGCGCAATGTTCATTGTGACAAAGTCATGCTGTGCATATGGTGGGATATGAAAGGCGTACTGTATTATGAACTTCTCAAACCTGGTCAAACAGTTACTGCCGATCATCAATTGATGCAAGTGAATCAAGAAATTGAGAAGAAACGTCCATTTTCTGGTAAAGGAAAACGTCCAGTAAAACTGCTCCATGACAACGCGCTGCCTCATGTGGGTAAACCGGTCAAGGATACGTTACTAGCGCTTGGATGGGAAGCTGTACCACACCCGGCGTATTCACCAGACTTAGCCCCATCCGATTATCATTTATTCCGGAAAATGCAGAACGATTTGTCTGACGTGCGATTCAAAACATTTGAAGAAGTGGAAAAATGGGTCGCTAAATTTCTCACCTCGCAAGACGAAAGTTTCTTTGCGAAAGGCATCCGCGAGTTACATGAGAGATGGCTGAAGGTCATTCAGTGCGATGGAGATTACTTCGATGAATAACTGTGTTTTACTTCTTTTTTAATAAATCTTGAATTTTTTTAAAACTGTCCTAAAACTTATTTGTACACCTAATACACGCACCCGTACATACATGCATAGGTATATACAGAATTTACCCCAGGCAGATTCAGGAGGGCGATGAGCCCTGCATGACATATGACAGAAAAATCAGTACCCTTTTGTCCCTCATTCAAAAGAATTGCCCCCTTCTTAATCTTAATCTAAAAACGTTGCGCCCTTACTGGAATTTATTGATAATAACTTTTAAGCTGAAGACATGTGACAAATATATATAAATGTATTATGCATAACAATCAGCATTCATTCATTCATACATCAGTAATAAGCAAAATTAAGGTGTAGAGAAAGTTAGAATTTAAAACTTCTATTTATACCTAAAATGTAAAATTTAAAATAAGTATATTGAATTTAAATGTTAAATGTGCCCATAAGAATCCAAAACTGCCATCGTGAATCTAGAAAATGCCCTTTTTTAAGAGCAGCATCCTGCCATTTTTTAAACCTTAGGTAAACTCTGATATATATATATATGTGTGTGTGTGTAATATAAAAGTCCTCTAATTAAGTTTTTTTTTATATTAATCAACATATTCTTTAATAATGATTCAGATTTGTTTTTGTAAATCGAAACTTTCCGTTCCGCTTAATTAAAAATAGCTGTTCGAAAAATTCATCTTTTTTTAATGATTATTCTAAGGTATTTCTTTAAAATTATTTTTTCCCCCAGACTAAAAATATCCCTTTAGTCTTTATTCACGCCCTGTCTAAAAAAAAAAAAAAAAAAAAAAAAAACAATAGATAATTAAAAAGCACTAAGCTACACCCTTTTTGATCACGTGAAATTACGTCAGTAGAGAAAATGTCCCCTCAGCTCTTCTCATTTATCCCTCATATAAAAGTGTTTGCATCCGTAAAATATTGCCTTTTTTCGTTTTAAGTTTTGCTAAAGAGAATAATGTAATAGCTTTTCCATATTGTTTAAGACTTTTATAATGTAATCATTTCAAGCATTGTACTGGTTCCTCACTTACGTGGAAAACCTCAGCCTTATATATTTAAAATAAAACTGACTGGTTAAATGAATGGATTAATTTTACTCTTTTTCACTTTGGACATGACTGCTACAAAAGAATGATTGAGCCTATAAATGTTATATATATATATATATATATATATATATATATATATAACTTTAATAATGCTAAATCAACATATATTTTTATAGTATGTCAATATAATGCATATTATTAAAGTTTTATTGACGAGAATTTCAATTAATTTGGATTCTAAAATTTGTTAAAAATCCATCCGATCTATTGTAAGCGCAACTTTCCTAGCAATTATTGTTACAAACTTAATGACTTTCCTGAAGCATTCATTTTATACAAACTTTCCTCGAGTTAATGAATTTGACATAATGCTACATTTTAGGTGGATACTTTTGTGTAAATCCTACATTTATATCTCTATAGTGTAAATTTTAACTAGTGAATTCGATAGATACTTTTGGATAAGAATGCATTTTTAATGGAAAAAAAATCTTGAAGATTAGTCAAAGAATATAATAAAAGGGTTTCAATTAACATATACATAGATTGAAACTTTGATGATTTGTACAAAAGTGACTTTTCTTGAACGACAAAAAGGAATTATTTTTATCACTACATTCAGAAATATATTATAAATAGCAAAGAGAAGCTTGCAAAAGTTATTTTAGTGTTTTAAAAACAATACACTAGTGTACAAAATTAAAACAATAACTTTTTTTCTCGTTTTCTTCTTTGGCGCAAAATTTTTAAAGAAATGAACTTAGAATCATAAAATTTGGATAGCATGTCCATTATCCTACAACCAATTGAATTTTATATAACTTTAGCATAAGTAATATTTTTTAAACTAATAACTATTCAATTTTTTTCAAAATAAAGCTT
This sequence comes from Salticus scenicus, assembly GCA_963930645.1. NCBI lineage: Eukaryota > Metazoa > Arthropoda > Arachnida > Araneae > Salticidae > Salticus > Salticus scenicus. Next base: position 146,109,338 of record OZ005648.1, on the reverse strand, counting down.
TGGAAAAATGGAAAATTTCAACTATTTTAGAAAAGAAAACTTCATGAAAAATGGTCATAAGACAGTTTAAGATGCATATATATACAGATTAGATTAAAATCAGATTTTTCTTCTAGTATTCACTTTTTTGTTCTTTTTTATTTCTTCGTTTTTGCACATCTCAATAGCATTTTAAAAAACATACATATGAACATGAAATTTGGATAAGATGTCCATTATAAATATATTTATCGAATCTTTTATTATTATGGTGAAGATCATAGTTTATAAATTAGTAATTATTATTATTATTTTTTTTTTTCAAAACAGTCTGTTATAAAAGTAAAAGAAAAGTGAATACAGAAAGAAAAATCGAAATTCAGCTTGACAATTCAAAGCATTCACCTATCTATAATGCATCATTACGACCATATTTCATTAAGTTTTCTTTTCTAACTTACTTTTCAGAAATGAATAATTATTAGCTTAAAAATTATTTCTTATGTCAAAGTTATGTAAAATTCAATTAATGACACGATAATAAATATCCAAAACAGCCATCCAAATTTTAGGTTCATATGTTTATTTGTTTAAAATTTATTTACAAACGAAGAAAATGGGGTAGAAGGTAGTTCCTTTAATTTTGGGTGCCAGTGTGTGATAGATAACAACATTGAAGTGTACATTTGTGCTTAAAATTTCTTTAAAATTATGCAGATATAAAAAAAAAAATAAATAAACATACAGAAAATTATTATAACTATGAGTAACAAAACAGTTTGTGTTAATAGAAAAATCTAACCACGACGAAATAAATAAATTAATAAATAAATTAATTTGTTGAATCGAAAGAGAAAAATTTCATTGCAATTAATAATAAATGATAAATATAAATAATAGATATTAATCTATAATATTCCTTCAGAAATATTATTGGTAGCAGTAAAAAAAAATGCATCTATTTCCTTATTTCCTATTTTATTTACACAAGGTAATGCTAAGAGAGATTGCGCATATGGAAGATCGGGGAGGAGGATTAGAGGGCAGGCAAAGTAACTCCAGGTAGTTGTACAACATCATTAGTGGAGTATGTAATTAAATGTATAATTTGATTCTTTCGAACGTCTGAAATTAAGAAATGTTATTTCGTTTTGTTTTCCAAAGTTAGTGCTTGAATTTTCACAGCTTTCTCCCGAAATTTCCACAGACAAGCAAAATTACAAATTATTTTTTAATATAAACTATTCCTCATAAGGTATTAACCTAGACTGACTATGCAAGCAGCAGCGGTTCTTTTTAAAAATACTTATATTTAAATTAAGAGCCGCACAATCTTAAAGTTTGCGCTTCTGCTGCTTAGGAGAGATCGCGCTTTGTTCGCATTGAATTGCTAGAAAAGATTATGCAGCTTACTGAGTAAAGCAACTTAACAAGTTTCGTACGAACTTTTGGGGATTGTGAAGGTTTGGTGTTTGAGTACGACTGCATCGTTGGATCCAGTGAGTTACGGTTTTAGAAATTTGGAGAAAAATGTAGAATGGAAATCTGGGTTTACAGTACGTTGCATGAATATAAACGCACCTTTTCCAATAACCAGAAATAGAATTTTTAAATTTTTAAAAGAAGGAGTTTGACTTGCAGTTATTGCATATGATTAACAACTGAATAAGGTGCTTTGATCACGTATGTTTAGGCTTATGCAAGCTTACGTAAATGAGTGTTTAAGCATTTTCTTATTTTTCACTGTTTTTCGTTTGCTGCGCGAAATTAAACGCACTCTGCATTTTGCATTAAAAATTTAACAGAGCCACCGGAATTAAATTAAAACACGGATAGTCGTGTTGCTAGAGTTCTCTAAAAACAGTTTTAATGCATGATTGCAAATTTTACGGAGTTTGTTCAGGAAGGCAAGAGGGAAAACTTTGACAGTAGACGAGAAGATAAAAATCGACTTTATGCATGGTAAAGGCTTTAGCAATCGTGAAATTAGGTGCCGAATCGAAAGAAGTGAGAGTGTTGTGAGAAATTATATACAGAAAGGAGCAAATTATGAGAAAAAAGCGTATAAGAAGCGAACAGGAAAGCTCACCAATTACGACAAACGTCGAATATGCAACACTGCAAAGAATAAGAATATTTCCTATGCGAAGATAAAGGCTCAATACAAGCTGGGTGTTCATCGGACAACCATATGGAGAACTATCAAATCTGCAACATTCATTAAATTTAAGAAAATGAAGGCGAAACCACCCCTCACTCAAAAGCACAAAGATATGCGGTTGGAATGGGCAAGAAAATGGATTCCAGATCGACTAAATTGGTAAAAAGTCATCTTCTCAAATGAAAAAAAGTTTAATCTCGATGGCCTGGACGGATTTCATAGCTACTGACACGATTTGAGAACCGAAGAAATGCACTGTTCAAAACGTCAATCTGGAGGTGGGTGTGTCATGGTGTAGGCAGCCATAGGATTTAAGGGGATTTTCGAATTAGAGTTCATGGAGAACACTATGAACTCTGTAGATTATGTCCAGATTCTCACAAGGAACCTCCTCCTTCAAGCAGTCAAGAAAGCTGGAAGAAATTATATTTTTTAGCAAGATTGTGTATCTGTACATACAGCACATATCGTAGAAAAATGGTTCCGTGACAATAAAATTAATGTGCTGTATTGGCCCTCAAAAAGCCCCGATTTAAACATAATGGAGAACGTATGGGGTATTCTGTGTCACCGTGTTTACGTAAACGGAAAGCAGTTTAACACGAAAGATGAACTAAAATCGGCCATTCTATTAGCTTGGAAGACAATCAGCTTGGATGACCTCATGACACTTTATCAGTTAATGCCAAGGCGTTTACTGGCTGTTCTAGAAGCCCATGGTGGCTATACAAAGTATTAGATACAGTATTTGTTACTCAGTTATTTATTTTTACATGTGCGTTTAAATTCATGCAACACGTATTTTTGTCAGAAATTCAATAAAATTATTTTTTTTTAAATCATATTGGTCTTTCATTGTTTTGACTCGTATTTTCATTTCTTGAATCATACACATACAGTTTGCACCAAGTGTCACCTATTCACATTTTTTTATTACACTTCTATACCATTCTAATTCTCATAGCTAAGGTGCATTTATATTCATGCAACGCACTGTATAAAGGAGTCGTCTTGTTTTGAAGATGAAGTTCGTTTGAGGATTCCATTGCCTGCGAGGGTTTTCTAAATTAGTGAATGGGAAAATATTTTGTAAGTATTAGAGTGTGAAGTTATGCAAATTGACTTTCCAGTGATAGCATTTAAGAGAATGCAAGTCTAATGTCGAAAACAGTGAGAAATGGATAAAGTTCTAAAAGGTCATTTTATCTACTACAAGTAAGTGCTAATCAAGACATTTTATTTTTACTATTTGCATGTAAAACGTATTCATGATTTAATTTTGATAAAAGAAATGACAAATATATAACATTAGAAACTAGATCTATTTAAAGTTAAATTAATATCCTAAAATAAATGTTTTACAGGTATCTCCTTTTTAATAAGTTAATAGCAAATTTGTTAATAAAACAATTTTTTTATGGATATTTTTTTTTCTAATAACAACAAAACTTTTATTAAGTTTATTTTGTTAACTAAAGATAAAATTTGCTATAATAAATGATTTTTTTCTCCTTTATTAATATAATAAAGCATTGTATTCCTAAAAATTTTCTGCATCTGGTTTGTTCCAGGTCTGGGTGTTTGGTTACACGTTATAAGTGATCGAGAACACAATTTGAATATTTTTAGAAAATATCTGTCGGAATAATGTGTCTAACAAAATTTTTAGGATCTTTAGATCATGAACTAATGGACAGAATTTTATACAATTTTATACGTAGCTGAATCTTGACGTAAACAAGTGTTTATCAACTTTAAGTGAAAATCTGCTTAACAGTTAGCGTTTCCACCTAGATTTTTGAAAAAAAAAAATAATATGACAGTATAAGACAAGCGCAAATTCTCCTGATTTCAGTTAAGCACATTATCTAGTAAATTAATGTTATTTTCTAATCCAATCTAAGCTTGATTTTCTTGATTCTTGATTTTTTTTTTCTTTAAATGAAAAAATGTCCTAAATGTAAGAAAAGACATAAATGTAAACAAAAACTACGAATACATACAGAGAGCCTAAATGTAAACAGACTGCAAAAGTAAACAGAGACCCTAAATGTAAACAAACAATATAAACATAAAAATTAACCTAAATGTAAAGAAAGTGCATAAATGTTAACAAAGAACCTAAATGCAAATAAAGGCGAAAGTGAAAACAAAGAGATAAATGTAAACAAAGAACTAAATATAAATAAAACCTGAATGTAAAAAAAGACAGTAAATATAAACAAAGACCCTAAAGGTAAACAGAACTAAATGTATTCAAAGATTACACATATAACACTGCGGAACAAAAAAAATAAAAAAATCTGCGGCATTTATTTTGTTAATGGTTTTTGTAAACACTTGTTTTTGGATTGACTCTGGTTCTTGAGATAAACGAAACACAAGAAATCAAAGAAAAAATTTAGTCTACCCTCCTAAAGATCTATTAATTTGATTAACACCGCTAAATTTTATTATCTATTCATGTACATAGGTACAACAATTTTACGAATCAGCTATTAGACCTTGAAATTATCAGTTCGTGTCTTACTGTAAGTTTAAATGTGCTTTTTGTCTTGAAAAATATGAGTTCGTTACAAAAACCTTGTGTTAACAACCCCAACAGTTTTTGTTATACATGTGGCAAATTTTGTTTACAAAAGCAAAGAGAAAAAAGATCACGGAGTTTGTGATAAAAACCTACAAAGCATACTTTGGGTAAAAGCTTGCACAAAAGAATAAATATTCTAAGATTCTAAGACGGAAGGTGGTCGCTCACCACTATGCAGCAGTTTTGAGGTGTCCAATATCGTCTGTAAGCCTTGTGTAGAATCTTTGCGATACTGGAGTCAAGGAAGCCGTAAAGAGCTTCAATTTGGAGTGCCGATGATATGGACTGAGCCTACTAATCACTTAAATGACTGTTACTTTTGTGCAGTGAATGTAAAGGGTATCAACCGGTATAAAAAACGTACTTGGGTTTATCCTAATGCGTAATCGGCTAAACCCCCAGTATTGCACAGTGTTGATTTGCTAATTCCAGTGTTTTCAGGACCATCTACTGCAAACTGTGATGATATTGAAATGTTAGATGGATCAGACAATCAGACGAGCAGCAGTGAAAAAGAGTACGAAGAAAGTAGTTCTACAAAACAGGGATTTTCTCAAGAGGAGCTCAATGACTTGGTTCGTGATTTGAATTTATCAAAAAAATCGGCTGAAATTCTTGCTTCGAGATTAAAAGAAAAACACTGTCTTCAACCTGGTGTTACCATTACATCCTTTAGGACCAGAGAGAAAGACCTTCTTCCTTACTTTACCGAAGAAGATAAGTTTGTATTTTGTAACAATGTTTCTGGACTCTTAAATTGTATGGGCCTTCCCGAATATAAGCCTGAACATTGGAGGCTTTTTATAGATAGCTCAAAAAGAAGTTTGAAATGCATATTGCTGCACAATTGAAATAAATTTGCTTCAGTTCCAATAGGTCATACTACCAAACTAAAAGAGGAATACCAAAATATTAAAATTGTTTTAGAAAAGATTTCGTACGCAATACATCAGTGGTCAGTATGCGTCGACTTGAAGATGGTGAATTTTTTATTAGGCAAGCAAGGTGGGTATACTAAATATCCCTATTTCATATGTCTATGGGATAGTCGCGCAAAAACAGAACATTGGATTAGAAAGGTCTGGCCTTTGAAGGAAAATATGGAGGTAGGAAGAGCAAACATGATTCCTGAACCACTGATAAGCCGAGAGAATATCCTTCTTCCACCACTTCACATCAAGCTTGGGCTAATGAAACAGTTCATCAAAACCCTTGATAAGACTGGTGACTGTTTTAAATATGTGTGTCAAAAATTTCCAGCCCTGAGTATGGAAAAATTAAAAGCAAGCATCTTCGATGGACCGCAAATCCGTACTCTTATAAAAGACACTATATTTGTAAACCATATGACACAAATTGAATCTGAAGCATGGCTAAGCTTTGTTTTAGTAGTCAAACATTTTTTGGGGAATCATAAAGCACCAGACTATGCAGAATTGGTTGCTAAAATGCTTCAAAATTTTAACACATTAGGGGTTACTATGAGCATTAAATTGCATTTTTTGCATAGCCATTTCGAAAGATTCCCGGATAATCTGAGCGATTACAGTGAGGAACAAGGAGAACGGTTCCACCAGGACATCAGGATAATGGAAGAAATATACCAAGGTCGATGGGGTCGCCACATGCTGACAGAATACTGTTGGACTTTAATAAGGGATTGTCCTGAGCAAAACCATGACAAAAAAGCTTACAGAATTTTTTTTTTTTGTAATTTTTGTTTTAATTATTTGATGAACAGCATGTATATTTTTTGTTTTTATATCGTTCTTATAAAGGATCTTAATAAAAATATTTTTTCAATATATATTGGTATTTTTATTTAGGTTTTTTCGGTGAAATAGCTAATAGTCTTTATCTCAAAAACTAGAGCCAATTTGACAAACCTAATAATTTTCTAGCATTCAGCACACTAGTCTTATACAGAATTGACTTTAAGCTACCATGCTGCAAAATGACTGTTCCCCAGTGTAATCAAAGAGCCATAATGTAAATAAAGACTACAGATGTAAACAAAGGCCTTAAATGTAAACAAAGACCTAACAGAAAAGAGTAAAGAAAGAACCTAAATGCAAGCAAAGACCTAATTGTAAAAAAAGACCCAAAATGTAAACAAAGACAACAAATAAAAAACTATAAATGTACACAAAGATCTATATCTGAATAAAGACCTAAATGTAAATAAAGACTACACATATAATCAAAGAACTTAAATGTAAATAAAGACTACAAATGTAAATAAAGTCTATAAAAATAAACTAAGATTTACAAATGTAAATAAGAACCTAAATGTAAACAAAGACTATAAATGTAAACAAAGATACTTAATGTACACAAAAACTATAAATATGAACAATGAACTAAATATAAACAATGAACTAAATGTAAACAATGAGCTAAATCTAAAAAAGTTCCTTAATGTAAACAGACTATAATTGTAAACAAAAACCTAAATGTAAACAAAGGTTATAAATGTAAATAAAGACCCTAAATGCAAATTGACCTAAATGTAAATAAAGACCTAAATGTAAGCAAAAATCTAAATGTAAACAATGTCTACAAATGTAAACAATGATCTTATATGTAAACAAAGTCATAAATGAGTCAAAAGACTATAAGTGTAAACAAAGACTCTAAATAGAGATAGACTATAAATAAAAACAAAGATATCCAATGTAAAGAAAACCTAACTGTAAACCGACTATAAATGTAAATAAAAACTCTAAATGTAAACAAAGATCCTAAATATAAACAAAAACTATAAATAAAAACAATGATCTAAAATGTAAAAAAAAAAAAAAAAAAAAAAAAAAAAAAACTATGAATGAAAACAAGTCCCTGAATGTAAACAAATGTTATAAATGTAAATAAAGACCCTAAATGTAAATAAAGACCTAAATCTAAAAAAAGACCTAAACGTAAACAAAGATCTAAATGTAAGTAAATGCCTAAATATTAAACAAAGATTACAAATATAAACAAAGAGCCGAAATGTAAATAAAGATTACAAATGTAAACAAAGATCCTAAATGTAAACACCTAAATGTAAATAAGAACCTAAATACACACATATAGTAAGTAAACTAAGAGTATAAATATAAACAAAGACTACAAGCATAAACAAAGGCTACAATTGTAAATACGGACTTAATGTAAAAAAAGATCCTGAATGTGAACAAAAAACTCAAATGTAAACAAAGAACTAAATGTAAACAATGGCCTAAAAGTAAAATGTGACCCATGTAAAAAAAGACCTAAATGTAAACAAAGACAATAAATGTAATCAAAGATTATAAACGTAAATAAAGACCCAAAATATAAATAAAAACCTAAAAGTAAATAAAGGCTATTTGTGTATACAAAGACTATAAATATAGACAGACTACAAACATAAACAAAGACCTTAAAAGTAAACAAGAACCTAATTGTAAACAGACTATAAATGTAAATAAATACCCTAAATATAAACGAAAACTATAAATGTAAACAAAGACCTAAATGTATATAAAGACCTAAATGTAAACAAAGACTGTCTGTATATACAAAGACAACAAGCATAACTAAAGACCCTAAATCTAACCAAAGAATCTAATTGTAAACGAAACCCCTAAATGTAAACAAAGAATCTAATTGTAAACGAAACCCCTAAATGTAAACAAATAGAAAATAAAAACAAAGACCATAAATGTAAACAAAGACCATAAATATGAACAGAATATAAATGTAAAGAAATAATTAAATGTAAACAAAGACCTATATGCAAACAAAGACCCTAAATGTAAACAAAGACAACAAATATAAATAAAGACTACGTAAACAATAACCTAAATGAAACAAAGATTATACATGTAAACTAAGACACTAAATGTAAGCAATGGCACAAAAATAAAGTAAGTCCTAAAAATAAACAGACCTAAATTTAAAGACCTTAAATTCAAACAGACTATAAATGTAAAAACCTTAAATTTAAACAGACTATAAATGTAAACAAAAAGTAAATGTAAACAAAGTCCTAAACTTGAACAAAGACCCTAAATGTAAACAAAGAAAACAAATAAAAACAGACAATAAATGTAAATAAAAACTATAAAGGTAATCAAAGAACTAAATAAACATATACTATAAATTTAAGCAAAGATTCTAAATGTAAACAAAGACGTAAATCTGAATAAAGACATAAATGTAAACAAAGACTACAAATATAGTCAAAGAGTCTAAATGTAAATAAAGACTACAAATGTAAACAAAGACTACAAATATAAATAATGGGCCTAAATATAAATAAAGACCTGAATGTAAACAATGACTATAAAAATATAAAAAGACTACAAATGTAAATACGGACTTAAATGTAAGAAAGACATTAAATGTAAACAGACTTTAAATGTAAACAAAAACCTAATAGAAAACAAAGGCTATCAATGTAAACAAAGACCCTAAGTGTAAAAAGACCTAAATGTAAACAAAGGTTATTAATGTAAACCGACCCAAAATGTAAATAAAGGTGTGTAAATAAAGATCTAAATGTAAACAAAGAGTATAAATTTAAAGAAAGACCCTAAATGTAAACAAAGACAACAAATATAAACAGACTATAAATGTGAATAAAAATTATAAAGGTAAACATAGAACTAAATAAACAAATACTATAATTTTAAACAAATATTCTAAATGCAAATAAAAATCTAAATGTAAACAAAGACGTAAATCTGAATAAAGACATAAATATAAACAAAGACTACAAATATATTCAAAGAGTCTAAATCTAAATAAAAACTACAAATGTAAACATAGACTGCAAATATAAACAATGGCCTAAATATAAATAAAGACCTGAATGTAAACAATGACTATAAAAATATAAAAAAGACTACAAATGTAAATAAGGACTTAAACGCAAAAAAGGCATTAAGGTAAAGACACCAGTGCTCGTCACCCTTAAAATCTGCACCAGTAGTCGTCACCCTCTTAAAAGAAGTGTTAAAATAACCGTTTTATAACCTGTATGAATTTGAATCTACCCGCATAAGATTCTCTAAAGCCTTCTGCTTCTTATGACATAAAAAGTTCGATTTCAACTATTGGGGAAGGGTAGGGAGAAACAAAATAAGGGAAGTATACGCTAAATTACTATTGAATTGAGTCAACGTAAAGCAAATGATTAAGGGAATAGATATGCATTTCTTGATATATTTTGTTGTTCGCTGCTTTTGACATTGCTCATAAAGCATTGTATATAATGCTTATGAAATGCAGAATACGATTTATGTGGAACTTTTTAAAATTTGACATAATATAAAGGATTTTAAGGTATGACGACTACTGGTGCATATTTTGCATGTTTTACCAGTGCTCGTCACCCCTGACGAACACTGGTGTTTTAACATTTTTAATAACTGGGTAACATTTTTGATGAAAAATACTATATTTTCGTTTAGGATTATGATGGTATTATTTTTACTTTAATTTGACTATCGGCACCAGTAGTCGTCAGGGGTATTCGTAAATGTAAACAAATGTATTTTAACCTCAAGAACGTGAACTTTATTGCACTTGTAACTCTTGTATAGCTTGTTTAAATAAAGTCAGTCATGGTACCTTTAACTATGACTGACTTTAAACCACCTAAATTTTTCCATATTATTTTGCTGGAAAAATTAAACAATGACACATAAACACATTTAGTTATAAAGCGATTTTTCTAGTTTTCTGTTATATATTTTAGAAAAACAGACATGATTACTCCATACATCTGTCTAATGTACTTTAAATTTTTATGATGTCATGGTTTTGCGAAGATGTATTTAAGTGATGTTTAAGTTTTTTATTGACCGTGATAATTTAATTTTAATTCATATATATTTCGAAAATGATAAAATACAAAGGCTTAATTTCATAGTTAACATGACTGTGAGTCGGTTCAAAATTATGTTAAGGCTTTTTTGTTATGTTAGATGCAGGTGAATAAAAACTTATATAGAAAATGTTAAACATTAAAAACATTTCTTAAGCAAGTTTTCTTTTTATACATTATATTAATTATGTAAGATAAACAAGTAGTTAAAATGTTGATAAAAATTACACTGTTGACTGTTGTTCTTAAATAATTAAAATTGTAAGATAATATTTGATAACATTAATTAACATTAACATTTGATAACATTAATATCCATAATATTTGATAACATTAGCTTGATGTGTAGAATAATACTAGCAAGCTTTGCCACCTTCGCTGGTCCCTATATTTAAATAAAATAGGAAAAATCCCTATCATTATCAAAAAAAAAAAAAAAAAAAAATTGAAATCAGTCGAAACCGCAGTTAATGTTCCCGCTGGCTTCTGTAATAGCTTTCCGTCCCGCAATATGATGATTGGCTTCTAGAGTTTGCTAAAAATATTTAAAAAATGCATTGTCACCGTGTTTTGAGCTATTCTGAAAGTTTCAAATGGCTAGCTAGTCGGGAAAAAAAGTTAAATAAATTTTCTGTTGAACCATATAAACGCTGCCGAAGGCAGCAGTGACTCGAAACAATTGGCTAAAAATATTTTAAAAATCCATTGTTACCGTCTTTTGAGCTTTTCTGAAAGTTTCAAATGTCAAGCTAGTCGAGAAGTCTTAACTGACTCGATTGCAAGATTTGTACTGATAACGCTGCCGAAGGCTGCAGGGACCCGGAGCAGTTGGCTAAAAGTATTTAAAAAATGCATTTTCATCGTGTTCTGAACTATTCTGAAAGTTTCAAATGTCTAGGTAGTCGGGAAGTTAGTTAAAAATCAATTGTAAGATTTGTACTGGACAAACAAACAAGAATACGCGTTAATAAAAAGCATGGTAAAATCAATCTTACTGCGATAATTTGGAACAAAGTCACTCTTAAAAACGAGATTATTACCTCCTCCCCTGCTACTTACCCTCTGCTTTAAGTAAAGATATTTTTGAGAACGAATAAAATTTTGAAAACTTTTCTTAAAAGCAAATTTATTCGCAATATTTTGAATTTTACCATTTAATGTATTGTGTTTTAAACCCTAAGAATGGATTTGGGTTCTAAATATGTTCCAAAGATATTCTGTTTCAATAATATTCTGTTATTTTTGCAAAAACGCAATTAAAATCAAACTATTGAGCAAATTGTTGCGTTTTATTTACATGACGACCACTGGTGCAATCACCTGACGACTACTGGTGAAACGCAGTTTTCAAGTGACGAGCACTGGTGCATTTTTATAGGTTTCATTTTTATTTTTTAAAAAAAATTGGCTTAACGTTTTGAAAAAATGAAAGTGTCTAACAACAACTAGAAGAATCAGTGTATAAAATAGACCAAAGTATAATATTGATACATAAATTCCACATGAATGCAACACGAAAAAAAACAAACATTTTAAAAATAAGGCCTTAAGAGTGACGAGCACTGGTGTCGTTACCTTAAATGTAAACAGACTATAAATGTAAACAAAAACCTAAATGTAAACAAGGCTTTAAATGTAAACAAAGAACCTAAATATTAAAAGACCCAAATGTAAACAAGGATTATTAGTGTAAACTGACCCAAAATGTAAACAAAGAGTATAAATGTATACAAAGACCCTAAATGTAAACAAAGTCTATAAACATAAACAAAGAACCTAAATGTAAGCAAAAACGTTAATTTAAAAAAAAGACCTAAATGTGAACATAGACTATAAATGTAAAGACCCTAAATGTAAACAAAGAATATAATTTTAAACGAAGGCCGTAAATGTAAACAAAGACTATGAAAGTAAACAGCGATAAATGTAAACAGGGATACTAAATAAAAGTAATATCCTAAATGTAAGAAAAGACATAAATGTAAAGAAAGACCCTAAATGTAAACAAACACTACAAATATATTGAAAGAGCCTAAATGAAATCAGACTGTAAAAGTAAATAGAGACCCTAAATGTAAACTGAGCTTTAAAGTGTTTATGACATCGTGTTTTCTGTCTATTTTAGTTTCTAATAATAATTTCTAATATTCTTTTATTCTAGATCAGTATAGCATGTTCCATAGGGAAAACGTCATAAATTCACAAGAAGGAAACCAAAAGATAGCAAAAAATCTCCATTATTTACAGTCTGTATTTAGAGAAATTTTTACTTCCATTACCAGACTACCGTAGGTAAAAGAAGTATTGTATTCAGTCCAAAAATTCGTATCGAGTTTTCACCTGATGTACATGTTTTAAAGTCTTCTGAGTCCAAAAAAGTAGTTTTTGGCAATTCGCTATGTAAACTTTGTTTTACATGCCTTTACACTTTTATTAAGTTTCTCTTTAAAAAAATATTTTAGATTTCTACTTTGATAGGTCAATTTTATATCTTTTGACCACATTATCTTATCTGATCACATCTTCAAAAAATGCATATCCTACGTTTAATAGTGGGTAATTGAAGTCGTGTGGTTGTTTCATACCAGATTTTTTCGATTGAATTAAATATGTTTTCAACTAAAATAAACTATTACAGCTGTATTTTACCTTTTTAAAAATATATTTTTATACATTTAATTAAATAATTTGAATTTGCTACAGTTTTGTTATACCAATGTACAAAAAAAAAAAAAAAAAAAAAAAAATCAATTTTTTTAAAAGTGAAACTCTAGGTTAATTACAAGCATTTCGAACTCTCTAATGTCTTCTTTTTTTTTCTTTCAAAATACCGGTGAAACCTTTAGATAGCTGCAAAATACTATAGGACGTCTGAAATATACGTGCAGCTTTTGGGCCATCATTTTTCTTAGGTGTGTTATGATAATGTTTTAATACGTTAATTTTTATTATTATTATTATTATTATCATTATTTGTAATATTAAATGAAAAGAAAGAATAGCCTACTTCACACGTTTTTCTTACAGATACTGTTTATGAATATATTTCTTTTAATGGATAAAATATATTTTACATAGCTGCAAAATACTATATGATGTCTGAAATATACGTGCAGCTTTTGGGCCATCTTTTTTCCTAGGTGTGTTATGATAATGTTTTAATACGTTAAGTTTTATTTTTATTATTATTATTATTTGTAATATTAAATGAAAAGAAAGAATAGCCTACTTCACACGTTTTTTCTTACAGATACTGTTTATGAATATATTTCTTTTAATGGATAAAATATATTTTCTTAAAATAAATAAATAAATGAATATAAAGTGTAGTTGTAAGGAGAATAAATAAATTTTAAAAAAGAACATTTAACAAAAATAGCAGATTCCATGTTTTCTTGAATTTTAGGTGCTGCTTACTTTTATGACGCTTATGAAACGAATATTTTTCCCGAGTCTTTAAAAAAGTCAAAATCAGAAATCAGTACCGCATTCAAGAAACAAATGCCGCTGTAGAAACATTAAAATCTCCACAACTAAAAAAGTAAAACGAATAATAAATACTACCACAAAAGATAAAACAAAAATCCTCTTATGGATTAATAACGAATATGGTATGAAAAATTGGTATTACTAAGAGAAAAAAGGATGTCGGTGCAGATTTAAAAAATAGAACAACACTTAAGAATAGAATTATTAGCTGGATATCGTTAGTTGTCGATTGGTACTAGTTGCATTTCTGTAAAATGACTGATGACGAAATTATTTGAGGATGGGTTGCATTTTATTTTTTTTTAAAGGAGGGAGGGGTCGATGAGACATCAAATTTATTAGATTTATGGTCATTTATGTAGTTTTTTGTCTTAATGATTATATTATATTATTTTAGAGTACCCTTTCATAAATTGAAATAAATATATATGATAATTTGCAACATACTTCTTTAATCAACAAAAATGTTTAAAATATATATTATTTACACTGAGAAATGTAATGTGAACAATAATAAAAATTAAGAACATTCAACAACAGAAGCAATTTTATGTTTCATTAAAGCTTATGTGCTGCATATATACATAAACTTTAAGAAACATATATTTTTTCCATGATGTTTGAAGACTCTAAATCAGAAAACAGTTCTGCATTCAAGGAACAGCTGCAGCTAATGAAACATCAAAATTCCCACTATTAAGATAAAAATAAAAAATAAAAGGAATAATAAAGACTACATCAAAAGAAAGAAATAAAACGTACTTTTAGCAAAAGAAAGTTTATTTCTTCTGGGATGTTTATCGATAACAAAGCAAAATATAAACAGAATAATTATAAGTTACTGCAGTATGTTGCCAGGTGTTTAAGTAATAATTTTGCTTTAAAAATAATAAAATGGTTTTACAGGGATTGAGATGAGAAACATATGATTATTTTTCGTAAAAAGTAATTAATTTGTAGACAAATTAAGAGGAAATCTTTTTAAAATACAAATATGTATTAAGTAGTTCCTTCTAATCATCAATGAGTTTTTAAGATGTCAATTTTCCGAAAATTACGAAACTATTCAACAAAATATTTTGTACATAACCAAAAAAATTGCTTATGTACTTAATTTAATAAAATTATAATAGTTCATTTATAAAATAAAAAAAATATATATAATGTATACGTGCATTTATTGATCATACACAGTTTGATAAAAAATGCATTAGTTTTTATTTATCAGATAAAGGTATCTAGTTATATTTTAAATGATATATATATATATATATATATATATGCATCACATTTTAAAAGGTAGAAAAGAAAGATTTTTACTGTAATATTTATTTTAGTCTGTGGATAATATAACAAATTTTAACATTAAAAAAAAAAAAAAAAAAAAAAAAAAAAAATAGTATTGAAATATTAGAATACTGTGAGAGTTATTCTTTTAAATATTACAGAATATTTGGTACTGAATGGATGATATATATTTAAAAAGATAGATTGATTTTTTCACTTATATTATTTGAAAAATATACTGCTATTTATATAGAAATGCATTAATTAAACAATAGCTGTTGCTTATGAAATATATTTAAAAAAAAAATAAATAAATATATTAATAATAACGTATAGTTATGATTCATAACACTCACTGAACATCGAAGTACTAATTTCTTAAGACTTCTTTTGCAAAATCGTAAATTTTATTTGTAAAATTTTATTTTTATTAAAGAAAAGAAAAGAGAATATGTTTTAAATAATACAAAATGAATTTAATAATCCATTTCCCCATTATATAAAAAACTTCAAGAAAGACGTACTGACTGTTATTTTCTATAATATTATTTTCTATAAATATTTAAAAGGACCTTTCAAATAATTCTATTATATTTGAATTCAAATTTCTCACACAAGAATTTAATATAAAGTTCAGTAAAAATTTACGGATTTTGAAATTCACGATTTGCACTATTCTATTTAACTACAAAAAACTATAAAAATAAATTTTCATTTCTTAATGACAAATAATTTAATCACTAAAGTTAAGAAACTTAAAGGAAGAAATAAACATTTATAAAGTTTTGCCTTGCAATAAAATATAAAATTGAGTATATGTAAATAAAAGTGAAATAACCCTAAATATTTTTCATCCTAATGCAGTACCAGAAAGTTTGCTCTACAGTATATTTTTCAGAATTTTTTATTTTTTATTTTTTTATAATATTTATTTATACATTTGTTATTTTAATCAAATAATTAGATTTTCTAACTTTGTTAATAAGGTAAAATTTTTAACTTAGTTTAGGTGTGAAATTTATGATTATATATATCTTGTTTAACTCGTTCTTTAACATCTGAGTGTTTCTTATAATATTCTCCTATAAATTTTGAGAAATATGTGTACATACAAAAATCATATTTTATTTTTCTTTAATTCAACTTTATAATCCTTCCAATAAGTGTCGATATATTAGGCCATTTTGTTTGTATATCCGAATGCATCCCTATAATAAAGCAAAATATTTAATTCAAAATGATTGGAAAGATAATATTTTGAAGCTATCTATTTCCCAAAATATTTAAAAGTTGTCACGTGTAAGTTATTTAATTGATTTATTTCTTTACATTTGAAAGGTTCCTTGTTTCATTCTAATAAACACATTTTTATATCTTTAGAAATACTGATGACAGCAACCCCTGTCTATTAGGTAATTATCTCATTTCAAGTACTCAAGTGTCTATTTCTCGATCTACACCATTAATATTCAGTGTTATTATGCATTTATATGACTTCCTCTTTCCTTTAAATACAACAGAGGATTATGTACTTATATTGAGGCTTTATATGATAATCTCTTGCACATAGAAATCATGAAGCAGAAATTAATTATATTTCGTAATGTGAAATACATCAGCATGCCGATTACTGGATGAATAATATTGCATCTATCAATTTTATTAAGTCTTTCTCTGTGTATGCATTAAGTAGAGTCCTTTCTATTCAGTAATTAAACCAAGTCAACACACTTTATTCACTGTATTAATTAGTCATCCCTAATATACATCCTGCATGCTAAAATTGACTGATTATTTATTTATTCAAGAACACTATGTTTAGAATAAATATAAAAGCTTAATTGTATTGAAGCAATTGTATGTTTCCTTTTTGAATATTTGTTTGCAGGAGATGTTTTCAGTATAGCCTTTTGTTAAAATTTGCATTAAACACAAACAGTCATTTTAGAAATAATTTTAACGTTAATTGTTCATGTACTTTAACCATTTTTGGGACTCCGTTTGCATAGTGCAAAGGCAAATTATAATTTCCAATTGAAAAAAACTGGAATTGCAAAGAATTGAAAAAAAAAAAAAATAATGTATATATATAAAATATTTCTTTTTCCTTTTAGAGGAAGAACTCCATTTATTACTTTTCTTCTAATACTGCCGATGAATTCGGGTGGCTTTTGATTTTAAATGAGAAAATTTGTCTGTCCCTCAATGGTTGAAAAAAATTAAATATTGATAAATATTTTTTTAAATGTATTCATTAATATTAAAAATATAGACTAAAATCACTGCAATAGATGCAAAAAAAAAAAAAGTTTGTTAAAATAAGATATATTTGCATGAAATACGAAATGCGTCACACTTTTGCATAAAGTATATCCGAATTCAATTTTTTTTTTTTTTTTTTTTTTTTAATGTTTATGAAATTCACACTGTTTTTCTTTCGTCGGTACCTTTCAAACTACAAATCCTAGACGAGAAATTTACTATTAAAGTTATGCCGAATATTTGTCATTTTTAAGAAATATTGCAGGTTCTTTAGAAATTCAAACAATACGAAATAAAAAGAAATATCAAAAGAAGGAGTAACTAACAATCAGACTTACTTGTGATAGATAGATGGGAAAACTGTACCGTTGATTGCCTTATATTTATGGATGTTACAGTAGCAGTTTTTTTAAACAACTATAGGAATTTTTTTTTTCTTTTTGCTTAAAACACTAGAATTACGGAAGGTGTCATTTTGACCCCAAGCAAACTTTTTTCTTCAATGTTTATTCTATTTTTTTTCACAAATATCTTAATCCCTTTTTGACTTTTCCTAAATCATTGTGCTTTTCAAAAAAATAAAGTTTCGAAGAAAACCTTATTTAACTTTTAGTCTTAACAAAGGTTTATACCTAGAAATACGGGCAGGTGTCATTTTGACCCCTGTGAGAAAGAAAGGTATCTGAATATTTTTTCTGCAGTAAACTATTTTCGTTTTCACCTGCTAAACAAAAAACAAATAAAAGAAAAGAAAATGATGTGTTTGTGTAATCTCTCACCTGCCTGTCACGTGATTTGAATTTTCGGAATGCATTCACTTGTGAAATGAGAACAGATAAAAGAGCTTATGTTCGAGAAACCGTTTATAGATTTGGTTAGGCATTTTGTTTGTTACATACAATAACAATTTTTGATAAATTATTTTGTTATATTTATGTGAGTTTATTATATACTAATGGCTCGTAGAAGAGGACTAATGCAAGAAGAAACAGTTAAATTGATGCAAGAACTATCTGATGGCGATTCTGGTTCTGAAATGGATAACAATTCTTCAAATAGAGATGAAAATGGAACCTCTAGTGATTCATAATTTGTTATAATGAGAGATCATGTGATATCATCTTCTAGCTTATGTGAAAGTGAAAATGAATAAGTTCTCAGTAATTCAAATTCTGACATAACTAAGAATGCCAAAGCAGGAACTAGTACTATATGCTCAAAAGGGAATAATAAGAAAATCAACAATATTCAGCCAGCTATTTGTCCATACCTTTAAAATATACTTTAATCATTGTAATTTAGTTTATTTTTATTAGATTTTCAAAAATATATAATGTTATATAGGGAAATATACAGATTTTATTTACAGGGGTCAAAATGACCCCTGCCGTATTTCTAGGTATACAAAGATCGCCGTAATTCTAGTGTTAATATAAAGATAAAAGTTCTCCAACAACTAAGATTCATCCATACATTTGTTTATTTATTTTTATTTAGCATCATTTCGCAAGGATATCTTTTTTTGGGCCCTCCGTGGCCGAGTGGTTATGTCACCACACTGCTAATCGCCTTTGAGCGTAGGAGAGCGGGTTCGATTCCCGCGCTGGCCCTGGGTGTTTTTCCATTTCTGCATATTGTAATTCTGTCATGTGTTATCTGTAATTATCTGACGAAGATTTACAAGTGGGCTACGAGTCAAGCATACAAATCCGATGTATATGTTATCAATAAACAACAACAGGATATCTTTTAAAGTTATTGAAGTATTTAAAGAAACATTCACAAATGTTTGGTTGGTTGGGCTTTAGGTCGCACTAGTGCTGCGCCATCGGCAATTGGCGACGGTCTGGGACTCACTCCTAGAGGTGGTCCGGTCACTCACAAATTTTTGGAAGTTTAATAAGAAAAGAAAACTATTTATTGATCGTTAACCAGAATTTGAGGAACTTGTAGAGTTCATGATAAAATGTAGCATATGAACTATTACATAACAAACAAGTGCATAATACTATTTGTCAGTCTCCAACGAAAAGTGTGGAAAATCTTCATTTACAATAGAATTTGTTTATGGGAGTGCACATAAAAAATTAAAAATAATTCATATCAATTTCGCAATCGCTAACGAAAAGAGTGGGAAAGCTTTATTCACAGTAGAATTTAATTTATGGGAGTGGACATCATGCATTAAAGAAATAATTCTACACATATATATTTCGTATATTTCATTTAGAATCTGAAAATGCTCTATTTTAACACGCTTTTATTAGCTTCACCTGTATGTACGTTTGTATGTATGTTTGAAACCGCTCTGGGAGCAAACAAAAAATCTATATTGTAAAAAGAGAATTTCCCTACGTGAACGCTGTGGCTGTGAGTAAAAGCTCCGGGCTACGAACCTAAATGTCTAACGTTCGAGCCCAGTCAGGGGAGATTTTTTAAAAATGGTTTTTGTTTAATTCTAAATTATTTTATAATCGCACTGTAATATGGTGTGTCACTCACACAATTTTTTCTTACCCTGCATTTTAATACTATAAAGATAAATATTTTGTGCTTTTTTGTTCACATTTCAATAAAAGCATGGTCTTTAATTTTTTAAAAGTATAATTATTTTAAACAATTTGATACTTACATGCATAGTACCCTCATTTGTAATTCCCTTATTTCTTTCAATATGTCACTAAAAAGCATGTGAGTCATCCTTTGACTTATCTCCCCTTAACCCTTTCCGGCACAGAGTTATTCTAATCATTTAAAATCAACGGTCACCGGAATTCAAAAACGATATTAGAAGACAGTAAATGAAGTTTCACCTCTATATTGAAGAAGAAAAATACTATAAAAATTTCTGGGATGAATTTTTGCACTTGAGAATTAGAATTAGGTGTTGCCGCAGCGGCAACACTGTGCCGGAAAGGGTTAATTTATTTAAGTGGTATCACCTGTTGTAAGGTAAATGGTATCTTCTTTTGTCATCCCCTGGTTTCTTTGAATGGTTTGTTCATCAAAAAACATATTTTTCTGTGTTATGTGAACAATCCTTATTCTGTTGAAAAAGAAAATGATATTCATCAAATAAGTTTTCGAATTTTGAAAGAAATTGTCTAAAATTCGGTAAAATCAATTTAAGCATGTAGGCGAAGAAATGGTTCACATTTTAAGGTTGTATTGTAATTAGTTTAAGTTAACCTTTAGATTTTCTTCTTTTAATAGACACCTTTTATGTTACTAAAACCGCAATTTAATCTATAATTTATATACAGATATGTATTGGAAATAACATTTCTTAAGCTTTTTAAAAAATTGAGTTTCAAAATCATGTTATTGTGACTTATAAATCAACTGGAAAATTGAAAAGTTATTAAAATATTAATCATCTATGAGTAAGTCGTCGTTAAAAAATTGCGTAATTAATTAAAGTCTATAGCATAATAACACTGCTCGGCATGAAAATTGCCTCTGACACCATTTCAGCATATTCTTATTTAAAATGACATCCTGAATCCGAATATGACGCCCATTTTGCCCTATCACCCACTGTTTTTTAGGAATGGCCCCCTATTTTTTATAATTTTTCGGTGATTTTATGGCTGTAAATTTGATTTTTAGGAGGGGGAGGATTATTTTAACCGTTAAAAATCTTCTGAGGGACTACATAGTTGTAAAATTCTAATACATGGACATTTGCGAAAAAGGAAACATTTTTTTTTTTTTTTTTTTTTTTTTTTTTTTTTTTGGGGGGGGGGGGATTTGCCACTGAAATGATGCATTACATATCTTATAGGTTTATAATCTGTAACTAATGTTATTTTTTAAAATTTATATATATATATATTTGTTTTTAGGTGTTAAATTAATTATTTTAAATTCTTCAAATCAAATCCATGGTCATAAAATTATCGTACAGGAAAAGAAATTGAGGGAGAGGTTGTTGTATCTAAAATACGGGGGTGACTGGGCAAAATGGGAGTCATATTCGGATTCAGGAGTTAGTTTTACATAAGAATCAGCAATAATGGTATCAGATCTCTTTTTTTTTTTTTTTCAGAGCAGTGTAATTGTAAAAAATATTCACCCCTCGTAGGGGTGAAAGAGAAGTTTCTGAAGAACAGTAGCAATTAGCTAATAACTATCCTTAGCACCAACTTCTCACCAAACAGAAAAACAACATTAACTGAAGATAAATTAAACATGTATATAATGTATAAAATACTAAAAAAGTTATAAAATTGCAAAATTGCAAAAGTTATAAAATTACATAAATTCATGGAAAAAAAAAAAAAAAAAAAAAAAAAAAAACAGTAATACAATGAATTACTGAAGGTAAACAAGAAAGTATAAAATGAAATAAAATAAAACCCTTTAACTGATAAACAAACTCACTTCGGCCGACGGGCAAACTCGTCTGTACTTAAATATCGCCCTTGAATGAGGAAATAAAACAAACCGAAATAGGAAAACACTGGAAACGCACAGTAAAAAATTGGGACGGGTAACAGTTAATTTGCAAGGTATTTTTTAGATCAAGAGCATATTTTAAATCATTTTCTTTATTGCAAATAGAAGGAATTCTTTTAAACTGTGGGAACATATTTTTGGGGTTTAATTTCATTAATTTCATTCATTTGTTTATATATTCCTACATTTAAGTTCTGCATTTCCTTTTGCTGCAATTTTGCGCATTGGTTTGTATTTATCCTTTTGGTTTTTCTAATATTTAAACTTATATATATATATATATATATATATATCAATTCATTTAAATAGTTTTCTCTCTCTCTCTCTATATATATATATATATATACGTATGTATGTATATATATAAGTGCATGCGATATATTATTTATTATTATCATTAATATTATTTTTTTATTCAGTAGACTAATTTATCAGTTTTGCAAGAATTTCAACTTCCACTTCTGGTTATATTGAGCGCTTCGTGGAAAAATGTGGGTCTTTATGCATGTGTGTGATAAAATATTTGGCATTTCTATTTCAAGATGTGATGCATTTGATTTTAGATAAAAATATATGTAGTTGCTCCTTTATATAAATTATAGCCTATCTATTTCTGGTGAAAACGTCCAATAGGTTGCGTCACCATATCCTTTTTTTTTTTTTTTTTTTCTCTCTTAATTTTTAATACGGCAATGTGGAAAAAAATCTTATGTAAAATTTGAGAAAGAAATATTTTAAAGAATCATTTTGAAATGAAAAAGAATTTTTTATAATATTCAACTGCCATATATTTACTTATAAATATTTATTAGCTTCGCAGGCCCTTTTGGGGAAAGAATCTTTATAGGTGTAAAATTTTAATATGAATAGTTTTCAAAAAGATTCATAAATACATTTAAACCAAACAATTGAAATATATATGTGTTGTATTTTAAAATAAAATTTCGATTTTTTTTTTTTCGTTTTTAATAAAAATAAATAAAAAAACCAGCAATTTCCCAGATGCCGTTCATAGTTAAGAAATTTATTGATTCTGTTTTAACATTCGGTGTTATATTTCTCTGAGATAATAATAGATTTACTTCTTCATTGAAAATAAGATATATATACAAGGAATACCCCGGGAGAAGTACTTATGCACTATGGATGTTTCCGGGCAATTGTAAGTAAATAATTAAGAAATGCATAATTTTAACGAATAATTTTTTGCAGCGTGTATTTGTATTAAAAAAAAGTGTGTTGGCCACGACATACTAATTTTGTGTATGTATTAAATTATTATATTTATTTATAAATTATTATAAAGATTTTAATTTACTTAAATTCTTAAATGATTTTTCATACTGAATAACCCTTTTAAAATCATAAATTTCTTTAATTTAAACTTTTTAAATTAATTATATTATTTTTTATTTGTCATCAACATTATTAAAACAAATAACCCATCATGAATAAGAAATTCAGCAAATACTTTATTCAGTAGTACTTGAAGAAAGAAAAAAAGCTTTAAATTAACTGTTCATTTTTTTAATGCCATTAACATTATTAAAACAAGCAATAATCTATGATAGACATAGCAACTCTGTAAAATGCTTCATTCAGAAGTATTCAGAAATACTCATATCTTCAAAGACTGCAGAAAGTTTATCTGTCTAATATTAAGATAAAGACTCTGTTTTCGTGTCAGAGTAAATGCCTGCGTGCATGGAAATGCATTTTACGCTGGGATTTGTAAATGAAATTTACATTTCCCGCTTACTAAATATACTTAAATCGAAATCACGTGAAACTGTGGTTGATTAATTTTAAATTATGAATTTTAGCACTTTCCCTGTTGAATATTTCATCTATACACTGTCTTGAATATTTAAGTCAAGGCAAGAGTTTAAATAGAATTTAACTCTAGAGAAGAGCTTAAAATACTTTTTAAATCTACTTTTGTTAGTACATTTATGTTTTATACACGCTTTCATTATTTCTGAAAATAAAGGACCGTGTATTAATATCAAATTCTTCATTTTCTCCAAAAATCACAAAAAAAGAAATCTTTATTTTCCTTAACGACTTAAAGCAGTTCCATACGAAAGTACTGATTTCAGAAAAGCTTATGCCCTTATATGACTTACAAATTAAATATATTTTTTTTCTTCTTTTAAATACTTTAATTTTAATGGTGAGCTTTTTATTTAAAACATACAATAAAAATAAGTTATTTACTTTTAGATTTTTATTTTAACAGTTTTAAAATTTCTATTATATGCTTAAATAATAAAACCTTCAAAGAATTATTATTATTATTATTATTATTATTTTAAATGAAAGTAAATATTTAATTATACAAATAAATATATTATTTTTTTTTTTTCAAATTGTTTTATAAATTGCTTTGTACATACAGTGTCAGTGATTTATGGCATCATTTGGTAGCTCACGCATTACAAAAAGCAAATGGCATTAAGTATTATTCTGAAAATAAATAAATAAATAAAAATAATAACAAATGGTTGTACATGTGCACATGAACGGTCTGAGAATTTGTTAACCAGTCTTCTTTAATAATATGTTTGTTTCTGTGGAAATATATATATATAATACAGCTTAAAAAATATAAATAAATAAAATAAAGATTTAGAAATATTTAAAGTAAGTTTATGAAAATTAATGCCGTTAGAAAAATGTATTTAAATGAAGCCTCCCTTCATTCAATGGATATAATTATTTAAAAAATAAATAAATAAATAAACATTTTGAAAAAATGTTTCATGATTCTTATTGTAAGAATCAGCAAAACGATCATAATAAAGTAAAAGCTGTAAGACTTTGAATCGAAACTAAAATCTATGAAGAACATTTTATTTATTAGTTGCTCACTTTACTGACGAAGTATTGTGCAATGCCCAACATAAGTATTCACCAATTGGTTCTGTACATGATACTTTTTGTATAATTTTATAATAGTATATCTGTCTTGTTAGAAAATACAGTTAAAAGTATTTGTATATTTGTTTCATATAAAGCAGTTAGGTCTCTGTGTTGTAAAATCATTTCTACAAAATTTAAAGGTATCTAAAAGATTTCTACATTTAACATTTAATACCACAACAGCAAAATATTTTAAAAGATTAATTCAGGTTAATAACTATGTTCAGTGTTACAATCATGTTTTCATAATAAAACAATTTATTGTTAGAAATATTAAAAAAAAAAAAAAAAAAAAAAAAAAAGGAAAAATCTACCCCGACAAGTTTTCTAATTACGGATCATTAATTCAACGTGGAAATTAGTGAAGACATTTGTGCATGGAAAATGAATTTTGTGTAAACAATAATGGTATTTTGCTTTTCTCGCATGAACTAAATCTGGTATACTTATTTAGAATGTTTCCAATTTATATGATAATTTTTCTTGCTTCAGTAAATAAAGGGTATTTTTTGAAAAATCAGTAAATTAACTGCATAATTTAAGATTATAATAAAAATAAATTCTTTAAGATGCATAAATTGTTTGAGAGTTTCTCTATTTTTCTATGTAAATTCTAAATCTTACTTTTTACAAGATAGATTTAAGTAAATTTTATTTCCTCTATTAAGTTCATTGGATTAATAACAACTTGTACCTTAAGTAGTTCATTTGTTTTTAGTTACATAGTTTGAAACAATTTTTCAATGAGGAGTTTATATGTTACTACTAAATCGCAATGTTTATATCTTTTTTTTTTTTTTTTTTTTTTTTTTTTTTAAATAATAAAAATAAATAAATAAATAAATAAATAAATAAAAATTATCTGGTGTCACACGATTTTCTTTTACCCTGAAATTTAATACTATAAATACAGGTTGCAGATTAAGAGGTAAGATAATGAGTACTAAAACTCGAATAAACGACTACGTCGGAAACGCCAAAGAAAAATATTGGAAATGCATACTGCTGTTTCGGCAGCTTTAAGCGTGCCGTCTTCAGTGCAAAAAGGATTCTGAATCTGCAGAAGAGCTCGAGCACTTCATCCTTTTTGCACTGAAGACGGCACGCTTAAAGCTGCCGAAACAGCAGTATGCATTTCCAATATTTTTCTTTGGCGTTTCCGACGTAGTCGTTTATTCGAATTTTAATATTCCAACGCCAAGTCTCCTGTTGTTATTATAAAATAATGAGTACTGTTATATAAACCTATGTTAAACAATTCAAATTATGCTTCGGAAGAGATTTATATGATAATTAGTTCTGTGTGAGGGGCGGTCGACCTCAACCCTCACTTTCGTTAATGCGCCTACATTTATATAGAATTTAATTCTGTTATTAAAATAAAAAAAAAAATACTTAAAATTATACAGACAATTTTTACACGCAATATTCATTGTAACTTATCAATCTTGATCAAAATTTTCCAGCAACAAACTTGTATTAACTTCAAAACACAACATTTGGATCTCCTAAAATTATTCGTTTTTAAATTACTCTAAGAGACACAGAGAAAGATCAAACGTTAAAAAAACTTGACTACGGTAATCAGGAAGCCTCAAAACGTGTAAATGTACAAAAAACAAGTGACGAATATTTAGCTTAACACATACATTATTTACCATATCTCTATGAGGAATTTATTTTAATTCCCGAACAGCTTTACTGGAAATGGTAAAATGTTATTAGTAAAGCACATCCACTAGCAACAAATAACTAGTGTGTTGTGGCAACCACACGACTTTCTTCTATATTTTCCTATACAAATTCACCCAGTAAAAATAATTTATTAAAATTATCTCTATATATTTAAAAAAAAACTTTCTGTAGCTGGTGTCAATTTTTTTTTGTTTGCGACAGCATCTTCTCGCGGAGGGCAAAATGCTCTGCATCAGGGGAGGTATCAATGTGTTCCGAATACTTCAAGGAGGGCATTTCAGGTAGTTAGAAATCTGTATCATTGTAATTAACGAAGTTATTAATAGAAAACCTCGGCTTTATAAAAGTACTCTATTTGCCATTAAAGAAATAATTTCTCTTATTACATCATTTTCCACAATGCCGTCATTCTCAACAGGGAAATAAAAATGTTATCACTGGTGTAAAAAATTAAAAAAAAATTCTGCAAACATCCTTTTTTTTTCTAATTTTAGAAAATTAATTTTATTACTGGCAATATTTATGTTTATTTTATTTATTTGTTCTTTTTTTGTGTGTGTGTGTGTGTGTGAATAACGAAATAATGTCGTGTCTGTATAACTAACCGCGTTTCTCTTTACCATTAAAGTGTATTTATTATTTTTATTTGAAAACATTTTTTAAAATAGTTTAGATAGATTTTGGTATGCAAAAATATTTAGATTTAAATTCAAAATCAATTATAAACGAAAAATCTTCTTAATTAGCATTGATAATTTTTTAACTTTACAGAATTAGACATTTCCATGATACATTTTATACTTCTAATTATGGCAAGAAAAAATTCACCTAAAATTTTTATAGATTTTATTTTTCGTTAGTGTAAGATGTAGGTAGGGGAGAAGGTATTTTTCCTTTCGCCGGCGAAATTCTCGCCAAGCAAACTTTATTGGCGACAACAATGCATTTATGGATTAAATGTAAATTTGTAACTTAGATTTTTTTGCTTTTTCAAATTTAAGGTTTATTTATATACGTTATTAAGGATTTGACAAAATAAATATTATATTTTTTATGGGAAAACACTTTTTAAAGCTAGCTTTAAGCAAAGCTTCAGAAAATTTAATTCTTAAAAATATAAAATAAATAAAATAAATTAAGTAAACGTAAAATAAGTTTTTTTTTTTAACTTTTTTCTTATTATTATTCGAAGTGTTTTGAAACAATTACTCTGTCTTGGGTGCCTACTAATGTTTGGCGTCGGTTATATCATTCCTGGAAACTTTATCGCTTCATCAGCAAAATGGAAAAGTACCGAAGAGAATTAATAATTGAAGCTGCAGGAGGTTTTTCCAAATTAAAATGATAATACTAATAATAAACCTTTTCCTTTTTCGATATTTTCGAATGTCTAAAATTATTATCTAGCAGTTCAATAAATACATACAGAGAGTATGTACTGTCATAAATTGACTAAAGAAATTCAATTTTTATTAAAATCACACAATCAACTGTGGAAGAAAATCATATTTTATTGAAATTTTATTTTTCCGACTGAGTGAAAATAATGCCTTCGAGTCCCGGTCCAGGGACTCGAAGGCATTATTTTATATAAGGCAGACTTTTCTCTTTTTATGCAGTATTAATTTTCCTATTCAGTGAAAGGTAAAGAAGCGAATATCAGCAATTCCTATTGAGCGAAAGGCAGAGCGCCGTAGGATTTAATAAGTGAAGAGAGTCGGGGGAAGGCGAAGCGTTCCTCGGGGGTTGGTGAGCGGAGCGAGCAGGGGGCAGAGCCCCCTAGTTATTAAAAAACGTTATCTTCCATGATAATGACGACGAATTCCATATTAGAGAAGTAGTATATCACTAAATATTGAAAAAAAGTTGAAATTATACTCAATATTACATTAACAAAAATGTTTTTTGGTTAAAAATGAAAAAAAATCGATAATTTTATTTGAAATTATCGCAGATCAATGGTTCAACCATCCGTTTTAAAGGTATTGGCGAGCTCTTTTGAAAGATATCCATCATGGAAATTTACTTACCACTCAGGGAGGGGGGGGGGCGAGGCTTCTACATACACAAAACCTTTTTCCCAGTTGACAATGTGTATTACAAAAAATAAATATTTGTTTCATTTTGTTTAGTGCAGTCTATAGATGTTAAACTCTACTTACCTGAAATTTCCCCCATAGGCGTAATGTATTTGAATAATTTTGAATGTCTCTGTACACGAACAATTTGCTTCATCTCAACGAAAAGCTTACTGTAGCATCCCTATATGATACACATTTAGCATACCTAGTTTGGAATTTCTGCCGCTGTTTGTTCTTGAGATATGCTGATAACACACAAACAGACAGCACATAGACAGACACACATACAGGCAAGCAGGCACACAGACAGACACACAGACACACAGACCAATCGCTAAAAACATGATTTTCGTATTCAGGGGACCTCAGAACATGTAAATATAACAAAACTCACGTTCGAAAATTTGACCTTTAAACAATACTTTCTCAAACCTATGGGTAAGAGAAAGTAAAAATAAAATTAGAAAAATCATATAATACATACGAATAGATCAAAAACAATGTCCAACTTGATTATGCTTCGAATTTGTTAAACTTCCATGTGTTTTGCCAACATGATGACACTTTAATAAATATTTTATTTTAAATAAAGAAGGAATAAATTTTTAAAATGTAATTTATATATATATATATATATATATATAACAAAACACAAGTGATGTTTTTGTAGCTCTTATTAGTCATTGACTTTGTAGTATACTAAAAAAAATAATCTCGTGTGTCCCTCACACGACTTTCTCTTACCCTAAAATTTAATGCTATAAATACGGATTGGAGATTAAGGGTTACGATAATGAGTACTGTTATGTAAACCTATGTTAAAACAATTCAAATTAGGCTTTGAAACAGCTTTATTTGACAAATAATTCTATGTGTGGGGAGGGGGGGGGGTTCCATGAAACTTATCACTCTCGAACAAACATTTCTAGTAACAAACGTATCCACTTGGAAATACATAATTTGGATAGCCTGAAGTTATTTGTTTTTAATTCACTCTACCAGACACAGGCAAAGATCAAATTATAAAACTCGACTTCGGTATTCAGGAAGCTTCAAAACGTGTATATATGCAAGAAGATGAATAATTCGATTAAAAAAAAGTACAATATTTACCATGTGTTTTTCAGGAATTAATTTCAACTCTTGAACAGCTTTCCTGGACATGGTAAAATATTATATGATATAACAGACCTGTTCAACCCAAAACACTTAGTAGGAAGCATTGGAAATCTATTTTATTCATTCGGGCCGCACTGTATGTACAATCATAAAAAAAAAGCCACCACCCCCTCCTTTCCCAACCAATTTCGCCGTAAATTAGTGTAGAGATTTGCGGTTGGTGCCAATCAATTAGTAATAAGACCTAGTTTAAAACGGTTTAGTTAGATTTTGCTTAAGGGGTGTCTACAAATTAAAACTGGCATCAACTTTTTTTTTTTTTTTTTTTCAAAGGCAACCCCCAATTTCGACAAGCTTTTTGGATTACTTGGTTCAAATCAGCTCAGAAAATGGCATAGATTATATGTTTCTATTAATTTTTCTCAGAGTTATCATTTGTTAAAATATGGAGATGCTAATGTTAAATGAATGTAATAAACATTAATTCATGTCTTCCCAAAAAATTAATAGATTTTTTTTTTTTTTTTTTTTTTTTTAACGTTATTATGAATTATCCCAAATATATTCCCTTCATATTTTTGATTAAAAAACATTTTTTGAATTATGAAAATAAATAATAAAATCATATTTCAAAAAATTATGAGTTACGACCTGCATTAATCTTTGCACGAACAGAATGGGCATCATTAAAAATATGGGTTACAGTTCATTCCTATCATTATTTTTCGAATTACAGTGATATTTCAGTTTTTATTGCTGTTAGCGGGCTGTCACTTGTTATCTTTTGTGTCATATATTACACTGCTTACGCATGATTAAAATAGTTATTGAAGTAAGTTTAGACGTACACATAATTTCTCAATTAGCATTACTTTACATCATTTTACATTTAAAATTGTCACATTTATTTTCCGATTATTATCTGAATGGGTATAATACTTTTCTGTGTGATATCTGAATTTTATTTTTTTAAATATAGAGATTTATCCCTGATAAATTTTTGCTTGTTGCACGATGAAGACTTGATATAAGGAATATAAAATATACCTTTCTCCGAATCGCCTTGACCTCAGAAATTCTAATACGTAGTTAAAAATGGGTCTTACAATTCGGGAAAAAAAAATCAATAGAAGAAGTTTGTACATGTTTTAATATGTGCATGACACCCTAAACGAAATTTAGCAATTGAATTAAAAACTAGATATTATTACCAATCGTTAGGCATCAGCTGCTGGTTTCTACGTTAATTTACGGCGAAATTAGTCGGGGAAGGAAATTATTATTATTATTTTATGACTGTACATATTCATATGTGAACTATGTTTGTGAGTATATGATTCATATATGTATATATTTTTTTCGAGGAAGGGTAGGGTGAAAATTTGGAGCAGATTACATTAATTTAAATTATTTTCATTCATAAATTAACAATAGAATCGTAGAAAATTTATGACTGTATATTAAAACTATAATAAAAAGAATGAATTATGGATCTAGTAATACTTCATTACAACAGTTCTTTGGTTACGATAATCGTTGAAAGGTATTTTTACTTTGAAAAGTTACTACGTATTTATTAATTTTTGATCCGTTAACTAAAGCTGTCAAACTTTAAATATCGTTAGTCTCCTCGTGGGCCGCGGTTTGGCCACCCCTGTGATATAATACATTATAGTAAAGCACTTCCACTAACAAATAAAAAAGAACCTTATGGTTTAAATAGTGGCATCTCTGTATATCTTCTGAAAGTTATGTACACATCATATAGTGAACATAAGTATAATCCTATAATAATAACACATGGCACAACCTGGAGTATACTTCCATCAATTTTCAAGTAATGTCGCATTATAATCTAGTTCTTTTATGTAGCGTTGTAAACGAACAGTGAATGATTTCTGTACTATATTCTACATGAAACATGTTTTTTATGCATATAAATATTATATTTGTTTCATTTGGTTTAATTCAGTCTATAGACGTTAAACTCTACTTATCTGCAATTTCCCCCATCAACAGAATGTAATTGAATTCTCTTGGGTGTCCCTGTACACGAACCATGTGCTTCATCTCAACGAAAAGCTTAGTGTAGTATTCCTATATGATATACATTTAGTATACCAAGTTTGAACTTTCTGCTATAATTTGCTTTTGAGATATGTGATAGCAGACAGACACACAGACACAGACACACAATCACAGACCAAGCGCCAAAAACATGTTTTTCGGATTCAGGTAACCTCAAAATGTGTAAATATAACAAAAACTCACTTTCGAAAGTTTGACCCCAAAACAATACTTTCTGAATGTTGGCAATGAAAACCAAGAGTTATTTTTTTTAGGAATTTCCAAGGAAATACCTATATTATTGCATGTTTCACCTTAATAAGGTAAAACAATCATGATTCACACTTCAAATAAACCTATTATGAATATTGTAAGTATAATGTATATTGTAAGCAAAAAATTGTAAGTAATGAATATTGTAAGTAAGTTGCTCTACCTTACGGTTAAAAGAAAGTAAAAAAAAAAAAAAAACTACAAAAATGTATTTTATTTTTAACTATGTAGTAAAGAGTTTCAAAAAAGAGTATTTTTATAATTTTATTTCTAATAATATTATTAATAATAGAGAAATAAAAAAACAGAGAATTATTATTCATAATCATTTACATATATTTACCAGAGAAGACGGCAAAGCCATATAGTACATAAATAAAAATGTGACGATTTTAAATATTCCTTACCCCCCCCCCCCCCCTACTCACACACACAGAAATATCTAGTTCCTTAATTTTTGCACTTTATGTTATGTTATTTTAATTTATTTTTTAATAACAATTTTTATTTATACATCATTGTGCAGCTTAAGTAATTAGTTAGCTTTTAAAATTCAAATATGAACAGAAATTTTTAGTAAACTTTATGTTTAGAATTTATGATTTATATTTTGTGTAACTAATTTTTACCTTAATATTTGAAAGCTTCATTATATTTTTCTGACTAACACGACACATATTAGTGTAACCAGAGCTCATGAAACACAGTCGCTTGGTCGTCACTGGCGACCAATATATTCTAACTGGTGACAATGTTTTCAACTTTAGGAAACTAAACTCTTTTTTTTTTAAATATATTCGTTAAAAAGTCAGTCCCAGAATTAGGCTCCAATTGGACTCTTGGCGTAGGCTAACTCTCTTAGTTTTCATTCCCGGTCCTCTCACCACATTTTTAGATACTGCGTTGAATCAATACACAATTAAGGGATTTATACCGTTTTTCTCCGTGATTGTTTCACAAATGTGTTAAATTATCGCACAGATTGAGTGAATTTGTTTACACTGGTCTTGTTTGTGTGTCTTTAGCGACCTGGTGCTGAATTCTTTGTGCCGATGCAGGGATATATCATTGCCGATGGTGTATCGGTTTAGTAAAAATAATTATGTCATATTTAAACAAGATTTTCGTGATGTATCGTTCTAGCCTTGTAAATATTTGGTTTTTCTTTGGAGATTTTTTTACTGGTTACAAGAAATTTTTGCTGGCGACCAACTTCTTTCAAATTCATGGAGCACTGAATATAACATATAATACCATTTTAATTAACATAGTTTTGCATTTTTTATAATACATTTAAAAAATTCACACATCTTTTTAATACAATTTTAAAATTCTTGTAATGTACGTTGATATATTAAGCAATTTTATGAAGATATTCGTGTGAAATTGTATAATAAAACAAAAGATTTTATTCAAAATAATCGGAAAGATATTATTTCGGTGCTAACCATTTGGACAAATATTTTAAAGATGTCTTGTGTAAGTTATTTGATTAACTTTTTTCTTTACATTTGAAAGTTTCTTTGTTTCATTCAAATAAACGCTTCTTTATATCTATAGAAATACTGATGACAGCAATCACCTTCTATTAGGTAATTATCTCATTCCAAGTACTCAAGTGTCTATTGCTCCATCTACACCATTAATATTCAGTGTTATTATGCATTTATATGACTTCCTCTTTCATTTAAAATACAACAGAGGATTACACACTTATATTGAGACTTTGTAAGATAATCTCTTGCACACAGAAATCATGTATTAGAAATTAATTATATTTCGCCCTATTAACGGAATGTGAACTACATCAGCATGCCGATTACTGAATGAATAATATGGCATCTATCAATTTTATTAGGGCTTCTTTGTGTATGCATTATATAGAGTCCATTATATTCAGTAATTAAACCAAGTCAACACACTTTATTCACTGTATTAATTAGTCATCCGTAACATACATCATGCTAAAATTGACTTATTATTTATTTATTCAAGAAGATGATGTTTAGAATAAAGATAAATCTTAACAATGCAATTGTGTGTTTCATTTTTGAATATTTATTTGCAGGATATATTTTCAGTATAGCCTTTCGTCTAAACTTGCAATAAACAGTCTTTTGAAATGTAATTCTAATGTTAATTGTGCATTTACTTTAACTTCTTCAGGAGTATCTTTTACACAGTGGAAATATAAATTTTAAAATTAAAACTTGCAAAAACTGGCCCCAGAATTATTTTTACTTATTTTATTTATTTATTTATTTTTTTTTTTTTTATATAAAATTTTTCTTTTATAATTTAGAGGAATGATTTCTTTTACTCCTTTTCTTGTAATATTGTTTACGAATTCAGATGGCTTTTGATTTTCAATGAGAAAATTTACGTGCCCGTTAAAGCGTAAAGAAAAAAAAAAAAATAAATAAATATTGATATTTAAATATATTTATTACTTTTAAAAATATAAACTAAAATCAGTACAATGGATAGAAAAAAATGAATATTTGCTTAGTATGAAGTACATTTTTCAAACATGAAAAGATATATTTGCATAAAATATGAAATGCATCGCAATTTTTGTGCAAGGTATTTTTTTTTTTTTTTTTATATTTTTATTTTGTTGTTCATGAAACATGACACTTTTTCTCATTCGTCGGTACACATCAAACTACAAATCCTAAACGAGAGATTTACTATTAAAAATATGCCGAATATTTGAGATTCGTAAGAAATATTTCAAGTGTGATTGGAAAGTCCAACAACCCGAAATACAAAAGGAAATACAAAAGGAGGAGTAACAATGAGACTTATTTGCAATAGATGGAAAAACTCACGGAGTAATATTAATAGAAGTTGAAGGTCCAATGGGAGAAAGCTACGAAACTGTGATCTAAATTTTTGGTAAATATTGAGGGCGCCACTTGTCATTCCTCCCTACTTCGGCGCGGATATACTGTTGTTTTCAACAGAATTTTGCTGAAGTACATTTCAAATTTTTTATTTTAAGCAATTTAATTTCTTTGTAAGTTCTTAAAACTGCATAATTCAGATGTTTCAAATAAACGCTTCGTTCCTAGTTGTAAAACAGGCTATGATAGTGATAAGAAAAACAAAAAAAAATGCCCTAGGAGAAAAATAAAGTCCGAGTTCGTGTTTTCTGCACCTAAAGTAAGTTTATTTTTTTTCTTTACAAAATTTCATCCATTCTCCTTCCTCCCAATTGTCTGTTTTAGCTAGCTTCGGTTCATAAGAATCGTCATTTTTTAAAAGCTTTCTTTCAAAGTAAAATTAGTATAAAATGGCTCTTAAAAAAAACATGTTGGTTAGAATACTCTATTTAATGAAATTTGCTTTCAATCGAAATTTTTTCAGCTTGATATTATTTAAAAAAAAAATAATTAAAACGAGACATTTCCCCATTGAATAACATTGCGGAAGCTGGAGAGAAGGAAGGATTGCACGCTGGCGCCATCTGTAAACATTAGAAAACAACATCACAAAATTTCAGCGTTACCTTCTTCTCCTGTCTTTTTACTCCGTGGAAAAACTACACCGGTGATTGTCTGGTAGTTAGGGATATTTCGGTTGCAGTTTTTATTATTATCTATAGGAACATACTTTTTTTTAAAATTTTGCTTAATATGTAGATAAAAGTTCTCTAACAACTAAGACTTATTTATTTATTTATTTTTATTTAACATCCTTTCGTAATAATACTTTTTAAAATTATTGAAGTATTTAAAGAAACATTATGTTTGGATGCTAAATAAGAAGTCTATTTATTGTAACCAGAATTTGAGGAGATTGTAGAGTTCACGATAAAAGATAACGTATGAATTATTACCAGACAAACAGGTGCAGAAAATTATTTGCCAGTGTTTAACGAAAAGTGTGGCAAAGCTTTATTTGCATTAGAATTTTGTTATGGAAATGCACATAATGCATTAAAAAATAATTCTGTATATTTATTTAACAATCGCCAAGGAAAAGTGTGGTAAAGCTTTATTTGCAGTAGATTTTTTTAAGGTGTACACATCATGCAGTAAAAAATACTTCTACATACAGTCGGTAACAAAAGTGTCCGAACACTAGCAAATATCCCTATGTAAAAAAAAAAAGTACACTTCATACAGTTTTGTTAAATAAATCCTTATAGAATCATGTTCTTACACTGACTAAGAACAGGATTCGACAAGGATTTATTTAACAAAACCATTTATTTCAATGGGGTCATCAAAAAGCACCTTTTTCTGTGTTAATGTGAACAATCCTTATTCTGCTAAAAATGGATATGGTATTTCACTTCACGAACTTTGAAAGAAGTTGCTTAAATTATGGTAAAATAAATAAATAAATAAATAAATAAATAAAAAATAAGCATGTAGATGAGGAAGTGGCTCACATTTTAAGATTCTATTGTATTTTTTTTTTAAAGTTAACCTATAGTTTTGCTTCTTTTAATAGACTCTCTTTATGTTAGTAAAGCCATAATTTAATATTTAATCTTTGTAGATATATGTATTGGAAAGAGGGTTTCTAAATCAAACTATTGTGATTGAAAATCACTTAGGAAATTGAAAAGGTATTAAAACATTAATCTATGTGTAAATCGTCGTTAAAAATTCGTATAAAGGCTATAGTATAATAATTGTAAAAAAAAAAAAAAAAAAAGATTCACATTGTCTATATCAGAAATTTACTTTAAAAATATTTTTTAAAGTACATGTGTTGTTCTATATAAAGTTTCTGCTTTCTTTTTTATTCAGTAGAATAGATTATCGGTTTTTCAAGAATTTAAACTTCAACTCTTTTAAAAATTTACACGTTTTGAGTAATTCAAAATATGGTTTAATTATTTAAAAATAAAATGCGTGTCTCTCTACGCGTGTGTGATAAAGCTTTTGGTTGTTCTATTTCAAGTTTTAACGCATTTAACTTCAGATATAAAATATATGTAGTTTTACCTTTATATAAAATATCGCTTATCTATTTTTGGTGCAAAATGTCCAATGCATTGTCAACAGAAATGTCTTAATTTCAGATTAAATAGTGTTTTACACGGATGGTCATATTATAAGCAAAAAATTATATAAATAATAAAATAAAATAAATATTCTACTTATTAAGGTACCTTTTTGCATCTGAAATCAAGACATTGCAAATGTATCAAAACACGGCCATTTTTTTTAGGCTTAAGAACATAGCCATATTTTAAGCTTAAAAAACACCGCCATGTTTCTGATTAAAAAAGTCACCATGCTGAAGGCTTTTAAGTGTATGAATAAATAAATAAAGGTGGCGTGTGATTCCGTTTCTCTGTTAAAAATATATTTTGGAAGTTTTTAGAGCATTAAAAAAAAAAAAAAAAAAATCCATTAACCGGCTCTGGAATCGAACCATTCGTACCGTAGAATCCTAAACCTGTTTTCAAAGTCAGAAGTTTTATCAATTATGCTACCTTGAAACACACCAAAACTTTTTGAATGATAATATATGCTCCAGAATTCGCGAATCCCTTTGCAGTTTTATGATTTAACTCGTATTTTTTGCTATAAAACTATCTCCTTATATTATTAAAATCTGTACGTGTGTGTGTGTGTGTGTGTGTGTGTGTGTGTCTGTCTGTGAGAAACGGCTTGACGCAGCAAAAGCTCGGCCGCTAACGGTCGCACGGACTTCGAACAGGTACCGATCGACAGAGAATTTATCGCAGATCTGGGTTATCTAATTTGCTAAACGATGCGACCCTAATTAGCGGAGATATTAATTAACACGTTGACCATTGTCTACCGAAAAATGACCCAGAATTCATGATTAAATGCTTAAAAAGCGACATTTTTACGGAAAAAGTGGAAAATAAATTAGAAATATCAGTCGTATCGTTACAAACAAGATACCATTGGAAAGGGCTTTTTTTTCTCAATCCGATGGTTTAAACGGCTTATCGATTGGACAATTAGATTTTTTAAAATTAACTAAACTATAAAAAAAATGTTGGCAACGAATCACAAGAATGTTATCTTTGCAGACATTAAGTCTACAGCAGTCTTCAACGGAAACACATGTATTTAATGGAGTCACGTGTTTCGTAGTGCGATTAAAAATTACAATTTTCTATTTTCTTCAATTTTTCAAATTTTACATATTTTATTTAGTGTATATTATTTACACCACAAAACAAACTTGCATTTCAAATTTCATCGATTTTCGTCAATAAACAAAAGATTTACATTTTAATTGCAAATTAAATTTTATCTTTACACACCGGACATTTTTGCAATATTCTAATACGCGTATTTCAATTTCTAATTACGATTGATTTGTTTTTTATACATCATACGAAAGATATTTTAAAGTTCTTTTACATAATTCAAAGTTTTCATCAGATTTACACGTTTTGTGGTCTCCTGAATCAGTGTTCTTTCATGGCGCTGTAATATTTTCAAATTTCAATATTTCAATTTCTAATTAT
This sequence comes from Salticus scenicus, assembly GCA_963930645.1. Classification (NCBI taxonomy): domain Eukaryota; kingdom Metazoa; phylum Arthropoda; class Arachnida; order Araneae; family Salticidae; genus Salticus; species Salticus scenicus. Next base: position 146,070,632 of record OZ005648.1, on the reverse strand, counting down.
GATTAAATTATTTTTAATACATCATTCGAAAGATATTTTAAAGTTCTTTTAATTTATCGAAAGTTTTCACCAGAATTACACGTTTTGAGGTGTCCTGAATCAGTTTTCTTTTATGGCGTTGTAATATTTTCAATTTTCAATATTACAATTTCTAATTATGATTAAATTATTTTTAATACTTAATTCGAAAGATATTTTAAAGTTCTTTTATATTATCGAAAGTTTTCACCAGATTTACACGTTTTGAGGTGTCCCGAATGAGTTTTCTTTTGTATCTCAGATACTAATTATAATAATTTCATAAGTAATACATCCTTAGAAAGCTTTTTTGATTTGGAATCGAACAGTGGAATACAGAAATTTCTACCGCCAGATGGCGCTGTAATTTTTTCATATTTCAATTTCTAATTATAATTAAATTATTTTTAATGCATCACTCGAAAGATATTTTAAAGTTCTTTTAAATTATCGAAAGTTTTCACGAGATTTACACGTTTTGAGGTCTCCTGAATCAGTTTTCTCTTATGGTGCTGTATTATTTTCAAATTTCAATATTTCAATTTCTAATTATGATTAATTTTTTTTTAATACATCATTCGAAAGATATTTTAAAGTTCTTTTATATTATCGAAAGTTTTCACCAGATTTACACGTTTTGAGGTGTCCTGAATTAGTTTTCTTTGTATCTCAGCTACTAATTAAAATAATTTCATAAGTAATGCATCATTAGAAAGCGTTTTTGAATTGAAATGGAACAGTGGAATACAGAAATTTCTACCGACAGATGGCGCTGTAATATTTTCAAATTTCAATTTCTAATTATGATTAAATTATTTTTACATCATTCGAAAGATATTTTAAAGTTCTTTTAAATTATCGAAAGTTTTCACCAGATTTACACGTTTTGAGGTGTCCTGATTACGTTTTCCTTTGCATCTCAGCTAATTGAGTTAGACCGTTCAAAATTGGTATACGTAGGTTAATTAGGAGGGGCTGAAAGGGTGAATAAGAGATAGGCGTGCACCGCGCGCGTATCCTCTAGCTTGTGCGCGCAGCGCGCACGGGACTGCGCTGCCGAAGGCAGTGGGGACCCGGTCCGAATTTTTACCCGATGAGAAATGATTTTTTAAATTATCTTAAGAATAAAATTTTGACTTGAGAAGCAATATGTGCGCGCAGCGCACGTATACCTCCACACGTGCGTGCGCAGCGCGCACGGGTCTGCGCTGCCGGAGGCAGTGGGGACCCGATGGTAGTTTTTATCCGATCCGATTTTTTTTTTTTTTTTAACCACGAAGGGTGAGGAAGGAATACGCGCGCGCAGCGCGTGTATCCCTTAAGCTGTGCGCGCGCAGCGCGCACGGGACTACGCTGCCGAAGGCAGTGGGGACCCGGGCCGACTTTTTACCCAATCACAAATTATTTTTTTTTTAAATTTCTTTTCTTAACACTAAAAGTTACTGTTAGTGATTCATTAATTTTAGTGATTCATTTGAAAATACTGACCCGCTAGCGGGCGAAGCAAGCTAGTTAATAATAAAATATGTAAAAAAAAATAAAATAATATATTTTATTATCTTAAATTTCATATCTAGAGGTTTAAAAAAAAAAAATGCATAACAAATATATGAAAATGACAGCCCTCGATATTTGGACGACGATTTCTTACTTTAAATTGATAACTAATATATATACATATATATAAACATGGATAATTGAAAATTTATTATTTTACATTTAGGTGCAGATAATTATGTGAAATAAAACAGATTTTAAATCGAAAATAATAATAATAATGATAAATATAAAGCAGTTATTGACACAGCAAGCAGTTATATATATTTTAAGATTGTTCAATTACAAATTGCGTTTTTCTTCGCTAAAACAGGTTGTCGGCAGCCGAAATTCCCCCCCCCCCCCCTGATTATAACGCCAGTATATTTATATAATACATTTTTTCTTAATTAATCGTGTGAACTTACTAATAAAATTGTGAAAGAAAAATGCTGATGGAAGAATCAGAGAAAAAATGTAATCCCTGTACAATTACTTGCTATGTTTACTTTAATACCTTTTTCTTTAATATAAGTTAACTTTAAATACAATTTTTACTTTCCGAACACTATAGTAAGGAAAGTATTGTAATCATGTCAAAAATGCGAATTTAAGATTTTGATTCTTCTATAAGTTTTGAGGTCCAATGATTCCATTTTAACTATTTTTGCAATGATGTATGTATGTGTGTATGTATGTATGTGCGTATGTATGTGTGTATGTATGTGTGTATGTCTGTGAGTGAACACGCTAGCGTTTAATCGCTTTGCTCGAATAAGCTGAAAGTTGGTACGTATATTGTAAGTCACCATAGTACGAACCCTATAGATTTTGGTGAATCTAGCACTTATAGTTTTTTTTACAGGGACACAAAGAAAAATTCTTTATCATTATGGCCTACGGGACCAAAATCTTAAAAGTGTGATAGCATCTAAACGCCTTACTCAATTGAGCAAAAAATTTATACGCATATTATAGGTCACAGATACTTAATCTGTATAGATTTTGGAGAATCTAGCACTTATAGTTTTTTACAGGGGCACAAAGAAAAATTCTTTATCATTATGGCCTATAGGACCAAATTTTTAAAAGTGTGATAGCGTCTAAACCAGTGTTGCGAGATTGGGGGACTTTTTTATTAAATAGTCACCACAAAATTTTAATTGTGACAGCTGACTCATCACTTCGAAGGTTAATCGTCTATTAAGTATATAAAATACCACTTCTGAAAATTATTGGTGAGAGTTAAATAAAAATATCCCCAAGTCTGGAAACACTGGTCTAAACGCCTTATTTATCTAAGCAAAAATTTTTTACACATGTTATAGGTCACAGTTGCACCAACTGTATAGATTTTGGTGAATCTAGCACTTACAGGTTTGTTACAGGGACACAAAGAAAAATTCTTTATCATTATAGCCAACGGGACCAAATTTTTAAAAGTGCGATAGCATCTAAGCGCCTTGTTCTATTGATCTGAAAATTTATATGAATATTATAAATCACTGTTGCACTAACTATAAGCATTTTGAAGAATCTAGCATTTATAGGATTTTACAGGGACACAACGAAAAATTATTTATCATTATGATCTATGGACTCAAAGTTCAGTAGCGTTAAATAAAACATCGTGTAATATATGGAGAAAAATACTCAAACACTCTCTTGTGGTTTTCTCTCTTTTGTTTGTTTAACAACTTCTCTGTCTTTACTTTATCTACAAAACTGTTAATTACTCAATGTTCGGAAAGTCAAGTGGAGTCACTCCCGATTTTTTTTTTTTTTTTTTTTAGCATATAAGTTTTGTTCCTAAATACGTTGTTTTATGAATTATATTAATCATAATTTATTGCAATTATTATAATTATCTGTCGAGCTTTTTTCCTTGAAAATTTATTTTAAAAAGGTAACACAGTTAAAATAGTTTAACTAATTATTATAAATATATATATATATATATATATATATATATATATATATATATATTATATTTATTGAATGTAGAAAAATGTTTAATCATGATATGCATGTTACTTAAAGTAGATTCAATATGAAAATTTCCCTACGTAATGCAAGTGTCTAACTTTCTAAAGTGCCTGAAAATTCAGACAAGTTCATGCCTGATATTTTGCATAGTTACACGTTTCAGACATTTTTGTATCTGAATTCTTATTTCAGACATATTTCTGCCTGAATTTATTAATCTTCTATTTACAGTAAATCCATTAAGACACATAAGTTCTTAAATTAGGATATATATTAAGTCTAAGCTCTATATTACAGCATTTTCGTGTCTTAAATGCCTTTTCAGTTGTTTATTTGCAGTGTATGTCTGGTTGCCATTCTTTTTATTATTATTATTATTATTATTATTATTATTACAGGAATGTGGAACAAAATCTTGTATAAATTTTCAGCGAGAATTATTTTAACAAATCATTTTTAAACGTAATTTTTTATAATAGTAATATTCAACTTCGATATATTTACCTATTTATATGTAGGAGTTTCGCCTCCTCTTTTGGGGAAAAAACTTTGGAGGTGTAAACTTTTAATATGTCTATTTTGCGAAAAGACTTATAAATACATAAAAAAAAAAAAAAAAAAAAAAAAAAAAAAAAAAAAAAATCAAAAATATATCTATTGTATTTTAAAGCAACTTTTTATTAACTTTTTCATTTTTAATAAGAATAAATATAATAATAATAATAATAATAATAATAACAGCATTTCCTCAGATGTCGTTTATAGGTAATAAATTTGCTGAATCTTTTTTAACGTTCGGTGTTATATTTCTCTGGCATGATAATCGTCTGCCTTCTTATTGAATATATATATATACAGAGAATAACGCGAGGTTTCCGGGCAGATTTTATTTAAAGTAAGTAAAATAATTAAGAAATGTTTAATTTTAAGGAATAATTTATGCTGCGAGTATTTGTATCAGAAAATATAAAAGAAATCAGTATGATGGCCACGACATATCAGTTTTGTTTATATGTTATATACTTATTATATATATATATGTAAGGTAAATTGGGGGGAAGATGCCATATGCAAGGATATTTTGCTTAGTATATTCGAAAACCGAAATGATATGATGATGAAAAAATACACCATGTTCTTCAATGTTTAATTAATTATGTGTGCTTATTAATTCCTTTCCCAGTCTGCACACAATTGACAAATTTATTGTTAAAAAAACTCATGTAATTGTGGTATTTTTCCCAATATACACGGGGAAGAATCTACCAGTTATGAGGAAAAATGCTACGCTACAATAAAAAACAAAAATAAGACAAACATTGAAAATATATTTTGTAAAAACTTCTAAGGGTACAAGTTTGAATGTTAGATATCATAACATTTTATTAGGTGCAAATGTTCGCCTTTGCAATTTTGGTGATACCATTTCTTGCATTCGATATGCAAGACTAGAGGAGGAAAAAGCTTTTCTATGCTAATGGAGGCAACTGCTGGAGACAGTCAGCTGCTTCTAGCTCTACTGGTAGAAGCAACCGCTGGTGCAGGCCTATTGTCATACCCGCCGTTTGTGAAAGAAATATCTGTATCATTTCTGAAACCAACAGAGATAGCACACGAAAGATCTAGGATTTCACGTGGGTTATAAGGATAAATCCCAGTAGTTAAAAACCCAGAAGTTCCATTTTCTACTCTGGCTGTGTTCCTCCGAGCTGTATTGAGGAGAGATCATGACATAAGACTTGAAAGTTTGTTAAACTAATATTATAAAAATGATAATTAGTGTAATATTATATTTATAATTATTAATTGCATAAATATTTTATAGTAGTATATTATTTATACAGTATATTAAATGAAGCATAAAATTTAAAGGTCATTTAATTTATTTCTGAACCATGTTGTGTCTTCCCCTAAGTAAGAGGTGAAGATGCCACACACATTTTAGTTCCCCATCATATTATAGGTATGGGGAAATTATATAATCGTGAAAAATTTAGACCCCGTTTTTTTTAAATTTTTATACGTTTTCAGGTGTGAAGAATCCGAAAATGACAAAATATTTGTGGTGTCTGTCTGTAGGGTGTCTGTTAGTGTGCTAGTTCGTTAGTGTGTTAGTTCGTTAGTTTGTTTGTCTGTTTACACGATATCTCACGAAAAAATGATCGCAGAGAGGTCAGATCAGTTTTAAAATATTACTTTCGATACTGGCAAAAACCCTATTCATTTGCAACATTCGAATTAAAAAACTTTAGCAGTTATTCGAAATTTAAGATTTTCTTAACATGGGAGAATAGGACAAAAATTCACTTAAACGTGCATTAAAAGGAAACTTTTTGCTGTAAAAATGTCAGACCAGTTTTAAAATATCAGTTTTGATGCCGGAATGAACATCAGTAACTATAAATATGCTACATTGAAAATTTCGCAACTAATTGGAAATTTACGAATATCTTAACATGGCAGAGTATAGGGCAAAATCTCACATAAACGTCAATTTTCAGAGATATTTTCATCGTAAATATGTCAGACTACTTTTGAAATATTATTTAGGACACTGGCATGAATATTAACGACTATGAATTTTCCAATATAAAAATTTCGTAAGTTATTGGAAATTTACGAATTTCTTAACATGGTAGAATAGAGCGAAATTTCACATAAACGTCAATCTTGAGGGATATTTTCATAGTAAAGACGTTAAACCACTTTCGAAATTTTATTTATGTAACTGGGATGAATATCATAGACTATGATTTTTCCAATAGAAAAATAGACTATGATTTTTCCATAGACTATGATTTAAAAAATTCGTAAGTTATTTGGAATTTACGATTTACTTAACATGTCAGAATAAGGCAAAATTGAGCATAACCTTCCATTTTGAGGATCATAAATACATTAGACAACTTCAAAAGTACATTTATGATATTTATTTGAACATGATTGAATTCAAATATTCTAATAGGAAAATTTCGGAAATTATTCGTAATTTACGATTTTATCAACATAGCGAAATTGTAAATTTTTCATATAAATATGAATTTTGAGGATTATTGCATCGAAAATAATAGCATGAAACCTAAACAATGGAATTGACCCTGATAAAAAATTCAATAGATTAGAATATGATAAATATATCGAAGTGAACGGTGGATAGCCTATGAGGCGGGAATTTCATTCTGTCACTGTATCAAGCTTTGGTCAAATTCATTTCTTTTAACATGATTATAAATCTCGCTCTAGAAATTTATGAGAGCATAAATATGATGGGGAACTGAGCAGAGTCCACCTATGCCAACTATTTTTTTTTTTTATCTGCAAGGTTAAGACCGCTTCTGTTTACCTTTTTCGTGTAATAGAATAAAGAACTCTCTTATATTGCTGATAGCTTATTTAAAATAAAACATCTCTCTATGAACTTTAAATTTGAGCTACTGAATATTATTAGGGCTTCACTCATAAGGTTGAATGTTCACGAGATCCAAATAACGGCGATTTAATTCGAGACATTAAAATAAGTTTATAATCCCAACTTTCACCGGGATAAGACTTCTAGCACATGCTGGTCTGCATTACCACCTGTTGGCACATAAAATACCAGGATCAAACTTGCGTCATCCCACAACTTACATCTGCCTCTGATTTACATTATATATATACCTATATTAATATTTTTTTATTTGCTCAGTTTTCTAAATATTATTTCATATTGAATATAATTAAATCTAAACCTTTTAAAATCATAAACGTGTTTAATTATTATTATTATTTTTAATCTAATTGTATTATTTTTTAAATAACATCATCATTAGTAAAGCAAACAATTACCCATTATGAACAAGAAGTTCAGCAAATACTGAATTTAGAAATACATGGAAAAAACACAAAATCTCTTAAATTACTTGTTTATTTTTTAATGCCATAAGCATTAACAAGCTAAAACAAACAATAATCTATTATAGACATAGTAAATCAGGAAAATGCTTCATTCACAGGTATTTGAGAAGTCCTCATATCCTCAAAGACTACAGACAGTTTAAATGTCTAATTTTAAGATAAAGGGTTTTCGTGTCAGAATAAATGCCTGCGTGCATGGAAATGCACTTTACGCTAGAATTCGCAAATGAAATTTACATTTCACGCTTACTAAATATACTTAAAACGAAATCACGTGAAACCGTGGTTGATTAATTTCAAATTATGAATTTTAGCACTTTCATTGTTGAATATTTCCTCTGTCTTGAATGTTTAAGCCAAGACATGAATTTCATTAGAATTTAACTTTAGAGAGGAGCTCTAGATGATTCCGTAATCTACTTTTGTTAGTGTATTTATGTTTTACACATGCTTTTATTATTTTTGAAAATAAAGGATCACTTATTTGCATAAAATACCTCTTTTTCTGCCAAAATCGAAAAAAAAAAAAAAAAAAAAAAAAAAAAAACCTTTATTTTCCTAATTAATAAAAGTAGTTTCATACAAAAGCATTGATTATAGAAAATGTTATAGTAAATGAGTTACAAATTAAATATAAATCTGATACATTTTATTTTTTATTATTTATTACTTTCTTCTATATGTATATATAGAAAAAGTAATCGTGAAAATTTCGAACTTCAGTTTTCGATGGATTTACACGTTTTGGGATGTCCTGAACACGATTTGACTGTTTTTAGAAAATGTCTGTTTGTCTGTGTGTCAGTTTGTGTGTGTGTGTATTGCGAATTTTGTGGTCACTATATCTCACGAACCAATGAACGAAATTTAACCAAACGGTATTTAGTTGGAACCTGACATAAACTGGTGCTGATTACATTTGGAGATCAATCGCTCAACAGGTGACGCTGTGACCGCATTTTTTCTAAATTTTTAACATGGCAGTATAGGATAAAATTTCGTATAAATGTACATAATAAGAGTTATTTTAATCGTGTGATTGTAAAATTAATATGAATTATTGATAATAGTAGTAGTTAACTAGGAAAAAAATTGTGCACGTTGGGGCATCGCTTCCCCTACTGGGGGGGTGGTACCCCAGGTGGTAGTAAATTTTCAATATTGGCATCTTTAGAAAGGTCTCGTAAATACCTTTAAAACAAATGGTTGAATTATAGATCTGTGATAATTTAAAACAAAGTTATCGATTTTTCTTTTACAGTCGGTAACAAAAAAAATGAAAAATTTAAACCCTTAACTGCCCCGAGCGTATATACAGTCGGTAACAAAAGTGTCCGAACACTAGCAAAAATTCCTATGTAAAAAAAGTGCACTTCATACGGTTTTGTTGAATAAATCCTTATCGAATCATGTTCTTACACTGACTAAGAACATGATTCGATAAGGATTTATTTAACAAAACCGTATGAAGTGTACTTTTTTTTACATAGGAATTTTTGCTAGTGTTCGGACATTTTTGTTACCGACTGTACTTTTAACAAAAAAAAAAAAAAAAAAAAAAAAAAAAAACAGAAAAAAATCGCATTTCTTCTGATAATTGCTCACGAACCAATGAACAAAATTTAATCAAACTTGGTATTTAGTTAGACCCTGACATAAACTGGTGCTGATTAGATTTAGGGATCATTCGCTCAACAGGTGGCGCTGTGATTACATGTTTTCTAAATTTTTAACATGGCAGTATATGGCAAAATTTCGTATCGAAGTACATAATCAGAGTTATTTTAATCGTGTGAATGTAAAATTGATATGAATTATTGATAATAGTAGTAGTTAAGAAGGAAAAAAATTGTGTGCATGTGGGAGCATCGCTTCCCTCCTAGGAGAGAAGTACCTTCCGTGGGAAGTAAATGCTCAATATGGGTATCTTTTGAAAAATCTCAACAATACCTTTAAAACGAATGGTTGACATGTAGATCTGTGATAATTTAAAACAAAATTATCGATTTTTTTTTTTTTTTTTTTTTTTTTTTTTTTACTTTTAACGAAAAAAGGGTAAAAAAAAAAAAAAACAGAACAAAAAAATTGCATTTCTTTTGATGATTGAAAAAAACCCTTTCTTTCGGTATTTAGTGATATAATTCTGTCAGATAAAAATCGTCTGAATTTATAATGGAAAATAATTTGATAATTTAATAAATAATTTGTATTGATTAAATTTTGTGTAAAACTACATAGAAAAAAGTCATGTGGTGGCCACATCATACTAGTTTTTTTTTTTTTTTTTTTTTTTATGCTTTTAGATTACTTGTGACATTTTTATTTAAAATATACAATAAACATTTGCCATTTATTTTTACATTTTTATTTTAACAGTTTTAAACTTTCGATTATGACATCCAAATATTATAACTAGTCCAAGTATTATAACATTCAAAGTATTACTTTTATGGAAGTAACTATTTAATTTTTAAGTAAAACAAAAGATTAATTCTAAAAAATATCATTTAATTATTATGTAAATTTTATTTTAATTTTATTTTTAACAGATATGTGACAGTTATTTTCTTTTTTAAAGAACGATGATGAAGTTTAATTTTCTTGCAATTGCATTGATGGATTTTTGCATGAAAATGAAGTTGTAATACCGGGTTTGAAAAATTAAATTACCTGCCATGCTTTTTAAGAAAAGTGATTTTTTATTTGTTTTTAATTGGGCAATAAATAAAATAATCTATATCCATAACAATTATATTATAAAAATAACAAGCTACTGAAGAGAAATAAAACTCACAGATAATTTACTTACATAATTACATAATATTTAAAAATTATATCGAATAATTTTAAAAGATTTTTTTCTGATTCAATGTGCAGATTAGTGTATTGTGCCATAGAACCACAAAACGTATACCATTCATGAATGTAGCAAAATTTGTATTTGCTGTAAGGTTCTAATACAATTTTTGTGATAAAATTATTAATGTTATTAAAAAATTAATAAAGAATTTTTTTATTCATATGTTTATATGGTTGAAGATATGTGCAAATTCTGCATAAATATATTGTTGTGGTGGTGTTAGGATTAAGTTAATTTACTGCATCAGTGCCCAGGGCCTGAAGGAGAGTATCTTGAGTTGGGGGTCCTTCTAAGTATATATATGTTTATTATAACTTTTAATTAATATGCAGAGTTATATTTTTCTGGATAACTCTTGCTTATTCAAAATTTAATTTCGAGTTTAATGTTTCTTATCTGTCTGTTTGAATATCTGTTTGAATCCTTCATTCATTTTACAAAAATTCATCCTCACGTCCTTTATTATAAATTTTCTTTTAATTTCTTAGCAGTGTGTTAAACCTTTTGTTGGATAATTTTAATTTTTGAAGAAAATATTTGTTGTCTTGCTAAAAACCTTAATTTTTTATAACCAATATTTCAAATATTGACTTTAAAGAATTTATCTGTAAATATTATGATATATAAAGATTTCGGTGAAATAAATATTTATATGGGAATGAAAATAAAAAGAAATGACTAAGATTATTTTTAAATAAATCAAAAACCGAAGAAATAATACGGAAATAAAAGTTATAAATAAGTATACCTAATAATACACGTATGGGTAAAATATCAGAATATTTAAAATAAGATGATAATGACGATCAGCAGTACCAAATACAGACAAACGAAGGGTACGTATTATATTTAGCTACGGTTAGTTGCTCTTATATATTAGCAATTGACAACATATTAAGTAAATGAAATGAATGTCCCCCAAAAAATCTGATGTGGACACTACATGACTTCCTTATATAATCATAGTGATATACATATTATTATGAAAACATTGACAGTTATGTGTGAGGTAACGAATTTGTAAATAAACAGGGAGGTTTCAGTCCACGAACATTCTATAAAACAAAATCAAAACAAGAAAAAAAATGCTACTCCAACAAAAAAAGTCACGATTACATATACCGTCGAAAAAAATATAGAATTTTTTTTTCAGGAATAGTACTCCACATATTATTACAGATTCTCTCATTGGCAAATGCACAGATTAGAGTACACTGAAAATCATTCGAGTATAGATGACCCAGTTTTGTTTTTTTTTGGCAAAAAATAGTGGCAAGAAACGATAAATTTTACCAAAATAATTAACGCAGTTAAAATTGGAAAAGAGTTCCTGGCTATCCTGAAAAATATTTGTAGCAAAATTTTATCGCTAATCTCACAAGCCGCAAATTAGTAGCCAGCGTAGATTGGTCTTGGCATTGGATATGAGGATTCGGCGTCAGATTTGGCGAATTGGCGGCCGAATATGGAGGTAATTTGTAGTTTAGAGTTTCCAGAGTATAGAAGCTCTAACTTCAATAAGCACAGAGTTCTGGAATATTCCAAAAAATTCATTGGTTTATAGCGCAGAACTAAATTCTTCGAAAGTTCTATAAATGACTCACAGGACTATAAAAAAAGAAGAGTGATTTTTGATGATTGTAGACTAGAACTTGCTTAAAACTTTACGTGCTACTTTCTATACTGTATTACAGTAAAAGGGGAAACAGATGAAAGTTTTTTTCATTTCGACGAAGGTGGGCTTTAACTTAGCGTCAAATTAGGCATTCGAATGTGACGAAAAATGGTATTAAGGGATTAACAAAATTTGGAAACTCTAACCTCAGTAGGAGTCTAGGTCATGAAATTTTGTAATGATGCATTGGTTTCACGTGCAGAACTATCTTGATAATTCCATTCAAATCACAATTAAATAAAACAAACTGAACATGATGACAAATAAATTAAAATTAATTGATGACAAACAATTAAATAAAACAAACTGAACAAACTGATAATAACATGTTTGCATTTTAACTTCTTCAAGGGCCTGGTAGAATACAAACGCGGAAAGTGAATGTTTTCTGTCGTAAAGATAGCAAAAGCTAAATACTGCTTTGTTCCGGGCCCAAAATATTCACCCAGACAAAACAAGAAAGAAACTTATATTAAAGTTAACTTACCAGCAAAATGAGAAAAACCTACGCATAAATGGAAGATATTGGAATAATTAAACTTCCAGAATATATATATATATATATATATATATATATATATATATATAAATTTTTTTTTAAACGTTTTTAGCAGTTTATAGACCTAAAAAAGGGAGTATAATCTACTGAAATAAATAAGAAATAATTACGGTATACGCTATCATGGCAACAAATGATAAATATTGACAATAAATGTATATATATATATATATGTATATATATAAGATATTCCCTAAAATACAAACATAAACATCAAATTTCTCTCCCAAATAATTTTTTTACCTATTTGTAATTTACATTTGAAACAAAATTCATAAAAAAATGTGGAATTAAATATGTTTCCCCAATCACAATATGTCAAGAAGAAACAAATATCTTAGACAGCTTGTTTAGTGAAAAGTATCAATTCAACTATTAATATATATATATATATATATATGCTACCGAAAATATTTTATTATTTTATAAAATTATTAATAATAACAGAATTATGAAATCTAATTATATGCAATATTAAAAAAAAATCTTATTTAAATAAAATTTTATTAAACTCAATTTACGCAGATATTTTTATCACTGATTCACAGTCTTATTCATTTCAATTTCACTTATCCATATACGCTCATATGTTCGTGAAAATTAAAACACCAAGAAGGAATGCGAATATTAGAATTATATTTATTGGGCACATACATTGTACTAGGAAGACCAACTGATTAAAATTTCAGGAAATTCGGAATAATACGTACTGAGAAAACAGTACGCATAGCAGCGACCTCTGTGAGTAATAATAGCACATATCTGCCTAGGCATTCCCTCAAACAGCGATTGGAGGACATGCGCGGGTAGAGCACTTCATGAAGCTTCAACACAATGCCCCAATTCATCGATCGTAGTTACTGGTGATTGATGGGGGGGGGGGCAGTCACTTTCCAACGTTAAAACAGTCATTTTCATTGGTGCGAGATCAGTAAACGCGCTGGGCAGAGCAACAGTTGAACATATTCTGCATCAAGAAAGGTCCAGAGAATACGGGCAAATTTCGTGCATTGTCCTGCTTAAATATTGCGCTTTGCAAATCTTGAATATAAAGCAGAGCAATGGGCCTTAACTCGTCGGAAAATAAATGGCGGGTATTCAGAGTGGCGGGATCGAAAACAACAGTTGATCGAGACATGTATCCAATTGTACCGCATGCCGTCACTCCAGGTGATAAGCCATTATGCGGCTACTAAAATTTTGATTACTTTCAAAATTGCATCACTTATATGAGCGCCTTTAATGTGTGATCAACGACGAACCTGGAGGCAGGAATGGCGTGAAGTCGTTTTTCAGACAAATCATAGTCCTGTTTACGGCATCAAGATTGCCTCATCCGTATTTAACAACATTATGGATAATGCACATTACCAGCTGGGATTAAACATCGTCACACTCTCCATCACCTACAGTGATGATTATGCGTTCCTACTGGATACATGTCTCGATTACTTCTTGTTCGCATTTGCGGCAATCTGAGTAGCGGCCATTAAATTTCTGGTAAGTTAAGGCCCGCCCCTCTGTCCTATATTCTAGGCTTTCGTAGCACAATATTTGAGCAGAATAATGTACGACCGCAAGTTGTTTGTATTGTCCGCACCTTCGTTGATAGAGAATGTGTTTTACCGTTGCTCTGGCCAGCATTTTCTCCTGATCTAGCACCAATGAAAATGTCTGTTTAATGGTTGAAAATCGAGCGGCCCGCCACCACTCACCAGTTACTACGGTCTATGGACTGTATCATCCTGTTGAAGCTTCATGAAGTGCTGTACCCGAATATGTTCTCCAGTCGCTGTTCGATGCAATGCCTAGGCAGATAAGTTATTATACTCACAGAGGTCGCTGCTTTGTGTACTGTTTTCTCAGGTTATAGTACTGAAAACTTTCTGAAAATTTAATCAATTGCTCTTCCTACTATAATGTATGTGCCCAATAAATATCACTCTTATATTCGCATTCCTTCTTGGTGTTGCAATTTTCACAAACATGAGTGTAGGGAAAGTTTAGGTAGAGGAAGTATTGTTCTTAGTTCAAATTTTCGAAAGTGAGTTTTTTTATTTTTACACGTTTTGAGGTTCCCTGATTCCAAAAATCATGTTTTTAACGGTTGGTCTCTGTATGTGTGTGTCTTTGTGTCCGTCTGTTATACCACAATTCATCGATCGTAGTTACTGGTGATATCTCAAAAACAAATAATAGCAGAAATTCCAAACTTCGTATTTTAAATGTGTATCATATAGGGATGCTTCACTAACCTTTTCGTTGACATCAAGCAAACGGTTTGCGTACAGGGACACCCAAGAAAATTCAAACTGTATATGGGGAAGTTCCAGGTATGTAGAGTTTAAACATTATATAGACTGCACTAAACTAAATGAAACGAATATATATATATATATTATATTTAAAAATATATTTCATGTAGAATATGGTAAGGAAATAATTTTCACTGTCCGTTTACAGGGCTACATAAAAGAAATAGATTATAATGCGACAATCTTAAAAAATTGATGAAATTGCATTTCAGGTTGTGACATGTGTTATTAATATAAAATTATATTTAGTTACACCATGTGGCGTGTATATAACCTTCTTGTGGAGTGTACATAGCCTTCTATGGGCTGACCATATTTAAGCCATAACATTCTTTTTTATTGTTAGGGAAAGTGCTTTACTATAATATTTTACCATGTCTGGAAAAATTACTCAGGGATTGAAATTAATTCATCATTGTCAAAGGTAAACATTATATATTTTTAAAGCTAAATACTCATAGCTTTGTTTTTTGTATATTTACAGGTTTTGAGGTTTCCTGAATACCTAAGTTAAGTTTTTAAAGTTTGATCTTTGTGTCTCTTAGAACAAACTAAAACACTTCATTCGATCCAAATGCTGTATTTTTAAGTTAATACGTTTGTTACTAGAAAAGTTTGATCAATATTGATAAGTTTCAAGGAATGCTGCGTGTGAAAGTTGTCTAAATAATTTTAAATGAACTTTAGAATTTAATAATAGATTTGATTTTTGTATAAATGTAGGTACCATAATAATACAAGGTGTTGCGGAGGGAGGTAGCCCTCCCTCACATAGAATTACTTGTCAAATAAAGCTGTTCCGAAGCCTAATTTGAATTCTTTTAACGTAGGTTTACATAACAGTATTCGTTATTTTACACCTAAATCTCCAATCTGTATTAATGGTATTAAATTTCAAGATAAGAGAAAGTCGTGTGAGTGACACACCAGATTTTTTCTTAAATGATAATCTCTTTATACATATTGCTTACATTTTTTTCATTAAAGTATTATTCTACTTTAATGAAAAAAAATGTAACTAGTGTATAAAGAGATTATCTTATTATCTTATGTCTTTGGTAATCTAATTTAACATTTAGTGCCGCATTTATGTATGTAAGGAAACACGGGAACAACCATGTTTTTTAACTTAAAAAGAAATATATTTATTTATCCGTATGAATTATAAAATCAAACATAACTTTGAAAAATATCTTAAACACGAAGAGATTGTGTTTAATGACACATATTTTACTATTCATAAAAACGACAGTGAATTACGGTTGTGAAGTCTGGTTATGAATGAAATTGGTAACAAGGTTAACAAAACCATATACTATAAAAATCTATAAAACTAAAATAAATGTTTATCTTGTATTAAACTTTGTCATGATAAAATTTCAGGTAAAACTGACGTATTACACTCTATACCAATAGGTATTTACACTTTCGAATTTAGACGTATTGTAAAATATCTAGAAATGTTCTTCAGGAAACATCTGGAAATTTTGAGAATATCAAGAACATGTTATACCTCATATATATAAGCAAAAGTGTTTTTCCTGAAAAGGTAAAGGGGACCAGTAAAAAATTAAACAAAAATCAAAATATTTTGGATCACGTTGTAAAACGTAATGCTTAAAACGCGTTTTTGATGTAACATGTGATTATGCGGATGCTTCAAATTTTCTGTATAAATTTTTATTAGGCTACCTATAGATACATGGCGATATAACAATTTCTTCAAAAAACTGCAATAAAAATTAACTTTTCATTTATAACACGTTGGATATCCAACCCAATGAAAAGCCAGTTTTAGGAAACTTATGACACTACATTAGACACATTCTATTGCAAACAGAATAAATAAAAATTGTATAGCTTACGAAATATGAGCCTTTTAACTATATAAATTTTAACTACGCATGCGCAAGATTTAGAAATTTCCATTTACATAATAGCCAATAATAATAGACAATAGTACTGAGCTATCCAAACAAATATCGTGTAAATAAAAAACAAAATTATGAAAGATAGAATAAACGGAATTTCAGTTCCACAAAAAAAAAAAAAAAAAAAAAAAAAAAAAAAATGACAGGTTTTTTTTATTAATATTTATTTACAGTCAGCGAGCACTGTATTACCATTGGGCATTGACTGAATCAGAATACGGAATTTCAGTTCCACAAAAAAAAAAAAAAAAAAAAAAAAAAAAAAGAAAAAAAGACAGGTTTTTTTTATTAATATTTATTTACAGTCAGCGAGCACTGTATTACCATTGGGCATTGACAGAATCAGAATAAAAATATGAATGAAATCCCTTATACTTTAGCTCTAATTTTGAGAGGAATTGAAATTCTGTTCACTTATTCTCTCAAAACATTTTGAATTTACGCGATATTTGTTCAGGGTTTTCATATAAGTAGCTCAATACTTTTGACTATTAAATTGTGTAAATGTAATTTCGCTAAATTTTTCGCATGCATAGTTAAAAATTATTTAGTAAAACTGCTCATATTTCGTATGATATGCATTTTTTTTTTAATTATTATTCTGTTTGCAACAGGATGTGTCTAATGTAGTATGACAAGTTTTCTAAAAATGGCTTTTCAGTGGGTTGAATATTCTACGTGTTTTAATTAAAGAAATGTTAATATTTATTGCACATTTTTTAAAAGAAATTGTTTAATCGCTATGTATCTATGTGGTAGCCTCATAAAAATTTATACAGATAATTAGAAGAATCCGTATAATCACATGTTACAGCAAAAACGCATTTTAAGCATCGTGTTTTACAGGGTGATCCAAAATATTTTGATTTTGATTTAATTTTTTTGCTGGTATTTTCAGTAAAAATACTCATATTTTATAAGATATTTAAAATTTTTGCATTCTGATTACTGTATATTATATCTAATATAGTATGCCAATTTTCCTAAAATATCATACAGTATTAAAAAAAAAAAAAAAAAAAAAAAAAAGGTTATAAAATTACATTTTTTGTTATGGGTTGCACAAAATAAACTTTAACATTATTATTATATTTCTAAATGCAATTGTAAATAAAAGAAATAGTATTGACAGTATAAAACGAAGCGGATTGAGATCTCTAGCTAATACTAAGTGATAATAAACAATATTTAAATATTAATTACTATAAATAATTTTAAATAGGGATAAGTAATATTTACATTGAAAGTCAGTAATAAATATATAAAGGATTAATAACAATATGAGACAATAATACTAGAAATAATAAATAATGATTAATAACATTATGAGTGATGTCCATAATATTGCTTTTAAGTAACGGTTGTTTAAAGAAAAGAAAAAAAAAACATGGTTATAAAATTACATATTTTGTTATGAGTTACATAAAATAAAGTTTAACGATATTATTACATTTCTAAATACAATTTGTAAATAAAAGGAATAGCAGTGATAGTGTAAAACGAAGTGGATTGAAATCTGTACCTAATACGATAATAAACAATATTTAAATATCAATTTCCATAAATAATTTTAAATAGGGATAAATAGTATTTACTTTCAAAGTAAGTAATAAATATATAAAGGATTAATAATAATATGAGACAATATTACTAGAAACAATAAATAATAATTAATAACATTATGAGTGATGTCCATAATATTGCTTATAAGAAAAGGTTGTTTTAAAGGGAAAAACAAAACATGGTTATAAAATTACATATTTTGTTATGAGTTACATAAAATAAAGTTTAACGATGTTATTACATTTCTAAATACAATTTGTAAATAAAAGAAATAGCAGTGATAGTGTAAAACGACGGGGACTGAAATATGTACCTAATACAATAATAAACAATATTTAACTATCAATTTCTATAAATAATTTTAAATAGGGATAAATAATATTTACTTTCAAAGTAAGTAATAAATATATAAAGGATTAATAATAATATGAGACAATAATACTAGAAACAATAAATAATAATTAATAACATTATGAGTGATGTCCATAATATTGCTTATAAGAAAAGGTTGTTTTAAAGGGAAAAACAAAACATGGTTATAAAATTACATATTTTGTTATGAGTTACATAAAATAAAGTTTAACGATGTTATTACATTTCTAAATACAATTTGTAAATAAAAGGAATAGCAGTGATAGTGTAAAACGAAGTGGATTGAAGTCTGTACCTAAAACGATATTAAACAATATTTAAATATCAATTTCTATAAATAATTTTAAATAGGGATAAATAGTATTTACTTTCAAAGCAAGTAATAAATATATAAAGGATTAATAATAATATGAGACAATTTTACTAGAAACAATAAATAATAATTAATAACATTATGAGTAATGTCCATAATATTGCTTATAAGAAAAGGTTGTTTTAAAGGGAAAAAAACATGGTTATAAAATTACATATTTTGTTATGAGTTACATAAAATAAAGTTTAACGATGTTATTATATTTCTAAATACAATTTGTAAATAAAAGAAATAGCAGTGATAGTGTAAAACAAGATTGAAATCTGTACCTAATACGATAATAAACAATATTTAAATTTAAATTTCTATAAATAATTTTAAATAGGGATAACTAATATTTACTTTGAAAGTAAGTAATAAATATATAAAGTGTTATTAGTAATACGAGACAATAATAATAAAAATAATAAATAATAAATAATAACATTATGAGTGATGTCCATAATATTGCTTATAAGAACGGTTGTTTTAAAGAAAATTAAAAAAAGAAAAAGTTCCTAACATACCACGAATTTTTTTACGTATATTTTATTTTAAAATAAGAAAGTCATTTTCACTAATGAAATATATTGTACAAAAAAGAGAGTATTTTATAATATTGCAAAAAATATATCAGCAATAAAATTGTTATGTTGTAAACAAAAGTAAATTATTAGAACACATCTTACATCATTATGAAATATTTTTTCTTTATTATGCATTTTTCTTTATGTTATTGTTAAAGACTGAAAAAAAAAATATATATATATATTGAGTAATAAAAATCCCGATACATGTATAGTAAACAATGTAAAATCTCAGAACATGTGATAGTGATTATTATAACTCAATATTTATTCAATTCCCATAAGCGTTCCAAAATGCTTAAAAAATATATCTCGATTATTTTCCTTTTCCTTACAGAAAAATCTAAATGGAAAATTATTCTAAGATCTTTAGAAATAAGATATAAAGTAACCGGTAGTTGTGGTTATTTTCGTCCGATAACGTTTGATCCTAGAATAATCCAAAGTAATGATCTTATAATTATAGAGATTAAACAACCACAAAGTAATAACAACAAATGTTATCAGCTTAGAACTCTGCCATTATTATTTGGTTTTCTTTCTTTCTTTCTTTCCTTCATTTTTTTTTTTATAAGTTAATTTAGAAGAAATTTAAAAAACTTAATATAATATATGTTTATTTATAAGTGTTAGTTCATATACATAATAAAATATAAATTGCCTTAGATATAAATTCACAAATCTTAACAATGCATCCAATATGGCTTACAGAATTTAGTTTTTCATAAAAATGTTTAAAAAAACAAATGTTTATTAATAATAACAATAATAATAAAAGAATTATATTTCTTGTTAAACACAACTATGTAAAATAATTTATATATATATATATATATATATATATATATATATATATATATATATATATATAAAGGACAAATGCTCAATTTTTTAAAAGGTCTTTATGAGCATTAAAGCATTTTTCTTTGTGAGCACATTAAAAAGAAAAAAAAAAAACTGGTGTATATCTCAATTTAATACCTATATTTATAAAGGGTTTTCCATTTAGAGTGATACATAAAAAAAAATATATATATTCACTGAGAGACTTTGTTTTTAATTTAATTGAAAGCTTACATTATGTCATTAAGTATGAAAATAATATCGTTCATATGAGCACCACGACTAATCCGTGCATATCGCATTCTGTCAACCCAATTTTCCACCACTCTTTCACATAAATTTGGTGTTATTTCACGAGTAACACGTTCAATGTTGGTTTTTAATTGCTTAATTTTTATTGGATTACCAGCATAAACTTGTGACTTAACATATCCCCAAAGAAAAAAATCACAGTCGATCGAGTCAATTAACTGAATAATGTCGTCAAATTCTTCTCGTATTTCTCTCAGTATTCACATATGAATACTGATTTTGATAAAACAATTTATTAAATTCGAAACGTTGTTCAAGCGTGTATCTTTGCATGGTTAAATGGCATAGCATACTAAACACAAATGACACAAGAAATGTAAAAAATAATAAGCAGTGTTGCCATTCTAACCATTTAAAATTGTATCGTCCCTATTGGTAAAACCTGTACAAATATCAAGGCTGGTATTAAATTTGAAAGTTTATTGCAGATTATTCAGAGAATTTTCACATGCACCACCCTTTGAAACTTATATATATATATATATATATTGAATTAGAAACCTGATATAAACATAAAAATACAACATTTCAATTGATTGCAATTATTTTTTTTAAGTTACGCTGATAACAGACTTATACAAAGATCAATCGGGAAAATCAGTATTCAGGGAACGTCAAAACTCGTAATAATACAAGAAACAAGCGCTGAAGATTCAACATAAAAAATCTATGTTACCATGTAGTTATTAGGATCCACAAATTACACTTAGTGAAAAAGAATGCTTTCACTTAATTATTGGTAGCGTTGTATGTCTTGAGTAGAATATGTAAACACCATTAGCTTATAGAAATATTATCCTGTGTTATTAACACATAGCACAACCTGAAATGCACTTATTGAAATTTTCAAGTGTACTTCCATTATTTTCTAATTTTTTTTGTGCATTCCTGTAAACGAATTATGAATAACTATCATACCAGATTCTACACGAAACATACTTTTATGCATGCAAAAATTATATGTTTATTTCAGTTTCTTTAGTGTTGCCTATAGGCGTTGAACTACACCAACCAAGAATTTCGCCCATAGACCTTATGTATTTCAATATTCTTGGATGTACCTGCAAACGAACCATTTGGTTATTTTTAATAAAAATTTGTGCAGCATCTCTACATTTTTCAGATTAAAAATACCGAGTTCTAACTCCCTGATAATATTCTTACGATGTTCTACTATTTGGCTCTAAAATGTGCTATTATTTGTTCGGTGCGATAAACGGAAAATCGCCATACACAAAGACACCCAGCATGTAACGCAGACATAGTTACACATACAGAGAACAACCGTTAAAAACGTTTTTTTCGTGTTCAGGTGACGTAAAAAACAGTGATTACGACAAAAACTCAAATTTGAATATTTCATCAAAAATAATACTTTCTGTACCATATATATATGGTTAAGGGAAAATTACAAAAATAAATTTAAAGAATTATTATTTGTGAAGTAAGATAATGTTGCAAAAGATTTAAACTCTTTTTGCCACAACTTGTATGTTACACTGAAAGTAGACTTACAGTCAGATTGAAAATAACTGAGCAGTACATTCACTTCCAGTAAGGTCAGAGTTGGCGACAAACTTTCTAACTAGGCAAAGAATTTGATGGCTTGGTGAACAAATTTGTCGAAAAATGGTAGTTTAGGTATATTGAAGTTTAGAAGCTATGTGATGAATAGAAGTCGTTTTATGGAACTTTCTGATGGGGAATAAAGAGATGAAAATGAAATAACTATCGCCAATGAACCGAGATGACAGCACCAAACAATTACTTAAACTTATGTCTCAATCCTATCTTGTGCAGGACTAAAAACTTTTGGACTCCTCTGCGCAATTTGAGCGACAGTTCCATTCAATAATTCATAGAAATAGGTCAAGACAATCTTAATTCAAATTTATTCGATATAACAATAATATGATTCGGATATGTTAAATCTATCCATAACAAATTCCATGTTAAATCTATCCATAAAGTAAGTGATGCAATTCATGTCCAAATTAAAATTATTCGTATGCGCAATACCCGCCAACTAAGTTATTGTGAGTAAGTCTCAATTGTCTTTAACTCGTCTCGGAATTCTGGCAGAATGGGTGAGTAAATTCAAATTTAATTCTAATTGAATTTAAATGCATGTTCAATTGATATTATTTAAATTTAAGATATATTTGAATTCAGTTTTAAGAATTTAATTCGTTAATGTTATTTGAAATTCACAATTACAGATATTCAAATTTTAATTTAAATTCAAAGTCGAAATTAATATAAAATGAATTATAGTCGTCTTTGAAGCTAGTGTCAAATGACTGCATAGACACTAGCACCGAATTCAAAAGAACTGCGGCAAATTACAGTCGTTAAAGACTATAAATATTTAATCATTAACCGAGAGTCAGTTGTGCTCAGAAAAGTATTCTGAGTGATTGCGTTTGGAGACTATGTACAAAGTTATCTTTGCTTGTAAATCTTGTTTTGTGGAATGTTTGATGATATTGGGTTTGTGAAACAAGTGGGTCTTCTATCGGACCTTTACCAAGATATTCGTTGATTGTTAACTTTTTTTATACGAGCGACAATTTTATTAGACTGTTTCGTGAATGTTCGTGAACTGACTGTTTATTAGCCTGATTAGAGAATATTCGTTGATATTACAGTATCGTTCTTCTAACTGAGTTAACTAGTTGATTTTACGTCGCACTAGTTGTATGCCGTGGGCGATTGGCGACGTTGTAAGGCAAACTCCTAATGATGATCTTGCGATCTGTCATCACAAATTTGATCCTCTGCGGAGAGGTAGCTTATCACCTTCCATGAACCTAGAGACATAATTCGGATAAGAACGTGGAGGACATTGAGAATACGAGGTATTTTACGTGCATCAGCCATTATAATGTACACAACGGTCTTCGGTCGACTCAAGTATCTTCCAATTACGGGCCTGTCGCTCTACCGACCACGCTACCTCAATCCCATTTTTTTCCAAATTGCTAGAAAAGTTACGTTGAATAAAGTACATTCATAGACTAGAACCTGCCTGTTTCTTCACGAGCTACTGTTTTTCCCAAAAGGAAATAGGTATTTTTTTCAACAATATGTAAGGATTCTTCCTAAATACTACGATAAAAGATTTTTCAAGTATATTAAACAACTATTCAGGTATTAAATAACTATTCAGCATGTGTAATAAAATTTAACTATTTACTTTCTTCTATATACAATAGAAAAAAAAATAAAAAAAGTATTGAATCCTAAAATGTTCCCGACTTCCATTTTTTGATGGATTTATACGTTTTGACATGTCCGGAATACGATATGACCATTTTTAGAAAATATCTGTCTATCAGTCTGTGTGTGCATGTATGTATGTGATAAAAATATGGGCGGTTGTATCTCAGGAACTACTACAGAGAATTGCATATAAATTTATAAGTAAATGCACCTTGACCTTAGTTAGTACCTTTCAACTTTTGGTGTCAACTGGTGGCGCTGCTATACAGCTATTTCTATAATTTCTACGAATGCTATATGTCAGGGACTACTGAAGAAATTTGCATATCAATTTATGTGTAGATGCACTTTGATCTGAATAAGTAGGTATTAGGTTTAGGTATTGATCTCTCGAGAGATGTCGCTGCTGTATAGCAGTTTCTACAATTTAAGGGAAGGTTATATCTCTAGATCAACTGCACAAAATTACTTATAAATTTATATGTCGATGCATCTTGTCATGAATTAGTTCCTGTAAACTTTTGGTTCCAATCTCTCAATAGGTGGCGCTGGTATAGAGCAATTTCTGCATTTTAAGGGAAAGCTGTATGTCAGGCTCGATTGCGTATGATCAAACAAAACTTGATATGTTAAAAGCCCTTATGAAACATTATGCTAATTCAGTTTTTATGCATATCGACCAATAGGTGTCGCTGCTATACTGAAATATTCTCCGAGAACGGGAAAATAATATCTCAATCTCTATGGCGTATAACAGTATGAAACATGAAATGGAGATAACCATTATGGAAATGCACATTTAAAGCTATTAATTACAGAGAATAAAATTGTCTTTCTTTGGATATTTTGTGTTAGTTTTCTCTAAGGTGAAAATCGTCTGCATTCATCATGGTAGATAATTTTAATCAATAATAGCTTTAATAAATTATTTGTACTGAGTAAATTTGTATAGAAAAATTTAGAAGAAGGTATTGTTGTGGCCACCACATATTAGTTCTTAAATAGAGTGCAGTGGGTTTTCACTGAACGAATAAGCTATAATATCGTAAGTAAGGTACACTATACATTTAGCTTTAATAAAATCAAATAAAAGTATATTTCAGAAACATACCT
The DNA here is from genome assembly GCA_963930645.1 of Salticus scenicus. Taxonomy (NCBI): domain Eukaryota; kingdom Metazoa; phylum Arthropoda; class Arachnida; order Araneae; family Salticidae; genus Salticus; species Salticus scenicus. Next base: position 146,045,491 of record OZ005648.1, on the reverse strand, counting down.
GTGTAACATGTATTATAAAAGTTTTATTGTCTAGAATTTCAGTAAATTTAGATTCTAAAATTTAATAAAAATTTAACAGAAATATTCTAAGCAAAATTTTACTAATAAGTAATGTCACAGATTTAATGACTTTTCTTAAGCCTTCACTTTATCCCAACTTTCCTGAAGTTAATGAATTTGAAACAATGCTAAGTTCCAGATGAATATATCGTAGTGTAAAATCCTACATATTATATCTGCAAAGTGTGAATTTTAATTAGATTGTTCAATAGATGTTTGTGAATTGGAGTGAGTTTTTAATGGAAAGCAAACTTGAAGAGTAGCCACAGAAGGTAATAGAAGGATATCATTTAAAGTACAGATAAATTAAAACATTGTTGGTTTGCACGAAATTTATAGTTCTTTAGCTAAAAATTGAATGATCACGCTTAGTATATAACTTGTAAAATGTTTGTACATATTTCAAACAATTCGGAAATCATTTCAACGTTTCGAAATATTTCTGTGATACTTACAATTTTTTAACATTATATGAACGTTAATGGAACATCATATGCTGTTCGACATGTTGGTGTTAGAATTAAAGCCAATTGATTCCACTAGAGTCCTAGGTCAAGGGGAGAGTTGCTTCCTTGGGGTTCTTTCTAAGGGGTCCTAGCCCGTATTTACGTAAGTTTCGGAGAAAACTACAGATAACTCTGAACGTCTAGACCTAAGAGCTCGACCTGAGATCGAGCCCGAATCCGTGCGTCTAACAGATTCGATGGCAGAACCTTTTGGCTGCTAGTGGACCCTGTGCTTTTAGAGGACTAGTGATCGAAGGAAGGTTGTTTTCGTTTTCTTTATAATAATTTTACAAGGAGTAAAATGTATAGATATTTATACTTTTTTACTTACAAATTTTCCAAAAATTCAAATTTCCATTTTTAGTTAAATACTTCGTTCATGCATTAGCTGTACTTGTTTAATAAAAGAAAAAAAAAATACCTATTTCTTATTTCTATATATAAATATCATGAGTTATCTTGGTCATCACCAGGTACTTTTTTGTGAAGGGTCTCCAGAAGCCAGGTCTAGTGAAAATGCAACTTTGAAACCTATATAACACCTTAAGTAATAAATACTTTCATTAACAGTAAAATCTAAGCATTTTACATCGTGTTAAATAATTCTCACAGTCTCTATAATTCTCTTTTACTATGGAAGACGATAAATTCATGAAAATAATAAAAAACTGCTATCTAATATGCTAATTATTCAGTTTAAAAAAATTATATGTTTTTTTTTTTTTTTTTCTTTTTTTCTTTTTTTCCAAATTAAAGTTATGAATCACTTTGAAAGGATGTAATTCAATCGAATATTAAGTTTTAACTAGTTTTTGGCACATAACTTTTACTGAACTGAAGGTTAAAAATTTTATTGAGGGGAAAAAAAAAAGAATGTATATGTACATTAGAATTTAATTTCCTCAGTTTTATCGGCAAAGGCAAAATTTATATAATTAAAGGAAAGTAAAAATATATACATTTATTGCTTTACAATTTACATTTAGATTTTTAAAATTTATATTAAGATTTATTTCCTAAAGTTTCGTTTAATAAAAAAAAGAACAAATTCCTAAATTTAAAATCAGAGTCGAAAGCATTGTCTTAACAAAGATGTTTTTATGTAAGATTGGTGGTAAAACAATTTATATATTGTCCTATAGCAACAATAAGTAATCAAATAAATAATTTAAAAAAAATCAAAACGTATCCTTTCGTCAACAGATTTGATAAATATTAAATGTAAAACTTATTAATTTGTTCTTTAATAGAAGTCAGAAACGGATAACACATGATAATTACTTTTTTTTGAGGGGGGTGGGAGGGGAGGGTGTTATCTTAAAAGATAAACTAAATACCTAAACGTAGAAAAAAAAATGTATAAAGTACAATTTTAAAAACAGAGTAATAAATATTATAATAAATTTATCATGTACTTATCTTAATTGAAACTAACATCATAAGATATTGAAAAGGTCTTTCAATTATGCTGTGTTAATAGTTACACCGCTCTATGATTATGCCTTTTGTCATAATCATTATTTCAGTATAGTGCATGTTTTTTAGTATTATAACATGTTACTTCGAAGTACAATTCTGTTCATCAGTGTGCTGTAAAATGTGTTTATTTTTATGGAAAAATAATATTTCACGCAATGATTTGTTTTAACCCTTTGCCTGTCAAGAAAAGTGCACGAAACTCGCTTCCCAGTAACCGCCGATCTCTCTTAAATTTGAAATGAGTAAATAATTTGAAAACACTATAAGAGTACTCCCAAGGTTATTTTACTTCAATGTCAAATCATGTCAGTAGTTTCACTGGTAGGGGTATAATACAAAAGACCGTACTTTGTAAAAGCATATATATACGCCCGGGGCAGTTAAGGGTTAAAAATTTTCATTTTTTTTTAAATACTTAGCAATAAATATAGTTTATTACCAGAATTTGTTTTAATCATGTAATAAGGCATATAAACGTAGAAACTGGTTATTAAAATGATCGGAAAGTCATATAAATAATAATACTAATATAATATATACAGTGGGTTGCCAAATTAATGTGGACACTCGTGAAAATCAAATTATCGGGGTTTTTCTTCTAAATAAAAATACATTATATGCTACAATTGGTATTTATTACTTTATTTAATGTTAATACACATATTTCATAGCTATATAATAAAAAATGTATATTGGAAACAAACAAACAAACAAAAAAAAGTAATGTTTTGTAAGGACTTAATATTTGGTGACATTTCCTTCGACTGATACATGCGTTGTATCAGTCGAAGCAGTCCTTCAATGCGTTGCGGCATGCTTTCTATGCAGAAATTTGCACTTTCTTTAATTAATGGATTGTGATGCCAGATATTTATAAGTTTTTCTATCAGTTTTCTCTTGGTTGTCATCATTTTCTTTGCAATTTCCCTTTTTGTAATTTCTCATACGTTTTCCATGGGATTCGTATCGGGTTAACTTCCAAGCCACGATAATACTTCGACTTTCTTGGACCATAAATTCAGTAGCACTTTTGGCTTTATGGCAAGAGGCAGAATTGTGCATAAAAACGCCATGCTCACCTTCCAGGGGAAACATTTTTTCAGCTGTTGAAGAAGGCGAGTTCGTAGAACTTCCTTATTTTTGTCTTGTTTCATAGTCCTTTAAACAATGTATAAACGCCCTACACCCTTGGTGTTTATAGTAGAACAAACCATGACCTTTAGTAGATGTTTCTATTATGCAGTCAGGGTGGAACAGCTCACCAAGGCACCACTGGACGAAATTGATTTTATAGGCTAAAATTTCAAAAGTTAACTCGTCTCAGAAACACACCTGAAATTGAAATAATTTATGGTTTAATTGCAAAACAAGACTTAGAAATCATTGAAACTATTAATATATATCATGTATTTGTTTATTCCAATCTTCCACAGTCATGTAACAATGGTCTCGAGCTCATGCGAGTCGTTTCTTTTTACAGCCTCTATAAGCTTAGCCTTGCGAACTGGACGATGGCCTGCCAAGTCCTCTTCTGTCAGTCTTTGCTGCACAATTCTTTTCGAAATAGCAATACCTGACTCCTGAACAATCTGAGTCAGTGTAGCAGCACTGTTTTTCCTGTTTCGTAAGCAAATGTCCCTAATTTTTCTGTCTGTTCTGGGCGTAGTTATACGTTTTCTACCACACTTCCCTGTTCTTTTCGGTGAAAGGGACAGGTTTTTGTCAAAATTCATTTTTATTTTATTAACAGCTTATTTAGAAACACCAACAATATCTGCGACTTTCCTTAGGAATGCTGTGCGTGCTTGAGGAGAGATTTTATTTCATTTTTTTTCCTCGGAGAAATGTCACTTCTCCTGACAATACTGAAATAAAAAACAAAATTAATTGAGTTATAAACATGTAGTAAAAATGAATTTAATTGCAATTCAGTAGTCAAACTTTACTTATGTTACTAAAGATGCGTCAGAATGCACATTAAATCTCAGTTCAAAGGATCAAAAATGAACGTTCAGTGTTACACGTTGTGAGCACTGTGCAACATAAAATGAAGTGATTGACATAAAAATGTCGCTAAGCTCAGCATGCTTTGTTTAAATCACTGAAATTAATGTGTAACACAGTACAATTTGATAAAAATGCGTTTCAGTAACGTAAGAACCACTTCTAGGAATTATAAGTGGCATAAAAACGCAAAAATGTAAAAAACGTCAAGTGTCCACATTAATTTGGCAACCCACTGTATATATAACGCGGTGTACTACATGCATTTACAACGCTCTACGTCCAACAGTTTTTGAGTTATGCGATACGGTATTACACAGACGTGCATTCAGAAGTCACAGAAAATGTACAAAATCCACAGATATATCTGTAACAGAAGCTCTTGTCTTGACTAAAGTTTAGGTGACAATTAGATGTCAAGGCATTTATAAATATCAATAACACTCTTACAGCTAAATAGAAGATTTGTTATAAAAATTTCGCATTAAAATAATCATTGGTGCAGATTTCATAATATAAAGTGCCACAAGCAAAAATTAAGAACATAATTAATATCAAAGTATTAGTACTTATTGACTGGAACTAGTCACATTCATATACGATAATTTTCGATGTGTGGTGTTTTGGGGGGAGAAGGGTGATCGCGACATTCCATTTCTTTGATTAAGTAGCTTTTATGTAGATTTTATGTAGATTAATGTGTTATGATTGTATTCTAATATCGTAAAATTCACTTTAAAAAGTTTTATAAATAGAAATAAATATATCATTTGACTTATTTTTTCACAGATACAAAATTCCAACATACATTTTTAATAAAGAAAAAGAAAATGTACTTCATTTAAAAATATAAATTACACCGAGAGAAGTAACATAGAGAATAATGAAAATTAAGAACATTTAACAAGGAAAACAATTTTATGTTTCATTAAAGCTTATGTGCTGCATACATACATAAAGTTTAAGAAAAGATTCTTTTTTTTTTTTCGTGATGTTTGAAGACACTAAATCAGAAAACAGTTCTCCATTTAAGGAACAGCTGCAGCTAATGAAACATCAAAATTCCCACTATTAAGATAAAAAATAAAGGAATAATAAAGACTACCACAAAAGAAAGAAATAAAAAGTTCTTATGGCCGAAGAAAGTTTATTTCTTCTGCAATGTTAACCGATAAGAAAGCAAAATATAAATAGAATAATTATAAGTTACTGCAGTATGTTGCCAGGTGTTTAAGTAATAATTTTGTTTTAAACATAATAAAATGTTTTCAATAGAGCTCTGAATGAGAAAATTACTTTTATTTATTTATTTCTTATTTTTTCAGAAAATAACGAATTGGTAAAATAATTAAATGGAATTTTTTTGTAAATAACAAATATCCATGAATTAATTTCTTTAATTATCCAAAACACATTTTTATGTGGTCAGATTTATAAACTTAGTTAAAGTGCTCAGCAAAATATTTTGCTCATGAAGATACAAACATTATTAAATTGCTCTATTTTGCAAAATTTTAATGTGTATATATATATATAAAATCAAACTTATATCTGTAAATTTCTCAGAATCAAAAAAATTTGCGATATCTTCACGATGCACACACCATAAAAGCTGAAAATAACTTCAGAAAAATTTCGGTGTGTGTGTGTGTCGTTGTGCCTGTATGTTTGTAGCACTGTTTCTGTCCGGGTATCACGCAAGAATGGTTGGACGAAATTTAACACAACTTGACAGTAATTTAGGTCTTTACGCAACTTAAAATTACATGCATCGAAAATTTAAAAATTTTGATTCGATTTAGAGATATGGGTAAAGTGCCTGCGCTTTCGCCACAAGGCTTTTGTTAGTAAAACACATTGAATGTGGGGAAAATTGCATTAACTTTATATTTTAGACATCAAGAAACCCAATAATGATTTCAGAATAATTTCTCTTTCATGGGTGGTTTGGAAATATGCAGAACATTTTTTATTCGACCGTGTATCAACGCTTAAATGGATCTGCAGAATGCAATGACACTTGTCTCAGATTATGTTTGTGTGAAACTTCAAATTATATCCAACGAATCTTTCAAAAAAATAATTAGATTTAATGACTTTTACTAAAAAAAAATTGCAGACTTTCATCAAAAAGTAGCTAAATCTAGACCTATCAAAAATAGGAGTGATCCGCCCGGATGTGTTCCGCCGACAAAGTCTTTGCCTTATTTATATAGATATACATATATATTATTAGGTTGAATACATACATATATATACTTACCTATATATATCCTGTTACTCGCCTTTTACTTCGTTTTAAATAGTTATTAATACATAGCCTCCTAAACTAGATGCCAGTCGCGTGGCTTGGAAACTTAGCAACAGTTGAAGCGGTAGACAGCGCCACCTGGTACAGACTGCGCGACTTTTTTATTGAAAAGCCACCAAAATGTTTTTTAAAGTGGGATATGATATACATAAAAGGCGAATAGAATCGAAGAAACGTCGATTATATATATCATACACCACTTCTTAAAATTTTTGGGGGCAGTTGAATAAAAAAGTCACAAAATCTATACTAGGTGGCGCTGTCTACCACTTCAACTGTTGACAAGATTCCGAGCAACGCGACAGGCATCTAGTTTAGGAGGCCATGATTAATATATATATTTGACCTTATATTTTATACAAGTTTTTCCATACAATATTATAAATTTAGATACCCTTTTTTGGCTATTTCTTTTTTTTTTTCTTTTTTCTTTTAAATATAGTTTACGAATATATGAACTGAGTAGGAGGTGCTGATGCTCAGTTTTGATATTTTTATAACGAATAGGAACATGCATATTTTTACGTGGTAATTAGACTGATTTTATAGCATTACAGAGAGCAGACAATTAGATACATAACTGAGCGCTTGGCATAAACTGGTTAATGTTATTTCGCTCTTCAAGCGTAGTGAGACTAAAATGATTTATGTGACAGTCTTCATTTACGACAAATGTTGTAAAATCTGATAGGCATCACATTGCTATCTTAAAACTACTAAGACCATTTCGAAATAAATACAGAACATTGTAAATTAAGTTATAAACTGTAAATTTATTTCTCTCTTGCTATATATAATATTTAACTTATTAAGAATTACACTTTTTAAAGATTTTTTTAGCAAACAAACAAATAAATAAATAAATAACAATGGTATATTACACTTAAAATAGAAAGATTTATTATTTTCGATAGAGAAAATAAAAAGAAATTCAATAAATTACATATAAGCAATATCTCAAGATGTTAATTGTTTCACAAAATATTATGTAAAATATTACTATTGTAGAATACATGATGGAAAATAATTTTCAATAGATAACATTTTATGGTATACAAAATAATTTCCAATGAATATTTATTCATTAAAGTTAATTTAAATGTAATTATTTATTTAAAGAATTAATATCAATCATTTTACTATAACTGTATATAATATAATCTATACTAATATAATCTAATTTAACTTTGAAGTATTGAATCAAAGACTACTCGTCCTGGATCTGGATCAAAATGGACTTTATACGTGTTACGCCATAAAACACCTTACATGTAAGCACTGCTGGGAAAACTGCAACATATTGTTTCTATTTGTATTGTATGGGAGAAATTTTGTATTCTACAGGAAATTGTTTGGAATGGGAAATGCAGAATCAGAAAATACATGATAGGTATGATTTATCCTCGAGCCCCAAAAACGGATATTTTCATTAGAGGATATTTCCATATTGTATTTATATTTATAATGCAAACATAATATTTTTAGCTTCAACATAGGCAGATAATAAAACATACTCACTGATCCTTTTTCATTCGCATTTCAAATTCAGAATAAAGGTTTTAAAAGGAATGATATAAAAATTCCAGCGGCGCCTCGGTGTTACTTTAAAAGATTTGTATTTAGATTCCATTAAAATTATTTTTGTTCTGTCTGATAAAGTATATTTACACATTGAAGCAGTGCTTTTAATTTTTAAATAAACTATGAAACAATCACACTTTCACAGAGTTTGCATTATATATTGAATTTTTTTTTTTCTATAAATTGACTTGTCTTTTGCGTCACGCTATCCAAAACTGTACGTAAAATTTATGTAAAGGTTACTTTGTATCATAGTATCCTACTATGTGAAAATGGGTGTTAAGAGATAGTGTAATGAAAGAAAAAAATGTACAAATTTTACTTTCACATTCACAATAATACACTGTACTTAAGTATAAGATGTACTGTATAAGATATACTGTACTTAAAAAAAAAAAAAATAAATAAATAAAATAAATAAATACAAGCTTAAATACAAGCTTGTGATATATTCTTGCAAATAAATAAATTAGTGATGACAATACATAGCATAAAATTGGCCAAGAATAATTTTTAAAATACAGGAATTAAACTGTATCGAATAAATAAATTTAAACAAAAACCTCTAATTTTAATAAAGATTTTCCATATCACATGGAGATTTTGCACGCACATTTTTCCAACAATTTTTTATTTTACTTTTTTTTTCTTTAGCATTGAAATAAATTCTGATTTATCATCTTCTAGAGCTATTATTTATATAATAATGATTCTTTCAATGACTTTTACTATTTCTTATAATTTCCTATTTCTAATACCACAGTGTAGGTGGTAAGTAAAACTCCTTTTATTTTCCTCTATCTTCCTAAAGTTTTTGCGTACAAGTAGTTAAAACATTTTAAAAAGGAATTAAGGGTAAATTGTTTGCAGTTTATTATATACCAAAATTTATCTTTAAAAATGTTACAACTCAGTTTAGACAGTATCTTAAACGAAGAGGTGCTTTTCGAACATCCTTACTCAAGAACTCAAAATAATGATTATGATTGAGAAAGTAGTTAACAAATAGTTACGAAATTAATGTGGATTATTCATTAGTGCAGTCGGCAACAAAATGATTTAAGCACATATCCAAACGTTTTTTTTTTTTAGTTTGGTTGTCAATTTTTAACATCACATTACTTTTTTATAAACAGTATAAGATTAAGTGTCCTACCACGAACATATCGAAGTCTATCGATGATGGATTCTACCGTAATACTGACGTAACATTTGAAAATAAAATTAAGTTTTTAATAATTTGGTACTCCGAAAAAAAGTTACTACAGTAAGTATATCAAACAATGTCGATGTAGAATTAACGAGTTGATCTACTGTTATCATATCTTTGACTTTATAATTTCTGTAAACATATTCCTACGTCACTATTCGACGATCGAAAAGCTTAGATGTGTTCGTGGTAGCAGTCTAAGATCATGACTCGACAAATACTTATGCAACAAAACTATATTAAGTGTCATCTTTTAATAGGAATTATTGCTAGTGCTCGAATAATTTTGTTGCCGAGTGTAGTAGCATTGTAGCAAACTAGAAAAAAAAAGTTTGTATGTAGGAGAATTGTTTCCTCTCCTGGTAGGGAAGTATGTTTAAATGAATGCTAATCCTTAGACATGTGATAATTTAAAACAAAGTTATCGATTATTTTTCCATTTTTCCTTAATATATATAGCAAAATAGGAAAAAAAGGAAATGGTTTCTTTTGCATGTGATTCAATTATAATGATACTCTCATAATAATAATAATAATAATAGAAAAAAATTATTATTAATAACAATAATAATAATAATAATAATAATAATAATAATATAAAATAAAATAAAATAAATAAATTTTAAAATAAAAATACTGAGCTTTTCTGGTGAAATTGCCCATATATTTTTTTTCTTATTTCATTATTAATACATTCATTAATACACACACACGCACACATATATACAGAGTTCGTGAAATACGTTTGCCTGGTAAAACATTGTTGACCAATATATTTTTACTGGCAACTCTGTTTTCAACTTAAAAAATAAATAAATAAATAAATAAAACTCGATATTATTTATTTATTTTTTATTTCAATAATTTGGTGAAAAAGTTGGTTCCAGAATCGACTTCTGTTCCACTCTCGATTCTTGCTCCTCTCACTACATTTTGTGACACTGTGTTGAATAAATATGCCATTAGATTTACACCACTTTTCTGTATGCATGTTTCACAACTCTATGTTAAATTGGTGCACCATTTTAGGGAATTGGTTAACACTTTTCCGGTTTGCGCATACTTTGCAACCGAGGGCTGATTCATTGGCTGATGTAATCATGTACATATACCGGCTGTGTATGTGTTTGTGAAAATAATAAAGCTGGTTTCATGGTGTTAAATTTAAAGAGGTTTCCCTGACGTATCATTGTAACCTAGTAAATGTTTGGTTTTTATGCATAGAATATTAACTTCTATATTAAAGAAACTTTCAAAATTTTCAGAAAAAAAAAAATCCGGGGGGGGGACGATATTTTTTTTTTTTCTGGCGACCAGTTTTTCTGAAATTCCTGGAGCCCTGTATATATATGTATAGTGTCTGTTAATTTGTAGGTGAAGAAAAATTGCTGAATTACAGAGCATTTAGTAGAATTAAAAGCATTATTTATAGAAATATAAAAAAATACATAAACAATTAAATAAATAAGAGAAAAAATAAAAGAAAAAAGAAATGTGCAACAATTACATTTTCAATAATAAATTTGGGAAGTTACACCCCAGCATTATTTATCTGAGTAATTTTGAGATTTAAAATAAAATATTATTTCACTTGGCCAGAGGCAAATGTAAGACAGGCATATTCATGTAAGTGTGTATGCGTCCGTCTTCTTATTTTAATTACAAAATGAATTCTGATAGAATACATTTTAATGGCAAGATAACGCAAAATATTAAACCTTAGATTTATTGGCTTTTCCCTTGAAATCTCACTCGCACATTTAAAGTAAAATATTTTTTCCTATTGCTATTTTTCTTTACTGAAAATGTACTATGAATATAATTTACATTTATTTTTACATGTATCTTGACATATTTTTAGTATTACGTAATTACATTTATATAAATAATAAATGATGTGCACCGAATATTTTATTGCTAATTTGATATCATTAACTACTAGTTAGACAAAAGTTATGTTAAAACGTATGAAAGACTTGTCATTTGGATTACTTTCCTTTGCATGAGATAATAAAAGATTAACTTTTTTTGTCGTTATAAATAAATATATATATATATATATATATATATATATATATATATAGAGAGAGAGAGAGAGAGAGAGAGAGAGAGAGAGAGAGAGAGACGAATTTTATACTGTTATGTATGAAATCCAGGAAGGAAAACCTTTACAATAGAAGATCGAAAAAAAAATACATATGGGAAAAAGTATTATACAAAGTAAGAAGTATTAACAAACTTAATAAAGAAAGAAATATAACTTTGAAAAAAAAAAAAAAAAAAAAAAACTAGTTGCCATAGGCGGACATTGCTCAGTTCCCCAACATATGTATGCTCTGAGAAATTTCTAGTGCAAGACATATATATTATATTTATAATAAGAAAAATGGATTTGATCAAACGCTGGGCATAGTAATAGAATTAAATCTCCGCCTAATATGCTACTCATCATTCAGTTCAATATATTTATCTTATTCTAATCTATTAATTTATTTTATTGTGGTTAATTTCGTAGTTTAGTTTTCATGCTACTATATCCAGTGCTGCATTCCCCCAAATGCATATTTAAATGAAATATCGCCCAATTTTGCTTTGTTGATACAATCTTAAATTTCGAATAAATTACCAAATTTTCCCGTTAGAATATTTGCAGTCAATGATGTTCAAACAAGTATCATAAATGTTATTTTGAAGTTGTCTGATATAGACATATGATCCTGAAGATGGATTTACATTTTTCATGAAAAATGGATTTACATAATTAATATATTATTAAAATTAATCTTTTCTTCAAAGAATGAATTGTAAATTACTTTAATAAACAAGTATATAATTTAAAATAAAATTAATTTTTTAAATAAAGTTCTCAGGAAAAATATAATAAATATCTAATGAGATTTTTTTAAGAAATCAATCTAAAACTGAATATATATGTAGGACTCTTCCACGTCGCCGCTACTTTTTGCTTTTATTGAGCTCGCCAAGAGCTACACTGTAACAAAAAAAAAAAAAAAAAAAAAAACTGTTAAAAGTATAGGAAAAATCTGGCAGCCGGGGTGCCAGTATTTCTCTGTCAAATAAGCAGGCCAGAACTGTACTTTTAACAAAAAACTTATTTGATTTACAGGATTCATGTGTAAAATAGGGGAAAGTTTGATAAAACGGGATAGTCGGACAAAACGGGATACGTCGCCTAGGGACCCGGCTAGTACTGCTATCGAGTGGATGACGACAGAAACTTGTTCTCGGCCATCATTACATCATTCTCAGTTCGTCCCGTCTCGAGACCACTAGTTGATGGAAAGATGTAGTTCTTAGAACTTTTTTATTCTGTTTTCTTGACACTTTCTACATTTACGTGCGTTGTTTTCTACATTATTATGCCTACATATATGGAAATACAATTCCGGTGAATATTACATTTGATTAAGCATTTATTAACGAATATTCTCATGTGTAGTCTATCTAATTTTCCTTTCACATTTAGGCAGCAGCCATGTTTATTTTGAAAAGTGTCGGAGTTGGACAAAACGGGACACTTATGAGTTGGATAAAACGGGATACAGTTTTTTATATACTTTTCTCAAGGGGCATCGTAGGAATAGACCAGCCAACAGATCTGTCAGGAGACAGCCTACGGACAGACCAACCTGCAACAGCCTCAGGGAAGAAAGGATTAGAACTCTCCTGTTATCGACCTAAGCTACCTTTTTCCATCTCTCCAAAGATTGTTCTACCTGTACCTCAAGAAGAAGGACCTCAACCAAAAAACAAGGCTGATAAGAGAAAAGAGAAACTGTAGAAATAACATGATCTCCATATAAGAGTGAGTTAGAAATGGAAGAAATAGAAAGGATGATAAAACTACAAGAAAATTAAAGAAAAGTCTGCTAAGAAATACTTCTAAAAATTTCAAAAAGGAGTATATAAGAAAAGGAAATGGAAAAGAGGAAGAAAAAAAGCTCCCAGGTCCAGCCAAACCTGAAAGTCGGCCTATAAAAGAATCCAAAAGAACGCCTAATCCTGATGTTAAAAGTCAAAACATAGAAAAGTTTAATAAACCTTCAGCAAGAATGCATGTCGTCATTGTCTGAAGATGAAACAGAGGAAGGAGAAACCTGCATATATTGTAATACATTGTACGTTGATTCTAAGGCTGGTGAAGGTTGGATACAATGTTCTGGATGCCAAGAATGGGCTCACGAAGCGTGTTCTAATGCCTTTTTATGCGACTTTTGTTCTGGTACAGACCTAAATAAAAGCTTTCCCATTTTGTAAAATAAAAACGTAACAAACTCTTATTTTCAGTCTCTGATTACTGAAGACATTGTTCTTTCAAGTGGAAATTTTGCTTTGCAGTTTTCTGTCAATTAATTATGCTTTTCAGTTAGTTTTACACAAAAAATTAAACTTTGTAATCCCTATCCCGTTTCATCCAACCCAGGTATGCTAAAACGGGATGTGTAAGAGTTTGGTAAATAATTTTTTTTACTATTTTAAAATCATTACAATTAGTTGAAAATATGTTTTTTGTGTGCTTCAATAAATGTTGTAGTTATAAAAAAAAAAAAAAAAAAAAAAAAAAAAAGTGTGTGGTTTTCTTCAACATATTTTCCGTAGTAAAAAAAAAACAAGAATGGTATCCCATTTTGTCCAACTTTCCCCTATATGTCAGTGATACAATTTTACGGTTTTAAACTGTATATTTGACGGAGAAATACTGGCACCCCAGCTGCCAGATTTTCCCTGTACTTTTAACTTTTTATTTTTATTTATTTTTATTTATTTATTATTATTATTATTATTTTGCAGTGTAGGTTAAAATACTCTAACCGCCTTTTCAAAATTCAAAAACTTCCCGTTTGATTTGCATTAAAACAAAGAAATTTTTAACTGACGTATTCGACTGATATATTCGCAGCGCTGTCATATCTGGCGATAAACAGGTGGGAAAGGATTCATACTCGTTTCATCACTCTGACTTAAATCACGGACCTACCTGCATGTAGTTTCGTAAACAAAAGATTACTCTGTCTCCTCCACTACTTTTTGTCATAGAGAATTCACATAATGGGTACGAACCTGGATTGTCTTCTGAATTTCTGACTTTTCATTATTTGACAATAAAATCTTCACGTCTTTAAAGTATTTGTTGTATACTTATTTTTCAATGCCCACTGTCTTTAACTTTATTCAAGAGGACTAGGTATTTCCATACCAAAGGGAGTGCCTTTCGGGGGGGGGGGGTCTTTCTAAAGTATGCTAGCTCGTATTACATAAGTTTCGAAAAAAAAAACACGGAAAACTCTGAACGATTAGGCCGACTAGGCCGACTAGGCCGACGAGCGCTACCGGATATAGAACCCGGCACCTCACGTCTACCATCTTTGAGTGCAAAACCACTTGGCCACTGGTGGGTCTAGTTGCTTTTAAGCTAACAGTTCTTAAGAATTTAATTAATAAAGAAATCATAAAATTTAATGAAATTGTAAGTAAGTCTAAAAATCCAAACTAGTGGCAATGGACTGTGAAATGTATCTACGATATAACCAAATAGTTGATAAACGTTATGCATATGCACTGAGCTTATTATTATTATTATTATTATTATTATTATTATTATTATTTCATTATTATTATTATTAAGTACTATAAAATACATTTCATACATAACATGGTCTACAATTTTTATAAAATTTGCCGAAAATAATTAATCGCACGCCCTAATATATTCAAAAGTAAATAAATAAACTAATATTCATCTTTTAATAATTTGAAACATATTTTTTACCATTAATTACAATGACTGTTTTATTTTTGATTGGTCTATAATACATTTATTTCATCCACATCAATATATATTTTTTAAATGTATCAGAATTTGAGCAAACATTTATGCTTTAACTAGGATTCGAGAACAGTATTTTCTGTTTCAGAAGTCACCTCGCTTGCCAAATTTATTTATTTATTTATTTATTTTATTTTTTGCGTTGAAACAACGCGTAAGATCAACATCTATACTAATATTTTTAATAAATAATGAGATACGCATTAAAAAGACTCTAGAAAATTTTCTTCATCAATTTTCACTTAACACTTTATCTACGGACGGTACTTTAAAGCACCATTACTTTAAAAAGAGTATAAAATCAAATTTATAGAAGAAATGTCAAAGTTATTTATAAGAAGGAAACATATGTACCTCCCTTAAATCTCACTACAAAGCATTAGACGATACATATAGTCATTTTTGTTGCATAAGGGATTATATGGAGTGTACTTGCTGTTTTTGCTTGATATTTTTCACAATCTTCATGTGTGTTATAATTAATTCCTATATTATTTCAAGAATATCCCACTAATCTTAGAAAAAATATGAGGAACGTAAAGACTAAATATTTCTCTACACTTTTTTCATGTCGAAATAATTTTTTCGACCCCTATATACCAGTGGTAGACTAAAGTACGACCTCACCAAATTCTCATTAATTATTATGATGAGGTGATATGCATAATTTTTAACATATATATCTTTAAATAATGCACTTTAGTAACTAAAAATATATGTTTCAAACACAATTGTTGTCTGTATCATAATGCAGAAGATAAAGGGTTAATATCAAGTTTATCTGCATTAATTGTTTTTTTACGGAAATAGCCGGAAACATTTACTGCAGCTTGTGTTGCGTTAAGATGTATTGTATTTGTATATAATTATTTTTACTGTGTGTATATTGTTCAAACTGTGACGTAAGTATACAAATTTTGTTAGTAAGAAACTAATTTTCTCTTAGTTCACTACCTTTGTTATTTTATCTATATTATGTTGTAGTCTTTATGTTCAGTCTACACATATTCATAAATATAGCGTTTCAAACTGTTAAATTAAAATACATACGTTAATATAAAGAACAGTTCATTTACAATGTTAAAGTATAACATAGGAATAGACATTTTAGGAATAAGTTTCTGAAAATCCTTATTGATGCGATATGTTTTATTGAATTTTGTAGATAATAATTGGAGAAATCATAACTTTTGCGAAATTTCTGAGTCAAAATTTACAGTTATATACTTCCATTTCTTAATAGAACTTTAAATTTGAATGAAAAGATAAACGATTAGTATTTCAATAATTATGATTCTCTCTAATAATGCGAAAATATCACATTTTCCGATTCATGCAAAAGTTTAGCGGCTTTCAGGATGTTATTTTAATATAATACAGCAGAAGGTGGATTTAGATTACATATTAATATCTGGTGCATTTTGAAAATTTTATTGTCTAGTTTCTCAACAAATTCAGATGTTTTAATTTGTTAAGAATTCTACGGAAATGTTCCGAACAAAACTTTATCTGTAATTGCTATCACTATGTTAATGACTTCGTCCCTAAACATTTAAATCATCTAAAACTTTCAAATGTTTGCAAAAGTAAATTAATTGGAAATAATGCAAAATATCAGACGAGTATTCCGTTACTGAAAGCCTTACATTAACCCTCTTAAGTGGAAATAGTAATTAGAGAATTCTAACGTTTCTGAAAAGGAACGTATTTTTAATACGAAACAACTTTAAGTTTGGACACGGAATATCCCAAATGACTTGTACGAGAAATGTGTATTGATTTGCTCCAAAATTGATTTGTTTCTGTATAAGTAGTAATTATTGATTGAATTTCATTTAACGGTCACTCTGATCTCAAAATTGGACGTGGAATTTGCGTATTCCCAAATGTTAAAATAATTAAATAAGACATACAGATAATTAAAAATTATTTCATATATTTAAACACAATCTTTTTCGTTGATATTTTATTAAAAATGTATATCTATTTGGATAGATGTTTGAGTGTATTTATTTCGTTAAATCAAAATTTAAATACTTATTTATGAAAATTCTTGAAACCGCATTTCGTTCAGTGAAAAATATATTATTAATACATAAATTTTTACTCTCTCTCTTTCAATCATGTGCATATATTCATGTATTTTAGCATACATGTATGTTTAAAAATATGAGTGTGTGTTCACATGTGTGTTTGCGTGTATTGTTGAAGTTGTGGGTGCTATTATTTGCATTATATTTTTTTTTATAATTTATGATTAGTTTATAATGCATTTGACTTTGAATATATGAATCATCTGCATTAAACTCCTTTAAAAGCAACTTTGCGCACGAATAGTCGATTGTATTACTGAAATTGAATCAAATTACATAAGAAATTTATTAAACGTATTAACAACAAAGAAAAAAAAATGAATCCTAAAATTTACCATTTTAAATTTTATTATCTCAGTAATAAACAAAGAATATGTTTTGAAAAAATGTTGTATTCTCATTGAACGAAAATAACAAAGATAAAACACTATATCATTGATTATCAATCAATAAAAAGAAACTTTGGTAAAATTTGAAAGCCAGTTTATTAGAAAAAAAATTAATTTTATTATTTTTAAAGATATCTGAAAATAAGTTTGGAAAATCAAAATTAAACATAAATATTTCCTTGATTAAGTAATTTTAACTAAATTCTTAAAACTAATTATACTTATTATCATACATAGTATTTATGAAATATAACATAATCCATCCTAAATATCTATATATCTATATCTATATCTGCATCTATATCTATGCTTATGTAGTATGAACATATATTAAATGTCTTTGCTCACTATATCATTTTGTTCTATATACAAATTTTAAACCTTTTAGTTTTGGATTACACTTGTTTCTTATATTAAACTTTGTATTTAAACCTTTACTGTTTGATAAATATTAATATTCACATTAAATATATATATTACTTCAAATATTTTGAAGTAAAATGATGGTAAAAAGATAAAAGAAAAAAAAAATCAAAAAGTTATAACAAATTTCTGAACACACACACGCACAGATATATATATATATATATATATATATGTGTGTGTGTGTGTGTGTGTGTGTGTGTGTGTGTGTGTGTGTGTGTGTTTACCTGTATACATATACACATACAGAGAGCTTATGATTTTTTTCCCAATGCTTTTAATTTTTAATGAAAAAGTTCATTGATGTCAAAGAAGATGTCTGTCAGTCTCTCTGTCTGTCTGAGCAGCTATACGTTCAGCCCCTACTGAACGCAGAACTACAAAATTTGACATACGGGTGCTCAGAAGCCTGCCCGAGTGCATAGTAAAAAAAGAATTTAAAAATTTTAATTAGTTCCGGAAGTATTAATTAAAACGTCGACCAATGTCTAATTAAAAAGCGAGCGGATCGTAATTTCCGCCCTTCAAGTAGAATTCAGCGTGTTCCTCAAAAGAGGTAGTAGAGAGAGAAAAATTCCGCGGGTTTTTCTAAAGTGATCGCTGCCGAAAATATCGAAAATACACCTGTACCACGAGAAAGAGCATTTATTACTTATTCTTACGGTACAACTTTTTTTTTTTTTTTTTTTTTTTAATACGGATTTTTTATATTTTTAAAAAAAGTTTAAAAAAGGGTAGAAAATTTCTCTTTTTCTCGATCGTCTTTTTTAAACTTCCTGTACGACCGAGTAACTGTTCCATTTCTTAACAACAGGTATATTTGGAAAGGACATTTAATCCCCTTTCGAACCATATAAACATTTTTACAAAATACGGATTAGTGATCCATATTTTTAGATTTTACGAAACATCGATTTTTTCACAAAACATATTATAACTCAAAAGTGTTTAGAGATAAAACATTTCTTTTTTTTTTTTCTTTGTATATAGATCTCGCTTCAACAATTGAAGTCCTAAAAGATTGAGAGAAAATTTCAAAAACTGAATGAGTTATAATTTTTTTTTAATTTTAGGCATTAAACCATAAAATTGAATACACGACCTTCATTCCATGAGATCGTATAGTATGTTCGTTGTCGTTACCACGGCAACCACTTCACGGAAGAAAGATGTCTGGTGGAAAGGAAAAAAAATAAGAAAAAAAAAACACCTGCAACTGATTCAGTTGATAATCAGATGAATTTTAAGTGGGATACAAAATTGCAAATTTCTATTTTCTTCAATTTTTCAAATTCGCACAAGACACTTGGTGTACAATCTTAACACCACAAAACAAACTTGCAGTTCAAATTTCATTGATTTTCGTCAATAAACAAAAGATTTACATTTTAATTGCAAAGTAAATTTTATTCTAATACACGTATTTCAATTTCTAATTATGATTAAATTATTTTTAATGCATCATTCGAAAAATATTTTAAAGTTATTTTATATTATCCAAAGTTTTCACCAGATTTAGACGTTTTGAGGTGTCCTGAATCAGTTTTCTTATATGGCGCTGTAATATTTTCAAATTTCAATATTTCAACGCGTATTTTAATTTCTAATTATGATTAAATAATTTTTATAGCATCAATCGAAAGATATTTGAAAGTTCTTTTATATTATCGAAAGTTTTCACCACATTTACACGTTTTCAGGTGTCCTGAATCAGTTTTCTTTTATGACGCTGCAATATTTTCAAATTTCAATATTTCAATTTCTAATTATGATTAAATTATTTTTAATGCATCAATCGAAAGATATTTTAAAGTTCTTTTATATTATCGAAAGTTTTCACCACATTTACAAGTTTTCAGGTGTCCTGAATCAGTTTTCTTTTATGACGCTGCAATATTTTCAAATTTCAATATTTCAATTTCTAATAATGATTAAATTATTTTTAATGCATCAATCAAAAGATATTTTAAAGTTCTTTTATATTATCGAAAGTTTTCACCACATTTGCACGTTTTCAGGTGTCCTGAATCAGTTTTCTTTTATGGCGCTGTAATATTTTCAAATTTCAATATTTCAATTTCTAATTATGATTAAATTATTTTTAATACATCATTCGAAAGATATTTTAAAGTTTTTTTTATATTCTCGAAAGTTTTCATCAGATTTACACGTTTTGAATTGTCCTGAATCAGTTTTCTTTTTTATCTCAGCTACTAATTAAAATAATTTCATAAGTAATACATCATTAGAAAGCTTTTTGATTTGGAATCGAACAGTGGAATACAGAAATTTCTATCGCCAGATGGCGCTGTAATATTTTCAAATTTCAATATTTCAACGCGTTTTTCAATTTCTAATTACGATTAAATTATTTTTAATACATCATTCGAAAGAAATTTTAATGTTCTTTTATATTATGCAAAGTTTTCACCAGATTTACACGTTTTGAAATGTCCTGAATCAGTTTTCTTATATGGCGCTGTAATATATTCAAATTTCAATATTTCAATTTATAATTATGATTAAATTATTTTAATGCATCATTCGAAAGATATTTTAAAGTTCTTTTACATTATCGAAAGTTTTCACCAGATTTACACGTTTTGAAGTGTCCTGAATAAGTTTTCTTTTGTATCTCAGCTACTAATTAAAATAATTTAATATGTAATACATTATTAGAAAGCTTTTTTGATTTGGAATCGAACCTGTGAAATACAGATATTTCTACTGCCAAATGGCGCTGTAATATTTTCAAATTTCAATATTTCAATTTCTAATCATGATTAAATTATTTTTAATACATCATTCGAAAGATATTTTAAAGTACTTTTATATTATCGAAAGTGGAAATCGAGATTTCACCCGATTTACACGTTTCGAGGTTCCTTGATTAGGTGTTCTTTGGTATCTCAGCTACTAATTAAAATAAATTCACAAGTAATACACCATTTCAAACGTTTGTTAATTTGGAATTGAACAGTTCTAAAACAGGGATTAGGCGCCGAATGCGCCACCGAGCGGGACTTTGCTGAACTCAGAAATTTGAAAGATCATAACATGGTGAGCGAACAGGTTGTTTCAGATATTGAATCTGGAAGAGGGCGCCGCAGGCGCTACCGAGCGGGAATTTACTGAGATTAAAATTTTCAATTACGCTATTTTCATTATATGTCACTAAGCTGTTGTATGACCTGAAACGGGAAAAAGGCGCCGCAGGCACCACCGAGCTGGAGTTTCGTAAAGTCGGATTTTTCAAGGATCGCGAACCAGCTGGTCGACGAAGGCGGCTAGTCTATATTAATAAAAGAAGATGTCTGCCCGTCTCTCTTTCTGAGCATCTATACGTTCAGCCCTTACTGAACGCAGAAGTATAAAATTTGACATACTGGTGCTCAGAAGCCTTCCCGAGAAGATAGTGAAAACTGAATTTAAAAATTTTAATTAGTTGCGGAGATATTAATTAAAATGTCGACCCATGTCGATCTAAAATGACCGAGAAACTAAGGATAATTGCTTAAAAAGAAACATTTTATCAGCAGACGATTTTCTAAGCTCTCTCGATCGGAAGCTAAACACATGCGAAACAACTGTCTGCGATAAAAAAGGAAATGAATGTAACCAATTAAGATATCACGTGTTTCATAGCGGGGATAAAAATTGCAATTTTCAAACTTTTTCAAATTTTCATTCACATTACATTTAAATTAATATTTGGCCTAGACAGTATATTATAAAACTACTGTTCAATTTTTATGAAAATATCTGAATAAAAAAAAAAAAAAAAAAAAAAAAAAAAAAAAATAAATACATTTCTATTGGGAAAAGATTATATTTTGCAGTATTTTAAATTGAGATATGCCGTTGAAATTCCGTAGTATTTGGTTTTAATGCCTGATAATTCGATCGTGAATCTTTTTGAAAGAGCAGAATTATTAGGAAAGCTTGAAGCAGGGGAAAAAGGGGCAAAAATTAAAGAAAAAAAAAGTTACAAATTTACTTTTTATTTTACAATAATGATTAAATTCTATTTAATACATCATTCGAAATATATTTTAAAGTACTTTTATATTATCGAATGTGGAATTCGAGATTTCACCTGATTTACCCGTTTTAAGGTGTTCTGATTAGGTTTTCTTTTGTATCTCAGCTACTAATTAAAATAATTTGATAAGTAATACATCATTTGAAAGCTTTGTTGATTTGTAATTGAACAGTAGATTACAGAAATTTCTACAGCCAGATGGCGCTGTAATATTTTAAAATTTCAATGTTTAAAATTCGAATTACGATTAAATTATTTTTAATACATCATTGAAAAAATATTTTAAAGTACTTTTATATTATCGAAAGTGGAATTTGAGATTTCACCTGAATTTTATGTTTTAAGGTGTCCTGATTAGGTTTTCTTTTGTATCTCAGCTACTAATTAAAATAATTTTATAAGTAATACATCATTTGAAAGCTTTGTTGATTTGGAATTGAACAATACATTACAGAAATTTCTACCGCCAGATGGCGCTGTAATATTTTAAAATTTCAATATGTCAAATTCTAATCAGCGAAGAAGGTGCTGTCTATATGGCTAATAAAACTGTTTCTAAATGTAATTTCGGCTGTTCTTAAAGTGCCTTTATATAGAAAACTTTTTTATCTTACACTTTAATTTATCATCTACCTTTATAATATTCAGATGCAAAGTAACAGAAATTCATGAGAGTGACGCATGAGATTATTTTATTTAAAAAGTTTATTGTTGCTATTCATAAGAAAAAATAATAATATATTATTAATTTATGCGCATTCAATTCCAAGCTCAAATATTTAAACGTATGCTAACTTATGTTTCCTTATGTGATTTTACTTCTTTTAATTTAAATAAAAATATACATGATAAAATTTGATGCTCTAATATCGAAGTATTTCGAAGGCAAACATAAATTCTCACTCTAACTGCTTATTTCCCCAAGAAAAAAATATCAAATTATATCTGTTTGACAAATGCCATAACAATTCTACAAATAGATTCCAAATGGTTGATAATTTGTTTCATCATTAGTAGATTAGTGCAAGTCTCTTCCCTTTTGTAAGGAGAACTTTTTCGTCTAGAGGAAAAAAAAACACGTGCAAGGGAAATTGTTCGGAAATTATCCCTAATTAGTATGGCGTTACAGCGCAAAATGTTTAATTTTTAGGTCGGCTGTTAGGGTTAGAAATGTAACAAAATGTTACTTTGTGTTTTGTTTTTGTTAGCGTATGTCTGTTCTAATATGTGAAATAAAACACGTTTCTGCAAACAATATAGGAGCTATAAAAAAATGCTAGGACAAATCATTTTATAACTTTAACGGTTTATACTATCAAAAATAAGGGTTTTTCAAATTTTAACAACTACCAAAGAAATTTATTTCTGCATTATTTCTTCAATATTTCCATTAATCGAAAAAACAATTTCTGGACATTGAAAAAATAATTTTGCGATTTTCTTTTTCAACTTTAAGCTGAGTCAGAATCGTTTGATTCCTGGAGCAACATAAAATGATGAATGTAATACAGTTATGGTAATTTTTAATATGTGCACGTAATATCAACTTAAAAAATATATACAGGAGGGTTGATTATTTAAAATGATGTTTTTAAACGCGTCCCATCTCCATTTACGAGTAAATTATGAATGTATATAAACACTATATAGTTTGAGCGAATTATAGAAAAAAAAATTGTAAAGTCAAATAAGAATCAGTTAAACAAGAAAATTTACTATTAAGATAAAATATCTTTTTAGTCAAAATATGTATATAATACATTTGTCTTTTATCTTTAAAGCAAGTAATTTTGAGATTTATGCAACACGTAATCCTAAATCTTCTTTTTTTCGGTCGATCAAAGATATCTGAAATGAATGTTTTGTTCTCTTATTTACGGTTGGTTGGTTGTCGGAATTAAGGCCGATTGAGGTCACTAGGGGCATAGGCCTCAGAGGAAGTGCCCTCTGTGGGGGGTCTATCCAAGGGGCTCTAGCCCGTATTTACGTAAGTTTCGGAGAAAACTACGGACAACTCCGAACGGCTAGGCCAACGAGAGCGACCTCGGTTCGAATCCGGAAACTCACGTCTGCCAGATTTGAACGGAGAAACACACGACCGCTAATGCGCCAATCTTATTAACGTTCCGAACATAGCAGTATATTATATATATGTAAGGAAAATATTATCATGTCGACTTTGAAATTTCGGTGAATCTACACGTTTGAGGTCCCCGGATTTCATTTTTTGCTATTTTTATGGAAATGTATATATGTGTGCGTATCTGTGTGCGCATGTACACGATAGCATCTAAGAGCTGAGACCTAGGCAAGGACATTTCTGAGACCTAGACATGGTTATACTTGTTGCCAATAGTTTCGAAATAGTTTGTTAAATACATATAAAATGTTTAGCAGGAGGAAATGCCCTTTTTTCAACAACTAAAAATAAATAAAAACAAATAAAATAAAAAAGAACTAAGTGATTTCATATTTTTATGACTTGAGATTTTTTTTTTTTAGTATTATAACTATTAAGGTATAATTGTTATATAACATTTAAAAATCATTTTCTCATGAAATTTGTGTCACTTATATAATCAGTAAATTTTCATTGGTGAAACTGGAATCTATATATTAATTTGAAACATGTTTTTGTCTGTCTCCACTATATTGAGAGAACTACTTGGTGTAAAAATTTGGTTGAGGTGTCTAAAAAAAGGTCTTTGTCCGTAGATGTGCTATGAGAAGAGAAAAATAAAAAAATATCGAACGGTAAAAAGTCGAACGGTTTCCCACTCCGGGGGGGGGGGGGGGGGAGTGAAACCGTTTCCCACCCGTTTCGGGTTTAAAACACGTTTACGAGCTTAACTAAGCTTCAAATTACTTCACGGTGAAGAAATTGTACATATGGGGACTAGAGTCTAATACTAAAAAATCAATATCTGCGAATTTGAAATTTTCGATTTTAAAGGGAGAAAAAAGGGGGGAAGTAGATTTGGAGGGGAGGGGGAAAGGGGGGAAATTAGTTTGAGAGGGAAATCCGTTCTAGACCCACATATGTAGCACCTCATTTTAAAGGTCTTGAAATTTCATGTCGATTGGGGGTGTTTGTATACAGTGTAGTGCGACCCCTGGTGGTGAAAAATGGAACTAAGTGATTTTGCTGTAGACCCTATCATGTTACATCTTATTTTAAAGGTCTTGGTATTTCCTAACCGTTAGTGATGTTCGTACAGAACACAGTGCGCCCCCTGGCGGTGGAAAGTGCAACTAAAGGATTTGACAGTTGACAAAACCAAGTGACGCCTCATTTAAAAGGTCTTGGAAATCCAAGGCGATTGGTGATAGAGGTCTTGAAATTTCATGTTGATTGGGGATGTTTGTATACAATATAGTGCGCCCCCTGGTGGTGAAAAATGGAACTAGGTGATTTTGTAGTAGACCCTATCATGTTATATCTTATTTTAAAGGTTCTCACCGTTTGTGATGGTCGTACAGAACAAACTGCGACCCTGGCGGAGGAAAGTGCAACTAAAGGATTTTGCAGTTGACACCACCATATTTAAAAGGTCTTGGAAATTCAAGGTGATTGGTGATGTTCGTATACAACATACTGCGCTCCCTGTTGGAGCAAAGTGGATTTTGCAGTGCGTGCGTAGCATGACTGCTATACGGTGCCGCAGCCACAGGCAGCGGTAACACGAGTCAGAGGTTCATTCGGTTCAAGGTTAATTTTTGAGAATTTTTTCACGTTAATAGCGGCCTGCATATGCGTGCCACAGGCACTGGGATACGAACCCGAGTTACGTTCTGTTGGAAGTATTTTTTTTTTTTCGTTAGAGATTATTATTATTATTATTATTATTATTATTATTATTATTATTATTATTATTTGTGATGTTTTCATTTAAAAATAGAAATTCAAACAAAATCGAGTTAAAGATATAAAACCATACATATTTAAGGTGCATTTAAGGTTATTATCATGGGCCCGGACAGCACCGGGCGGGTTCTTTCGGTTGCAGGTTAATTTTTGGGAATTTTTTTTATATTATTAGTGGCTCACGTATGTGCTGCCGCAGACACCGGTGTCACAAGACTGAGTTTCGTTCGGTTCAAGGTAATTTTTTTGTTACAGCTAATTATTTTTTTCGCGATGCCTTTATTTAAAAATAGAAATTCAAACAAAATCGAGTAAAGATATAAAATCAGACAAATTTAAGGTTCAATTAAGTTTATTATCATGGGTCCGGGCAACGTCGGGCGGGTCAGCTAACATGTAGCTTTAGTATTAAAAAAACAGAAAATAAAAGATAGCAGCTGTTTTATTTGGAGTCAGTTTGACGTCACATTGATAGTACTTTGTAGAAAGTGATTTCATATATAGTATTTCAATTTATAACCGTTTTTCCGAATTTCTTTTTTTTTTTTTTAAGTGAAATGTTGTAAATTATATTAGATGTTTTAACTTGAAATACATTTAAATAATGATACGACGATTTTTGAAACATTACGGTCAATAAAATGACCGTCAAAGTCGACGGGTTCCAGCTAGTCTATATATTAATTTAAAACATATTTTTGTCTGTCTCCACTATATTGAGAGAACAACTTAGTGTAAAAATTTGGTTGAGGTGTCTAAAAAAAGGTCTTGGCCTGTAGATGAGAAAAGAAAAAAGCTATGAAAAGAGAAAAACAAAAAAAAGTCGAACGGTTTCCCCCCCGGAGGGGAAACGGGGTAAAAACACGTTTACGAGCTTAACTAAGCTCCAAATTACTTCACACTGAAGAAATTGTACATATGGGGACTAGAGTCGAATACCAAAAAATCACTTTCTGCAAATTTGGAATTTTCGATTTTAAAGGGGGAAAAGGGGGGAGAGTAGATTTGGAGGGAGAGGGAAAGGGGCGGAATTAGTTTGAGAGGGAAATCTGTTCTAGACCCACACTTGTAGCACCTCATTTTAAAGGTCCTGAAATTTCATGTCGATTGGGGATGTTTGTATATAGAAATCCTTCAGTAAACTAGAAATACGACAATGCTGGCAATGAATCCTGATTCGTCCAAAGCTACTTTCGACCGCCTGTGGGAAGGCTGCAGCGCCAACATAGACTTAGCGACCACTGCACTAAAACACCTTCAAACAAAACCACTTATGAAACATACAAATAAATAGCCCATACTGCACTTATGTGCCAAGGTTAGGAATCCAGGTTGCCATAGTTTGGACGAAATTCAATCAGCCCGCCATTTTTTTCCATCCACTGCGCAAGCGCACTAATCTCTTGTCTTATCTCTGATTTACTAAAGGATTTCTATTTGTATACAATATAGTGCGACCCCTGGTGGTGAAAAATGGAAGTAGGTGATTTTGCTCTAGACCTTATCATGTTACATCTTATTTTAAAGGTCTTGGTATTTCCTGACAGTTGGTGATGTTCGTACAGAACACACTGAGTCCCCTGGCGGTGGAAAGTGCAACTAAATGATTTTGCAGTTGACACCACCATGTGCCACCTTATTTGAAAGGTCTTGGAAATTCAAGACGATTGGTGATAAAGGTCTTAAAATTTCATGTTGATTGAGGATGTTTGTATACAATATAATGCGCCCCTGGTGTTAAAAATAGAACTAGGTGATTTTGCAGTAGACTCTATCATGTTACAACTTATTTTAAAGGTCTTGATATTTACTGACCATTGGTGTTGTTCATATAGAACGCGCTGTGCCCCCTGGCGATGGAAAGTGTAACTAAAGGATTTTGCGGTTGACACCACCATGTGACACCTTATTTGAAAGGTCTTGGAAATTCAAGGCGATTGGTGATGTTCGTATACAACATACTGCGCTCCCTGGTGGAGGAAAGTGGATTTTGCAGCGCGTGCGTAGCATGCTTGCTATACGGTGCCGCAGCCACAGACAGCGGTAACACGAGTGAGAGGTTCGTTCGGTTCAAGGTTAATTTTTGAGAATTTTTTCATGTTATTAGCGGCCGGTATATACGCTGCCGCAGGCACCGGGGTCACGAGCCTGAGTTTCGTTCGGTTCAAGGTAATTTTTTTGTTACATCTGATTATTTTTTTCGCGATGCTTCTATTGAAAAATAGAAATTCAAACAAATTCGAGCTAAAGGTATAATACAAATTTAAGGTTCATTTAAAGTATCATGGGCCCGGACAATGCCGGACTGGTCCGCTAACATATAGTCCTTGTTTTTAAAGAAATAGAAAATAAAATATAGCATTTGTTTATTTTGAGTCAGTTTTACATCACATTTACTTTATAGAAAGTGATGTCATATATAGTATTTCTATTTATAAGCATTTTTCTGACTTTCTTTTTTTAAGTGAAATGTCGTAAATTATATTAGATGTTTTAACTTGAAATACATTTAAATAATGATGCGACAATTTTTGAAACATTACAGTCAATAAAGTGATCGTCGAAATCGACGGGTTCCAGCTAGTTATGGTTTAATTGGAAAAAAAATCGCATTGTTATGAAATGTTTTCTTTTCTGGAAGAAAAGTGTATGGCATAAATTAGACATAATAAATTTAAAGTGAATAAGTATAAAATATGTTTAAGAATTATTTGAAAAGGCAAAAAAATATTACATTCCTTACATCCCTTGAAATTTAAATTGTGAAAGTGCATGCTTGTAAATGCCTTAATATAGAATGAAAAGAAAACATAAGAAATGCAGTCATATTTTGTATATATATTGTCCCATAGATGTTGTGAAGAGCCAAAGTGAGCACTCGAAGTGAAGTAACAAGCGTAGTTTATTAGCAGAACGGACTTGTAATACAGCTACACTCGGTTGAGAACATACTCAAACTGAGGAACAAGTCGCTTAAATACAATATTTGAATATTCCAGAATACAAGATTAACATAACTTAGAATATTTTAGAAACTGCTAGAATAGGAAATTAAATATGCAAAGAAAATTATAAGAATTTAGAATTAATTTGATTATTTTTATCTACTTGCCCCCGGCCGGAATCGAACAGAGGCCGTCTGGGTGACAGTCCAAAGACATACCTCTACGCCACGGCGACTGTAAAGAAAACTGAATTTGTGGCATTGCCATCCTTTCAAAGAACAGCGTCTCTCTGTTTTAGGACTTCTGGGTTAGAGCTCTTGTCCTCGAACGCGTTATGGGTCCTCTGTAAGAATTGTTCATTTTAGAATGAACAACGTCATCCTGATTTTGTGTGTCTTTGTTCTCAATTTGCTTGTCCGGATTATGGTAGGTTTTCATACGTAATACATGGACACCGTCCTTTGGTTTTCTTCTTCGTGAGGTTGGATCAAAATCTTGAACTTCATAGGTAACGTCTGATAAACGACGTGAAACCTGATATGGTCCGAATATCTTCTTAAAAGTTTTTCGGAGAGGCCGACTTTTCAGACTGGGGAATACACCCATACGAGATCTCCAGGAGCACAAGAAACCATTCGTGTTTGGAGTCGTAACGTCGACGGTCTTTATCTTGGGATTCATAGTTTTCACTCTGGCTAGCTGTCTGGATTCTTCAGCTCTGGCAATCATCTTGGCGATGAGATCGTCGTCTACACCAGCAGGGCAAAATGGTAACATTGTGTCCAGCGTCGTTTCAGCCTCACGTCCGTGAAGTAAATAAAAATGCGTGAATCCCGTCGTCTCTTGTTTAGCGGTATTATAAGCAAAGGTTAAAATGGTAGAATGTCGTCCCAATTCTTCTGCTCCGTATCCACGTACATGGACAACATGTCGGCCAAAGTTTTATTAAACCGTTCAGTCAGTCCATATGTTTGAGTGTGATATGCTGTCGTCATACAGAGTTCGATATTACACAATTCGATGAGAGCGTAAACGAGCTTGGATTGGAAGACAGCTCCACGATCTATGATAATTACTCGGGGAGCTCCTTGCCTTAGAAGAATTTGTTTCGAGTAAGAACTTTCTTACTTCTTGGACTTCAGCGCTCGGTAAAGCTTTCGTTACTGCATATCTTGTTAAGTAATCAGTGCAGACTACCGTTTGTTTTCACGAGTAGAATTCGGAAATCTTTCTAGAAGATCGATAGCAATGCGTTGGAAATGTGCTATAGCTGGATGGATGGAAACTTATCGTCCAGGAGGTCGTTGAGGAACGGATTATCTCTTCTGGCATTCTCTACAGTACATCACATATCGAACGACATTTCTGTACATCCAAGGCCAGTACAGTCTTTTGCGGATTCTGTCATAAGTTTTCGCAAAACCAAGATGTCTTGCGGTCGGAGCGACCTGAAAATGTCTCCGTATGTCCGCTTGTAGATTTTTGGAGATTACTGGCAGCCACGTTTTTCCATCAGGGTAGACATTCTTTCTGCATAATACGCCGTCAATTAATTCAAATTATATTTTATCCACGTTGGAGCAGTTATTCGAAAGAATAATTTTTGCAAGATCTGGCTCTTTCCTCTGTTCAATCGCAAGGTTCATACTCGTAGTCACAGCTAGAAATGTCTCTGGCGTCTCAGCGTCTTCCACTGGATCTCTTGAGAGTGTGTCAGCATCCCTGTGCTTCTTACCGGTTTTATATATCCCTCAGAAATTATGTTCTTGAAGTCGAAGGGCCCATCTTGCCAGTCTTCCTGACGGATGCTTTAGACTCATAATCCAGCGTAGTTGTTCGGGCATCTGCGCATGTCGAACGAGCACCGCGGGCTTTCGTGGTCATGTGACCATATCAAGAATTCAGTTGTTGTTTGGCTTTCGGCTGCAATAGAAGTCGAATTGCCTAGCGGGTATATCCCCATTTTGTAACCGCGGGTTTTATCCCCAAAAGTATGTATAATCGGGTTTATCCCCACATTATAACTACTGGCTTTGTCCCCTTGTATCTTTTACGTCAAATATGTGTAGTGTGTGTGGTTTTGTACTGTGTCGTCGATTAAAAAATATGAAAAATAACTGAAGGTTATTATCTATCAATTAACACACACCAATCTCCTACATTAGTGGTCCGTCATTGTCGCAGATATCCAGCAAATAAATGAATATGGAAAAGCTAAAAAGAATGAAAAGCGCCGTAAAAGGTGCCATAACAAAAATTGAATCCTTCGTTGATTTGAACTCTAAAAATACTTCTTGTTCCACAACTGAACTTGAAATAAAAATTAGAAAGCTATCTGAGTTGCAAGGCAGACTGAGTGATATCCGGATCCAATATTATGATATTCCGGACATAAAGGACTTACCTGCAATCGAAAATGAAATAGATGAACTTGAAGATCGCCTTGAAAGAATCGAGGTAAGACTCAATTTACTTCTTAAATCTGTTAAACTTTCTGAGAACAATTCTAGTAAAAATGAAAGTTTTGAATTTAAAAGTTCTCATGAAGTTAATGTCCGGCTGCTGGACATCCCTTTACCTATTTTTAATGGTAAAATTGAAGATTTTTACATGTTTAAAATAGATTTCAATAACTTAATTTCTAACAATACTAAACTAAGTGATTCACAGAAATTGTTTTACCTTCGTGCATCTTTAACTAGTGATGCGAAAAAACTAGAAAGTCCTGATGATACTTTCACCTCACTATTTAATGCACTTATAGAAAGATTCGAAAACCACCGAATTTTAATTGACACTCATGTATCAGCAATAATGCATTATGAAAAAATCCATCGGGAATCCTTTAACGAACTGAGATCCCTTATTGATTGTATAAATAAAAATATGAGAGGACTGAGTGTTTTAGATTATAAGAGAAATAATTTATCGGATACAATGCTCATTAATATTATATTATTAAAGGTAGACAAAGAAGCAAGAAAATTGTTTGAATATTCAGTCAAAAAAAAACAGAATATCCAAAATTTGAGTAATTAATGTCATTGGAAAGTGGAAGTGCTACTCTAGAAAGCGTATCTAGAAATTCCGCTGAAAAAATCGTAAATAAGAACAGTTTTCATCCCAAAACGAAAACCTTTATGCTTAATTCAGCATGTAATGCAAAGGTAAAAAATTGTATTCTGTGTAAAAGTTTGCATAATTTAAACAAATGTCCCGAGTTTCTTAAAATGAATGTATATGAAAGATTCGATTTCGTAAAACGTAACAAACTTTGCATCATATAATAACATGACACTTAGCGTTGGAATATTAAAACTCGAATAAACGACTACGTCAGAAACGCCAAAGAAAAATATTGGAAATGCATTCAGCTGTTTCGGCAGCTTTAACCGTGCCGTCTTCAGTGCAAAAAGCACTGCTTTTACACTGTGCTTTTTGCACTGAAGACAGCACGCTTAAAGCTGCCGAAACAGCTGTATGCATTTCCAATATTTTTCTTTCGCGTTTCTGACGTAGCCGTTTATTCGAGTTTTAATAAAACTTTGTATCAACTGCTTTAATAAATTTCATTTGTCATCCTCTTGTTTGTCGAAGTTTAAATGTAGCAGATGTGGAATGAATCATCATTCTATATTGCATAAACAAAAAGAAAATAGCAGTAATCTCAAAGACCAAAAGATTGAGAATATCTCTACCCCCTTTTCCTCAGACGCGGTTGATACCTCCCTAACACAAGAGTCCGGAAATGAACCCTTTCGTTTATTTTCCAATTGGGAAGGAGAGAAAAAATCTGTATTACTCAGTACGTGTTTTATTTTTGTTCAAGATAAATACGAAAGGAGAGTGAAGATGCGTTTTCTTTTAGACTCTGCGTGTAATGCGAATATATTAATTGCCGATTGCGCTAATATATTAGGATTGAAATCAAAGATTAGAAACACTCCTATTACTGAATTAAATAACTCTTCTTATAACGTTAAGAGAAAAATTAGTAGTATTATTTCCAACGTATATGAAAGTTTTAAGGAAAACATAGACTTGTTAATTGTTCCCAAAATCACAGATTATATCCCAACAAATAAATCAGATATATCAAAAATTAATTTACCAAATTTTGTAGAGTTTGCCGATCCCATGTTTTACCAACCTGGAAAAATACACGGCATTATAGGTAGTGAACTGTTTTATAGAATTTTAAAACCTAATTCAGTTCAAATTAGTGATAAGTTATTTTTACAAGATTCTGTTTTTGGCTTGATTCCTACTGCAGTTTTAGAAGAAACGGTTCCATTAAATAGTAATGAGAATCAATGTTATTTTATAACAAAGTTTGATGAAATGAATAATAACTTAAGCCGATTCTGGCAATTGGAATCCATTGGAATTCAGCCCCATGATTTAAAACCAGTAAAGAAAGATCATGCCCAACAAATTTTTGACAAAACTGCCAGGTTTGTGAACGATAGGTATGAAGTGCAGTTGCCTTGGAAAACGGATCCGAAACAGCTGCACAATAACTTTACTGTAGCGAAAAACCGACTAGAATTTTTACAAAGGAAATTTTATCGGGATCCTGAACTCTTTCAAAATTATTTAAAAATTATAAATGAATATTTAAATGAAGGTATTATTGAGCAAGTTGAAAGTAGTGAGCCAATATTAGATAAGGGAATTTATTACTTACCCCATCATGCTGTCTGTAAGGAAGACAAGCTTACTACGAAAGTTCGCACAGTTTTTGATGCAAGCTCCCATGATAACAATCAATTTTCTTTAATGACTGTTTGTGGCCTGGTAACAATTTAAACCCACTTCTGTTTGATATTTTAATTCATTTCCGACTTAACGAAATAGCCTTCTCTGCAGACATCGAGAAAGCATTTTTACAGATATCCCTTACAGAGAAGGATCGTGATGTTGTGCGGTTTTTATGGTTTAAAAAGGATTTTAGATCTCTTAAAAACATTAAGATTTAAACGTGTTCTTTTTGGTGTTAATGCGTCTCCATTTCTTATGCCAGCTACTATTAAAAACCATATATCTCAATTTAGTGATCGATAATCAAAAATTGTCCATCTTCCCGACAATTATATCTATGTTGACGATTTCATCTCTGGCGAAGATACTGTGGAAAAGGCTCTTGAAATTTCTCTTGAGGCTAAAGAAATTATGTCTCAAGCAGGAATGAGTTTAAGAAAATGGATTACAAACGATGATGCGTTAATGAAATTCTGGCATAAAAAAGGCTTAAATACGCAATTAGAGCGCTCTACAGTCAGCTTAGGAAGTAATCTAGCAAAGGTCTTAGGCATGGTCTGGAAGACAGAAGAGGATTGTCTAACTTTAGAAGTAAAGAGTTTATTAGAATTTTTGTCCTCTAAGAAAAGTTCAAAACGTCTCTTTTTGCAAGCAGTTGGGAAGATATTTGACCCTCTGGGTCTGCTCACGCCTTTCACCATTAGAGCCAAGTGCGTATTTCAAGAATTATGGATGAAGAAAATACCCTGGGACGGGCAGTTGCCAGCCGATGTCCAAGGAAAATGGGAAAAATGGTGTGAAGAGCTTCCTAGATTGTCTAAAAAAAATTTCCTAGAAAAATCCTAAGTTGCTCGAACCAGGTACTTGCAGTGGAAATACACGCATTTTCCGATACCAGTAAGGCAGCGTATGGCACTGCTATTTATCTGCGTATACAGACAGAAAATAATATAGAAGTCAACCTCATAACATCTAAGAGTCGTGTTGCTCCCTTAAAAGAAATTTAATTACATAGATTAGACTTGCTTGGTGCCCTATTAAGTGCAAGACTGACCCACAAGATAAAACCTATCATAGATCAAAAAACAGTGTCTACAGTTTACTACTGGTCCGACTCCAAGATAACATTGTACTGGATAAAGGGCTCGGCCAAACGTTGGAAACAATTTGTGGCAAATCGCGTAACAGAAATAAAAACTCTAAGTAATCCGGAAATTTTGACCCCTGGTCATTTTCTTATCGGTCGATCGTTAACGCCCATCCCCGAACCCTTACTGACCAACATTCAAACCAATAAGTAAAATTTGTGGCAACAAACTTGTAATTTAACTCAAACATTTTGGAAATTTTGGTCTAACAATTACTTAAATAATCTACAGCAAAGGACTAAGTGGTACTTTCAAAAACAAAACGTAAAGGTAGGCGATATGGTCGTCATAAAAGAGGATAATTTGCCCCCTCTAAAATGGTTACTAGGCCGCATTACTAAACCCTATATTGGAAGGGATAATATTGTTAGAGTTGTAGATATTCGTACAAAAAATGGAATACTGAAAAGATCTATTTCAAAAGTAGCTATTTTGCCAATTAATGATTTAAAAAAAAATATTTTCCTTGTGTGTAGCTTATTATATTACATTTAGTATTACTGTATGATGCGCCTTTATAATATTCTTGTGCATAATTGTATTTTGTGTTTCAATTTTCGTTTATTATTGTATTGCATTGTGTAACATAATTATTATTATATTGCTTCATCTCTAACCCGAACTTTGAATGTGCTGCGCACATTGCAACGCTGGACGGCATGTTCGGACATCTGCGCATGTCGAACGAGCACCGCGGGCTTTCGTGGTCATGTGACCATATCAAGAATTCAGTTGTTGTTTGGCTTTCGGCTGCAATAGAAGTCGAAATGCCTAGCGGGTATATCCCCATTTTGTAACCGCGGGTTTTATCCCCAAAAGTATGTATAAGCGTGTTTATCCCCACATTATAACTGCGGGCTTTGTCCCCTTCTATCTTTTACGTCAAATATGTGTAGTGTGTGTTGTTTTGTACTATGTCGTCGATTAAAAAATATGAAAAATAACTGAAGGTTATTATCTATCAATTAACACACACCAATCTCCTACAATAGTGAATGATGATCTGTTACAACAGTAAAATGTTTTCCAAATAGGTACGGCCGGAATTTGATGATAGCCCATACAATGGCAAGGCATTCCCGTTCTGTGAAGGGATAATTCTTATCGGCTTTCGTCAAGGTTCTTGAGGCGTAAGCTATATAACATTTTCGGCATTGTTCTCAATTTGAACGAGGACTGCCCCAAAACCATATCCACCGGCATCTGTATGAATTTCTGTAGGGCGCTTTCGTCGTACATTCCTAATACTGGATCAGAAGTGAGGGCTGACTTCAGGCTGTTAAAGGATTCGGCATCTTCATGACTCCATTGGAACTTCGCGTCACCTTTTAGAAGCAACTGCAATGGTTCAGCGAGATATTAAAATCCCTTAATAAATCTTAGAAAGCATGAGCAAAGTCCAAGAAAGCTTCGTATATCACGTACATTCTTTGAAGTAGGAAAATCGCTTACGGATTTCACTTTGTCGGGATCTGGACGGATGCCATTACTAGAAACAAGATGACCCAGTATTTTTACTTCTTTGGCCGCAAATAGACACTTCTTAGGGTTGAGTACAAGACCAGCTTCCTGAAAGCATTTTAAAACAAGCCTTAGTCGGGTGCGATGTTCTTCAAAACTTTCTGAAAATACCATGATGTTATTTAAATAACAAATACACACAGTCTATTTTAAATGACGTAGCATATTGTCCATCATTCTTTCGAAGGTCGCAGGTGCGTTAGAGTCCAAACGGCATGACTTTAAACTCGTATAAGCGTTAGGGGTTATGAATGCCGTCTTTTATCGATCCGCTTCGCCTACTTCTAACTGCCAATAGCCAGAGCACAAGTCCATGGAAGAAATGAACTTGGCGTCTTTGAAACAGCCTAGCGTATCGTCGATACGAGGTAGAGGATATACATCTTTTTTCGTGATCTTATTGAGCATCCAATAATCCACTCAAAAACGCCAGCTTCCATCTTTTTTCCTAACGAGCACCACGGATGAAGACTAGGGACTTTCAGATGGCTGGATGATACCTTTATCAAGCATTTTCTGAACTTCCTCACGAATGACACGTCTTTCGGTCGATGATACTCGGTAGGCACGTTGGTTGATTGGAGCATGATCACCTGTATATATCCTGTGTTTCACATTCGTCCGTGACGCTGTTGACCTCTCAGTCTTCTCGAAAATTCCAGAAAACTCTCAAAGCATTTCGGCTAGCTTGGTTCTTTCTTCGTTGCTCAATTCGGGAGCCATCTTCCGGGAGCAATCCATCAAGGGATTTGACGTGTCTCGCGTATTCAGGCCATCCGTCGTATCGACAACCGCACATAAATGTTCTTCATTCAGTGGTTCGGCTAGGCCTAAGCACATACATGCCTTTAGGAATGACCCGGTCCTGGACTGGAGGTTGGCGAACGATATTTCACTTTGCCCATTATGGTATAAGGATATCATGGATATTTTAGCGAAATCCTTTTTGAAGAGCAAATGTTTATTGCTGTCTATGATTGCATTTACGTCTCTTCGTACTTGACATCCTGAAACTGCTATCTTAGTTAAAGTTTGTTGCTTAAGAGTGTAGTCTCTTGTGGCGTACAACTTCCAGGCGTCCATCGCTGCTAGGTCTCGGCAAACGTTTTCTAAAAATAGTTTCACTCTGTCACAGTCTATAACGGCTTTAGAAGCTTCCAAAATGTCTAATCCGAAGATTATGTCATGGCTACAATACGGCAAAACAATGAACACAAACGGCAGCTCTCTGCTATTTATGTGAGCACGTAAAACACATTTTCCCATCGGCCGGACAAAATTTTCATTTGCGACTTTGAACATAACTTTCTTGGCTTTAGAAAACAGAACCTTCTTTAGAGATCGATGGTACTTATCGGAGACAACCGAAAATGAAGCTCCAGAATCCACTAGGGCTCGTATCGACTTTTTATCCACGATTACGTCTAGTTGATTGCCAGTTATCTTTGCGGATGAAAGAGGATTTTGATTACATGCGGCCTCACCTCCTTGGAAGGTCGCTCCATTCAGTTTTACCCATTATTGCGGCTTGGAGATCGACTTGATCGACGATATGACGACGGTGATCTGAAACGGCGTGTTGGATTTTGGCCTCTAGTTGGACTAGGAGATGAACGGTGAGTGAAGCTTAATCGGCGAAGTTCTTCTTCTGCGTGAATTTCGTCTGGGTTCCGTCGGCGGAGTCAATAGCTATCGAAAATAGCTTTTCTCTCTCGGCAATAAGGCACAACATGTCCAGGACGTCCACAGTGGAAGCAGACTGGCCTGTTGTCAGCTGTTCTCCAGAGCTCAGTTTTTCTCGGCTCCATGAGTGATCTCTGACAGGATTTCTGGATTCCCTGGTTACAGTGGGATATGTTGGTCGTCGTGGAGTTTTGGTTGGTGTTGCTGAAACGGGGGCTAGAGCCCTTTGAACTTTGTATTGGACTATTTCTTCCAGGAATAGTGAACATGTCTCTGATGGTTCTTTCGTCTGGTTGATCAGTCGATGGACTTCCTCCTGTACAATTTGGCGGATAAGGGGATTTCCAAATCTGGTTCCTCCTCCATAGCTGGCACTGGTACGACGTTCGGAAGCCTCTCAAATCTGCGTCGTCCAACCCACTTCTGCTTCATGTACAAGATGTAGTTGCAGCATTTAATGAAATCAGTTGTGTGCTGATTTCTTTCGTCAACAGGGTCTGATAAATGTCCTCCGTGATGCCTTTCATTAGGTGAAACACTTTTTCGTCTTCGGTCATTGGAGGATTAATTTTTTTGCACAGACCTAAGACACTCTGTATATAGGAATCCGCACTCTCTCCTAACCGCTGTGCTCTGTACTTCAATTCCTCCTCCGCCTTCCTTGTATGCTTTTGTCGGTCGCCGAAAAGTCCGCTTAATTCCATCTTGAACACCTCCCAGGAATTCATAGTGTCTTCATTGTTTATGTACCACTGCTTTGCCGTACCACCTAGGAAGAGATAAACAATGGCTAAGCACACCATGTCATCCGATTTGTTGAATTTAGCCACTCGATCGTATTCTTTAAGCCATTTCAGAGGGTCTTCTCCAGGCACTCCTCGGAAGGTCGAAGGGCTCCTTTGCTGCTGGTAGGTAGGAGTCAACACGATGGGCTTCGTGTATTCTAGAATTTTGGGCATTTTGGTATCTTCTGGCATTTTCGTTTTCTTTTTGCTGTTTGGAAAATAAAGTCCGTATTCGGAAGATTATCCTCTTAAAAAGAGACTTCTGTGAAGATTTTCACTGTTGTGCACGTTTGTAAGTTTTATTACCTGGCGTCTCCACCAAAAATGTCACGTAGATGTTGTGAAGAGCCA
Organism: Salticus scenicus; assembly: GCA_963930645.1. NCBI lineage: Eukaryota > Metazoa > Arthropoda > Arachnida > Araneae > Salticidae > Salticus > Salticus scenicus. The sequence goes on along the minus strand of OZ005648.1, from coordinate 146,006,486 downwards.
AAGTGAGCACTCGAAGTAGAGTAACAAGCGTAGTTTGTTAGAAGAATGAACTTGTAATATAGCTACACTCAGCTGAGAACATACTCAAACTGAGGAACAAGTTGCTTAAATACAATATTTGAATATCCCAGAGTTCAAGATTAACATAAATTAGAATATTCAAGAAATTGCTAGAATAGGAAATTAAATATGCAAAGATAATTATAAGATAATATAAGGTTATATATATATAAGCTGATATCGTTTCAATATTTATTAAATTTTATGTAAAATGTTAAATTTTAAGTTAAAAATAAAAAAAGAAAAATTATTCATTAAAAATAAAACTGTATAAATTTCATTTACTCCGAAAAGTTTAAATATAGAGCATCTGAACTTACATAAAAAAAATATAAAATTTTATGTCTAAAACTTTATACACGAAACCCTACCTTGAATTTAGAGAATTTAAATTTGATATTTTAAAAGATAAACAATGCACCAGCGAATTCATTTCTTTGTAAATCGAATAAAAGCAATTCATTTTTCTCTGTTCATGTGTTCGTCATCTTTCTTTGTCTCATGTGCAATATAAAATACGAAAGCGGAATTTAAGACCGACATAAAGATCCAGAAAATTAAGTTTCCCTTTTTTTAGATATTCGACGTTTTTGATACCAGATTTTATTATGAATATTTTTCTGAATGATCTAAATTTATATAAGCATTTAAATAATTGTAAAAACTAGTTTTTATAAAAAAGAATTTTACAGCATAACAATTCTTTTTAAATGCAATAAATCTATATATATCAAAAAATTATTGACAAACGTTAAAATGAAATTCTATTTATTAATTTTACATTATATAGATATGAATTAAAATTGAGAAATATCTTTTTTTTTTTTTTCTAATTAATTGGGAAATTAAACATTGGTTACTTTTAAACTAGTTTATGTATCTATCAAACATTATTTTTTCTTTTAAAGTATCATGAAGACAGCATGCACGCTTTTAATTTGAATATTAATATTTCAAAGAAATGAATTCCCTTTTAATTTACTTCAGTTTTTTTAAACAACCAAGTAATCTCTGTAACAAGTCTAGACATATATAACTGAAAAAAAAATCCATGGAATATTTTGGAGTTGCAATATTTTTGTTTATTGTAAAATCAAGATTTTATAATTAAGTTCATAGATTTGTAAGTAATTAATTGTATTTATTTTAATGATTAAAAAAAATCAATTTTTTTGCATTTTAATATTTTTAGTTGCTGATTATCTAACTAATGAAAAAACTAACAATCATATAGATTAAAAAAAAAAAAAAAGAAAAAGTATATATATTTAATGAAGTACGTATAAATTTGTATAAAATATAAAGGTATTGAATTTTCATATATCCTTATATAGTTCCAATTTTAAAAAAATATAAAAAAAAGTTGGTGGTTGGTGTCGTGTCATGGATAGGAAAAAAAAAAAAAAAAAAAAAAAAAAAAAAAAATTAAATGGGACCAAAGGTCCTATATACAGCATCTGCGATTTGAAGGCAGTTGTCTTCATATAAGTCTGCCCACGGATTGTCACTTATTTGCTGCAATTGCGCCAGAATAGCAGGACAGTTGAAAAGATGTTTGGGGGTTAGTTCTATGTCTGGGCAGTTTTTGCAGAGGCAGTAAGTCCTTGTCCCGTCTTTATGGATCTTCATCCCCCTAAAGTGTCCTGTCCGGAGTCTTGTTAGAGTGTTGGTGAGAGTTCTGTTGGTACTGATTTCAGGGATTTGGTGTTTGATTTTAAATTTCCTATCCTTGAATTTTGCCTTAGCAACGGAATTGATATCGCTGAGGGTGACATGAGTAACCCTGCTGGTGTTTAATTGTCTTGCTTCTTTTGCCAAGGCATCAGCCGTCTCATTTTCAGTAATGCCAACATGCGCGGGAATCCACTGCATGGTGCACTGTTTCTTCAAATGGAAAAGCTTACGAAGTGTACGGTGTATATTTATAATTAGCCCTGAAGAACCCCTTTGAATTGCTTGAAGAGCAGCTCTGCAGTCACTGAAGATGATTAACCCATTGGCTCTTTCATTTTCTTCGAGATTTATATACTCGTCTAGGGCTTTTTGGATGGCAATGAGTTCACAAGTGTAGTTTGAAGCTATTTTGCCTCCTCCGATCTTAAATTGCTTTGTGCTTCCACTCTGTGGGAAAGTAAAGTTGACACCAGCTCCTCCGTTGTCTAGAGTTTCATCTGAGGAACCGTCAGTGAAGGCAAAGACAAAATTTTCTCTTGAATACGAGGCAATGGTTTTATCACCTTTTGTTTTAATAGCTGAAGTTACTTCTTTTTTGGAACACGGTTCCAGAAGGTGAGTTATAATTTTGGTGTTTTCCGGAAGAGTCGAAGACAAAATTGGCTCTTGCAGAATTTCATATGTGTTATGCTCTAGTCCAGTTTGCTGCCTGACCATTAGGTCATAGTGTAAGGTGGAGGATCGTTTCAGTCTTGTATTTTTGTTCCACTTCAAAAAGGTTTTTTTGCTAACATGTTTCTCCTCACGACTTCTAATATTGTTGGTAAAGTTGATGACACTACATTTTCTTCTGTTATCAAGTAACTGGAGACCACATTCCTGTTGGGATTTAATGTTGTCTGTGGAAGAGACAGCACCAATTATAATCTTTGAGGCTTTTGCCTGTATGTTATCAATCTTCTTAAGTGTTGAAGTCGAGGCGTGAGACCAGATGGACGAAGCATATTCCATAACTGGTCGAATCAAAGTGGTGTAGGTAGTTTTTAAGGTTTTGGGGCATGCCCCCCAATTTGTACCGCATAGGCTTTTCAAGATTCTTAATTTTTTGAACCCTTGGGGGAGCCTGTAACCCCTATAGGGCGCGTCCCCGGGTGGCGGATAGGGGATCGCCTCCATTGGTTTCCAATGGGTGGTAGAGAGGAAATAAAATACTCTCCGCGGACCAACAGGCAGAAGTCCAACCTCTTCTGAGGCTCTGGCAACCCTTTTCATGGATAGTGATTTTGATAAAAAAAAGTATCCAACGTATATTATTTAATTCTAACTTTGTATTACAAACATTTCCAGTATGTGATATCATATTTCTAAATGGTGATTTCCTTACGCATATTGACTTTTTCATAACAAAATTAATATAACATGTGAAAAATATGATATATCATTTCTTCATAGTAAAAAACAGTATACATTTCAATGGAAAATTACACAATCGTTTATGCAAATATTACATATACATTCGGTAGCGCGTATTGTATCTACTAATTCTATATGGTAGGCCATACCAAATATGCGTTTGAATCGTGCGCATGCATGTATCTAGAAATCGGAGAAAATCAGATATTCAGAATTTGAAGGAGCGGTGGTGTGAGCACACGGAAATCACGGATTTCTTTATGTAGATTGGTTCTGTCAGGACGTTTCGGAAGTAATATGCTGCTGAAGAAATTTGATCCTCATATGACTGTATCTGTAAGGTTCTCACAAGGGCATAAAAAATGGTTCTAACACGTGAGAATCTGAAACGATTACAGTCAGCACTTGCGATCAGTTCCACACGTTCAGCACGTCAAACATGAACAAACTGTTGCAATCATGCACAAACTGTTCCTTAGGCGCTTTACAGAATGATTTAATGTTTCATCCGGACAATGCTCTGCTTATTCTAGAACTGAGAGACACTAAAAAGCAAAACAAATCCATCAACTGCTGAGACAATCTTGCAATTATTAAACAATATTTACTTTTTTCCCAACACCTGCTGATATTTGATGAAACAAACATTTTTATGACTGAATAAGTTGTGAGCAAAACTTCTAGTTTATGTCTCTGGAGAATCAACGTCGTTTACATGAAAAATTCCAGACGTCGAATAATAATAATAATAATAATAATAATAATAATAATAATGATAAAATGAGATATGTCTAGAAAGCACGAAAAATGTTCCAGAATATCTGACAGCATTAAATTACATTTTCTGTTGTTTTTATGTACTGTATCAAAAAAAAAAAAAAAAAGTGGTGTAGAATTGTTTAAGCATTTCCTTTCTTCAGATGAGAATAATAATATATTATCACTAGCAAAGGATGATATTAAGCACTTTTCTCTATACATTCTATTTTCACTGAGAAAAAATTGTGTAACTGAGAATTTAAGTTATGGCTCTAGAAAAATAGTTCCATGTCATCCTTATAAATTCTACTTCCCTTTGAAAGTCAGTTCTAGAAACCCTAATCAGAATTCTAGACCGTTTGCCAGTATTCTCGAGGGCAAAGTTATTTGAAAATATCTCCAAATATATGTGAATAAAAGAGGCGGGTTTCAACAACTATAATCTTGGTTTATAACCCAATTTTAGAAAATGAAGAATTTCTCACAATATAAAAGTTTAAGAATATTCAGAATATTGTTTCACTATCTAGAAATGTGTAGATTAGAAAATCTCAATCATTTTGTCTATTTAGTTTATTGGTATATCTTATGCGCAAAGCTCGGAGATCTATATTTCTAGTTAAGGTATTTAGAAAATGACCACTTATTCATTCTAGATGAAGGCGGTATATATATATATATTTATTTTTTTTTTCGGTGTTGTTTTACAGGAAATGTCAACTTCAATAAAATAGATATTTCATTATATATAACTAATATAAAATTTAAATTGGTTTACTTTTCTGTATTGCTAAAATTATATTTATTAAAAAGTGTTTTTAGTATTTCAAATTTTTAAAGAAATCAATTTTGTACATTTCTTCTAGGAATTATCACAAGAAAAGACTGACGGAAATTTAATTCTACACTATCCTTATAAATAATGTTATTTTACTGTTTAAAAAAATAACATGATTTAAATATGTATGCTTTATACTTAAAGGCTTATTAATTGTAGTGACTTATTATTCATATACTGGAGGAGAAAAAAATATATAAAAGATCGTTTATTTTATTTTTGTTTTTATACTTTTTGACCAATATTGACATTTTTGAAAATCGATTTATCAAAGATGTCAATAAACCAATATTTAATCATTGAATTATTTTTTATTTTGTTCAATACTAAGTGTATTCAATAATAGTGTTTGCTTCAATCCTAAAAAGAAATTGAAATAGGGTGTGAAAATGCGAATGAATTTTGATTTTATCATTCTTAGATATATTTCATTACACTAATACACAATTGATGTAAATATGAGTTAAATAGTTTAATTGAGATTTTTCTCTTAATTACCTCATAAGAATATATATATATATATATATATATATATATATATATATAAAGAAAAAAAATAATGTAATTAAAAATATCTGATCTTATTTTTCATACATGTAATAAAATGGTAGAAAAAACTATAATGGAAGAATTCTAACTATTTGAACTTCTTTCAAATATGCATATATTAAAAATTATCTGTAATTCATTGATATCATTTTGATAAGAAAAAAAAAAGTCGCATTTTTATTGTTTATTAAAGGAATAACTGATTTAAAAATGCAACATCAAAAATTTAAAGAGTGAACTTAATATGAGGAGTTTTTATATTTGATACATGATATTTTGTTTCTCCTAAAAAATAACTTTACAAAATTTCTTACTGTTATATTTATTTTTAGTAAATCACATAAACAAAAGAGTTAATTTTTTTTTTAAGCCAGTCTTGTTCTCAGAAATTTCATTAAGTGAAATTTTTCCTTTGGAGTTATTATTTAATTATGTTTGAGATACAGCATGCGAATATATTAGTTTTTATTTACTCATTATTGTCAGAGAAAATAGATAAATAAAATAAAACACATTCTAGTAAGAAACCGTTTAAATAACTTTTTTTTTTTTTTTTCTCATTTAGACTATTATTTTCTATGTAAAATGTTTTGTTGCGCATTTATCTACATTCATTTCTGTTTTTCTGTATTTGTTATAATAAATCAATTCTATTATTCTACCCCTATAAGATAATTAAATTTTATCTCGAAATTTAATTTTAAAAGCACTTTCCTTAAAAAAAAAAAGATTGTAATTTATTATCAAATAGTTACGAAGTATTTTATAATAAAAAAAAAATAAATAAATAAAATAAAACAAATAAACATTCGAAGCATTCATCAATAAATTATTGCAATAATAATTATAATAATAATAACTAATATTTGCAGTTAAGAATTTAAAATAAAATAATGAATTTTTTGAGGAAATTACATTTTTATAAATACACATGATGATATACACTGGAGAATACATTTCACATGGATACAAAACATTTTTTTAAGTGTATTAAAGGCTTTATATATATTATAATATTTTATTTTATAAATTTGTATTCGAAAATAAAAGCACAATTTTATTATTTAAATATAATAATTAAAAAAAAAAAAAATCAAGATTTTTTTTTCTTTTTCAAGATTATTTATTATTATTATTTTTTTGTGAAATAAAGTAATCATTGCAATCGTATTTGCATTATTGTATAATAATAGGGGGCTCTGCCCCCTGCTCGCCCCGCTCACCAACCCCCGAGGGAGGCTTCTCCTCCCCCCCCGACTCACTTTACATATTAACATATGCAGAGCTCTGCCCGCCTATTCGCTGCTTTCTTTCACTGAAAAGGAATATCAATAGTGCATATTACAAGACAAAAGCAGAAAATTTTCATGGAAACCCTCATATTCAATGTGAAATTTAAATATTATATATATATATATATATATATATATATATATATATATTATTTTTTAATAGAAAGAAATTCATAATATGTAGACCATTTTACATTACATATTTAGTATATGACCGTTTTATTTCTTTTTTACAACCTTAGATCCGGACCGCGGTACCCCAGTCATAGAGCGCCGAGCTCGTAATTGGAAGATTGCGGGTTCGGTACTCGAGCCGGCGAAAGACCGTCGTTTACGCTAATGGTGGCTGGTTCACGTAAAGTATGTCATGGCCGCAATATCCTCCATGTTCTCATCACAATTATACCTCTGTGGGCCACCGAAGCGGGGGAGCCATCTCCTTCGTGTACGACCAAAACTGTAGCGGCATGTCTCTGAAACACCCGTAGGGGTGCGTCCCAGACCGTCGCCACTTACCCATAACGCAGTAATGGTGCGACGTCAAACACAACCTACCTAATTATCTACCTACGTACAATCATGGATTATATTTTAATTTTTAAGTGTAAGAAAATTAATTATCTAAAAGTAGAGAAAAAATGTTGATATTTATTTTCGTTGATATTTAAGAATGATATATACTTATGTTTTTTTTTTTCTTTTTTTATAAGGATGTTAAATAATTTTAACAAAGTAATTAAATCATCGTGGGTTTTCATTTCTTTTTTCTTTCTTTTTTTTTTTTTTAAGTTGACGTACAAAATATGTTTATATATTTAGAATGGAAAAGTTATTTAATACAATAATCTAGATAATAATGTTACAATCCATTTATTTAGCTTAAAAAATTACATTCAAAAGTAAAAACATAAATAAGTCATAGAAAAAAAAACTGTTTTAACAAAAAGTTATGTAGCAGTAATATCTTTTCTTATGAAAAAAAAAAAAAAAAAAAAAAAAACAGAAACCAAGAGAAAGCATATTTTTTTATTTTTTATACTGACATAGATATAATAATTTAAGATAAATGAAACCCTACAAAGCATGCATATTTAAAAAAAATTTAAGCTAAAAAAAAGACGTAAACATTTCATAAGAAAGAGAAAATACTTTAGGAACAAACAATAAATAAAAAGATAACATGAAATAAAATAAATCATTGTTGACGTTAAGAAAATAAGAATACTAAAAATATTTTTAGAGATAAACATAAATCACTTGCAAATGTAAATCATCAATCATAAGTATGGTAAATATCTATTTACAGCGCTTTAGAATTGAGAACAATAGCATACATACGTCAGACATATTTGATTTTTGTTTCTTTTTTAAATTTACTTTATTTATTTTGTAACTATGCTTATCCAAAGACACTAGTATTACTAGTAAGGACACTAGACTTTTATCTGTCACATTTTACAGTTTTTACATTTCCCTTGAAATGCAAACCTCTGTATATATTAAAATAGAGGGTGATTAAAAATTATTATGGTCGAAATTTTGGTGTATTGCAGTATTAGAACAGACGTATTGAGAATAATTTACAGATAAATACTTCAGTCGTAGTAACAAATATAATTAGAATTATATTAAAATAATTAATGCTGAATATCAATACATAACGCATATTAATATAGCGATTTTTATTACCTTTTGTTGTATATAAAAACAAAATAGTTTTAATAATTAACGTTATAACATTATAACGAAAACTCATAATTAGAAAAAAAAAGTAAACTCTATAACATACATGTATATGTATTTTTTTTTTCGATGTCTAATATACAGTTAGATAAAAAAAAAAAGTCTATCTATTTATATATCCGCAAACACACACATATGTATAAGTTTTAGAAATTAAAGAATAATTTAAAGGACGAGAAGTTCTTATCATCAAATGTCAGGAACAATTAATAAATCTATAGAAACGTATGGATCAGGATTTCACTAATTTTAAAAAGAGAATATATTGTTAACAAAAAAGCGGAACTTAAAATATCACAACTAAGATAACTCAACTTATTAGTTAAAAATGAATATAATGCATGAATGCGATTAATTCCTAACCAATGTGCTTTGAAATCTAAATGTAGTTTTATCCGACGAGTGCATTACTGGTTGTGTTATCTAACTCGTGGTCTTATCCGACGAGTGCACATTAAAATAAGGGAGGTTGGGTCAATAGCTGTTTTTCACATTGATAACAGGTCATGACATAAAGTATTTTGTTTTGACAATAGAATTATTACTGATAGATGCCAAAAAAGTAAGTATTAGAAAGCAATCTCTTCATAAGGAAAAAAAACAGTGTATTACAAATTTACGACTGACAAACAGCCAATTAGACGCTTTTACCAAAAATTCCGTTTTCAATATAGGCTACAGAAGTAAGATCGTAAATGAAATTTCGTGTTTTTTATAAAACTAACACAATGGGATGTTTGTCGGTACAAACCACTCCGCGAAAGTTCTAATCGTAATCATAAAAAAAAATGTTTTACTTTATTGTATTATATTTTATAGGAAATAATCTGTGCGTTAACAATTTAAATCGAGCTACAGTACATACTAGTAAGTATTTATACACTTTCGAATTTAGACATTTTGTCAAATATGTAAAGAAAGTTCATTTGGAATCATCTTGAAATTTTGGTAGCGTAAAGAATAAGTTATACCTCATATATATTGAACAAAAATTGTGTCCTGAAAAGGAAAAGAGGACCAGTAAAAAATTAAATCAAAATCAAAATGTTTTGGATCACCATATAAAAAGCAATGCTTGAAATGCATTTTGATTGTAGCATGTGAATAATATGCATTTTTTGATTATTTGAATATATTTTTAAGAGGCTACCGCATGTATTCATGGAGATATAACTTTTTTTTTTTTAATGGGAAAAAAAATCTACTTTTTTAATTATAACACTAAAAGTATCAGACACAAAGAGGGAGATTTGGCATACATCGTTAGACACAGCATACTACAATCAGAACTCAAAACATTAAATATCTAACGTATTATGAGCAATTTTACTAAATAATTTTTATCTACGCATGCGCTAGCTTTTAAAAAATTGTATTTGCATAATGTAATAGCCAAATGTATAGAGCAACTTATATGAAAACCCCAAACATATATAATGTAAATTTAAAGAGTTATGAGAGACAGAATGAACAGAATTTCAGTTTTCTGAGTATAAAAGTTAACTATAAGGGGGTTTACTCACATTTTCAAGAAGAAGAATTGATATTCTGCTTATTCTATCTCTGACAACTTATTAAATTTACATGATTATTGTTTGGAGTTTTCGTATAGTTGTTATACTTTTGGCTACTAAGTTATGCAAATGATTTTTTTTCTAAGCTAGCGCATACGTAGTTAAAATTTATTTAGTAAAAATGTTCATATTTCGTAATATATTTAACGTTTATACATTCTGATTACAATATGCTGTGTCTAATGATATATGCTAAATTTTTGAAAATGTCTTTGCTCTGGGTCTAATACCCTACATGTTATAATTAAAAAAAGGTTTTTTTTTCAATGTTAAAAAAAAATAACCGTTATATCTCCATTAATATACAGATAATGGAAAAATTTCGCTTAATCCCATGTTGCAGCCGATATGTATTTCAAGCATTACTTTTAACAGGGTGATCCTAAACATTTTGATTTTTGTTTAAATTTTTTACTGGTCCCCTTTTCCTTTTCCAGACACAACTATTGCTGAAATATATGAGGTATAACGTGTTCTTTACGCTGCCAGAGTTTCAGGATGATTCCAAAAGAACTTTTCCAAATATTTGACAAAATGTCTAAATTTGAAAGTGTCCAAATACATATTGGTAGGTAGTGTATAGTTTGAGATTTAATGTTGTACGTGTAAATAATTACACATTTATATTTGGTTTCTAGATATTTATTATTTTATTACATCACTTTAATGTAATAAAAAAGTTAAAATATGTTTATAAATTTTTCAAAAGTAATATAGGGAGGCATACTATTGTAACAATCGCAGCTATCGTAGATCAGATGTCGGATCGTACACTCTCCAGCAAAAGTATTCGAGCACTAGCAATAATCCCTGTCTGAAAAAAGTACAGTTAATATCGCTTTGTTAAATAAATCTTTGTTGGGTCATATTCTTAGTCTGTCTAAGAACATGATTCGACAAGGATTTATTTAACAAAGCAGAATTAAGTGTACTTTTTTCAGACAGGGATTATTGCTAGTGCTCGGACACTTTTGCGGCGGAGTGTACGATCCGACTTGTGATCTACGATAGTTGCGATTGTTACAATTGTATGCCTCTCATTATTAGATGAAAATGACATATATTGAAAAAAAATGCTTTTTCGTTAATATATACAGTCGGTAACAAAAGTCTACCAACACTAGCGAAGATACCTATATAAAAAAAAAGTACACTTAATACAGTATTGTTAAATAAATCCTTGTCAAATCCTGTTTTAGACTGACTAAGTGCAGGATTCGACAAGGATTTATTTAACAAAACTGTATTAAGTGTACTTTTTACTTTTTATAAAAGAATTTTTGCTAGTGTTTGGATACTTTTGTTACCGACTGTATATATATATATATATATATATATATGTGTGTGTGTGTGTGTGTGTGTGTGTGTGTGTGTGTGTGTGTATTAAATCTCCGAGTTAGTTACTTATGTGTTTTATGCTGTACTTGATTATTAAAAATGTTCGTAGAATTTGAATTTTTTCAAAGTTAATACATTATTAACGTTCAGATTTTTTAATATTATTATTATTATTTTTATTATTATTTATAAGAATAATGATTAATATCATAATCAGATGACAGATATAAAAAAAAAAAAAAAAAAAAAAAACACTGACTGATTTTATGAAAAATCTATATTTCCGCAAAAGTATACTGTTAAAATAATTAAGGATTAGACCATTACAGAGGGTGTTCGCACATTTTTTAGACGATTTTGATGGAGTGTACTGAAAAAAAAATTACACTGATATTTCGTGTTTTAAATGTTCAATTTGATAGCCCTTGTTTTAACTATCATTTTACACCGTAATTTTCATGATAATAATGGTTTTTTGCAATATCGGAAGAAGTATTTTGTTCCACTCCTTTTGAAGGGCTTTCCAAAGTCCACAAAGCGTTGTAGGTCAGCGTTTGGATAATGTATATTCTAAGAGTCCAAAACCACAAAAATCCATCGGTGATACATCAGGAGATTTAGCAGGAATATCAGTGAAGGGTATGGTTTTAATTCCCGTTTCTTGTTCCATATTTTTCTAGACAAGCAATTGTGGATTGTAAGGTGTGGCTGCTTGCTTTATCTTGATGCAGTTCATCGCATTGATGGCGTTGTCGATAAAGATGTGTAATATATAAAAATTGGATTTAAAATATGTACTTGATAGTATTTAGAATTGATATTGACATTTTTGTCAACTTTTTTTACTTTTATCTTGTCTTTGTATGAAAAACCAGCGACAATCATAAATCCTTTAGAAAAACTTTCTTTTGATTCTTTGTTCTATGCAGCAAAAAATTCTTTATACTCTTTTATGATAACAAATTGATCTTTTTATGCTGCAATTATTTAAATAGACCCAAACTTCATCCATTATTACGACATTTTTCCATTATTCTCGTGGTAAATGTTTTTCATAAAGATTTCTACAGCGTATTCTCTTCGGAAAGAGCGGAAACGTATCCTTCCATCCATTGCCTTTTTAAAAGCGCAATTTTGCATGTAAACAAAAATTCTAAATATCAGACTATGAAGAAAATGTCCAAAAATATAACTGTTGTGAAAATAAAATTTTCCACGCAGACGAATTTTCCTTACGACAAATAAAATCGTCCAAAAATGTGTGAGCAGACTCTGTATTTTAATAAATCAATTTGTTCATTAAATTTCTTGTAATAGATTAAATTATTTAAGTGTTTATTTTATTTTTATTTTATTAATATATATGTATATATATATATTTTAAATAAAATGCATACGTAATACTAATTTAGAAAAAAAGTTTCAAATTAAAGAGAAAGAAATGTACGTGAATAGAAAAATAAATGCCAACCTGGAAAAAAAAAAAAAAAAAAGAAAAAAACTTATATAGATTTATTCCTTAGATATAATATTGATGGAAAATTAAATTACCATACATCTGCAGCATTTAAATTAGATATTATTAATAACAATGAAATTATTGACAGGGCCGGTTTAGGTTTAAGATAATATTGATTGTGTTAATGTTGGTTAGAGATTAATATATCTATTAGAATAGATACTGAAAACACTTTTTTACAAAAATTTTCGCATATGGATTATTATTATTTTTTTTTTTTAATACGTATTTTGAATGGTCTGTACAAACCGTTGAACTATTTAAGAAATTGAATATAAGGTAATAATAATAATAATAATAATAAATATATAAATAAATAAGTAAAATTCAATAAAAATGTTATTATCATTATTTTTGTATTTATAGCAATTTTTTCTCATTTTAAAAATGTACTTTATTATGTCTTTGTAACCTTTTGTATTTTAACCTCTCACAATATATTCTCTCTCTCTCTTTCTCTCTATATATAATCACTTTTCATAAACTTTTGTAATTTCATGTAGTTTGTTATTTTGTTCGTGTAATTCGTGTTGTTCGTGTAATTCGTGTAATTTAATGTAATATGACCTATGAAAGTGCATTTTTTTAATACAATATTATAAACTCAATCTGATGGTCTTTTAATTTTAACATTTTGATCAATAACACCCCTTAAAAGTAATAATATCAATAGAAAAACCCCTTAACGAGTTAAAAGTTTATGACAAAGCACTATATTTTATGTCTATAAAAATATGAAATATTTGTGTTAAAATAATAATGTCAAATTTTGAGAGACTCTTTGCTATTAATTAAAATATTTATAGATTTTTTTACTCGATCACGTGGTTTTCTTTATTATATTTATATTCATAGTATAAAAAAAATATTTTGAGCTTAAAAAAATTATATAACATTTACTCACTGATAGTTTTTCAATTATATCTCTTATAACAGCGAATGTATGCTTTATAAGAGATGATATCGAAAATCCAGTAATGCAGTGGTGTTAGATTATTATTATTAATTCCGTTGCAAAATTGTTTTGTTTTGTCTAATAAAAAAATATGTGCACATTGAAACATTGTTAGCTTTATTAAAAATTTGAATTGGCATACCGTTGCAAATGTAACTTAAAATCTTAAAATATGCATATTCACATGTAGCATATTTATATACTTCTGTGAATGGTATATTGAGTATGTCTCGTAGAGAAACAAGTTTTTTCCCTTTTCTTCCTTTCTTCATACATATATACATAATATAACCATTACTAATATTATATATATATATATATTACGTCTCAGGTGTATGAACCATTTTTTACAGTTTAATTCTTATTTTCTTTAATTTTTGTAAAAATTAAAATTTCGTTCTACTTTTAACTCTACGCTTCTACAAAATGTGTAACATATTTTTATGGGTTGCCCTCAACTTGATACTATTTTTAGATATAAACTATCTGTATTGGATAACAAGCGGAATGCCGTATCTTTCAGAAATCAACATTTAAATCAGACTTGGCTGCTTATCTTTATTTTTACGCTTTATGGTTAACATTCTTTTATTTATTCTTTCTATTTTACCACATACTTGTTTGCTGTTATCTGTATCTTTCATGTTTGATTTAGCAATGCATATTTTCTTTTTTTAATGCATGTAGCATAACTATGCTCACGGATCATGCTTTAATAAAATTATAAATATATAAATAAAATAATGTTTCTATGTGGAATGTCATAGGGGAAGATTTATTATACTTAACCCTATGTATACACTGTTAAAAATGGTTTCTTAAAAATGAGCTAAATTGTCTCAAAATAGCTCCGAAACAATATATACTTAAATTTGAGAAAACATGTACTTATTTTTGAGTATATTTACATGCTCAAAAATGGGATTAACCAAGAAGAATCCAAATATCCCTATGTTTCAATTATCAATATACACAGAAATGAGTACATTGGTTTACAAATTTAAGTATATGTTGTTTCGAAGCTATTTTGAGACAACTTAGCTCATTTTTAAGAAAACATATTTAACAGTGTATATACACAATGAAATACCCCACGTTTGAAAGACTTGTGTATTCAATATAAATCTTTAATAATCCTTAATAATTGTTTCTTCATCAACATAATAATAATAATAATAATAATAAAGACATGTAAAAGAAAATCTCTCCGCAAGCAAAATCTCAAGATAACTTTTCGTCTTATAAAGAGTAACACATGACTCATTTCGTTTATATTCCCCTAAATCATAATTCTATTTTCTAACGTAATTTTATTCAGTTAGTCAAAATTGTCCTTGAAGAGAATTAAATTATAGCTATATTTTATGCATCTGTCCGTTGTGGTTTCTCATTTCTTATTACGAAAATTTGACGAAATTTGAAGGTTAAAATAGGGTTATCATTTAATGGAATTCCTGCTCTGAGTACTCAAAATTATTAGCTTGACTAGAGTATGACGTATCTTAAAAGTTGTTCCATTTTATACGTTTTTATGGCGTGAGAATTAAATGCCACAATGTTGCATTTCGATAAAATATGGCAAAAAGTATTCATTCTCTTCCATTCACTTAAGTGATCAACATGTAATAGAATTCTATTTTAAGTGCACCATAAGGCATCGTCCCATTCTCCATAACTCTCTTCTTTTTTAACACTTTCCAAAAAAAGTTGAAAAGTGTTTATGACTTTGGTCTGTCTGCCTGTCCGCGCTCTAACTCCCGTAACTATACATGGAATTTCTTGAAACTGATATATGTTATTCAAGTTTACTATCGGATGTCCCTTACTAAAAATGGAGTGAATACATTTACTGGTTTGTGTACAGGGACCTCCGAAAGTTTTCTAAAGCATTGCGTCCTATGAGAAGCATTTATCCAAATATATTTTAATACCGTTACTTTACACAAATAAATTCAAATATGTTATTAAAGTCTATTATCGGATTCTTGGCATTGAAAATGGAATAAATGCCATTACTGGTTTGTACACAGGGACATCCGAAATTATTCTTAAGCATCGGGTTCTATGAGAAGTATTTCTGTAAACCAAATTTGAAGAACTTTACTTTGCACAAATCTTAATGAAATTAAAATATATTATTCATATGCGCAAAAGATTGCTTTCTATAGAATACAGTATGCTTAGCATTAGATTTACAGGGCCACACAAAAATATACAGATACATTAATGGATATAATAAAAAAATTGTAGGAATTGCATTTTCATTTATATTAATCGTTTTTATTATTTTCTATATGTTTTTAACACTTTCTAATAAGGTTGAAAAGTGGTAATGACTTTTGTTTATTTGTCTGTCCGCCCGTCTGTCTGTATATTCGCCCTCTAACTAAAGTAAATATTCATGCATTTTTTTGAAACTGATATATGGTATTCAAGTTCACTATCGGCTGTTCCCTATTGAAAATGGAGTGAATATCTCTACAGGGACACCAAAAGTATTCCAAAGCATTGTGTTCTATGAGAGGTACTTTTATAAATTATATTTTAATTCCATTCTATTACACAAATTTCAATGAAAATAAAATATGTTGTTCATGTTCACTATCGGATATTTGATATAGAAAATGGAGTAAACACCACGAATGGTTGACACCTAAACATATGTCAATGCATTGAATTTTAGGACATACATTTTTATAAATTACATTTAAAGAAATTGGCACTGATTTTTAATATGCTAAAATAATATTTTGTATAGAATATGATTTTGTTATCCTTAAGATTTTCAGGGATGCTCTAAAATATTCAGATATATTACTGACTACAATTAGAATTTATGGGCTATGCTTACTTTAGTGTTGAACATTTTTAATATTTTCTAACAATGTTTAAGAATAATTAGGAATTCAATTAGTCTATCTGTATGCTTTTCAGAACTAGTGTCAGTCTGTTGTGTGATTACGTAGGCAAAGAGTATCCGAAGTTATAAAATACAACAATTACGAGCATTTGGAAAGTGTTAATAATCAATGCGCACCACACGATTTTTTTTTTTTTTACTTATTTATTAATTATTAATTCAGCGGGAGAAATATGTGATGTAGAAATAATATATTATTTGAAGTTTTCTATTTAATTTTAATTCAAATATATTTCATTGCTTCATACAGTTTTTTTTTATTCGTGTATTTAATATAAATCTTTAATAACCGCCGAATTATTTCTTCATCAATGTAATAATAATAATAATAAAAGAAATGTAAAAGAAAAATCTCTCTGCAAGCAAAATCTCATGATATCTTTTCGTCTTTAAAGAATAACACATGGCTGATTTCATTTATGTTTCTCCTAAATCCTAATCCTAATGTCTAACGTAATTTTATTCAGTAAGTCAAAATTATCCTTGAAGAGGATTAAATTATAGCTATATTTTATGTGTATGTCCGTTGCAGTTTCTCATTTCGCATCAGGAAAGTTTGGCGAATTTTAAGGTTTATCATATAATGGCAATCCTGCTCTGGGTATTCAAAATATTAGCTTGATTAGAGTATAACGTATCTTAAAAGTCAGTCGTTCCGTTTTATATGTTCTTGTGGCGTGAAAATTAAATCCCAAAATGATGCACTTCGATAAAAATTGGCAAAAAGTATTCATTCTCTGCCATGCATTTATGCGATCAATATGTAATATAATTTATTTTAAGTGTACTGTAAGAAACTGTCCCATTCTACATAACTCTCTTTTAGTATCCGAAGATAAATAAAAGGTTTAAAAATACAGCCATGCTGATGTCTTTCTATTCATTACCTTGTTATTAATGATTTCCCTTTCAGTTCTCTGGAGTTTAAAGATTCTAGATTTGCGGTAAGAGTATAAAAGTTTTTTTGCTTGGTACATTAGGTACATAATCTAGAAAATCCAATCATGTAACTTCCTGTCTAACGCTAACAAAGTCACAACTTAAAAAAAAATAATAATAACGCTTTGTGCTCAATGTACAAAGAAATACTAAAATTTAATCTCCAATTAAATTTGAAAATTTTATGATAATGACAGCATTAAATATCAATGTTAATTGCATTAAATTATTGCTAACCAGATTCAAAATTTAAAATAATAATAATAATAACTAAATTTGTTATAATATTTCGATTCTTTGATTCAACTAAAAAAACAAAAAATAAATAAATTATTAAATTATGCAGAAAAAATAATATTAAATAATAAATTAACTGCAGATACACCAATAAAGAAAAAAAACCTTTCTAAGAAATGAAACAACTATAAAAAAAATATAATCTATTAAATTATAAAGAATGTCAATTTGCATTATTGTTCTTATTTTAATTAATTAGTTTTATTATTCAGAAGATTGTTTTTTATATACTTATACACTTAAGGCAGGCAAAAGAATAGTTTAGTAAATAAATTGATATTATATTTTAATTAATAAAATATATTTTATACAAAAGAGTTCAATTAAAATTTACGCTTCTTATGCATAAAATAAAAATGTTTTCCCAGACTAACTAAGTCCTGTATCGCATAAATTTCTTATACATTAATAAACTTTAATCAATAAAATGTCATATACATGAGGAAATTCTTTTTTCGTTGCCTTAATTTGGCTTCAATTAAACTTTATTCTTCAAATTTTCCATTTTAAAGAAAACCAGGAAAGAGTTTTGTTTGATTTCAAATTGCTATTTCTCTTTCAATATTTAGAATACATAAAATTAAATAAGCATCCAATTTTCATTGATTAAATTTATTTTTCAAATTATGATAATTAAGTAAATTTTCTTTCTTTCTTTGACATGCGTCTGGAAAATAAGATGTAACTTTTGTATCTAAAGAATTTTAATGCTTGAATTACAATTTATGTTTCCTTTTTGACACAAATTAAGTTACATTTTCAATATGTTTAAAGAAATGTTTAAAAATAAAAATGTGATTTTTAATTCAAATCTGATGTATTCAATTTTATTAAAAATATCTCAATATGTAAAAAAAAAATCTTTTATTTCTAATATTAAAATAGCAAATTGAACTGATTTATTTGTCAGTCTTTAAATGAAAAACAAAATAAATTTTACATTAAATAGTGTATATTATTGCCTTCTTTTTCTGTAAATTCAAAATAAGTAAATATTGAACATAAAAATTTGTTTGTGATATCACAAACACACGCACACACACAACGTAAGTAAATTTTAAAGTATTTTTATTTTATTTTTATTATGACGTACTTTAACAGCATTTTATATTATAGAAATAATATAAGGTTAACAAAGGGAAGTCATAAAGAGATACCAAGAAGGAGAGTTTGCGTTTCCGATTTTTTATTTTATTTTCCACTAGTGATTAAAAATTGCAATTTTGGTTACAGTTCATTGGTAATCTTTACTAGAAAACTATCAGTAATGTCGCTGTTAAAATATTCTGGTTTTAAATCCCGATGACACAAACACCCCTGACCATGCTTCGTACGGACACGCCTTTTTCCAAGGACTCTCCTAGCATTATATTTATGCACTATCTTTCTTTTTAAGTTTTAAGTCTTTTTTAATACCAAAATTTGCCAAATAATAATACTGATGCAGAAAATTAAGAAACTTCAAGGAAGGTACGATCTATGGATACTTATATTTGGGTACAGTCAAAATGATTTCGAAGAAAATTTTGCTAGTGCGAATTAGGTAAGGTCAAAGGACATGTTAACTTAACTGCGATCAAAATGCCCTGACTGATTGTTAACTTTATTGGTTGTTTTAACTTCTTTAACAATTCTTCTTCCTATTGCATTTTTATATACTGAAAAAAAAAAAATCTGGAGTGACTCCACTCGACATTCCGAACATTGAGTAATTAACAGTTTTGTAGATAAAGTAAAGAAAGAGCAGTTGTTAAACAAACAAAAGAGATAAAACCATAATTGAGTCTTTGAGTATTTTTCTCCATATATTCCACGATGTTTTATTTAACGCTACTGAACTTTGAGCCCATAGATCATAATGATAAAGAATTTTCCTTGAGTTCCTGTAAAAAAACCTATAAATTCTAGATTCACCAAAATGCTTATAGTTAGTGCAACAGTGATTTATAATATTCATATAAATTTTCAGCTCAATTGAATAAGGCGTTTAGATGCAATCGCACTTTTAACTAGTATGTTGCGGCCACCACATGACTTTCTTCTATATTTTCCTATACAAATTCACTCAGTAAAAATAATTTATTAAAATTATTATTTAAAAAATTATCTTCCATGATAATGCAGATGTTTTCCATATTAGAGAAATTGTATAACACCAAATATTCAAAAAATTTCCATTTTATTCTCAAAAAAAAAAAAAAAAAAAACGATAACTTCATTTTAAATTATCGCAGATCTATGGTTCAACCATTCGTTTTGAAGGTACCGGCGAGCTCTTTTGAAAGGTACCCATCAGGAAAATTTACTCCCTTCTCGGGGGCACTTCCCCCAGGGGGATGGCGAGGCTCCAACACATGCAAAATTTTCCCCCAGTTGACTATCTCTAATATAAATAATTCTGGTAAATTTCATAATGATTATTAAAAAATAATTCTCATTGCACATTTTTACAAATTTTTTTACTATACCACCATGTTAAAAATTTAGAAAAAGCGGGATGGCAACGCAACCTGTAAGAAAATTTTTACTAAAAGTTGACAGGCACTAATTTATGTCAAGGTGCAACTATATACCAATTTGTATGAAATTATGTGCAGTAGTTCTTGAGAAACAGTTGCCACAAAAGTTTGTCACACACACGCAGAGACTGACAGACAAACAGACAGACATTTTCTAAAAAATGTATAATCGTGTTCTACAGCTCTCAAAACGTGAAAATCCATCAAAAACCCGAGGTCGAAAATTTGTACGAATCCAATACTTTCTTCTATTGAATATAGAAGAAAGTAAAAAGTTGGTCCCATAGGCCATAATGATAAAGATTTTTTCTTTGTGTCCCTGTAAAAAAAACTGTAAATGCTAAATTCCCCAAAATCTATACAGTTCGAGCATCTGTGACCTATAATATGTGTACAATTTTTTTGTTCAGTTTAAATAAGCGTTTAGACGCTATCGCACTTTTAAAAATTTGTCCCCATAGGCCATAATGATAAAGAATTTTTCTTTGTGCCCCTGTAAAAAAACTGTAAGTACCAGATTCTCCAAACTCTATACAGATTGAGTAACTGTGACCTATAATAAGTGTATGAATGTTTTACTCAATTGAAGAAGGCGTTTAGATGCTATCGCACTTTTAAGATTTTGGTCCCATAGACCATAATGATAAAGAATTTTTCTTTGTGTCCCTGTAAAAAAACTGTAAGTGCTAGATTCACCAAAATCAATAGGGTTCGTACTATGGAGACTTACAATATGCGTACCAACTTTCAGCTTATTCGAACAAAGCCTTTAGACGCTAGCGTGTTCACTCACATACATACACACATACATACATACATACATCATCGCAAAAATAGTGAAACCGGACTCATTGGACCTCGAAACGTATAGAAACATCAAAATCTCAAATTCGGATTTTTGACATGATTACAATACTTTCCTTACTATAGTGTTCGGAAAGTAAAAAAATATATATACAGAGGCTGTTCGCACATTTTTTGACGATTTTATTTCGCAGTAAGAAAAAATCGTTTGCATGGAGAATTTTATTTTTACAACAGTTATAATTTTGGAAGTTTTCTTTATCTTCTGATATTTAGAATTTTTGTTAAGATGCAAAAATGCGCTTTTAAAAAGGCAGTGGATGGAGGGATAGGTTTCCGCTCTTTCCAAAGAGAGTTTTTAGGGAAATCTTTATGAAAAGCATTTATCAGGAGAAAAATGGCAAAATGTCGCAACAATAGATGAATCTTGGGTCTATTTAAGTGGTTGCAATAAAAAAAGATCAATTTATTATCACAAAAGAGGAGAAAAAAAAATTTGCTACATGGTTCAAAGCATCAAAAGAAAGTTTTTCTAAAGGATTTATGATTGCCACTGGTTTTTCCTACAAGCGCAAGATAAAAGCAAAAAAAAAAAAAAAATGTGACAAAAATGTCAAAATCAGCTCTAAATACTATCAAGAACATATTTTAATTCCAATTTTTAAAAATGAAAATCCAGATCTTTATCCACAATGCTGTCAATCCGTTCAACTGTATCAAGACAAAAGAAGCAGCCACACATCGCAATCCGCAATTGCTTTTCTAGAAAAAAAAGGGAACAAAAAACGGGAATTAAAACCATACCCTTCACGATATTCCTTCTAAAACTCCTGATGTATCATTGTTGGATTTTTGTGTTTTTTCACTCTTTAAATCATCAATATTCAAACAGCGACTACAACGCTTTGTGTCTTTGGAAAGTTGTTAAAGAGGAGTAGAAAAATACACCTCTTCCGTTATTATAAAAAGCATTATTATCATAAAAATTACGGTGTAGAATGATAAGAACAAGGACTATCAAACTGAACAGTTAAAACACGAAATATGAGTGAAATTGCTTCAGTACACTCCATCAAAATCGTCTAAAAAATGTGCGAACAGTCTCTGTATAATCTTAGCATTTTTTCCAACTTCTCCATATTTTCACAAAGTACATCAAAACACCAACTTCTCTTATAATATTGACCTTAACAAAAAATCGTAGGAAACCTTTACAAATGTACTATCTCAACTTTTTTTCCCCCCATAAACCAATGTAACGGTTATTATTATTATTATTATTATTATTATTATTATTATTATTAATTTACAAAACGTCATCGCGGAAATCCGACTAACAAATTCACAAGTTAATATATATATATATATATATATATATATATATGATGCTACGCTATGCACACATAAATACTTATATTCATAGATGACATCATCCAAATTAATATTTCGTAGTATGATAGTGCACGCCTCTTTATGTACAACAATTAATTTTCAAAATAATTCTCTCCAAATGAAATTAGTATTAAAAAAGTATAAAAACACTCTAAAAAATATTGGTGGGGAAAAAGAGGCGGGTACTAACATTACTTCTGAATATTATTTAGAATGAATAATAATAAGTATGATTTCCTATGATTAACTATGATATTAAATATGACTAACTTATTATCCTGATTATTAATAATTATGCATATTTAATCTCCAGTTATATTTCAGAAATTTATGGTTAAGGCAATATTAAATATTCCTAATAATCGTATTATATATTATCTGGTATAAAATTAAAAAGAAATAACCAAAATAATTATTAACACTTACGCGACAGCTGACGTGAATTCACGTCATTTGAAAATCTGTAACTCCGCCAGAGGACGTTACTTTAGATTACATAGGTTACATTATTTCTTAACAATGTACCCAATATAAGTATTTGTGCAATCAATGCACTATGGATACAAATACTTTGATTAGAAAAAGTATAATTGTAACAAATATTTATTTATATTATAAATTTGGATGCAGTAAACATCTATTTAAACTAATGTAATGTAAAAGGGTAACGCCCAAAGGCACAACCTACTCTCAAATAGACAAAAACATGCGGTCGCGAAAGTGTTAAGATTAAATTTTTCGATTCAACTATAGACATATATGTATATATATATATATATATATATATATATATATATAACAAAATTTAAATAACATAAAGAAACTACACAATATGTATTTTCTAGAAAATAAAACAAATGTAAAATAAAAATATTCTAAACTATTAAATTATGAATCACATCAATTTATATTATTATCTTCTGATTAAATCAATTAATTTCATTTTTTAGAAGAATTGTGTTTATGTTTATACAGATGAGGTAAACGAAAGAATAGTTTAATAAGTAAACTGATATTATATTTTAAATTAATTAAAAATGTTTTTATGCAAAATGATTTGATCAACAGTTACGCTGGTTCCACATAAAATAAAAATTTAAATCATTTATCGCACAAATTTCTTCTACATTAATAATCTTTAATCAATGAAATGTCAGATACACGAGGAAACTTTTTTTTTTTGCTGTTGATTTAATTTGACTTTAATTAAACTTTATTCTTCAAATATTCTATTTTAAAGAAAACCATGAAAATGTTTTATTCGATTTTAAATTGCTATATCTCTTTCATTATTTAGAAAATATAAAATTAAATTGGCATCCTACTTTTATTGAATAAATTTATTTTTCAAATTATGATAATTAAGTAAATTTTCTTTATTTGTTTGACATACGTCTAGAAAAAATGTAAATTTTATCAACTAAAGTATTTTAATTACTGCAATTACAATTTATTTTTTTATTTATTTATTTATTTATTTATTTTTACATAAAGTAAATTACAATTTCAATTCTATTTAAATATAAGTGTTTTTAATTTAAAAATGCGACGTTTTATTCACATCTAATGTACTAATTTTTTGTAAAATATACTTAAATATACTCAATTTTTTATTTCTAATTTTAAAAGAGTAAATTATTTTGATTTATTTTTCAGTCTTTAATTGAAAAAGAAAATAAAATGTTCATTAAACAGCGTATATTATTTGCATCGTTTGCTGTGAATTCAAAATAAGTAAATGTTGAACTGAAAATATTTTTTATTGTACATTTAATCAATGTCAGTACATTTTGAAGTAAATTTTATTATGTATAGTATAATGATCTTTTTCATTTATAGTTTAAAATATAAGAATAAATTGCTATTAATTCTTGAGAAAATAAAATTTCTAAATTAGAAATCTACATTCATAATCAAATTATGGAATTTATTTTACAAATGACTGGCTATTTTGAACTATTTTTTTTTTCCCGTTATTCATAGGACAATCTTGTCGTGTACATTTCTTATCAACATTTTATAGTATAAAAATAATATAAGGTTAACAAAGGGAAATCACGAAGGGATACTTATAAGTGGAGTACAGGTTAAAATGATTTTGAAGAAAATTTCGCTAAGGTGAATTAAGTAAGATCAAAGAGCAAATTAAATTAACTGCGGTCTAACAGCTTTTATCTAACGTTAATTTCATTTACTGTTTTAATTTCCTTAAGAATTATTCTTCTTATTGAATTTTTATATGTTGAAAAATAAATAAATAAATATACGTAGCACTTTTCTAACTCCCCTTTATCACAAAGTACAACAAAACCATCTCGAAAGATCTCCGCTCATTTCTCGTGTAATATTGTCGTTAAAAAAAATCGTAGAACACCTTTACAAATCAGTGCTAGTTCAACCCCCTTTTTTTCCCATAAACCAATATATATATATATATATATTTACGTCAGGTGTATAATGAACAAAACCCGATCGTGCAAATCCGAGTCCAACACCAACAAATTAACAACTTTTAAAAAAATGCTACTATGCTATGCACAAAGAAATACTTATATTTAATCTCTAGTTAAGTTTCAGAAATTTATGTTAAGGACAATAATAAATTTTCCTAAGAATCACATTACCTATTATCAGATTTAATACTATATATATATATATATATAAAAAAAAAGTGGGGGGATTGCTGTAAGTTACATTCTTATTTTTTCTGGTTGATTCTATGTATTTTGAACTCTTTTATTTTTTCTGGTTGATACTATGTATTTTGAACTCTTTTATCATTAAATTTTACAATGTGCTTCTGGCAACTTGAGGCTTCCCTTGTTAAGTTTGAACAATCCATCTATTTGCATAACAAAAATAAAATCTTATAAATATTAATAAAAAAAAAAAAATCTTTTAAATTAAAAAAAATCTTTTAATTTTTAATTTTAATTTATGATGACCGCATTATAATGCTTATCATTATAGTTGTGCTCTTTGGCATTATTGCTTGTTATTATGTCTTCTTAAAACTTAACACTTAATAATTTGACTTCAAAATAAAAATCTTAAAAATTATCTTAATCTTGCTGTTAATACTTCTAAATTATCTTAATCTTTCAGTCAATACATCTTAAATAAAAATCTTAAAAATTATCTTAATCTTGCTGTTAATACTTCTAAATTATCTTAATCTTTCAGTCAATACATCTTATATAACTGACTTAATGTTATTATAGCTAACCGAAAGATGGCGCTTGTACTTAGTAGTCTTTAACCTTCATTCTTCAGTCCTTATCTTAAACGATTTAATTATTAATATTTTTGGTACGATTTAATTTAACTCTACTAGTATTAATTTTAACATTATCATTTAATATTTACTCTGTGTATTTTATCTTTAATGTAAATGTTCTGAAGTATTTTCGATTAATCGATATCTGTCGAGCTATTATTTTAACTTCAATTTAGGTTTTGGCATCAACCATTTTTCCAGTTTGTGTTAACTGTTTTCCATGTGGTTACTCTGCTTATTACATGTTATTAATTTGGTTTCCTTTAAGATTTTAATTAATATTTATTTATCCTTTGTTTTAATTTAATTTTTCACTTTTTTCTCATTCTTTATGGGTTTTTTGCTGCATTGATCGGGGCGTGAGATGATATAAATTGCTATGATTAGCAATATCGTTTTACGAAATCATTGCAGCTTTCTCTGCTTTATGAAGTATGCGCCCCTTGATAAGTATACTTCTAATTTTAAGCATTTATATCCAATTGATTATGTGGTTTATTATCTCTTTTCTCTCTTTCACAAGTTTACTGGTCCTTTTTTATTATCCTTCAGGTCGGCGTAAGTATTTTAAGTTAATATGGTAACTCATTGGTTCCTTATCTATATCGCAACTTTTTGTGTCATTCTTTCCTCTATGTTAAATTCAGTTCTATATTTTAGTGTGCTGTTATTGTTTTAGTTCTATTAATTGCTAAATTTTAAGATTAAATTTTATTACGTTATCGAATATATATATATATATATATATATATATATATATATATATATATATATATATATATATATATATATATATATATATATATAAAACAATTGACAGGAAAATATATAAAAATATGAGTTTTACTGATAAAAAAAACCAATAGGAGAAGGGGGGCCTCCCTGAGGGGCCTCCCTGATGAAGATCTCAGTGTTTTTTAGGGTATAATTTCATTCATTTGTGTATATATTTTTCTACTTTTAACTTCATTCATTTGTTTATATATTTCTGCATTTATATATTACTATATATATATATATATATATATATAACCAAATTCGTTATTAAGATTCAATTCCTTTATTGAACTTCAGAAAAAAAAAAAAAAAAAAAAACTTTATGCAGTAAAATACAAAATATAATAAAATAAAGAAATTACACAAAACATATTATATAGGAAATAAAACAACTATAAAATGAAAAGTTTCTCAGTTTATAAGTTATTAATCACATCAATTTACATTATTGTCCACAGATTAAATCAATTAATTGCATTTTTTAGAAGAATTCTCTTTGTATATTTATACACATAAAGTAAATAATAGAATAGTTTAATAAATAAACTGATATTATATTTTAAATTATCTAAAAATCTTTTTGTATAAAAGATTTTGATGAAAATTTACGCTTGTTATGCATAAAATAAAAACGTTTCCTAAACTAGCTAAATCATGTAGCGCATAAACATTTTCTGTATTAATAAAATTTAATCGATGAAATGTCAAATACATGAAGAAAACCTTTTTTTCGTTTTCTTAATTTGGCTACAATTAAAGTTCATTCTTCATTTTATATATATATATATATATATATATATAAAACAGTTTTATTTGATTCCAAATTTCTATTTCTCTTTTATTATTTTTTTATTATTTAGAAAATGTAAAATTAAATAAGTAACCAATTTTCATTGATTAAATTTATTTTTCAAATTATGATAATTAAGTAAATTTTCTTTCTTTGTTTGTCATATGTCTGGAAAATAAAATGTAACTTTGATTAACTAAAAATTTTTAATACGTACTTCAATTCAAATTTATGTTTCATTTTTTGACACAAATTAAATTACATTTTCAATTTTATTTAAAGAGAAGATTTTTAAATTAAAAGTGAGATGTTTAATTCAAATCTGATGTATTGATTTTTGTTTAAATGATTTAAATATATTCAAATTTTTATTTCATATTTCAAAAGGCTGAATTGTATTGATTTACTTATTTGTCCCTTTTTAAATGAAAAAATAAATAAAATTTACAATAAATAGAGGAAAGTATTTGATTTGTTTTGTGTGAATTCAAGCTAAGTAAATGTTGAACATATATATATATATATATATATATATATGCAAATATAAACAACTTCAGTAAATTTTGAAGTATTTATTTTTATCATTTCTATTATAATGCACTTTTTATTTATAATCTAATATATAAGGAATTCATGTTATTAGTTTAGTAGAAAATAAGGATTGCAAATTAGAAACCTATTTTTCTAAACAAACTATAGAATTTACAAAACGATTTATTGAATGTTTTCTTTCTTTTCGCTCTTTTCTTTTCTTTTCTTTTTTTTTTTTTTTTACGTTATTCAGCGGATATATAATCCTGTCGTGCAAGTGTCTTATCAGAAATTTATAGTACAGAAATAATATAAGGTTAGCAAAGGGCAATCCCAAATTCAGAACTTACAGAAAGGAGAATCTAGTACCTCAAACATGTTGTTTTTTTTTAATGAAAAAATCAATATTCAAATTATTATATTGTAAACACCTGTATAGTTTGAAGTACAGTCGGTAACAAAAGTGTCCGAACACTAGCAAAAATTCTTATGCAAAAAAAGTACACTTCATACCGTTTTGTTAAATATATCCTTGTCGAATCCTGTTCTTAGTCAGTGTAAGAACATGATTCGATAAGGATATATTTAACAATACCGTATGAAGTGTGCATTTTTTAAATAGGAATTTTCGCTAGTGTTCGGACCCTTTTGTTGCCGACTGTACATTCTGAGAAATTATTAGAAAAAATTTCGTGTAAAATATTTTTTGCATCTCATTTAAGCAGAATTTATTTCCTTTTAAATGATATTGCCCACTAAAGAAAAGATGTCGTGAAGAAGACCTTTCTTTCACAATATACTTATAATCAAACATTATTTAATTACGAATATTTAGCTTGTTTTAAAGTATGGAAGGCATAAATATTGGTCATAATTTTTATATTTATGAGAATAGTTTTTTTTTTTTTTTTTTTTTTTTAAATCTAAAATTAAAATATGCATTATTTTAATGCATTAAAAAAGCTGTTCAGAGAAAACAACATTACAATTGACACAGCTCAGAATTAAAAAAAAAAAAAAAAAACCTTCTAATAGGGAAATTATCATTAATATTATTATTTTTCTTCCCTTGTAAACTGGTCTGTTTATTTAAACACTTATGTACATGTACAAGCTTAAATTACTGTTATGAATCACATAATACTGAAGTTCTGCAGATATTGTAATGGCAGGCATTATTCATATGTTTTATGTCTTCATCAGTTGACGACATTTTCTGCTCTCCAGCTGTCTGTAGAGAAGTGCTTTTTCAACCTAGGATACATTCATTGGCACTCATATTCGAAGTTTTCAGTGATTTCCCCCCAAATTACTATGAATAATAACTAGAAACCCTTAGATATAATCCTTCTACACGCATGTCTTTATCACGCAGGCCTAGCTTCATTAAGTGTTTAAAACCTTAAGCATTCAACGTCTTTTAGAAATGATATATTGATTCCTGTCATGACTTTTAAGCTTGAAATATGGCTATAATATTTAAAAAAAAAATAGATTTGCTATATCTAATTGTTATTGAGAATTTCTTTTCCAAAAGCGAACATTTCGGTATGATGAATGGAGAGATGTTTTTTACCTGTTCTTCAAGATTTTATCATATATGTTTTAATGTATGACAAATATAATAATAATTTAAGCAATAAAAACGACAGTGTGTTATTATTATTTCTTATTTATTTTAATAATGGGCGTTAAAATGCAGATTAAATAATTTTTAAGATGCATATATTTGAAATTACAGGCATATTATGTTTATTATTTACAATGAAAATTTGCTCTTAATCACAACTTTAATAAAATATTTTATAGTCATTTAATTTTAATGGATTTTTTCACTGCATAAACTTACACAATTATATACGTTCTTATAGTTATATTTTTCAAATAAATTTCTTTTTTAATAAATATAATAATATCTGGAAATTATTAGTATTATTGTTATTTTAAATCTCAATAAGTTGTAATCCATCATTCGTTTAATATTACAATCAGGTAAATATATTTTCAAACAAAAGAAATTGTATACTTAGTCAGAAAAAGAAAAAAAAAATCTTCTTATCAATTTCCATGAAAATTATTGCTGATGTGAAACAGTTTGAATTGTATATTCATGAACACTTTATATTTATAAAGAGTTCGCATAAAGTATCAACAACGCTGTTGTAGATTCTATACAAAGTGTATAATCTGGAAAAAAATCTTTAATATTTTAACAGACTCCAGATATTTCTGCCGTTATATCGAATGACATGTATTTTATTTTAGAGTCATTCAAAGAAATGTTTCGCAAAAAAGAATATATTGTATTTAAGAATATCCTGAATATGTTATTAGACCTTCAAAATAAAATAAAATTATCAGCTTTGTAATATAGCTATTTCAAAACATATTTTCATATGTTTTGGTTCTTTTATAAAGAACTGAATAAAATAACAATCCATTTCATTTTTATTAAAAATATAGCTAAAAGAATGCTAAATTATCACCCAGCATTTAATAGTCAGAATTTAAAGTAACATTAAACTAAGTTTTTAATAACTTTATAAATCAAGTTTATTTTTATAATCTTAATTTATGTATATATATAGTATAAAAAATATATTATAAATTGTTATTATAAATTGCTTGTATTTCATAAAAAAAAGAAAGAAAGAAAAAAAAAAAAAAACCTGATATTGTTGACTATTTTATCATTAATCAGTATGGAAAAAAAAATCAATCAAACGTAAATGTCTCAAGGTAAAATTATCCAGAAAATTCTTGTTTAAATTATATAAGTAATGCGTCATTAGAACTTATTTTTAAGATGAGAATTAATTTTTAAATTTTTAAATAGGAAATATATCAAAATAGGAAAAACGTCAATACGGCGCAGTTGAATTCGCAGTTGACACAAATTCTGTAAAAAAACAAAAAACAACCATTGCTTCCCTTCTGCAAAAATTTCCATATTTATTTTCCATATTACATAGAAATTCATTCTGGTACGTCGTTTGGCATTTATCTTACAAATAGTTCAGAAGTAATAAAAGTGTTTTCTCGTTTTCTACAGTGTATAAGCCTCGTTCACGTTCGCCAAGAAAAATCCACTTTTAACGTTACTATGCAATTTGCACTGACCAGGTGCACCGTCAAACAACCTTTTTTTTTTGACGAGATCTCAAAGAAATTTGAGTATTTTTCGGCAAGTTAATAGAATTGTTTACTGTCAAAAACGGTCAAGTTCTGCAGTCACCTCCTCAAGCGCTTTCATGTCATCCTCCTATCCAAATAGGGCAGCTTTCAACACCTGTTAACCTATTTTTTTAAGCTATGAAATCAAATATCTGAAAGTTATAGAAATTGACAGAGGTTATAACCACTCCATTATAGATAAAGCGATTCAAAAATTACAATTTCTTCGTACTTCGTCTACTAAATGAGTCTTTTCTAATATCAGTATTGTTTTACCCTATTTTCCTGATCCAGTTATTCTATAGCTAAAATTTCGAAACATTGTGATTTTAAAATAATTTTTTCGCCTACTAATAAACTCACTTTTTCTCAGTTAAAAATTTTAGAGATATGTACAATTCTTCGGGCATCTATAACATTTCCTTTCAGTATGGTTTATCTTACATTGGTTAAACTAAACGCAGTTTTAAATTTCCTCTAAAAGAACAAATTAATTACGTCCGTAAGCAAGAAACCAGTAAATCGGCTCTTCCTTAGCATTACTGGGAGAAAAATCATAATTTTAAATTTGATTCAGCTAAAATAACTTCCAGGCCTAAATTCACTCATGAACTCGATTTCTTTGAAGCTTTTTTACATCTATAAAAATCTTACATCTTAAAAATATTGTTAATTGTGATTTTGCTGTTCCCAATTTCTCCGATTGTTAGAAATTTTATATTCGGTCACAATTTCTTAATTTCTTCTGCATATTTCACAACTAGTATTTCTTAAATTTATGTTGATCAACCCCATATTCCGCGTAATTCTATTGATTGGTGAGAATTCGGTCCCTATACTATATGAATCACTGATTGCAGAAACTAGACATGTCACAAAAAAACTAATTTTACAGGAGACATAAAAAAAAACTTAAAAAAAAAAATTGCGTGAAATTCTGAAAATGATACACAACATTTTTACTGCTATCCCCATCACAAATACTACATTTTAATAAAAATTCGATAGTACATATATCCATCGCGATGATTTTTGCATTGTGGACATGTCTCTTTTTCGCACTTAATACTATTTTTTCTTCGTATGTTCCAGTAATCCACAAAAATCATTGCTTTATTTAAAGTATCCACCCTTAAAAAACTATATATATTCTGTTTTATACATCGTGGTATAAGTAAAAAGAACATAAAAAGCATCAAATTACTTATAAACACAGTGTTTGGTAAAAATTCTAATAAATTGGATATTCATAAAGTTCCGACCAAAAGGCGTATAATTTCTCTTCCAGAATGAACAGTATTAGACTTTTAGGGATTTTATTGATGCTTATAGGACTTTTCTGCAGTTAAAAATTTTTAAACGACATTTTGAGAAGATGAGAATCTTTATGTTTTCTCAAACAAAAATGATTGGGGAAGAATCCACCGGTAAACTCAGGCATTACAATAGTACCTGGATTTTTGGAAGAACATTCAAAATACTTATACGAAAAAAAAAAAAATCTCCTGTTTTGGATGGGCAAGCTTCTTGATTAAAGTGACGTAGTATTATTGACATAGTGAGTAGGAAACTACTGCTGATTGTCAAGAACCATAGAAGAATTGACCACGATAACTCTGTATTTGCCAGCTACGTTTGAAACATTTGCCACCATATTAATATACTCATCGGGAGCATATATCAATATTTTTTAAATTCCTCTTTATTGCTCCAAATTTTTGGTCGTAATGTAGGTAAGAGGGACCTCTCGTTGGAAAAAAAGTAACTTTCATTTTCTTAAATATCTTGAGTTCCACCAATGTCAACATGGCCTGAATGAATGGGTGGACTTGTTCTGACCCCCGACGTTGTCACAAAAAGATAGATAGATCTCAACTTCGGAGGGGTGAAACTTTAAAGTTCGTGCAAACGACATTACATTATCAGGATATTTTCTTACAACTCCTTCATGATAAACATTACTTGTCATGTTACTATCACGCAAATTTTGAAAACTGAAGTTATTGACAGCACGCTTTCGGTAGTAATAAAGATCCTTTACAGGTATTTTAGGCAAATAATAATAAAAAAAAGCCATATAGTCAAAACACAGTCTTAAAACTTTGCTGCCCTCAGTTTGGGAAGAAGCAATAGAGTAGTAAAATTTCGGCTTTTTTACTTTGTGTACAATTAATTCGTTCCCTACAACTCGTTTTGCAGTTTCATTTAATGAGGGACGCTTAATTTTATTGTTTAGTTCCTCAGACGTAGAATCCGTATCCTAGGGAGGTACCTTAAAGCCCAATGAAAAATTCTTAAGAAAAATAGTTCCAGTGAAAGTGATACTTCATTTTCAATTGAAGATGCGAATATATTTTCAAAAATAAATCTCCAGTTATTTTGGCTGTGTGGTTTGTCGCTAGGTATCTCGTGAACATTGAAGAATGTTGCGATTATTTTAAAGGTAAAAACTGAATAGGCTCATGAATCTAAGCACAGTCTTGAGAGTCATACCATTCACACTATGTGTCATACCTCTTAAATCCTTTAGTGATTAACTCTTTGTCAGTAAATTTGCAGTTCACTTACCTCGTTTCCTGTTATTGTTTTGAATATTAAAATAAGCTGTTCTGTATACTTGAAGCGTTGTTTTGATCAAGAATATCACGTATTATCAATATAACTTTGGGCTTACGTTGGTCATCTGTTGTTGAACTTCTGGGGCGTCTCCTATGGATAGGAGACAGTTATATCAGTCAGAGAGACTGACATAAGAAAACCCGAATAACTCGCCAATTCCATTTCATTCAGAATAGAAATGAGTCTTGTACAAGACATGACTCCATACTCTTTTGCTTGCACTGATTGTGAAATTTGCTGAATTACTCGTGTGAATTACTCGTGTCTCCAATACTTTATGTCAGCCACATTGAATGAAAGGTATCTGTCTTTTACATACTCTCAAAAAAAGACATCAAGAAAGAATAAGGAATTGAGTTGGCCATAGAAAAAAAAAAAAAAAAAATGCTATTAAAAACAAAAATCGGGACAAGTAGTACCATGTGCGAAAAAAAAAAAAAAAAAAAAAAAAAAAAAAAACTTTTTTTCTAAGAAGCAATGTAATACAACTGAACCTTCTTACGCCCTTTCTTGGTTTTACATTAAATTTTAAAATGTAACAGAAATTTTTATATCACCCTTTATTTGATATAAGCAGAAGGAATTTAATCTGATCTTTATTGCATATAAATCTGTCAGAGTTTGGTTAAACATATTTAGAATATTTTGAAAAACAAATTTATAATTTTAAAATTATAACATCCCGTTATTACGTTATGAAAGACTTTAACCATTTAAGCATAAAGCCAGTCTTTTTTTGTCATGCATAGTCGAAAAGAAAAGATGGTGCGGTTAAATTTTGAAATACATGTTTATTTTTTCGAGAAAATAAGATTAATAAATATCTTTAGGGTACTGTACTGGTATCTTATATATATGCTGTGTTTGTATTAATTGATTGAATATTTAAACAGATATACTGAAAAACGGCTAGCGATGAAAGTGTAATTTTGGGAAACTGAACAGTTAAAGTTTAAAACAGAATTAAAACAATGTAAAACTTTAACTAATATAATTAAAGTGTGTTAACTTGGACGAAATGCATTATAATTAGTGTTTACTGTATTTTACAGGGTTTTAAAGAAACATATCAGTACGAATTTTCTATTATTGTAATTATAAACCTTATTTATTCTGATTATTCTTCTAAATTTCAAGAATAATTTAAAAAATCCCCCTTGCGACTCGTCATACATAGAACTCATATCAAATTTCTTGACGTAACCAATTAATACACATGTGAGGACATCTTAAAAGAAGTTTATACAGCAAATTTAGAAAACAATTCGTCAGGGGCTTTTTTTATAAAAGAATTTTCAATCACACTTTCGTATTTCCATGACCAAATTCTGATTTTTATCAAAAGTTGGCAAAATCATCTGTACCCCCAGAGCTGTCTAAATTCTAAATTTCAGCATTCAACATTTTTTTATCTTCCCACACGCATACACTTTTATAAATTTCCCAAAACCACATTTTTGGACTATGTAGGCATTTAAAAGTGCAAATAAGATGATAAATCGATATCGAATTTTTGAACCAAATACGATGCTAACCTGTGGTGGTCGTGTAATGAAGGTGAAAATATACACCTAACTTTTATTATATTAAAGAAAAACTAAAGATTTTTCTCTTAAACCTAATATTTTCTTTTATGTAAATATTTTCGTTAATGTAGCTTTATATTATAATAAATATGCACTTCTAAATATTTTCATATAGATGGACCGAAACGCGATAAAAGTTCAAATCAACAATGCAAATCTAAAGTAAACAGATTTAAATTAAAATGCCTGCTTACAGAATAAATAATTTACAAATAAACAGGAATCGAGATTCCACAAGTGTAATTTGAAACACAATTTCCACGTTTTATTGTAAAACCATTTCAATAGAGAAACGTAAAAAGGAAAAAACGCGCATTTTTTTTTTTTTTTTTTTTTTTTTATTACTTTAACAAATATTGTAAGCAAATTTCTGAAATAATATGAGTTGATATTTCCTTTTAAATTCCCTAGAAATCTTCTTTTCCCAGAATGTTTCCT
The DNA here is from genome assembly GCA_963930645.1 of Salticus scenicus. NCBI lineage: Eukaryota > Metazoa > Arthropoda > Arachnida > Araneae > Salticidae > Salticus > Salticus scenicus. The sequence continues at coordinate 145,970,709 of OZ005648.1, read as the reverse complement.
TGTGTACAATAAAAATAAAGGTAGGGAGAGAATTTGGCACGCACTCAATTGAGCTGAAATTAAGTTTAGAGTTTTATATGTTCAGGAATATATATATATATATATATATATATATATATATATACATTCAATCTTTTCTTATTCAGGAACATACACATATCTGCAATGTTTCATTCGTACGATGAATTGTAATATTCTTATATAGACGAATAATATTTCTTTATGAAACGTAGCTGAAAATTGGTTTTGTATTCGAATGTTTTGCAGATATGCAGAGAACATTTTTTCTACTTAAGTTTGGAGAGACAAAATTTAATACTTGAAAACCGATTTAATAAAAAAAAAGTTAATGTAATTCATAAATTATGTCGTGTTATTATTTTATTTCGCAGTATAAAATATCACCTAAATTATAAGATTCAAGCTTCACGATTATCAAATTGTTTACGATAATATATTTTCTTTTCAAATAAGGTTTTTTTTTTTTTTTTATATAGATCACTTATAATTTATTCTGTGACTATTTTGTTTCTCTATAAAAATTTCACCTCAAATATCAGATTTAAGCTTTAAGATTTGGAAATTGTTTAAGATAGCATATTTTATTTAAAAAAAATTTTTTTAGATCAATTGTCTTAAGATAAGTCAAATGTATATATTTTATATTCTATTTCATTTCAGTAGATTATTTAAGAATATAAAAATAAAAATTAAAATTAAAATTAAAGCAGAATGTGACAACAATTTTTTATTTATTTATTTATTTATTTATTTATTTTATTACGTATTTTTTTTTCATAAAATACATCATTAAAAACGTTACGTCATCAATTACTTTATTGTAAACATAATCTATTGAAAGGTAATCAAAAATCAATTTTCTGGCTTTCGACATTTGATTATTATTTTAATCATTATTTTAATCATTACCTATTATCCCTTAATGTTCATATATTTCATAAATAAATAAATATATATAAAATTTGAATAACATGTCCCTTGAATAATATGGCTGTTGGTTTTGGTACATATATTTACTTTTCTTTAAATTATGCAAAGCACATTTAGGAAATCCGTAATTAATAACTTTTAAACTATGAAAATAGCCAAAATAATAAAAATGTAAATTAATAGTTTCAATCAGCATCTAATCCAGATCTTACGTATATATGTATATATGTTTATAAGTAATTTGCATTTAGGAAAAACACTAAAAAAAATAATAATAATTTGACTTTAAATATATGAATTTCTTCACCTAACTTTAGTGATTTCTCACCACCGCAATTTGGTTGTCTTTAATTTTGGAAATTATTCTAAATTTTCAATTTTTCAAAAACACATTTTTCAAATGAAAATATTAATATCAGTAACAACAAAAAAAAAAAAAGAGTATCATAAATGTAAATTATTTATTGAATAGTATGTTCAAAATCGAAAATTTACGTTTATATACACTTTTTATTTCAAAAAGTATTATCTAAATTGCTTAAATTACGTTTACTAGTATTTAAAGAAAAATATATCTTTGTATACAAAGTGAAATGCGTAGTAAAAAGTGTACATGCTTCAATTATTCTTTGAATCTTAGAGTAAGAAACGAAATAATACATTTTTAAGATAAATGCAGATTTCAGATATCTACTTTATATATATATATATATATATATATATATATATATATATATATATATATATATATATATATATATATATATATATATATATGACTCATTCTGAACAAAAAAAAATACATTTTTTGTGTACATGAGGTTTGCGTACATATATCTAAGTCCCCCTCCCCTGCCTGTTGAATTTCGAAGCAAATAGTTAGTTTTGTGCACCTGCAAAGCAACACTTTTTAATACATTACATATATAATTTTGGGAGTAGATGGTGCTCTGTAAAATTATGAAATTTTTATGAAGATAGATTGTTATATATATATATATATATATATACATACATATATATCGCTACATTAATAGTTTTTACATTTTTACACATTAAATTACAGATTTCAATACACTTTCCACATATAGATGGCGGCTACACTTCTTTTTCGTTTCTTAATAAGATGTGGTTTTGTTTGTATTATAGATGTGTTTAAGTGGGTTTTAAAATTTAAGATACTACGGTAGTGTATGGACTTCTAGTATATATATATATATATATATATATATATATTGCTGAACTATTTTTTAAATCTTTTCAGCATTTAGTTGTTCAGTTTAGAAGTAATTTATCTTTATTTTATGTTTCGAAATATCACTTCAAATTTTATAATAAAAACAATATGTGGTATAATTTTACAATAGAGAAAAAACTTTTTTTTTTTTTTTTTTTTTTTTTTTTTTTTTACGGTAGCTATCTTACATTTGGTCTATTTATTTTGCTAATTGCACGGTCTTTCTTTTAGTTATAGTAAGTTTGATGTAGGGTCCGTACGGTAAAAACTCACAAGACAGTCTTAAATCAACATGGGTTACTATTTTAAAATAATAAGAATAAGAAGAATTGTATTAATACAACTTTGATATGGTAATTTATGAATAAATGTCTGACATATATTTAAACGTAGTAATTTGAAATTTAAGTTTTTGCTTAATGCGTTTATTGCCGAAACGCAAGTGGAGACTTCGATGTGAAGACTCAAAAAGTTTTTGGGTTCTGTCTGTGTCGCTGTTTGTATGTCTCGCGATAATGGACGCAAAAATCACCCTATTGACTTGCAATTTGGTTCACATGTTTCTTAACCACACAGAAAAAGCTGTATAGTTCAGGGTGTGTATTCTATTTACATTTCGTGCACAGGGGCACATGAAAGTTTTTATTATCATTACGGCCTAATGACAGAATTTGTATGTGCCACAATAGTAAGCGCAAAAACATTTGGATTGACATGAATTGGTAAGCATTTTCAGGCGCTATGCAGAAATATCTGTATAGGTTTTTGCGTTTACATTGCTTATGAATCGTCTACAGGGACACACCAGAGCTTTTCTTATAATTACGGCCTATGAGAAGGATTTAATTTAAATTATTTTTTTACATAGTTACACTGCATTGACAATATAAAATTAACATTAATTATAGAGATGCTTAAAATCATGTTTCCTGCAGAAAATGTTGCTTAGACTTAAAATTAATGTGCATCACCTCAAAAAAGTGTTTCGACAACGTCACATAATAATCCAAATTATATCAAATTTTGGATAATCATTCATTAGCTACATAGAATAAGTTATATATTTTTTTATCGATTTAAATAATGTTTATGGTTCGTTGGCAAGAACGCAGAAAATCATTTTGTGACATTAGAGCCTATGGGCAGATTTTCATCAAGCTTATTTAAATGCGTTTATGCTTCGTTTAACAAAATATAATTAACATTAAGATGCTTGAAATCGTTTTTTATCTAGAAAAAAAAATTGTAAAGACTAAATAATTTAATTAGAAAATCACACAAAAAATTTCGATGACATTCTGTAGTCATACAGTGATGTCAAATTCGGTTCAATTTTTATTTGTTCCATTGAATTAATTTATACTTTTTATTAGTGTGTGCAACTAGTGGGACTCGTATACAGAGCTACTCAAAAGAATATTCTACCATTACGGTCTATTGACTGTATTTCTTATAAGTTCATTTTAACATGATTACACTTAATTAAAGTTAAATAAACAAACATTTAAAATTTTTTATGAAGCAAGGTATCTTTGAAAAATGGTCAGCATAGAATAGGTAATTAGTTTACATAACTTCAAAAAATAATTCCGATAATTAGAGGAACCATTTTGCAAGAAATTCGGTACAAGTGTTTATGAGTTAAAAGGAATTAATATAAGGCTATGTGTTACAAGGAAATATATATATATATATATATATATATATATATACATTACACAAATATATATAAGCAGACATATACAACGTGTGATTGAGGGGGTGGTATTCCCCCCCCCCCCATCTTATAATAATATATATTTATGTAGTGAGTTAATCATATAATAATTATTTCAAATACTATGTAATATGTACATATGATTTGCTGAGTAATGAATGATACGAATAAGATTTGGAGGCTCCTGATCTGCAGATCCACTAGTCTAATCAACATTATCTGCGTTCATCTATGAAAAAAAGGCATATTTTAAACGAGGAAGCACAGTTGCTTTACGAAATAGCGCATGTATGAATAATGACACGTATATTACATACACTCTGTAACTACTTTAACACTGCTTTGGTGTGATGAGACTGTTAGAAACGACTGGAAGACTGTTTGTGCGGATTCGTTTTGTAAGCAAAACTGTACATAATTCTATATTTATATTTATAAATATAGTAATTTAAACAATGGCGGTAACTGGGTTTTGGATTTCGAAGTTAAATCATCCATTGTTTCCCTCAACACGTGATTTGTGATTCTCTGTTTTCCTGTGAATGTCAAAGTAGGATACAAATATTTCCCTATAAAATACAAATATTTTCCCATTAAATGCAAATATAAACAATTTACGTGTAAGGTTTTCCCTGCAGCAGTCACATGATAGTGTTTTTATGATTTAATTCGGATAAAGCCCATTTGTTTAGGCTTTGTGTATTTTTTAAATATAATATTTGTTTTCAAATATAAAGCATATGCGCACAATTGTTAATATGGAAACGCTAAATATTTGTCAATAAATGAGATCTATACAGTGAACAGTTTTTTTCTTTAATTCTAAAGTTTATAAGTAATTTCATAAAAATATTAACATTTATAGAAAAATCTGCCCACTTAAATATTAACCTGCCTACTTTGAATAAAATATTACAAGATAAAAATGTTTTTATAAAAGGTTGAAAAAATAATAATATTTTGAACTTATTTGATGCAAAATTAAACCCACGTAAATTTGTTTTTAAATATAACTGTATAGTAACACATAAAAAATAATAATATACATGAGAAAAATAAATAACTGTGGTCATCTTTTACCACTATTTGAATAAAAAAATATGTTGAATTTAGTTATCAGAAAAAATAAATAAATAAGAAACTTGTATTTTAAAAAAAAAACATATATTTCTAAATTTATTTTGTAAATTATCACAATCAATCTTTACATCTTTTTTTTTTTTTTTTTAAGTAAACTTATGCACAGTCTCTTGCAAACACATCACGATTTTAAGAGAGAATTGCTTAAAAAATTCCTGCATAATGATTTATTATGTTGCAGTTTTCTGTCCAATTATTTCCAAATTCCCTTAAAAAATATATTTCTTATTTAATTGAGCCCTCTGCATCCATATTACCGTTTCCATGTTTATCATTATAGTATATTTTGAAAAAAAAAATATGGTTTAATGATCCGCTGAATGATTGATATATAGATGGCCTCCTCGAATATTTTTGTTGTGTCTTTGTCACAGCGGAAACAGAGTTTCCTACTTATTTACTAGATAATATTTCATCTTGAAATATAAATTGCTTCAATGATCATTTCACTGAGAATTTCCTTTATTTAATGACTCAGAAAATAAAAATAATATGGACATTTTATAAATCTACAGAAAGTCTAACTGCAACCTTCTGAATAATCGAGAAATTGAGAAAAAGATAAAAATGCATTACAAATTCACACACACAAACACACACACACACACACACACACATATATATATATATATATATATATGTGTGTGTGTGTGTGTGTATTACACAAAATTTTGTATATATATAATATACAACATCATGCATATGCATACGTACTTTTATATATGCATATGTATATAGTTATCTATATGTTTATTTTCTATTTATCTTTTGTATACGTATTCTACTTAGCGCTAATTTTTATTTTTGTGATGGTATTTTCCAAACTGTTGACATTTTTCTGTCACTTTTGCTATTTTATGGTTGAAATCGATTAAGTTATTCTATACTCGTACATATTAAAAATAACTCTAACTATTTGAAGAATATCTGGATTTCATCAACTTTGATATCATACAGCACCTGCTCTATTTACAGACTATGCATCATAAAAAACCTTCCATTTAAGATTTATTTACATTTTCGGGAAAGGAAGAAAAAAAATCACACATACTTAGGCCTCGTGCATACGTGGGTTGCTATCAATAGACCATCCCAACGACGCAAATAGCGATTCAGCACAAGGCTGTGTATGAAGGGTTTGCGTTCCAGTCAAAATCAGCTGGTACAAACTAGAGCTTATTTCTGTATGTTCTGAAACAATGTTGTGTCCTCCTCGTTGGTTTTGTGGTAGATTTTTTTAATGGTTTTGTTGTTTCGAGATGAAGAAGGGCGCCCAGAACGAGCATGATCTTCAATACTCCTCTCACCATGTTTAAATCAAACAACTACCTCAAAAATTGTATGCGGCTTATAGCATCTTTTTTGAAACATCTGAAGCATTTGTTAAGTTTCAGTTTTCGATTTTTGTAGCAAAAAAATAAATAAATAAATAAATAAATAAACACACTCTTTGTTGCTTTAAATAGCAGACATCAAACAGTTGAGAACAACGACACTATGATTATAAGTTAATTTTCTATGCAGATGCCGCTGGGAAAACTGATTTAGAAAGGTGTCTAATAGAACTATCCATCAGTAAAAGTCTTTACTACGCCTAGGAACAGCCGCGCGCTTTGAATTCGCCCCCTCCCCTCATCGTATTTAACAATAATTTTGCATCTTGTATGTGATGAATAATTTTCCCTGTATTTTTACTTTTTAAATTTAAATTAGGCTTTACAAAACCCACACAAGGTTTTTAAAATATTTCAAAAACAAATATTAATAACATATATTATTATTATTTTTTCAATGTTTCTTTCACTACATATAACCTATATATATAGTATCATAAGATGTGTGTGTGTAGAGTCTTCACAATATAGTTTATAGAAATACCTTAAATAGAACTTAGTATTTTAGTAAATTTTCCGGTGTCTCTGTACACAAAGCAGTAGTGGTATTTACTCTATTTTCAATAGGTAATAGGTCTAACAGTAAATTTTAATAACATATATCAGCTTCAAGAAATCCAATTAGCACTTACGGGAGTTATAGGGGGAAGATACAAGATACAGACGGACAGACGGATGAAAAGAGATGCAGAAAAACTCATGTCGTAAACACTTTTCAGCTTTATTGTATAGAGTGAAACCCCTTATAGTTTAGCTTTTATTTTGAGAGGAATGAAATTCTGTTCACTCTATCTCTCATAACTTTTCGTATTTACATGAAAATTTTTAGGTTTTTGATGTAAGTAGCTCAATACTTTTGGCTATTAAATTACGTTTTTTTTTTTTTTTTTTTTTTTTTTTTTTTTTAATTTTTAGCTCATGCGTAGTTAAAAACTATTTAGTAAAAGTGCTCATATTTCGAAAGATATTTAATATTTTTGAATCGTAATTGCAGTATGCTGCGTCTTATGTAGTATGCCAAATTTTTTAAGAATGTCTTTGCACTGGGTCTAATTCCCTACGTGTTATAATTTAAAAAGTGGGGGGTTTTGGGGGACTAACAAAAAAAATCACTTTATCGTGATGAACACATGTGGTGGTTTCATAAAAAATTATACTGATAATGAGAAAAATCTTCATAATCACATACTACAGCATAAACGGTTTTAAATCATTACGTTTTACAGGGTGATCCAAAGTAGTTTGACTTTTATTTAACTTTTTACTGGTCCAATCAACTTTTTTAAATCAGGGCAGAACTTTTGCTGAAATAAATGAGGTGTAACCTGTTATTTATAATGCTAAAGTTTCTGTCAATTATCAGTTATCTATGAATTTGTTTATTAATAAGATAAACCAATTCAATAATAATATAAAAGTAAATCAATGACAAGTGCTTTCTCATAACTGCATACGGAATTATAGTATGCAAAAAAATTCGTAATTTCTAAAAATTTACAAGTATAATGCTAATATATATTTAATTTACACATCCAAATATCTGAAAAATAAACAAATTCAATTAGTTTATTAGCAAAATATATCAATATACACCACCTACCAATAAGTACTTGGATATTTTCCAATTTAGACATTTTTTCAAATATCTAAAAAAAGGATCTTTTCCAATCATCTTGAAACTTTAGAAGTAAGAACATATTTTTATGCCTTATTTATTTTAGCAAAAGTGTTCTAAAGAGGAAAATGGGAACAGTAAAAAAATAAAGGAAAATTAAAATGTTTTGGTTCACCCTGTAAAATGTAATGTTTGAAATGCATTTTGGCTGTATCCTGTGATAAGGAGGTTTTTTCTATTTATCTGTATAAATTTTTAAGAAGTTATGATAACAATGCCAACAGAGAAAAAACTAGTAATTTTAAATGTTGAAATGTATGAGGCAAAGATGTTCGTTTAATATTGGAGTTAATTTATATAAGTTTTACTTTTCAACTGCAAAACGGAACTAGGCTGAACACAAGCATTTTTAATGTAAAAATAAAGTAGGTACGTATATGTTGGAGAAAGTTGAAAAAAAAATGTAATTTTATTAAAAATAACTAAATGGGACAGATATTATTTATTTGCGTTGATATCTGTTTAATAATGTTCAATGATTAATAATTATTGTATCTTCCTTGGATATATACTCATTTTTTCCCGATAATTTTACTTTTATTATTAGTTTAAAAGAAAGTGACTATTTCTATTCAACTTATCGACCATGATCAAAATCATCAACTACAAAATGTATCAAAATATTGTTAACAATTGTAAACATGTATATAGTAATGCATGGAGCTAGATAGTAATTAAATATCAATAAAAGTTCATTATTATCGTCATCTATATGCATATACATTGCAATCACAGACATATAACAGTTTTGGCGACGAAAATGGGATATAAAAATATTAATAACCGGAATGTTTATTAAGTTAGTTTTAATGCTATTAATAGTCAGTTTAGGTTTGTCAAGAGACAAACCTGAACTGTTAAGTTTTACTGTAAACAATAGTTCCAATAACATTTGTTGACTCGATATATATCATCCATCAATTTTTGAAATTATTCTGGATCTATTATGAATTTGTGTGTAAAACATCACTTGTTTCAGTAAACAACTATATTGTACTGCACATAAAAAAAAAAAAAAAAAAAAAAAAAAAAGGTTGAAAACAAACCTAATTTGCATTGTATTATTGTCATCAATATACAGGTTATTTGACATCGCAGATAAAACAATAATTAGAAGTGAATTAGAATTGAATTACTTTTTAATATGAAATATTTAAGTATGTTCTTCCAGTATCTAAGTATATTTACGTATGTTTTAGCAATTATATATAAGAAAAGTAATTTCTGCAAATATAAATGTAATTCATCTAAGCCTTTTATATTTAACCAACATGCTAAACTAAGAGAAAGCAGAATTAATTTATCATTCCGCGTTATTTATTTATTTATTTTTGTAGACGGTTGATCTGTGGAAGTTATTCTTTTTCACCGAAATTCTCAACATATATATACATACATACATACATACATATATATATATATATATATATATATATATATATATATATATATATATATATATATATATATATATATATATATATATACATATATATATATATATATACCAAAGTGATATAAAGTACATATCAATAAAAATGTTGAAAAAATTAATAAAATCGTCAAAAAGCACAAAACAAAAGTTAACGAAATTTATTCACAATACGAAAAAAGATTTAAAACCTAGCATAACATATATATATATATATATTAAATTATCCAACGCGTCTTATGAATTAACTGCTTTGAGTTATATATTTTTTAAATATTAGAAGAAATAAATTTCCATATATTACATAGAATCTCTAGAAAGAAGCCTCTTTATTTATTTTTCATGGTTCTTGATTTTCTCCCCCTAAAATGACGTATTTATAAATATTTTATTTTTGAAAACTATCAAAAGCCTGCTTTATGCGATAATATTAAGCTTTAATATATTTTTATAGAATATATATATATATATATATATATATCTGACATTTAAAAAGCAGTGGACTACAATAAAATTTTATTCGAAAAATGTTTCTTGAAAAAAAAAAAAAAAAAAAAAAAAAAGTGTATACATAAAAGAAAATTCCATTAAAAACGTATTATAATAAATTTTATTTATTTGATTATTTTATAAAACAAACGTTGTCAACATCCCAAAAATTGATTTAAAAAAAAAAATATTATTATAATCTTCCTTTAAATTCAACTGTCAAATTTTGAAACAATTTGTTAATCATTAAAAAGGCGTTAAAACTTTAATCGCCTTAAAAGGAGTCGCTGAAAACGATCAAAAGTTTTAAACCTTCCAAACTATTAAAGAAAAGTTTTAAATAAATGTTTGTTACAAAACTATTTTACAGCTTGTTTTTTTAAAGAAAACAAAATCTGTAAGGTTTTAATTACAACTTTCTAAAGAAATGCTAGATGTTTGTTTTGAATTTTCAAATTTATTGAATGATTATATGAATTTAATTGTTGCAGATATATTATAATTTAATGTTATAAAATTATGTTTTAAATAATATATTAATGAGTTTAATCAATATAGTATACTTCAAGAATTATCTATGGGTATTTTTGCGTACTTATTTTAAACTTATTGAGTGTATTGATAAGCAGAGCTCAATATTGTAAATAACTATTTAATTTTTCGTATAATTTAAAACGCGCTAATAAAAGACATTTGAAAACCCGATAGCGGACATTTTTTTTTTTCCTTTCAGGTGTAGACACCTTTGAGGTTTCTCGAAAAGAAGTGCATTAAATTTGTAAGACTTCAAGGAATTCTCGTAAGAAATTTACAAATCATTATTTGAGAAGTAGTCGAGTTGGGTAAAATTATTAACTTTGTTTATAAAGGTATTCTGCAAAGGATAACCAAGAGTTACGAGTTAAGAGGGTCTACAGTCGACAGCAAAATTATTGAAGCATACATCCCCATTTTTCCCACACATACATACACACACACACATATACACCGTGACCAATAAGTTCTCATACAACGTTTGAAGCACGTTAAAAAATTGTACATATGTGTTACTGTAGTCCCAATTATTTTGCAGGCAATTTAGTGTAAGGTATAAAGCTATTGCAAGTGTAAATGTTGTACTAATTATAATTTTTCTTTAATTAGGTAGAGTGAAGAAATTGAGAGAAATTGTGATAAATAAATTTGTCAAAGAAGAGCAGCCGGTGAAATTTTCAGAGACTTGAAAGTGCTGGGGGCGAAGAGAGATTTCATTTACAGAACTATCAGAAGGTATAATAAGACGTTCTCTGTCGATGACAGAAAAAGATCTGGTAGACCGAGGTCCGTTCCGACAAAAGAGGCTGTGAAAAGGGTCAGGGAAAGGATACGACGAGACGGACAAAAATCTGCTATAAAACTAGCACGGGAGCTCAAAATATTGAAGGGGTTAATGTACAACATTCTGAAAAAGGACCTTGGGTGCAAGGCTTATAGAAAACGTAAAATTTACGGATTTTTAGAGTATGCTAAGATGAAAAGGAAGCAAAAGGTGGCAGAAATTCTTGCTTGGCACGCTGGGGATGAATTTGTCTTTTAAGACGAGAGACTATTCATTTTACAGCAAAGTCTCAACCCCAAAAATGACAGAGTATGATCAGTTTCTATTGATAACACCCCTGAGAGCCAACATTACGTTCCGCGTTATCAAAATGCTTCGTCTCTGATGGTTTGGGCCGCTATTTACAAAAGAGGAAAACTTCCGTTAGTCTTCATTAATAAGGGGTTAAAAATGAATGCCTAATATTATAAAACTGAGGTTTTGGAAAACGTTTTACTCCCAAAAGTCCAGAGTATGTATTCGGCGAAATATTTCTGTTTCCAACAAGATGGTGCCCCTTCTCATACCGAATGTGTGGTTCAGGAGTGGGGAAGTCAAAATTTAGCTGACTTTTGCCAAATAACGAATGGCTCCCGAACTCCCTCGATATGAACCCGCTTCATTATTTTGTGTGGTCATATATGCTCCTTCAACTGAATAACTAAAAAATCACCGGTTTGAGCAAATTCAAAAATGTAATTCAAAAGATATGGTAGGGAATGCCATTGGAAGCCGTGCGTGCCGCATGTGATGGATTTGAAAAGAGACTTAAGCTCGTTAAGAAACTAAAAGGCGGAATTATTCCAAAGGATTTATTGTAAAGATTGTCAATGATTGCTACTTTAATTTGATGCAAAAAGTTTTTGTATGATTTATTTTGTTTTATTGTAATAAAAATTTGAAAGTGTATGAGAATTTATTGGTCACGGTGTATATATGCATATAGATAGATAGATAGATAGGTAGGTAGGTAGAAAAATATTAGTTTGATCGCTAATTTTTATCATCTACTTACTATTTTATGCATAGTGTAAAGCTAAGATTATGACTCGACGAATATTTACTTAGCAAATCAGTATTAGGTGCACACCGTTCAAATACGAGTTATTGCTAGCGTTTCAATAATTTTTCTGTCGATTGTACTCTACGATCGATAGTCAGGAGTTACGAATTTAGAGGGTCTTGCGAAATTTAGACCTCTGGGGGATACGGAAGCGGGCGAGCCATTCCTCCGTGTAGGATAAAGATTGTGATGGCATGTCTCTGGACCAGCCGTACAGGTGGGTCCCAAATCGTCATCAAGTGACATTTTCGCAGTACTAGCGCTACGTGAAAACCTACCAACCAATGAATTAATCGTAACAATTAATTAGTTTTAAATAAGTTTTTTGGAAATTTGGTTGCAGTGTATAAACGGTGTGATAACATAGTACTCGGGATTTCGTCAGTTCGGATCTGTGTTGTGCTGTTCAGGGGTTGTATTAAGGCGTACAGTTGATTTCGACGCCACTTATGTCACCACAGGTTTATGCCATTTATTGTTTTATATTTAAGTGAAGATAGAAGTATATGATTTTTATTACGCGTCTAAGGAGTACACCCATTTCTTCTCGTATTTAAAAATTTAAATTAAAGTGTTTTTGTTAAATTTAGAATTAGTCTCTGAAGTGTATTTCTTGATCCCACAGCAGCAATGGAGAGATTTTATGAGGTCGTACGAGATCTTTCGTCATAAACGGATGAAAAAAGCTCAAAATATACAGACATAAAACACACAGAAGCACTATAAGAAATAACATTTGTTTTAATTTTTAGTAATATTGATATTAATAATAAATAGGAAAGCAAAGGGATTTTTTTTTACTGTATTTATTGTTTTCGTCAGTAAATTATAGAGAAAAGTGCAAGTAACACATGTTTTTTAAAGTCACATAAACTGTTTGCGAAATTAAAGCTCTAAAAATAATGTTTTAATGAGGAAAGCCAACCCTTTTTTTTTAAGAATTTATTTACCATTCTAGTAATGTGCATTTTGTAATAGTATAATTTTTAAATTAAATATTGTGAATGGAGATAAAAAAAATATAAGATTTAAATAAAAAAAAAAAAAGGATGGTAATAATAAATACAATATAAGCGTATATATAGAATATATAAATATATATAGTAATATATACAATATATAAATATAGGATAATTTCTCGCTATTTACTACTTCAATTAGTGATTTTATTCTAATAATATATTTAAAGAGTGAAATTTGTTTTCCTTGTGATTGTTTGCCGGATTTAAAAAAAAAGTGTTAAAAATGATATATTCATGATTTCTCATTAATTAAGGTGTATAACGTATATATGTATATATATGTATATATCAAGAATTATAAAAAAATATTATAACTGGATTTATTCCAATTTTATTATTATTATTATTATTATTATATTTTTACTAATGTTAGAAATTAGGGTTAATCTAGAAAATATGTAAAGAAAAAACTGCAGGTCTTTTCCATCAATCTTCTTTTTCCCGAAATAAAATAATTCCTTTAAAAAATTATCTTTAAAAAAAAAAAACAAATTTTATCCATAAACTTTTTCTCATCAATCAATTTTCCATTCATGTCTAACTTTTACTTATTTAAACTATATACGACTTATTTATTTTTCTTAACTTAGTTTTTCTTTCATTATAAATCGATATTTAATAGTTTGTTATTTCTGGAGTGGGCTCAAGGAAATATTTAATTCCAAATTTAAAAAAAAATATATATTAAGGTAATTATTTATTTTTGGACATCAATAATGAACTCATATTTTATTAATTGAATGAAAAATGTGCAAAATTTTATCTCACACTGAAAATATTTGTAAATTACATGGCTTTTTCGTACGTTAAAGGTATACGTTTATGTTGTGACACCTTTAAAAAAAAATGTTCAAATTTCTGTTTTTTTTCTTTTTTTAAAATATGTATATGAGCTTTTTTTAAAATATATCATCTAATTTTTAGGAAAAGAGTTAATCCCTTAAAGCCAATCTTTTGAAAAAAAAAAAAAAAAAAAAAACTATGTATATGTATATATATAAATATATGCCATTGTTGAGATCTACATATATATATATTTAAATGTGAATTCTTGTTTTATTCATATTTCAGTCACTGAATGAAAATTACATTACACATTCTCTATATTCAGTGAAAATATTATTATTATTATTATTATTATTATTATTATTATTTAAAGATGTTCAGATGATTAAATAAACAAAATAATTCTTAATTTCTTCGAGTTATTAGTACACTTACGGTGTGCATCTTTTAAAACAGAAAAAAAAGAAAAAATTTAATAAAAAAAATATATGTATTATTTATTTTTGTTTTTGTAATATTACTATATATTATTTAGCTATCGAAAAAAAATAATAATAATGTTCATCACTTAAAGTGAATGGTGTATAAATGTACAAAGTCAGTTGACAGATCTGCAGAGTTTTTGTTTACGTGATTTTTATTTCACTAATACTTCGATCATTTAATGAAAACTGTACTATAATGTCTTCCCTATAGTAACTATCAAACTATCGGACGGACTTTGACTAATATAGTCGTTTTGCCTGTTTTTAAAGTCTGAAGATCTTAATAAATCTAAGATTTATCTGCGTTTACATATATTTTTAATCTAAAATTGATAAGGAATATTTTAGTACACTGTAAGAACTGTTCAGTGAAAACATTACAGTTTTGTCCATTTCAAAGGAAGCCGTAGGGTTAAATATATACACGCATTCATAATTTCTTACGTGTTTAGGCTTATGTTATGGGACTTTAAGAAAGGTGAAAGTTTCTATTTCAAGGGAATATCATTTTAGAATTTAGAAAATGGATATGTGATATGTCGAGTCGATATCAGCAATTTACTATTTTTTTTTTTTTTTTTTTCCCAGCCAGGATTATCATTGCAGATCCGCAAGTTCCGAAAGAATACAAAATTTCATGACTATAAATCTTTAAATAAACACCCTAAGAGGCAAGATCTTGAAACAACTCTTTCGGGTCGAAATAAGACACGACCCTTCATCAGGAGGAAAGAGTATGCACGAGTTATACAAACAAAGCGGCCGCGCCCTTGTTTGTAGTATTCGTGCCTGCTTTTTTTCTCTGACTAAGAGTCGTGTCTCTGAGTATTGCATTTTATGGTATTTATTCAAATTTGTGGACTTTTAAACGCCAGTGTGGTGGTGCTTTTTATAATGCAAATTCTATTTGTATTCATTTGATTTGATTTTTGTTAATTGATAAACCAACAATCACACAGTGTTAATAAAAGAAGAGAAGTCTGGGTTTGATTTACATATATATATATATATATATATATATATGGATAAAAATCTCCGATTTACGTTTGGTAAGTAATACATTGTGTGGTAAACCATTTAGAGCCGCTACATGTATATCTATATCTATCTATCTATCTATCTATCTATCTATCTATATATATATATATATATATATATGCAATGAGATTATAATTTTATAGTTATGATTTCAAAACGCTATAACTTTAAAACTATCCATTTTACAAATAAAATATCAAATCGCTCTGATAGGTAGTTTTAAAATTGTAGCGTTTTGAAATCATAACTTTAATTATAATCACCCTGTATATATATATATATATATTATAGAGACAACTATATATATTTTTTAATTAATCTTAACATTTTTTTAAGCCCTATACTAGTGGATGAGTAAATAAGAAGCCGCGCAATCTCACTTGCAATATACATTTCTAAACAGATCGTTATATATACAGGTTTATAACATCATTTGTAAAGATCAAAACTTTCGCTGCCTTAAAAGTAGTTACCAGCTCATTAACCATATAAAACACCTTCATAATGTAGAAAATATTATCAGTTATGAATTTCAGGATATGTTTAATAATATTATTTTATCTGACCTTTATCAAATTATCGATAATCTATTCATTAAATACAAAGATCAGATTAAATTACCTACTAACGTTCTGTTGAAAAAATTAAAACTCTTCTTAATTCCATCATCTATAATAACAATATTTTACGCAATAACCTCATTTATTACCAAAAAGCGGGCATCCCGCAATGGGGATGCAGCTCGAATTTATTGGCTGATCTTTATCTTAATATTATGAGTGCGAATTTATTTTTGATAATCTGTTACTATACCGATACATTGATGATATCATCATTTTATTCATTAATAATAAGTCATCTGATTTAATTACATTAGACTATCCTTCAAATTTGAAATTGACTAAAACCATGCATAAAGATAAAATCATAAACTTTCTCGATCTTAAAATTTATTTCTGTGATAATAAAATTCATATGGATATTTATGACAAAAGACATGATTTTAACTTTAAAGTAAACTTGTTTACTCATTTTAAATCATGCCTACATCTCTCTGTTTTCAGAAATATCATTTTTAATCACTTATATCGAATCAATAATTTATGTTCTGATAAATATAAAAATAAAAAACAGTAAACTTATTAAGGAACCGTTAAATATGGGATTCCCCAAAAAAATTGTTTATTCACTGGTATATCAATAATTGTTTCTGTGAAACACACACACACACGCACACACAAAACTTATGTGTTAAATTTGTTTCTTAAACTAATAAAAGAATTAAAAAATATGGAGGATGGGTGGAGAGATGTTTGATTAAGGAAGTTTGGTGGCGTTCTTGGTTGAATGGTTGGGTGGGATGTTGAATTAATCTAAAAAAAAATGAAGGAAAGATTGCTGCATTTAATTTTATTCCAAAAAATAATTGGTTGAAAATTGGTTATTAAATAAGTTATCAAGGAATGATACAACTCAACTTTTAAAATGCCATTTTCTCCTGTAAAATTCTCTGTTTTGCTCGTGTTTTGAATTCAGATTTTGTTGTTCGTGTTTTGACTTTTTTTTTTTTTTTTTTTTTTGTCTGGTTGGTGTTTCAATACATCAGGATGGATTGTGTCTAAATTGTATCTCTTTCATTTCAGGGTGATTTTTTCTTACGGGTTTAGGTTTTGGTTTTATTACTTTTTAGGTTCGTGGTGTGTTTTCGTTTTTCTGGAGGGTTTTCTGTTTTCGTTTTTCTGAAAAATAATTTGTCATAGTTTCATTTGATTCATTTCTTGGTTCCTTTTTATTATGGGTTCGTAATCAATCAATAAATTTCATGGTTTCATTGTTCTTTATTTGCTATGTTTTTTTTTTTTTTTTTTTTTTTTTTTTTTTTTATCAGCCATGTGTCTCCTAATCTGGTCTTAGCAGGCTGGGGAAGTGCTGCCAACCCCCACAGACAAGTCACAAGTCTTGCCGCTTTCCTCTTTCCTTCCTTTCTTGGGTTGTTTTTTTTCCCTGGAATTCGATTTAGTTTGAGTTTTTCTGTTGATCCATGGTTGATTTGGATTGTTATCGGTTTGTATCGTTTGTTTTGCGAGATGTTAAAAATTAAATTTGGTTTCTTTAAAAATGTGTATTTAATCACCTGATAATTTTTTTTTCATCTTTGTGAGCTTCTTCTACATAGATAAATTGTTCATTCTTACTGGTCTTTGTTGTTTTCGTGATCTTGTGTCTGTTGCTTGGCTCCTACTGCACTTAATGGGTCATTATTGTTCATTATAGGTTCTCTTTTTTCAACTTGAAATATTGTCCTAGAGTCAACCTTGTTTTTATCAGAGTCTAATTACACGGTCCTATTTCAATTTTCAACAGGTGCTGTTGTACAGTGGATTAACGTCAGTGCTATTGTTGAACTTGATAATTAAATCAATTTGGGAAATCTTGTTGCTTTGTTTGGCGTGTGTATGTTTCTTTGGTGAATTTTTTGACTAACTATTCTTCGTTCTCATTCTTTGCTTATACTATCAAAATAATTATATATATATATAACTTGCTACATAAGCAGCTGCTTTTTTTAAGGGTGCTACACCTACATCAGCCACCCGTTGAATCAGCCGTGTATTATCTGTAGATGGCTATTAATTCTATGCACAATAAAAATTTTTTCTCAGAAAACCTACGCTTAAGAATAGCATTTTAATAATGTATGTTAGTTTTATTATGTTCAATGCAATGCAACTAAATTAAAATGCTGTTAACTGTAATTATTTTGTATAGGCTGTAATAATAGGAAATACTTTGACGTGTACCTTTGACGTGTACACGGATTATAAAAAATATAGACATAAAAAATATACAGCAATTTCTGTATGGCACATGTCTATCAAATTGAAATCGATGAATTTTTAAACCGCATTTGCAGTACGTACAAACTTTTTTCATAGGCCGTATTGTTAAAAACATAGGCGTATCTCTTTAAAGAACTACCATCAAAATACGTACCGAAAAATATGAACATAATTCTGTGTAGAACAGAACAAGTTTACTAATTTACAAGGCGGATCTCGTGACTTTTGCAGACAATATCGAGGTACACATACGCAAAAACAAAAACATTTTTAAGGCTCAACAAGGATGCCTCCACTGACGTTTCGTCAATTGTTTTTCTTTTCTATTAATTCTTGAAAATAGTTACTTAGTTGCATAAGCAAAACTTCCATGCTACAAAAATTGAATGACTCGTGGTCCACCAACCGCCAGAGCTGGCGCTGCTCGTCTTGTTAGATAGTATATGAATAAAATAAGATGAAACAACGGTTGATATATCATGAATAAAAGGATTTCGTAGTATAAATATAACTTAAGTAATGTTTAAATTAATTAATAAATAAAAGCAATTGCATTATCTTATAGCCATTTATGAACTATCACCATTTTTTTTAAATCTAGTTTAAGAAATATTTATTAAAATATTTATTCTTATTTATAAGTGTCATTGGAATTAACAATTTTTTTTAGGTTCTAATTTTCAAATTGAAGAATACAATTCAAATAACTTTTGTATTTGAAAGAGTAAATTCTGCAGTGAAACGAATATAAAACTATAGCTATAAAATATAAAATTTCTCAGAGGAAATCTTGTAAACGGCTAACATTTTTATGATTCTTGCGATTGATTTCACCGCACAAACACTTAAAAAAAGATGGAGTTTTATGTATGTTTTTCTACAAGAGTTTTATGTTTGTAAATATAACTTTTATTGTTTTATAAAAATATATTTTATGACACCTGATTCTGGTTGGAATAAATGTAATATCTATTTCTTTCCTAGAAAGAATTGAGAAAAATTTTGAGCTTATCAGGTATTGTCACATAGTACCATCAAGTACTGTCATAAAATTAGTTCATAATAAGTATGTTAAAAAAACTTTTCTTTAAATTAAAGAAATGTTTTTTTTTTCCCACATAAAAAAAAAAAATCTGGAGTGACTCCACTCGACTTTCCGACTATTATGTATTTAACGATTGTATAAATAAATTAAATTTAGGTAAATCTTTAATATAAAAAAGAGAAAATTATAGTAGAATGTAGGAGTACTTTTCTTCATATAGTATGTTGTTAAATTTATCTCTATCGTCCTTTAAATAATTTGAGCCCATAGATCATAATGATAAAATTTCGTTGTGTCCCTGTAAAAATCTGTAAATGCTAGACTCATCAAAATTCATAAGGTTTGTGCTATGGTAACCTATAAATGCATATAAATTTTCAAATCAATCGGATAAACCACTAGGACGCTATCGCATTTTAAATAATTTAAGCTCTTAAGCAACAATGATAACGTATTTTTCTTATTATCCCTGTAAAAAAAAAAAAAAAAACTGTAAGTGTTAGATTCAACAAAATATATATGGTTTGTGCGACTGTGATTTGTAGCATGTGTATGAATTTTCAGTTCATTCAAGTAAGAAATTTAGACGAAATCTCACTTTAAATAATTTGAACAAATAAAGCAAAATAATAAAGAATTTTTCTTTGTGTCTCTGTAAAAAAACTATATATGGTAAATTCACTAGAATCTTTATGGCTCATGAAACTGTAACCTACAGTACGTTTATAAATTTTCAGCTTAATCGGATAAGGTATTTAGACGCTAATAATTTCAGCCAGTAAACCATAATGATAAAGAAAGTTTTGTTGTGTCTCTGTAAAAAAACTGTAAGTACTAGATTCACAAAGAACTATACAGTTCGAGCAATGGTGACCTTTAACACGTAAATAATTTTTCAGCTCAAACTGATAAGGAATTTAGACATTTCAGCCCGTAGGCCATAATGAAAAATATTCTTTCGTTGTGTCCTTTTAAAAAAATATATACATGCTATATTCAGCAAATTTTGTGCACTTTGTGCAACGGTAACCTATAGCGTGTGTATAAATTTTCGGCTCAACGGCGTTTAGACGCTGTCGCAGTTTAAAAATGTGGCCCATATAGACCATAATGATAAATAATTTTTCTTTGTATCCCTCTAAAAAAACTATAAACGCTAGATTCATCAAAATTTGTATAGTCCGTTCATTGATGACTCATAAAGTGTATAAATTTTCAACTCAGTGGAATAAGTCATTTAGACGCTATCGCACTTTAACGAATTTGGGCCCATAGACAGTAATGATAAGGAATTTTTATTCCTATAAAAAAATAAACTATAAGGGCTAGATTCATTAAAATCAATAGGGTTCGTGCTATAAAGACCCATAACATACATCCGAACTTTCAGCGTATTCGAAGATAGTGTTTAGACGCTATCGTGTTCACTCAGATACATACAGATACCGTAAAACATTAAATGTGAATTCAGAGGACCTCAAAATGTATAGAAATACGAAAATATCAAACTTGGATTTTTGACATGATTAAAATACTTTCCTCACCATATAGTGTTCGGAAACTAAAAAGAATTCTATAAATTTCACTTTTACTTCCACAGATTTTTTTTTTTTTTTTTTTACACTTTAAGTTTTCGATTTATTTGAAAATGTATTTCCTGTTTCTATTTCTATGTGTGTTTAACAGTTTTTGACACAAACATTCAGACATATCGTACAAATTTCCGAAAGTATAAGAGTTCGAAATTGCTTGACCGGTTTTGAATTTAAAAATCTGGAACCATTTGTTCTTTACTAAATATATTTTTAAAATAACTTTTTGGTTTCTAAAAGTAATTTCAAAAATTAAAACATTTTAATGTAATAACATATGATTTAACGTAGAAAAATATTGGTCATTTATTTTTCAAATAATCATAAAAATAATAATAATAATAATAATAATAATAATAATTCTTTTTATAGGTTATATAACACATTCAAAATATAGTTATCGGGTAAAACTTTTAATATTCAAAGCAAATTTAAGGTTGTTGACGCCTTTAATTATCTATTGCTTTTAGTTATGAAGAAACAACATTCAAATCGTAAATAGTGTTATTTTAGAGAAAATAAGTTTAAAAAGAATTGTTTTGTATAATTATTTTTATATCAATATGCCTCTTATAATGTATTAAAAAAAATAATAGTAAAGTAATCCTTAAATCGACCTAAACTGTACTTTGAAAAATCTCCCCTTTAATCGCATAATACATATGTATATTTTTGTGGCTTTTAAAACTAGCTATGAATACAAATCATTACATTTTCGTGTAAGAAACATGTTTTTGTGCATAAGAAAAATATATGCTAAATTTTTTGTAAAATAGTATTATTAAACTTACTTAAAGAAACATATTTTATAAACTGAATACGTAATCTTTACATTACCTGCAACTGATTTCTTTATGTGTTTATACATATAAACCAATTACTCTTAATAAACTAGTTGTTGAAATTCTGCACAGATAAATCTAAAAAATATATCTTTATGTCCGTAGTCTCAATCATAAAAGGTAAAATATAATGCATTAGTGTGTTACTGTACGTTTTAAGAAAAAAAAAAACATCATAAAAAGTTGACTATTAATATTTTTAGAGTAAATTCCCTTTAAATCTCATAATCTAGACTTTTGAAACATTATCCTTAAAGTTAATGACGAGGTATAATACAAAAAATATACTTAAATGTTTCGGTTTGTTAATTTCGTTGTCTTTAATGTTTCAGTTTGTTAATTTCGTTGTCTTTTATGTGGTATAAAGGTATTAGAGTTGTCTTTAAAAATACTTCTAGCAATTATTAGTTGCAATAAATAGCAATTATTTTGCGTTATTGTGTGAGTCCCTGCTCACTCACAAATAGTGTATTTTATACCATTTTCAATAGGGATCGTGCAGGTGTTGTTGGTAAGCGTCAGAAATATATTTAAATAATCATATTCTGCAGCAATTAACTTTGACAGTAATAGAGCAAATATTTCAGATTATTTAATTATTTTACAACAAAAATAACAACTACCGCACTTTAGTACAGTGATCGCCTACGGGAAATCTGTGGACCATTACTGTTCCGCGAGAAACTTTGGTGGCCCGTAGAACATTTTTGAAATTGCTTGCAGTTTTTTTTTTTTTTTTATATCTCATTAAAAATTATAGCGATATTAATTTTAACTGAATTTTAGTGATATTAATTTTGTCAGACTTCAGAATTTTGTGGATGGGAGAGTGGATGGAATCTTTTCAATACCAATATTGATAAAGAAATATTTTTAAATAAAAAACTTTGAATTGAAGTATCAGGTTTAGTTATGGCTTTGAAGTACTGATTTGCATTTAGCTAGGAATTGTTCTAAATTTATTAGACGATTCAAATTCTTCAAAGGTTTCAAATGTATGTAAAAAATATAATTACCTATTTGATTTTAGTAATCTACAATCTAACATACAAAAAAAAAAAGTCCACTCTCTTTGTCTTTAATTGTTTTATTAAAACTAACAACGTCTAAGCTTCTTTTTTATGATTATATACAATTTTCTTGTAATAAACATTTGTAATGTTTTATATTAAATAAGTTTATTTTATATTTATAAAATGAGCATTCTTTGGTTTTTATTCTAAAAATATATTTACCTTTCTTAATCAATAATATTATTGGTCCATGGTATTTCAAATTGTGAATTTGGTGGTCTGCAGGATTTTAAACTGTGAATTAAGTGGTTCGTGAAGTCAAAAATGCTGGTGACCGCTGCTTTAGAATGAAAAAACCGGAAAAAAATTTAAAAAGTCTATAGAAAACAGCATGATATAAAACGAAAAATCTCACATTCACAAATGTGAAAAAAAAGGAGGTGGTGGCTAACACTAGTACGAAAAAAGGTAAAAATAGACAGAAAAAGGAAACCGAAGCTAGATAAGGGTGGGCGTACACGTCACGCCCACCCTTACTTGTGATATCCACTCGTGACATCCTTGAGACTATCGTTGAGAGTTAGATACATCTAGCTTTTTCACTAATTTTTGAATAAACATTTTGTCAGTTAAATAATTTCAAATTGATATTTTATTGTATTATTAAAAAATAAATAAATAAATAAAAATTTGATTCAGTGACAAAAATAACTGTTTTAAACGAATATAATTAAGTAAAAATCATTCTTGTAAATGTAAGCATTTTATTAGCCTTATCCAAATATTTCATGCTAATAATAAGTTTTTTTTTTTTTTTTCTGTCTAGAACTCCAATAAAAAATAGCAATTGCAGCTACAGTAGCCACAATCAAAATGTCATAACCTAAATTTTGAATCAGATGAGATAGATGATGGTTTGAAATAATTATTTTAAATATTTCTTTACTGTGATGCAAAACCTATATATTTTCTTAAATCAATATTTAATGTTTTCTATTTCGAAATATTACGAATTTATTGTAAGAATTTCGTGTTATAAAGAACGGAATATATTTTTTAATTTTTTAATGAGAAAGAAAAAAAAGAAGAAATAGAATAACATTTCAAATGAAGTAACTTGTGTTAAGTTTTGTGATTTTGATGGAATGCTATTTTGGTGATACGTTGGATGTGTAACAGATTCTGATTAAAATGTTAAAAATGAAATTTTATTTCATAGAATTTTTTACATTTATATTTTTATCTACTTTTTTATTCTTTTTTTTTTTTTTTTTTTTTTTTTTTGTATTTGCAAAATATGCTTCTAGTAAAAATTTCAGTTTAAATTCACTAGTGAGTGCGTGATGTAGATTATATTATGCACATATTAAAAAAAGTTCAAACAGTCAAAAATTTAAAACTGCCGGTAATTAACTAAAACAATTGTTCAATTTGTAATATTGTTAAACATACATGTAATTCTAATAAAGCATCACTTACAAGATCCTTCGCACATTTTACACAAACGCACACGCATACATAGATATACATATTCATATATGGTTTATACATATTCATATATACGTATTCATATAGGAAACTTTTAAAACAGATATGTATATGATATAAAATTAAAATAAAAGTTTAAATATTAGAAAAAACAACAGGGGAATTACAAACCAGTGCGCAAAATTGCTGGAAAAGGAAATGCAAAACTTTACTATAGGAATAAATTAACAAATTAATGAAATGAACTAACCCCTCCCCCCCCCCCACACACACACACCCAAAGCACAGAGGTCTTCATCGGGGAGGCCTCTCTTCTCTTTCACCCCTACACGGAGAGGCCTCCTTGATGAAGACCCCTGTGTTTTTTGGAGTTTTATTTCATTTCATTCATTTGTTAACTTATTCATACATATAACGTATACATAAAAATGCGACTATTACATAACGATTCTTAAACTAGCTTTCTTAAAAATCGCCAAATAAAATATTTCTAAAACTTAATCTCTTCTTTTTCTTTTCTTTCTTTCTTTCTTTCTTTTTTTTTTTTCTTTCTTTTTTGTATTATTGAATATATAAAATGAATTATACAAAATAATACATAATTCTTTTTTCTAAATAAACTTCCAGAAGTTTTTCAACCCCTCACTTTGTGAAACAAAGCTATTGTCAGAATTTTTAAATTGTTCCCTCTCGGTACAGCTTTTAGTTCAATACCTTAAGTGCGCTTTGTTAAAATAAGAATTGTTAAACTTTTCTAGTTTCATGAAAATTTATTAGGCATTTAAATGCAACCCATGAGAGAAAGTATTCAGTAAGGAAAGTGTTCAATAAATTTACTATTATTTCCCATTTTGAAAGATTTCCTTTTTAATATTTTGATTTACTTTAAAGGAAATGAAAAATTTATTTGAAGCCCTTTCATACAAAACAAATAAAAATGTTATATATAATATACTCAATTTACAAAACTTTATGTAAGAAATAGAATGATAAATTAAAATTAAAAAAAAAAAAAGAAGAATTTAAGAAAAGCTTTAATGTATCAATAAAAATGAGTTTTGAATAATAATAAATTGAGTTAAAAATAAATAAATTTAAAAATTTAAAAATTTAAAAATAAATAAATATAATGTTCTATTCAATTAAGGAAAATAAACTGATTCTAAATAGTTTTCTTATCTAATTAAACAAAAAGGCAATATAAGTTTTAATACACTTATCTTTACAGTACAGATTTCTTTTCCAGAATTTATTACTCATTTGTTTGAAATATACGTGAAAATGAACTTACTTTTTTCTTTTAGAAAATCCCTTTTAAACTTGAATTTTTTTATGAGATACAAGTTTTATAAAATTTTCAATTAAATAATTTATAATAAAAATGTTAATTTTTATTTAATTTAATTTTTAATTAATCATTTAATTTATTTATTATTATTATTATTATTTACAAATGTCTTGTAAATAATAATAATAATAAAATAAAAATAGTATAAACTTTTTTTTTTACATCCAAACTGAAATATTTTTGTATCTTATCTAGGTCTTTATAATAGGGTAGACCGGGGTAAAATGAACCACTTTTGTAAATTTTAAGTGCTTACTCAAAGTAACGATATTTGGCTGCTGAAAATATTTGTGCATATTACCTATATCCGGGTTTCATATTGCAATAAGCTGAAAGTAACAATTATGCTTACTTTTTTTAATATAATTTTTTAATAGCAAATTACCAAAAGGACCATTTTACCCCATGCCGGGGTAAAATGGTCCATGGCTCGTAGAAGGATGGACCACAGGTAAACTTTAAAAAAGTATATTAATGTATTGTGTTTTTTTAATAGTACAAAATGTAGAATATATTATATTTATTTTTGTCTTAGATTCAAACAAGTAATGTAATATTAATGCACATTAAAAATCGAAAATTATAAACCAAAATATTTTGTGTCAATGAAAGTCTGCCGTTTTGGGAAGTTTGTACGGTCTGGAAGACTCATCATTACAGTATCTCAAAAAATTACCGACTATTCTTTAACACTCTCCGAAAAAATGTCAATATCTTGATTAGTTTTCCATTGCATTTATCTCACAGAAATACATTCTTTATATTTTTGATACATATATATGTACTATTCTATGTGATATTATTCCTTTTTAATTGCATTATTTTATTCAATTCGTTTAGCTATATGATATTTTTAAAAATACAATTTTTCAAAAGTAACTGAATGTTTATTCAAAATAAATAGGAGAAAAACCTCAAAGTAAATCGTTTGCTTTTTTATCTTTGAAGATATAATAAATCTAATTAAGGCTAACTCTGAAATTTCTAAGTATAATTTAAGGATATCACTTCAAAATGTAGATTTTGTTATTCAGTTTATTAATTCTAAATTCTATATATAATGTTCAACTTAAAAAACACATATGGTAGAGAACTGGGGTATAATGGACCATAGTCCTTAGTACCCCAGCTCCTGCTGGTCCATTTTATCCACACGTGGAACTATGACAACAAATATTTTAAAAAATTAATAAATATATATATATATATTTAATATTTTAGTTAGATTAAATATAATAAAAGATGACCTCAGTTCTTTATTGTGCTGAATAACCTCTTTCAGATCATAATTCATAAATAATGAAAACAAAAAAAAAAAAATGTTTAACTAAATGTATTTACTTTTGGCTACCCTAAGCAAATATTCTAGAATAAAATAGCTAAATTGTCAGTTAGAATGTTGTTGCTTTTAGAATGTTGTCAATTAAAATGTTATTGGCATGAAGTTGCTAGATAAGTTTCATCACTGCAGTGCCATTATCTATGTGCCAAAATACGAAGCATAGAAATAAATAAATAAAATCAATAATATGGTTAGCCCATTTTACCCTATGGTCCTTTTGTACCCCAGTCTGCTCTATGTTATTTTTATAGTATAGTATTACATGAACCCTTCGCATTTATATTTATATACTTTACATTTAAGTAAAAATAATAATAATAATAATAAATAATAATGATAATAGCCATAACTTATTAAGTATATATGTATCTATATCTGTATCTCTCTCTCTCTCTCTCTCTCTCTCTCTCTCTCTATATATATATATATATATATATATATATATATATATATATATATATATATATATATATATATATATATTAGCATTACTAAAAACAATTATTTTTACCGTACAATTTATATCAACGCATTTTTTTTTTTTTTACTTTTAAGGGATACATAAATGGATTTATTGGATACATGTATAATATATTTCTGTTTATATATTTAATATATGTGTTACCGGCAAAGTTTGAAATCCGGCAACCTATAGAATGCCTAGGCATTGTATATAAAGCTGAAAACTAGCTGGCAATGTATGAAACGATTCATATTTCACACATTTCTTAGGAAATCTATAGAATGCTAAATGAGAAACCGGTAAAGTATGAAATATATCTCCGATTCGTTTTGAATATCACGTGGCAAAGCACGTGACATTTAACGAGCGCCTAGGGTTCAGAATTGGTCAGTTGCATATTGCAGTTTTTTTGGGAGTGTCCAAATACTCAATTTTACTTAAATTTGTTCAACAAAAAATTTGTTTTTTACTGTGCTGCATGAAAATGGAGGATCAAGATGTAGTGTTGCAGAAGGAGTCATGGTCTATAGACATGAAACAACGATTCGACGATGAACTGTCCAAAATTCAAGTTAATACTATAAAAGACAGGTTTTTTTTAAACTGAAACTTGTTATGAGAAGTTAATAAATGATTTCCAAACAGCTGAAATGACTACTAAGAAGGAACCCAGTGACTATTGGTTGCTGAATCGCTATGATGTGATTATTACGGATACAAAAGTAAACTCATTTATCGTGTTAAAGAAAGCGTCAGTACTATACAGAATTACGTCACGAACTCTGAGTACTTTCACGTACTTCATGAAGCTCATTTAGCCCTTGGACACGGAGGACGTGGTAGAATGTTGAAAGAATTTTTAACCAAATACAAAAACGTTACACGTCATGATACTGACCTGAACATCTATCTTTATGAATCTTGGAAGAAAAAAACAGAAAGGTATTAAAAAGGGCATTGTTGTGAATTTTTTTTTATTTTAATTCCGGGCCGCGGTAGCTCAGACGGTAGAGCGCCGGGTTCGTAATTGGAAGATTGCGGGTTCGGTACTCGATCCGGTGAAAGACCGCCGTGTACATTAATCCTGGCTGGTGCTAGTAAAATCTGTTGTGGCCGCAATGCCCTTTATTTTCCGACTAAAATTATACCTCTAGAGGTCACCGAAGCGAGAGAGCTATCCCTTCTGTAGAGGATTAAAATTGTGATGGCATGTATCCGAACCGCATCTAAGGGTGAGTCCCAGACTGTCAACAATTGCCTCTTGTGCAGTACTGGTGCGGCGTAAATCCAAACCGACCAACCAATTAAACGAATTTAAACTTTGTTGTCATGTGATTACCAAGTCTCTAACGTTAAAAAGAGCTGAAGAAGTAGCCTACAACCTAGTGGACATATTCTTGTTGCTTAAAACGCCATCTATATTACAGTCTGACAATGGTAGGGAATTTGTGAATAATGTGGTGACCAGTTTGGAGGATTTTTGGCCAGCAATGAAGATCGTCTATAAGAAGCCTCTCCCTTCCCAAAGCAAGGGTAGTGTCGAAAGAGAAAATCAAGATATCGAAAATATGTTCTGTACTTGCATGCAGGACAACAAATCTGACCACTGGAATGAAAGACTGCGTTTCGTTCAATTTATGAAAAATAGAGCTTATCATTCCATGACCAATAGAATACCGTACGAAGCTCTTTTTGGCTGTAAACCTAAAAAAGGGCTTACAACGTCCTTTCTAACCGAAGATGTTTTAAAAGTCATAAATACACAGGAGCAGCTAGAAAAGGTAATAGAAAGTGTCCAAACAATGGAAGAAGGTGTCACTAATCAGATTATGCAAGAAAAAGAGCCTGTTAAAAAAAACAAAAAAACATGATTGAGATTATAGTCGATAATGGATTAAACCAACATGATGAAGGCATGTTTACGGAACAGATTTAAGTTTCTGATATCTGTTGCGTGTGTTTAAAGGAAACGAGTGCTGCAATTGCATGCAAAATGTGTCGTCAAAAAATGTATACCTTCTGCGTCCATGCTAGTATAGATAATGAAATGGGTATTCAAAACTGAAAATGCTATTGAAGGTAAAATATATACTAAAATCAATCTGGAAATACAAGCTAAAAAAAGGAAAATTAATTCGGGAAAAAAAAATCTCAGTGCTTCTTTGGGATCTACTGTGTGAGTACCGAATCCTAACGTCGACAAAGATTGAGGTGATTTGAACAATATATTGGCAGTTGTAATGTGTGTGACAGAAGATGGTTTCTACCAACTTGATACTTCTGAAGGAATTTTAAAACAATTATATGCGAGATCAAAATTCATTTTATGTCTTAAGAACATGCTTAGAATTGAAGATATTCCTGACCACGATATTCCTCTCCGGTCACTTGCTATTGATCAGTGCAGGGAAAGCGGTCAAGCATTCATCGAATGTATGCGTAAAACAAAGTGCCAAAATATGAAATGCCTTTATATGTAAAATGTAATGAAATGCAATTCAAAATGTCATTCAAGCCTACCATGTTGCACTAAGTAGGTTAATTTTAAATTCCTATTTTTATAGGAAAATTTTGTTTATCTTATTAAGAAAGGCATAAATTTTGTATTGTACAACTCTCTTTACCAATTTTGAATATATATATATATACATATTCAATGACACTCTCATTATTTTTTAAAATAACATTTGTATTTTTGAGGAATGCTTGTCATTTATATAATAGACTTATCAGGACCTTTTTTTCATATTTTGCCTAAATAGCATTTGTCATTCTATAGACTGCCTAGGTATTATATACAATGTTTAGGGAAAGTATGTAATAATATATGCAATATTTCTCGTATTTCATGGTATTCTATAAAATACCGGAGTTTCATACTTTACCGGTAGCATGTTTATATATATATATATGTATATATAGTTCAGTGCAACTGTTATATTTAAGATGCATCATGTATTGAATTATTTTGATGTCTTGTGCATTTTTTAATATCCCGCGCGGCTTCTAATGTACTATTTTTTATCGCTTTAAAATAATTAAGTAATTAAGAAAGCACAGAATAACTATTCAAGATGAACTTTGATAATTAATTGTAAAAAAGGTGGCGGTTGGGTGGGCATATGTTTGATTACGGAGGTGGGGTGGTGTTGTAAGGAGGGATGGTTAGGTGGGTTTGTGAAATTAAATTTAAAAAAAAAAGCAGAAAGCTTGTTGCATTTACTTTGTATTACTATGCAAACTTTCATTTTCCACTAAAATTTCATTTTCTTCCTTTTTGTGTTGTCAACTATATTTAAAATTCTAATCAATCGGTGAATTTCATTGTTGCTTCGTGCTTTCATTGTTATTCATCTGCTTTGAAATTTTGCTTTTTTAAATCCTTTTTTAAATCCATTTTTTAATCCATCTTTTAAATCCTGTTCTGGTCGTGACAGGCTGGGTGAGTGTTGCCGGCGTGAAACTAGTTTAACCACACAGGCAAGTCACAAGCCTTGCCGCCTGCCTCCTTCCGTCCTATCTTGTGTTTCTTAGGTTTTTTTTTTTCATTAATTTTGATAAGTTTATGGTTTGAGTTGGGATTTGTTGTGTTACTTTATTGATTCCTTTGTTTTGCAGGCTGTTGATTAGTGGATCTGGTTTCTTTACATTAGTGTATTTCATCCACTGATATATATATATATATATATATATATATATATATATTAATCTTATTGGTCATTGGTGCTTCAGTGATCTGGTATATGTTGCTTGGCTTCTACTATGCTTAGTAGATCATCTTTATTATATATATATATATATATATATATATATATATTCATAACACTTTTTTCTTGAAAAAGTCAACCAAAATGCTGGGGGTAAAACTTTAAAATACTCACATTATCAACATCTATGTTCAACAGTTAAATCCAAGCATGAACATAAACGCAAAACGTGCATAGACTACAAAAATTTCTACGAAATTAGTAAAGCACTTACATAAATACTTACTAAAAGCGTAGGAATTTTAACAAAAGTAAGTCGGAAGTTATCCTCAGAAAACTGTGGTAAAAGTGTACCCCGTTCTTAATCAGGCTTTGGATACAGACTCTATAAATCAGATAAACATACAAAAACAGTTAGAAAATGTCTTTAAATTGTTGAGTAATTTAATAATTACCATACTATGTATTTGGAACAGTCTGTTCAATGGCACATCGGTCACTAAAATTTTAAAATTAGATTTAAAAAGTAGTAGTTTGTCTTTTGGTTTCTTTAGTAGAATATCTAAGCTTCCTACAATATATTCTAAATCACACACACACACACACACACACACACACACACACAAAATGTATTATTCATATTTCTAATATTAATGTTTAATTTTTTGACGGATACATATTTGATGGAAAGGCCCATTTGATTACTTATTTTTATAAACGCTAGAATCCAAATAAAAATTTAAAAAGTACATAAGATAGAGAAGGAAAGTATAGAGAAATAATATATTGACTTAAAATAAATACGCAGAATTAGTCAAAATACTTAAATAATTCTTTTAAAAAAAATGTATCCGAATCTCCTTTATATTATATTTCTTAAAAAATGTAAAATTCAAATAAAACTTAGCTATGAATGCTAATCCTTCTAGATATTTAATTATTGTAGAAACTTCAGTTTTTTTTCTTTGTTTAATATATAAGAAGAAAAAGAAATTTCCCTGTTTTTAATTTTTAAGTTTCTTCCGTGGTCAATATATAGATATATCTCTAAACATATTAATTAAAATATATTCAATTTCAACCTCTTTCAGGTAATGCTCTATAAAAAGTAATTTCCTAGAAAAGTAATAGTTTCTGCATATAATATTGTTATTAAACATGTCAAAAACTTTTGTTTACTTACAAAAATTTCGAAAGGACTTCTCATTACATAATTATCTAAGCAAAAAGATTTTGTAAGGAATGCAGTTGACTGACAGGAACAGTAAATACATTTTCCATAATTAACTGGAGTTTTTACTAATAGTTCACTTTATAGACATTTAATTAACGTGAAATGCTTATGCGTTAATATATATATATATATATATATATATATATATTAAATTGGGGAAAACGGTATATTTTATGAAAATTCAGCTCTGAAGCAAGTTTCACACTTCATTAAAAGTTCCAATCCTTATAATATTATGTTTATTTAAATGTATATGTAATATTAGAGGTAACACTGAAATATCCAAAATTAGATGCGAAATATGGCAACTTGAACAAAAATATCTTACTGTTATTTTTTTAGAAATTACACGTTTTTAATATAAATTTGATCAATTTTAAAGTTTTAACTTTTAATTAAAAAAATATATATATATTTATAAAAAAAGTAACTGACTTATACTGAAATAAAAATTGAATGCTGAACGTATGGAAGATATACCAAACTAGAAATGGAAATTTATTACAGATAATAAAAATGTAATAATATGCATGTAATTATTCACAATTTTAAAATAATTTAATTGTTTACTTTTAAGGTAGAATCGCGATCTATTCACGTATTAGATATAGTTTATCGTATTAAGTCTGTCATTTTTCTACCATAAAATAAATAAAATTATATGTATGCAATTACGTTATTTATTTTCAAACTTATCATATTTTGTTTTTTTTTTCAAAACTACGTTATAACAAATTAATGCACTAATTAATTAAGTCTATAATAGCCGTTTCAAATAATTATGTTATAAAGAATTTTTTAAAAAAAATCTATTATAATTAAAATAACATAAAATTGAATCCTGAAAGATTTCAAATCCTTTCTTACACAATATACTAAACTGAAACACAAATTTCTAAATATATGTCCTTTATTTATGTCTTTATTGTAACAGATTGTAGAAGCAATCGTGAATTCTTTTAAAAGTAAACTTTATAATTTTTATATCTGTTTATACGCACATATATATATATATATATATATATATATATATATATATATATATATATATATATATATATATACAGAAAGGACGGCATCTCAACGCTTCCCCAGCCGCCTTACAGTCCTGATTTGTCCCCGCCCGATTTCAAAGGACTGAATTTGGGGACTCTGGAGAACATCAAGGCGGCTAAGACAAGGCTACTAAAGGACATCCCTGTGACGGACTTCCAGGACGCGTATAAAGCATGGAAATCGCGTTTGAACAAGTGTGTTGAAGAAGGAGGGATGTATTTCGAAGAATATTGAGTAATTGTACGAATTGGTTCAATAAATTTCTTAAAATAAAAATGGGCGCATTACTTTCGGGACAGACCTTGTATATTCGAAAATGAAAGTTTGCCATTTTATTTCTCTAGAGTTTTGAAATTTAAAATTAAAATTTTATGAATTTTACTGAAAAAAATAATTCAATCTAACGCAAGAAGAGAGTAACTTATATGTAACTATCCGCAAATATGGGGTTAAAATCGGTAGATAATTTTCCTTAAGGTTAAAAAAAAAAAAAAAAAATCCAATGGACGATTAACATAGGAAATCTTTTGCTTGGACCCGCGGATTGTCACTGACGTCATCACTTCTCTTGTGTATAGTAGTAAATACATTTTTTTTTTTAAGTAAGCAGCTAATTTCAGTTAATTGGAATGCATTATGTTTTTGCTAATAAATATGTCTTCAAATGCTGGCGTAAATCACAAAATAATAAAGAAAAGAAAGAAAAGAAAGGAAAAAAGAAAATAAAAAGAAATTAGATCTTAAAAATAATTAGAACTTTCATAAATCAAATTCTTTTTCAATTTGCGTTTATTTTTAACGGTGTAAACTTTTGTTGTACCACTCAAATTTCTACCATTCTAATGGCTGTCTTCTCTTAGAATAAAAATTCTGTAGTCAAGATTATAGTGATAGTACATCTATACAAATTACTGTGTATATGGTTTTATTTGAGTTTTAAGACATTTCCAGATTTATATATATCTATATATAAATGTTCTACTTTAGGTATATTTTAATATGGGGGTTAAAATCGGGAAATAATTTTCCTTAAGGTTTGAAATTTAAAAAGAAAAAAAAAGCCCAATGGACGATTAACATAGGAGATCTTTTGCTTGGACCCGCGGACTGTAACTGACGTCATCACTTCTCTTACGTATAGTAGTAGATACACTTTTTAAAAAAATAAGTAGCTAATTTCAGTTAATTGGAATGTATTATGCTTTTGTTAATAAATATGTCTTCAAATGCTGGCGTAAATCACAAAATAATAAAGGAAAGAAAGGAAGAACGAAAATAAAAAGAAATTAGATCTTAAAAATAATTAGAACTTTCATAAATCAAATTCTTTTTCAATTTGCGTTTATTTTTAACGGTGTAAACTTTTGTTCTACCGCTCAAAGTTCTACCATTCTAATGGCTGTCTTCTCTTAGAATAAAAATATCAAGAATTAGATATTAGAATAAAAATTGTCAAGAGTATAGTGATACTACATCTCTACAAATTACTGTGTATATGGTTTTATTTGAGTTTTAAGACACTGTCAGATATATATATAAATGTTCTACTTTAGGTATCTTTTAATATGGGGGTTAAAATGGGAAAATAATTTTCCTTAAGGTTTGAAATTAAAAAAGAAAAGAAAAAGTCCAATGGACGATTAACATAGGAAATCTTTTGCTTGGACCCGCGGACTGTAACTGATGTCATCACTTCTCTTAAGTATAGTAGTAGATACATTTTTTTTTTTAAAATTAAGTAGCTAATTTCAGTTAATTGGAATGCGTTATGTTTTTGCTAATAAATATGTCTTCAAATGATGGCGTAAATCACAAAATAATGATAATAATAATAACAATAATAATAATAATAAAGAAAAGAAAAAGAAATTAGATCTTAAAAATAATTAGAACTTTTATAAATCAAATTCTGTTTCAATTTTTGTTTATTTTTAACGGTATAAACTTTTGATCTACCAGTCAGATTTCTACCATTAATGACAGTGTTCTCTTAGAATAAAAAATCTGCAGCCAAAAGTATAGTGGTACTACATTTATACAAATTACTGTGTATATGGTTTTATTTGAGTTTTAAGACGTTGCCAGATTTATATATATATATATATATATATATATATATATATATATATATATATATATATATATATATAATTTTTTTTTACTTTAGGTTTTTTTAATATAAAAGAATATGTATATAAAATGGAAAAATGCATAAAAAATATAAGTATTTTTAAATACCTTCTTTGACATCGATTTGTATTCAGGAAATTTGGCTAATCATACCTTTCGAAAGATACCACTTTCAACGGACTACTCCCATAATTAATATGTTAAAAGTGTGCCACAAATTTCATGCTTGTCTATTAATATGTAGATAATAAAAATAATGATGATAATGAAATTAAAAGGATTCTCAAAGTTAAACGATAAATTATATTTTCAGCTCCCTTCTCCCAGAAATTAGTCCAATACCTATATTTGTAACAAATCGCTGTATGATAAAAAAAATCTACGAACAAACATTATCGTATAGTACAGGCCTGTCCAACCCAAAACACTTGGTGGGCTGCATTGGAAATATATTTTATTCATTCGGGCCGCACCGTATGTACAGTCATACCACAGTAAATTAGTGTAGACATGCAGCTGGTGCCGATCGATTAGTAATAAGGCCTAGTTTAGACGGTTTATTTAGATTTTGCTTAAGGGGCGTATATACATTAAAACGGTATCAACTTCATTTTTTTAAAAGGCTACCCCCAGTTTCGACAAGCTTTTTCGATTATTTGGATCAAGTCAGCCCAGAAAATGGTATAGTTTATATATTTATCACAGTTTTTCACAGAGTTATAATTTGCTAAAATATGGAGATGCTAATGTTAAATAAATGTAATAAACATTAATTCATGTCTTCCCAAAAAATTAATAAGTAACCCAAATATATTCAATGAATGCATTGGATTGAAAAAGAAAAAAAAATGAATTATAAAAATTATTGATAAATTCATATTTCAAAAAATTAAGAATTATGGCGTACATTAATTTTTGCACGAATGGAATGGGCATCATCAAAAATATCAGTTTCTAAATTTACAGTTCGTTACTATCATTATTTTTCGAATTGCAGTGATATTTCAATTTTTATTGCTCTTAAGTGGATGTCGCTGGTTATCATTTGTGTCATATATTACTTTGCATGTGCATGATTTAAAATAGTTATTCAAGTAAGTTTAGACGTACTCATCATTTCTTAAACATCATTCTTTATTTTATATTTAAAATTATTATACTTCTTTTACGACTATCACCTGAATGGATATAATAATTTTCTGTGTGATATCTTAATTAATTAATTAATTAATTATTATTATTTTTTAAGTATAGAGATTTACCCCCGACCAATTTTTGCTTGTAACTCTCTGAAGACTAGTATATAAACTATGTCTTTTTCCGAACCGCCTTGACCTCAGAAATTCGAATATGTAGTCAAAAATGGGTGTTACTATTCCAAAAAAAAGCAAGTTTTAATGTGTAGATGACACCCTTAAGAAAATTTAACAATTGCATTAAAAATACCAATAGTTAAGCATTAGCTGAATTTTTTTTTTACGATAATTTACGGCGAAATTAGTCGGGGAAGGAAATTATTATTATTATTATCACTATTTTCTGATTGTACATATGCATATGTGCATATATGTTCGTGAGTATATGATTCATGTTTGTAAATATTTTTTTCGGGGAAGGGCAGTTTGAAAATTCTGAGCAGAATACATTAATTTAAATTATTTTCATTCATAAACTAACAAAAGAATCGGGAAAAAATTATGACTATATATTAAAACTATTATAAAAAGAATGAATAACGGATCTAATAATATTCATTACAACAGTTCTTTAGCTACCAGAATCATTAAAAGGTATTTTCATATCAAAAAGTGAGAACGCATTAATTAATTTTTGATCCGTTAACCAAAGTTGTCAAAATGTAAATATCCTAAGTCTCCTAGCGGGCCGCGGGTTGGCCACCCCTGGTATAGTATATGGTAATTTAAAAATACGTTAAAAATTTATTTATCACCTATTTCGAATAACAAACATATTTTTCAGTTTTTTATGCCCACACATAAGTATAAAATTAAAAACTAAGTTATTTATATTATTAAATTTATGTAATTCCTTGTTTTGATTATTGCGCGCAACAAATAAAATAACAGAAACTAAATGAAGACTTGATTGGATTAAAAATATTTATACGTATGAAACAGAACTGAATATCATAATTGTCACTAACACCTGTGTGAGGTCATTTAAAAACAGAAATTAATCTGAGCTTTCATTTCACTTAAAGAGACATTTTGACATTTTGAGAAAATCCGTGCATACTTACGGCGAAAATGCGTTTTAACTTTGGGAAAAATATTCATACATTTTCTAATGTTGCATTCATTTTCTATTTGTATTCATATTTTTTTTTATCCGCATATTTACTTATTCGCAGTCATAAGTATTTTGGAATTATAATCTAGTAAATATTCCACGTTTTCTCGTCTACCTTATATCAATCATTTTAAATAATTACTCTCATGTTTATAGATTTAATGATTTTTGTGGGACCAGTAAATATAAGATTTCATATAATTGATTAATTGATCGAGTATAATTTAGTCATTTATTTTCATTTATTTATTTATGTATTTTAAGATATCTTAAGTTTACCATCACATTAAGACAAATAATATGTATGATACTACTATCTATAAGTTTTAATCTATCATTCTTAATGAAGTTTTCAATGGTAGATTTATTAACAATTCGAAACTTAATTACGAATCAAAAATTAGCTGTAATTTATGTTTGCCATGTTCCAGAATTGAGATAGAAAAGAAATTTAATTTATATTAAAAGTAGAAAAATGAATATTTTTTTTTATTTGTACATGCTATTACAATGACAATTTAAGCAGAAGGGAGTTTTTGCACTTCGTTTTTTCCCGTTGGCGGCATTTTGGGTAATGTGGTAGATTATGCTTTTTAAAGTTTGGAATCTCTAACATCTATACGACTCACTTTTTAGAATTTTCCGGTATGTTTAATTAATTTTTAGTGCAGAACTACCTCAAAAAGTTTAGAAACCACTGACAAGACTCTCGATAATCTAAATTCTATTCAGACTTCGAACTCAGCGGTTGATCACTGTTTCTGAATTAGCGAAATTTTTGCTTTGCAGTGGGTTTGGGGCTACTTACGAATACTGTTTTTTTTGGATTGTTTCGAGAATATTTCTCAATATATTTCATTCGTAAAACAAATAATAGATTTATTTGACTTTTTCCAAAATATCGACTAAAAAAAGGGTATTCGTCGATTAGAACCTACTGATGTCTTTATGAACAAAAAAATGTCCATAG
Source organism: Salticus scenicus (assembly GCA_963930645.1). Classification (NCBI taxonomy): domain Eukaryota; kingdom Metazoa; phylum Arthropoda; class Arachnida; order Araneae; family Salticidae; genus Salticus; species Salticus scenicus. Next base: position 145,931,543 of record OZ005648.1, on the reverse strand, counting down.
TTTTCATGACAACTGTGATGATTCGAAAAATGCAGATCATGAAGAGACGATCGTTTTTTCGAGAAATTTATTTATTTTCTCATTTACAATCACAACACCACACATCACAGGCACAAATACACAATAAAGAACGTAAATAAATTAAGTAAACCACATTTTTTTTTTTAAATGGACATAAATTTCAGGTCAACAGAATAAAATATGTCCAAGCGTGCATCTCGAGCCTCGAACCCGCCATCCATTCTTATCAGCGTCGCATCACTGCCTCTAAAAAACAAACAAACAGTCTCTCATTAGAACGAGAGTTTTTTTTTTTTTTTTTTTTTTTTTAAGCGCCAGTAGTGCCCTCTAGTCAGCTTGGAAGTCATTACACAACATTATGGCAGGCTCTATTATTAAATTCTTTTGAAACCTCTATATGACGAAATCATACATATAATGGTCGATTTTTTTTTTCATTATAATTATTTTTCATAAATATCTGCCAAACAGAAAATTACAGAAATATCAATACACAAGGAGCAAAACTAGATGTTCCAGCATAAGTTTTTCAAGTTTGTTTGTCGAACGCTTTTTCAATTTTGCAAGATACGTACGCATACGTACATACAGATGTCGCAAATAACATGTTGAGTAGTAAACTCTAAAAAGAAAGTTCGTTTTAAGTCCAAAATTGGGCAATCAAAAATATAAATTTGCAGCATTCTACGACCAGTAGCTTGGAACTATGGAAAATACAAAATTCATTTTCAAAATCAGTATTTCAATGATTCCTTGTCGTTAAAAATTATTTAAATACAAAGTAAATCAAAATATTTTTGGTTATTTTTAGGAACATAAATTAACGTTCATTTCAGTTAATTATTATTATTATTATTATTATTATTATTATTATTCTGTAGAAACGCAAAGAAAATAAAGCTATAGAGAATTTTTAGATACATTTATATGGAATTTCAAATGCAAAATAATAAAAATAATTCTAGTTGTATTATATTTACATAAATTTTATTTTATGTTAAGCCTTCATATGTAGAAACGTTTAACAATCATTTAACGTGATTCTTTGTAGTTAATTTACGTTGTTCTATTTCTTTTTTATTTCTTTTACTTTCTTTTAAATTTAAAGTACCCTGCATACAACAACATTTAGTCTTTAACCAATTAACGTACACACAAGAGTTAATTCGAGCGCTCTAAACAGACTAAACTGTCCACATTCGAGATAATTTGAGCAGCGTAATATTTTATGTTGCTCTAATTTTTGTACTCGAATATATTCTAGAATGATTTTGTCAGGACTTCGGATTGGTGAATTTGCAGAAAGGCAACTGCTATACACTTGTTCTCATAATTATAAGGACACCTGTTTTTTCTGTATTAACTAAACACTGAACACTATTATTTAAAAATATATACTTTTTATTAATATGAATTTCATTGATAGACGATATTTAAAAAAGTTTAATCGTTTTTCTATCTTAAAAAACTTTAAATACGGTCAAAAAAAATTATTTTTTAGGTGTTCACAATTATAAAGATAGCTACAGCTCGAATCTTATTATTATTGTTTTTTTCAGTTATTCTTTAAATTAATATTTTATGGAGGTCTCTTTTTAGGGTGAAACAGTCAGGCATTCTCTCTGGTATATATATATATATATATATATATATATATATATATATATATATTTGATATTCAGTTTCAATACCATTTCATACAGCATAGATGATATTCTAAATACATTTAAACTATTTAAAATTGCTTTCCACTTGCATGCACTTTTCTAATATGATACGTTAAAGTTTTTTCAACTTCTAGGCCACGGGAAAGGGAATGATACAGAAGTTTATTCAAACTATTTTCTATTGCTCTAGAAATAGAGCAAAAGTGTAAGTCTTGTTGAAAGAAGAATAACGCTTACTTACAGCGCCTATGTTAATCGGATTTGCTTCAATTGATAAACAGAGTAGCAAATTATCTGCTGTCGAGATATTTTACTTTCTTCTGCTTTTGTAAGAAGAAATAAAAGAAATGTTTTTACGTCACGTTAGGCTTTTATAAATTGCTTGAAACTTTCACAAATTTTAATTAAATACTTACATTTAAAAATATTGAGCTATATAAACTAGAAATATATGCTTTCTCATTTTATTTATAAAGTTAAGTAAGAATTAATACTCAGAAAATCGAAATGATTATACATTATTCACAAATATTTTCAAACAACTGTTTAAATATGAAGTTTTTTTTTTTTTTTTTTTTTTTTTTTTTTAGTTCGATATAGGCAAATTTTGTCCGGTGTTCTATACTATATAACTTTAACGTTAGACGTTTATGAGAAATTTGGATTAAATTTTATTTGAAAAACTTATATCCTATGTCATATTAAATTTTCTTGTCTTCTTATTAAATAATAAACTTTAAATTTTAAATTTTAAATACTTTTTAAAAAATTATATTTAATAAAGATTTTTACTTACTGTATATATATATATATATAGTAGTACATTAGTAGTTTTAGTTCCTATTTTATTCAAAATAAATGACGATCGATTTCCCTATCAAATTATGAAAATAAATGCGTATTTCTATTTGAACAACATTTTCTGTTCTACAGCGATGTTTCCTAAACCTGTTAATGAATATATATTTGAAAATATAATGACGCAAATTTGCAGTGCCATGACCAGACGAATAATTATGCATGTATTTTAATATAAATGTTTTATGTTTAAACGCGAGTTTTCGTAAATAATTAATGCCTCACAAGGGAAATTTTATGTCATGCAAAATGTCATCAAGTGGTGAGAGTGTATTCACTGTGTCTATTCTTCTATATTTCAAGATTATATTAAATGTAATATTTTAGCATACACTTTAGACTCATAAAATTCCCTTGAATGCAAATATAAATGTCTATAGAGATTGTGTGTTAAATAAATTGTTAATGATATTTATTTATTTAAGTGTCCAAAAAAAATATTTGAAGACTAAATATATTTTAAAGTAATACTTAACAATTGTCCCAAGCAGCGTTTAAATGATTTTTTTTTTTTTTTTTTTTTTCGCAACTCTAATATATTTTAGACAGCGAATTATATTTTTCACATAAAATTTTATATGTGGTACACATATTTGAAAGAATCTCTTGACATATATTGGTTTTATTTACATTTTCAAATAAATTTAATAATTAAATATTATATTTTCAATAAATAAAATTCTACTAAAATATATAACGAAATCATAAATAACCTTTTATATTTAAACGCTTTCGTCTCTCTATAAATAAATATCGTAATTTTAATAATATTTTATCTCGTAATATATTAAGGGCACGCTTCACTCACCGCCGCCGGGCGCCGAAGTTAATGTTATTCTATGGAAAAATTTCCTTTACAAATAATTTATTAACTAATACATATTTTTAAATTCTGTTTTCATATTCTGAAAATTCTCAGCTGTTAAACTAACTGACCTTTTTTTTTAAAAAAAAAATACTTTTTTAATTTTTCATATTTTATTTTGAAGCTGCAAAATACGAATTTTCAATATGCGAATTTTTTTCATTTTGTAATTTCAAAATAAAAAATAAAAAACTAAAAAATACATTTTTAAAAAAGGTTCGTCAATTTAACAGTTGGGAATTTTCTGAATGTGAAAACAGAAATTAAAAATAATTTTTCTTTAATAAGTTATTTGTAAAGAAAAGTTCCCCACAGAATAACATTGGCTCGGGCTTCCGGCGACGGTAAGTGTAGAGGGCCGTTACATATGTCTGTTGAGAATCAAAACATATTCTTTAAAATTAATAATTTATTCCTAGTAATCCAAATGCATTATTAAGTAAAATGTCCTTTCTGAATTTCTAACTAAATCGTTTTATAAAATAAATAAATAAATAAAATATAAATAATAAAACTGTTCTCATTCTTTAGCCGTTGCTTATTCTAAAAATTACACTTCATTCTTTTAAATCACGCAAACTTATTTTATTATAGATAAATTTAGCAATAAATGTCCGTCATAACATCGTTTAAGGGTTATTTATATTTTTAATTTACAGGATGTCGTAATAATCAGTCTCTCTGTCTACTAGGAAGCAGACGATATTGGTAATTGACATACGAGATTGGCGTAAATTTTTGTAACGGACTCTCTAACTTTAAAATATTTATATTATTTTATTCGAGAGACAAAGGAATGTTTTTGGCTACGTAACTGGTGTTATTTTCTGGCTATTCCACGTGCTTCGAACTGTCTATTTGGGACGAACTAGGACACATCATTCCTATCCACTGACACGGTAATACGCAATTTTGAAGCCCTCTCACCTCTAAAATTGCCTGAATAACCCTCTGAAAGTCTATTACTTCTCTTGAAAATATTTACGTCAACGTGAAAACATTTTCCTTTGATGATTGTATAGCTCTTCAAATAAACCTAATTTGTTTCAATATTGCAGTATGTTTTATCACGGCCGTTGTTTTTATGAGACATGAAAGTTATTTGCGGACAATATTACTTACAAAGAAACATTCAAAAGGTGTCATCTTCAAAAACTATTGAAAAAAGTATATGTGATTCTACTCTTTATAAAACACCAGAAAATGAAAAAAATATCGGCTGAAATTAATTACCGCGACCACAAAAAATTATCAAAATTAAACATATTTGGCGATTTAGCGCTGTCAGGCGATACGTATGTTAGCACCAAGATTGCTGTGTACGAACAGAACCGTGTTTTGCTTTTTCGCCAAGTACTCAAAATTAATCGCCTAACAGTGTGAAATCGCCAAATATGCTTAATTTTGATAATTTTTTGTGGTCGCTGTAATTAATTTCAGCAGATATTTTTTTCATTTTCTGGTGTTTTATGAAGAGTATAATCACATATATTTTTTTCAATACTTTTTGAAGGTGACACCTTTTGAATGTTTCCTTGTTAGTAAAAGAAAACTCCTTCATAACATAAATACTTGGTATTCTACAGTAAAAAAATAAAAATATAAAATATTTAAATATTTAGCAGTTATTTAAATATTTTAATAACCGAAGATAATTTATAGAAAACATTTATGTATTTTTGTAATGATTACTTATTAAGCAAACATACTTACACGCAATTGTTCACTAGATAAAATGTTTTTCGTAAAATATTTGTCTTTATAATACATAACAAATTTCAAAATCATCGTAAAAATAAGTAAATAAATAAAGATGGAAATAAACATTGGAAATAAATATTCATTTCCAATGTATAAGCGCTAAATTTCATATGCATACACATAATTGCACACACACACACACACACATATATATATATCAAAAGACAATTGAATAGACATATTATTACAACTTTAAGCAATATGTGGATATTCTAATATGTCCAATTATTATATTATATCATCTACTTTCATAATGACTAGAGCTAAGGTATAATCCTGTTTCTTTCTTTTCATTATATGATACTATTTTTTTGCAACAGTAAAATATGTGTCAATTAGAAAATTAATTAATAGAAAATAGTCCTTATTTAATAAACTTATATGTATAAACAGTTATATGTACGTATAAACGATATATGATTAATAGAAAGGTATATGACTGTGTATCTGTATCTGTACTTCTCTCTCTCTCTCTCTCTCTATCTCTCTCTCTTTATATATATATATATATATATATATACAGTCGAACCTCGTTAACGTGAATCGCAAATGGAATAAAAAATTTGTTCATGCTATCAGTAACTAATTTTCATATAACTAAAGTAATCTTCATTTTGACGGGAATTGGGGAAACAGTTCATTTTAAAAGAAATTCACGTTAACAGTGTTCACGTTAACGAGGTTCGACTGTATATATATCAGAGAGAGGGATAGAGAGAGACGAAATTTGATATTTTAATTACAATTTTTCTTTACATGTGTTATTTTTAGAGACATTGTACTTCAATTAATTTTATATACGATAAATTCCCTGTACTGTTTGTTTTCATTTTGTGGTTTTTCCTGTTTTATTGCGCAATCACCAGATATGTGTTCGATTTTATAAAATATGCATGTGAAGAAATAATACATTTTTTGTTTGTGATTTCTTTAAAATATGAAAAATGTTAATAAAGGAGTCAGAGAAATTAGTAGGCTACTTCTAATAAGCAAAAGTAGCATCAGCGATTTTCTACGTGCTCCTAAAGCCCATGGCGTAAAGAAAAAGAGTGGTAGGCCAAAGAAACTTTCGCTTAGAAACCAAAGAAAAATTTTTACTGAGCTGAAAAAACCTGAAGCATCAATTCCCAGAGTTTGAATAAGTACAGGAATTACTAACGTAACTTCTCATACAATTTATAAAAACATTAAGCACTCAGAGCTATTTCAATATAAGAAGAGAAAACACCCTCCATGCCGGAAGGATCACCACGTGACAGAACGCCTACAGTGGGCTCAAAACCATATGTCTTGGACTACAGAGTGGATATCTGTAGTTTTTTCAGATGAGAAAAATTTAATTTAGACGGCCCAGATAGATATCAATATTATTGGCACAGTTTGGAGAATGAAGACGAAGTGTACTCTACGCGACAAGTTAGTGGTGGTGGCGTGATGGTGTGGCTAGCTGTCGGCTATGGTGGAAGGACAAATTTAGTGTTCCTATGTAAGAAACAGACTCACAAAGATTATATTGAAACACTAAGCAGTGAGCTTTTGCCATTTGCGTGTGATCTTGGAGGAGAAAACTGGATTTTCCAACAATGAGCGCCAATACACACCGCTAACAACGTTAAAAAGTGTTTATTGAAATTTTATTTTTCCGACTGAGTGAAAATAATGCCTGTACCGGGAGTCGAACCCCGGATCTTTGACTTACAAGGTCAAGGCTCTACCAATTGAGCTATCCAGGCCTACACTCGATCAGCATTACTCACTCAAACAACCATTAGGCAGAAACATTTCTGGTCTATCATTTAGATAGCTCAACAGAAATAAGCCGCAGGAAAAGAAAAACCTCATTAAATAATGGGTTATTTAATAGTGTTTTCCATTATTTAATGATGTTTTCCTTTCCTGCGGCCTATTTCTGTTGAGCTATCTAAATGATAGACCGGAAATGTTTCTGCCTAATGGTTGTCTGAGTGAGTAATGCTGATCGGGTGTCGGCCTGGATAGCTCAATTGGTAGAGCCTTGACCTTGTAAGTCAAAGATCCGGGGTTCGACTCCCGGTCCAGGCATTATTTTCACTCATTCGGAAAAATAAAATTTCAATAAATATGATTTTCTTCCACAGTTGATTGTGTGATTTTAATAAAAACCTTAAAAAGTGGTTTCATGAGAACAACTTCAATGTTTTACCCTGGCCAGCCAAGAGTCCGGATATGAATCCTGTAGAAAGCATTTGGGCTATACTTTTTCATAAAATTTATGAGGGTGGACGCCAGTATGAATCAATTCACCAGCTCAAAGAAGCTCTTACAAACATTTGGGAAATTTCCTGCTAAAAAAAGATTCAGAATCTTATTGATTCGATGCCTAACAGAGTATACGAATTTATTAAAGGAAATGGGAGACGAACCCCTTACTAAAAACGTTTTATTTTAGAGATACAAGATGTGTCCGTCTACTTTTTTTAAGAAAAATTACAGTGCAAATATGCACCATTTTTGTTTCCTGAATTTTTCCACTACACAATTCAAAAGGATTGAATCTATATCCAAAAAATAATAATATATGATGTCTCAAGAATATAATTATATTAGAGAAATGAACTTCATATCTTTAATTAAAGAAATAAACGGCTTTAAAGTATTACAAGAAAGTGTCCGTCTACTTTTTTTTGCAGTGTGTATATATATATATATATATATATATATATATATATATATTATTTATAATGTTGCGCTATAGAATCCTATACTCATGTTTGATAAAAGTTTAGATGATTGCCCTTGTATGGTGGCTTTTTCTAAATAATAATTTGTAAAGTTTAATATAAAGTATTATTGACAAAATTATTTATGTGATTTATTTTAATCGCTAAATCCATTCTAATATATATATATATATATATATATATATATATATATATATATATATATATATATATATATATACATATATATATATATATATATATATATATATATATATATATATATACATATATATATATATATATATATATATATATACATATATATGTGTGTGTGTGTATATATACACTGTGTAAAAAAAGTAGAAGGACCCTCGAAATTAAAAAAAAATAAAGGTTATCTTATATTTTTAATGAAATTATTTTTATGTGTAACATTTTGCAGATAATTCAGCAAGAAAATATCAGTATCATTACCATGATTTCCAATAATAAATTATTAATGACAACAAAAATAGTTTATAATTCTTTTAACACTGTAAAAAAAGTAGAAGTACGGTAATATAAAATATAAAATACAAGCAATTATAATAAGGTCAAGCTCTTCTCATTGGATTTTACGACCTCGAATATTCTATTTGGTAGTGAATCATACAAAGATTGGATTGCTGTTTGCAAAAACTAGCCTACGAGATGTTCAAAGCTACTCGAAGCTCAGTAAGGAAATTAAGCATTTCCCCACGAGCATATACTTGACGAGCAAGCATTGATCAGATGTTTTCCACTTTGTTAAGGTCTGGTCTTTTAGCTGACTTAGGTAGATCCTGCACATTATTTGCAGCGAACCGATTTTTAACTCTATGGTGATGTGAATGGCAGCTTTATTTTGTTGAAACATCCAGTCTTCTCCTCCTAATTCAGAGCCATAAGGATGAAGCTCAGAATTCAGCACTTCAATATAGCCTGTATGTTTCTACATACCACTGAAAAAGATCAGACTTGTTCTTCTTCCATACCCAATTCATTATTAGATCACCACCCCCCTCCTCCATTATGGAGTTGCATAAAATTCTTCTACATCCTTCAGACAATGCCAGTATTATTGGTAACCATCTAAATCGTCTATATTAAACTTCTTTTCGTCTGAAAATATAATAAAAGTCCCATCTGAGGTCTATGATACGTGTTTTTTAACCCATGATAACGGTAATCAATCTGTGGTTTTTTTTTTCCCACTTAGGATGATGCTTCCGCTATTTGAAAAGGAATTATTTGGATCTTGTCATGTAGTTGTAAACCGTTTGCCTTGACACACGAGCAAGTCCTGCTTGATTTGGGGCCTTTGAGATACTACCACTGTTCTTTTTAAGCTCATGATCAAGTTTTCTTTCATCGCAAAGCATTAACTTTTTAGACCTACCAATCATCTTTCTTTTCCTATTTCTATCTGACATTCTGATAATGTTAGAAAATGTATTGGGGCTGACGTGCAGTATACGAACAATCTGTATAATACCTTTAGCATTAATTTTATATGAAACAATTTGCCCCTTTTGGAAATAATTTTAAAGTATTCTTCTAGGCAGTCTGAAAAGAAAATTTACATTTTCTAACATTAGCAAAATATCTTTTCCTCATCAAAAGCACTCATAGAAAATTCAATATTTACATTTTTACTTGTGCACAATCCACCAAATAACAAATTTTGGAAAGTGTCCTTCTACTTTTTTTACACTCTCAAAATCACGGATGCTAGTTTCTTACAATCCACTAATTAGCATTAGTAGTAGAAATTTCATTTTTACGTGAAATTAAAGAAAACTTTGTTACATAAAATTTGTATAAAAATCTAAAAGCCAGCATAAAAATACAGAAAATAATCTACAAAAATCGACTGTCCTTTTAGTTTTTCTTTACGCAGTGTATATATATATATATATATATATATAATAAGTAAATAATAAATTGCAATGTCTCAAAGATGTAATCAATATTTCTAACTACTTAAGTAATCGATTAATAATAATGCGAAAAACATCCTTGAAGTTCTATTGGGGAGAGTGTTTGTATCTTGGGATATTTTCACATTTTAATTGTTAACTTCTAGAATTAAAGATAGATTTATATTCTGAAGACAATATGTAAATACTCAAACATTCTCATTTATAATATATATATATTACCTTCCGCCGTTTGAAAAAAAAAAAAAATGCAATCCATTTTAAGTGAGAAATTTAAACTGTCCCAAGGTACAACACCATGTTGTACCTTGGGACATGCTTTGTTATACCTTAGGACATGCTTCAAGATTCATGCTAGTCTTAGTCTAAGCCATTTTTATGCGAAAATAATTTTTAAAAATGTATTTTAAGGCATAAAAAAAAGAACACTTCCAGACGCACTTTGCAGATGCAAAGTTCAAATCTTATTCGTAAATTAACCAAGTATTGATTAAGTCCCAATTTTAAAATTCTTTGATGTAAAGTGAACTGCAAGATTGCTCTTTCTCACCTCCGAGGGAGTTTAGCACTCAATGTCTATTGAAATATAATTTTCATATTCATTAAAAAATTCTTTCTTTAGTGTCCCCTGTGCACTTAAAATAACTGATTGTTAATGACCCCTAGCTTAATTCAGATCAAGGTCGTAACCAAGGGGTGTTTCTTGTGGTTCAAACATAGGTTAGTATTTTATTATTATTATTATTATTATTATTTCAGTTACATGTGTAAAAATAATAACAACAACAACAACAATAATAATAATAATTCTGTATCTGTTCTCCTAATATTTCTCTGGTTTGATCATATTTAATATTGTCATCATCTGTACTTGATAAAATTGGTTTATCAATATCATATTCTGAACTACTGATATGTTTTTTAGGTGGTACTTCCCCTCATTCTCGATGCAGTAGTTTTCTGCTCAGCAGTTTCTATTTCTTTTTTACAGGAGAATGTGTTAAATGTAAGATTTTGCTATTCTTCTATTGTCATTGTTTTTACAAGTTGAAGCTTTGAGAATCATTATTAGTGATGTCACATCCTGAGAATATGAAGATAAATATGCTACACATACAGCTGTTAAATTATTTGTTGAATTTACTGTTGCAGGTATAACGGTTTTACTTAACACTTAAGTTGAAACAATTGGTCTATCAGAAATATATGAAGTTATACTAAAATATAATCAATATTAATTCTTATGTAAAACTATTATTATTAGAATGTTATATTAAAACATACTAAAAAGTTATTTATCCTAAGCAATATCCAAATTATTGAGAACTGTACGTATGACATATGTTGTTCCTTGGGATATGTCCCAAGGTACAACATGGTTTCATGTCCCAGGGTACAATCACCACACGATTTAAGTTAAAAAAAAAAATGGATAAATAAATGTAGTATGATTACTTTTTTATAACCAACACATTTAAAAATCTCCTGTTCAATATCCATTTAAAATTGAAAAAATATATATTTATAAATACTAGTTAAGAAGTCAAAATTAGAATGAGAAAAAAAAATATATATATTTATTTTAAGTGGAGAAATTTTATTGCACTTTCTAAGTCCTGTGTTCAGTGTTTCTGTTACTGCTATTTGGTGTGCTGTCGTGTATTTGTTATAGTCAAAATTAGAAAAAAATAAATTTTGATATTGACAATAGGCTTTGTGAAATTGCCAATGTCAGAATGCACAAGCTTCCAAAAGTATACCATTCTCCCCTACGTTAAAAGGATATTTCAATGAAAAATTCAAAATCTCAAATCAATAAATCTATATCTAATTCTTCATCAAACGAATTTTATCAAATATTTTTATATTATGTGTTTATACAAATTGGTTAAAAAAAAAAAAAAAAAAAATCCGATATCATCTCTAACAATTACGTTCATTGAGGTATTTTAAAGTTATAATATTTTTATTACCAGATAGTTAGCAGAGAGATATAACTTCATATTTTGAATATTATTTTTAGTAAAAACAAAAAGGAATTACTTAATATTATATATTGGATAAAATTTATAATATTTAACACTCTTCAATTAATTCAATGATGTTCTGTTTATAATATTATTAAATATCAGATTTGACATACACACAATAAAATTTTAAGTTTGGATTTACACTTCTTACTCGATAATAATGTTTAAATTTTATGTATGTATGTTCGGTTGCTTTCCGACAGAATCCACAAGTCTGTCTGTTTAAATTTTAAATAAAGTTTATTTAATATAAAGAATTCACAGTTACTCATTTACGATAATACGATTCTTACATTCATTTTAGAATGAAAGTAATATTAAAGTATAATTTTAATTTAAGATTAGTGTATTTGTTAACTACTTAAAATTTTAGATTATTTATCATATTTTCATTGTTAATGTTGAATATACAATATTTTAACTAAAGCGCTTTTGAAAATTAATACATGTCCTTATGATCCCCAAACCAAAAATAAATAGAACGCATATATGTATCACTAAAAATATGTTTTTAACGATATTGGGTGAAATATGTTTCTTTAACTTCGAATATAAATGTACCTTGATAGTTGCAGGTATGTAATCACAAAAAGTTTACTTAAGTATTGACTAAAATGATGACAATATTTAAAACCACTACAAAAAATATTTTAAGCGAATTTTTATCCAACCATTTAATTTTTCAGTTCAATAAATCTAATTTCAATTCAATATTTTTAATGAATTAGCTATCAATGTGTGTTAATATGCATTAACGTATGTTTTGTGCAACTGATGAAACAATTATAATAATTTAAATAGCTATAATGGCCATTTGTCATTAATATTAACAGATACTAGATAATTTCTTTTAATAATAATAGAGAAATAAGAACAGTTTAACACAAGATCAGCTACCAACGTTTTAATTTCATAGCCCGCCCTTTATTGTTATTAACCACCCTTTATTGACACCGCTTTTTTTAAGTATAATTTCCTTCTCAATTAAACGTAATCATAAAGTATGAAGAAAATTACTCTGCAGTAAAAGGGTATTAAAAAAAAAAGGCTTGTACTAACAATTTTTCGGAGTAAATAAAGACATTATCAGCTATGCACAGAAATATATGAAGTTACCGAATGTTCATTATGAAAATCTGTATGTTTGATCATAAATGAATCAAAATTCGTAATGCATGTTCTATTGTGGCGTATTTTCCCATCGCCATCATATATACTTCAGAAAATGTTATGCATATTTTGAATGAAATATTTGAAACAAAAAATGAAGCCTGTTTTTTCTTTATTACGTATAATATTTTGCCAATACAGAGTGTCTGCCGACACAGTTTTTTCCCTGACTCTTCCACCAACATGGTAACTATTATAGTATGTATATTATTAATTATAATTAATCATTGAAACGTACTAGAGACTACCGAAAATGTAGAAATTGTACTGGAAGAACGCTGTATTGTCAGAAATCTATACATCATAGAGAAAAACTGCCTTCATTTTTTATTTCTGGCACACACGAAAACTTATGAATCAGCTAAAATTATCAAATCAAATTCTGCCAACATTAATTTTGTAGACCTGTGTCCTTTTTAAATAGTAATCTTAGTCGATGATTGTCTTATTGATATCCTAATGAGATATAAAATACTAAAATGAAACAAAAAAGTAAATAAATAAATAAATAAATCTTCAAATCAAGAAAACAAACCTGGTTCATTTTCCTTGTTTGTATCAAAAAAATTATTAATTATTCAAAAGCAAGCATGCTGAATTAGATAATACAGTGCGATTATTTTTATGAAAATTATACTATCTTCTATTTTACTTACACTTATGTTCAAGTTTAATACCACATAAAAAAAGTACAGCATATAATTTATTTTAAGCAACTTAAATAAGATCATTATTATCAATGTAAAATTAATATAAAATTAATCCTTAAATAAGCATTTTTTCTTATTATCTTGAAACGAAAATATTTTGGGTAATTAATTAAATATTAATCATCATAGTTTAAAAAAAAAAAAAAAAAAAGGCTGAAAAATGATTAAAAAATTTTTAATGTCATCTTTTGTTAAATAAAAAAAATATATATACAAATTATAAGGAAATAATTAATATATATATATATATATATATATATATATATATATACTGCTAGAAGAAAAAAGCATAAAAGTTGAAGGTTATTTTCTTTTGCTATTGATTTATTATTATTATTATTATTATTCAATGAAGAAAACATTTTTTTTATATTTCAAATTAAACTATATCATCAAATTTGCTAAGAAAAAGAAATGATTTTTTCCCCCCGTTTAAATTTGATTTTTTTTTTTTTTTTTTTTTTTTTTTTATGATTATTTTTATAAGCATATTTATTTCTATATTTGAAACATAAAATAATACACAATCATACTATAATTTTCATAGTTATTTAACATTGTTTATTTTTTTCTAAAAAATGTTTTAACAAAATACGGTGTGCTCTACGAGTATATCCCGTAGTTACAACATGTCACGTAACTTTAACTAAATTAATTAATTAATTATGATAGTACTGTATAGCCCTTTTTTTATCTGATTAATAAAAATGAAATATATATATATATATATATATTTTAAAAAAATCAAGATTAATAAAATACTTATATGTCGTTATTAATTCCTCAACTGCCCCAGCGTATATATACGTTTTTCTGGAATACAGTACTTTGTATTGTACTACTTTCTATGAAATAAATGACACGGATTTTCATTGAAATATAATAACCTCGAAAGCGATCTTGACAGTGTTCTCAAATTATTTTCTCATTTCAGAGTTGAGAGAGAACGGCGACGGTGGGAAGCGAACCTTTTAAATTTTCCTCGGCAAGTAAGGGGTTGAAAATAATGTCACGGTAAATACGAATGATAATAAACATAGTTTGGAGTTAAATCCTCCCAGACAAAGAAAAAAAAAACTGTTGTCAGATTCTTCTAAATTCTTTGTCTATACTATAATCTAAAAAATTACGATATACCGTAAAAATTATGACGATTTATTAAAAGCATTTTATGTAATAATAAGAATGATAAATTTATTATAATATATGTCACTGTTATTAATATCATTTATACACAGAAAGTAATAGTAGATTCAAAATTAATATTTCTTTCGCTATTAAAACGATTAAATATCATTATGCAAGAGGGACAGTAATGGTAAAAAAATGCGTACTTAAAAATCTCCTTTATATTTTTCACTCCAACATCGGCCGAGGGTTTCTGAGCTCATACCTCGTAGACATTAAATAACGTGTTAAAATTTGTGACACACTCTCAACTTAATTGTTGATGTATTTCCGATGTCTTGGCCCTAAACTCGTAGGAATTAGCCTAGTGCCACGATTTGTCGCAATGTGTATTTGCTAAATACTACAATAATAAAATCAGTATTTTTAAAGCTATGATTAATCTTGCATCTCCAGAATTTACAAAATCTATATTTATATAACAAAAATAAAAGATGGTAATAATTCGTGCATGTATTATTAATACATTTTTATCGGAAAGCAAAAATTCCCTATTTAAAGTAAAAATTAGCCTGCTCTTAAGCTTTCTTCTAAAAGAATATTTAAAAAAAAAAAAAAAAAAAAATGCGTATCTTCGTTAAACACTTTATATGGCGCTGGAGTTTATATATGCTAGTGGCATTTACAAAATCGGTTTATGAAAAAAAAAATAATTGATTTAATTACAAGTACGTAAAACTATTTTGTTAAAATGTAACGTTTTAGAGAAATATCAAAAGGTACTTTTCAAAATAGAAAAATCCGACGGCAATATGGCAAAATTGTATGAGCTGAATTTCATAGAATTACAATATGTATATTCTAGTTGTTGTATTTTATTAAACACCTCCGGATTTATTCACCTACGTATAATTCGTAGGCAAGAAAAATCACTTTGGCAAAAGAAAATTTAGTTAATATACGGCATGTTGTCTACAAAAGACATTTTTTAAAACAATATAGCTTTGTTAATTAAAATTTCTGATGTAAAACGTATTTATTTGATTTGTGAATTATGTGCAATAAATTAGGGTATATTTAAAAAGTAAATAAAATATTTCAAAAAGGCAAAGTAAATTTCTTTTTTTTTTTTTTTTTTTTTTTTTTTTTTTTTATGAAACAGTATAAAATTAAAACACTATAGAGCGAAGAAAATAGCAAATTTTTATGTAAGTAATAAAATTATGCTAAATATCGTGCAGATTTGTGCACACAAAAGTTAATTTATTGTCATTGAACACGTTCTGTATTTCTAGGACAAAGTATGACGTGCTTCGTTTGAGAGTATACTGAAAACAAAAATGTGCAATAAATTTGTTTTTAATTATTATTATTGTTATTATTATTGAGAAAAGAAGTGTTTTTGACTGCAAAGATGTTAATGTAAAAAAGAAATTTTTATAAAGATTAGAGTATTCAGGAAGTCTCGATTAAAACAAAAGGTATATGTTTTTTAAGAAACGGATACATCATGTGATATTACAGCTTTGTAAACAAAGATATTTGGAGTTGTGAATAGCATAAATATTTCCCCAAAGCCAATTCGTATACCATCGATTTATATGATACTGAGAATTTAGCTAGCTTTTCAGAAACATTAAATTTTGATACAGAATAAATTTACAAAAGAATTATTAATTTAATATTTTAAAATACGTAGTAACTAATAATAATTAACCGCTATCATTGCTTTAGTTAAAATTTTAACTGATATGTAGGTACAGTTCCAAACCATTTTAGAATGTTTCGTTTGGAAATTATGCTTATAAAATTTGATGTGATTGTAAAAAAGTCTATTATTATTTATTTATTTATTTATGTATGTATTTATTTAAAATAATAATAATTATTATTATTACTATTATTATTATTTTGGTAGATAAAAGAACATTTTAAAGTTGTCGTGAATACAAGTATCACATAACATGGTATTGCAACGATATTTTGGTCATTATCTGATCTGTAGCAATAAATGAAAAATAAAACATTATTTCGACGAACAAATTGTAAAATATAATGTCCATGAAACAAGGAGCAAAAATGCTGTGAAACAGGGCTGAAAGTAGAGAACAATATATCTAACATACGTACGTATGTCTCATACGTACTCAAAATTAAATATTTTAGTTCTAAATGATAAAAATGCGTATTTTATCTTTTATCTATATTATATTTCTCTAACGTGGACCAGTTACGGTTTAATTTAGTCGAAACGATACTATAGGGGCGTATGGTATTATCTAATTGATCAACCATGATTCATAGCATACATTCGGCGGCTAGAGTCAAGTGAAAAAAAGGATCGAAATTCAGGCTCCGTATGCCACTAGAACTTTGAAAGTATAGCCGTGTACTCATTTTGGTAGATTCATGTTTCTTTTTATATGCGCAAACGTGGTAACAATTACAGTTACTATTACAATATTAGTAGATATGTGTTAAAATACATACTTCATGATAGTAAGATTCTTAAAGAAAAGTAGAAATTATTAATGGGTTAATAATGAGGAAACTTTTATAGCAAATCACATTTAATATATACTTGTAGCAAAATTTAAAGTAATATCTTTGGTGCATCCACTTAGAATTCCGCATTACAAATATGTCACAGTTACAGGTTATATAATTATGATAAATAATCCTCCTAAAATAGTATTTTTAGAATCTTATAAAAGGTTTTCGACAGATTTCAAGTATATATATATATATATATATATATATTAATGTTTCAATTATTGTGTAAAAATGCTTTAAAAATATTTATGATTAGCGTTAAGTAAATCATTACACTTCAAATAATTATAAAATGTGGGCAATATTTCGTAAAGATGATGTTTTTTTAACATTAAATTTCCCTTCATTAATTAAGAAATGTTTTAATTAGAAATTTATCCACATTACTGATATAATTCTATTTTCCGTTTGATAAAATATAATGAGATATTTCTGGCGTTAATGAAAATTATATGAATATTTTGTGCATTAAATTCTTTCCACTCGAGGAGACTTTACAGAATTTAACAAAGATATTTATAACAAATGAAAGAATTTTTATCAATATAGCATGGTATTGTGAAATAAATCATTTATTTACATAAAATTAATCCTTCAGTAATTGGATTTAATGATAAAGATTACTTTCTATAATTTTGTAATAAAAGTTTTTATTTTCCCGTATATTTTAAAATTAATTCATAATTCGTCCTAAATATATATTTATAAAATGACAAAACTATTGTATTAAAGAGTTAACATAATTTTTTAGTAATTTCCCTTTAAATTTTGCAAGTTTTCTTAATACATAATCCAATGAACCACAAATACTTTGACAAAAATTACATTGCAAAACATAGTGGAAGAAATAAACGAAACAAAAATTATATTCAATACCTTTTAATTAACATGATAATTTTTTAGCTAATGTAATATAAAAGATATTGTTTAGTTATTTTATGAAAAGTAATGGAAATGTAGTTAAAGAGAAATGATGATTTTGTGAAATGCTCTATCGACAGTTTGTGATCATGAGAGAGGCGAAAACATGTTTGCAACCGTAGCTCTGCTTAAGTAATCTTAAGAAGAAAATTTTTGTTGTGTGATCGGTTATATGTACTTAAAACGCACTAAAGAAAATTTTCTAAATCCTCCCTTTTCGGCACAGAGAGAGGCAAATCCTATTTAAAACATATTTCTGTTCAACATTATTTCAGGAATATGTTTTTGATATGTAGGTTGGTTACATACGTTTAACAATTACTATAAAGGGATTTTGCGAAATCAACTCCTTTGGTATTGTAGGGCGCAAAAATACATTTTTAAAGACATAACCCGACTCTAAAATATTTTAATATCGCTATATTTTGGTGTGCAGGTGATTTGTGTTTATTCAACCTGCACTCTAGCGGGATTCCATAAAATTCTCTCTTTCCCCTCTTCGGGGCAGGGGGGGGGATATACGTATTTTACGTTAAATATGCCGTTATATGATGACGTTTAATATGACTTACGTTTTGATATGTAGGTGTCGGTACAGTGAACGTAACATTCACTTACGAGATTCCGTGTAATTTCCCACTTCACCTGCCGGGAGAAAAGGGAGAAAAATATAATTTCAAGTATAATATTGTTCAGAATTACATCAGGTAGGGGATTTTTGTTGTGGGGATTGATTTTCAAATCTGAGTACTATCTGCACTAGTTTTCGTGGCTTTAAAATAAAAATGGTCAGATAGAGAAGGGCGCACGCTTTGGAAATGGGTATGCCACCAACTAAAGGAGGGCGAGCAATGGCCCGACATGGTGCTGGCAGTAAAGACGCTGCTGCAGACACTGGTTTACTAACAGTGGTTCGTTCGAAAGTATGTCTGTTTCTGCGCCCGCGAAAGCGTATGGCTCAGGCAGTAGGAACTGGAATGTGCAGTTATAAATATATAAATAAATAAATAAATAAATAAATATATATATATATATATATATTACAGATTTGAGGAGTTGAGTTCTGTGCAACCGCTTTCCGAAATGGGAAAACGTGATCGTTATCAGGAAAATCGTAAAAGGATAATTGTAAGTTTAATAATATGCTATACACAAATATTCACTTATTTATGCTATTGGATATTCCATTAATAGTATAGTTCATGATAATTTAATAATTTTACAAATGTGTCAATCAGAATAGATAAGAATATATAAATTAATCAATATTAAAAAGTACTATCACAAAATATATTTATAGTTTTTTTACAAAATTATACATTTTATTATATATAGTATTTAATAAATTTTTAAAATACTACAAGTAGCAAATAAGTAATATTGTTATTTAAAATCCAAATAATAAATAGTCGATATATAGGTAGTATAAAGTATTTATATTCGATTTTATTTTTATTATTATTAATTTTACAGTAATAATTATTTTACTTTAAACGGAATAATTACTAATAATTTATTTATAATTGATAAATAAAAATTTATTATTAATAATTTAACATTTAAAAATATTACTTATTAATAAAATTAAGTGTAATCTAAAAATATATTATACTAGCAGGCAACGCCCGCTTCGCTGGTCCCTATTTTTAAATGAATCACTGTAATTACTGAATTCTCAAAATTGCATTCATTTTTATCACGTGAAAAGAAAAGAGAAACAAAATCTGATTAGGAAAAATGTCGCACTGCCTTCGGGAAAAATTCCCAAAATGCTCTCACTCTTATTTTCCCCCTTCGCCCCCCTCCCGTCTATCCTAATAATTTTACAAATTCGAAAATATCCGCAATCGATTTGTAGGTATCAAAAACCACTATGCACCAGTTTTGAACTATCTATCTCTATTTTTATTTTTTGGCCCCTCCGTTCCCCCCCTTCCCGCCCCTCCCAATAATTTAAAAAATTCGAAAATATCCGCAATCGTTTTGTAGGTATCGAAAACATCTATGTACCAATTTTGAATGATCTAACTCTATTTTACTTTTATTGCCCCTCCGCCCCCCCCACCTTCCCGGCCCTCCTAATAACTTTACACTTTCGAAAATATCCCCATTCGACTTGCAGGCCTCTAAAACCTATCTGTACCAATTTTGAACGGCCTAACTGTATTTCTATTTGTTTTTGCCCATAGCCCCCCCTTACCGCCCCACCTAATAATTTTACAACTTCGAAAATATCCGCAATCGATTTGTACGTATCGAAAACCTCTATTTACCAATTTTGAACGATCTAACTCTATTTTTATTTTTTTGCACCCCTCCCCCCCCACTTTTCTGGCCCTCCTAATAACTTTACACTTTCGAAAATATCCCCATTCGACCCACAGGCCTCGAAAACCTATCTGTAAAAATTTTGAGCGGCCTAACTGCATTTCTATTTCTTTTTGCCCCACAGCCCCCCCTTACCACCCCATCCCCCTTACCGCCCCTCCTAATAATTTTACAACTTCGAAAATACCCGCAATCGATTTGTAGGTAACGAAAACCTCTATATACCAATTTTGAACGATCTAACTCTATTTTTATTTTTTGCCCCCCCCTCTCTCCTACCCCCCCCTTCCTTCCCCTCCTAATAACTTTGCACAATCGAAAATATCCTCATTTGACTTACAGGCCTCTAAAACCTATCTGTATCAATTTTGAACGCCCTAACTGTATTTCTATTTGTTTTTGTCCCATAGCCCCCCCGCCCCCCCTGCTGCCCCACCTGGGGGCTGAATTTCTAAAATTCCAGAAATCTTTTTTTAGATATTTGCATTAGCTATATTTGAGAGCAAAAATTTCACGTATATCTATTTTTTTGTTTCAGATATATAGGATTATGCGAAATCACGTTTTACGCATGTGAAATCACGTTTTGACCCCCCGCCCCCCTTGGGGACCGAATTTAGAAAATTCCAGAAATTGGCTTTTAGACATTTGTATTGGCTATATTTTAAAGCAAAAATTTTACGGATATCTGTTTTTTTGTTTGAGATATGAAGGATTTTGTGAAATCACGTTTTGCCCTCCCTCCCCCCCTTGGGGGGCGAATTTTGTAAAATCGCTTCTTAGTGGATGCCTACGTCATAGAAAGAACATTGTCACGAAATTTCATGCTTCTAGGTCCAGGGGTTTGGTCTGGGCGTTGATAGATCACCCCCTCACTCACTCACTCAGGAAGTGTTCTTTTATATATATAGATTTTATAACTTAAAATTTTAGATCTGTTAAATAAATTTAATTACGCTATGAATTTGATGATTTTATAGTTTAACAATTAGTAAAAAAAAAAAAAAAAAAAAAATCTAAAATTTTCTATGCACAATCCTTGCATTTGAATATTTATTAGTAATGGAATTTCTATCATGTCATTACACTGATATATATTTCAAAAGGTGTTTTTAGGTACTTAGAAATTTAATGTTCTCCGGGATAAAGTAATCCAGAAAAAATTTTTGGGGCACGCTCTTACCCTTCAGCTGAATGCCATAAAGACAAATTACTGATTATAACGTAAGATAAGAAGTACTGTAAATGGAATTTTTTTAAAAACAGATGAAAGCGGAGTTTTAGAAACAGTTTTGCTCGACACACATTTCTGCGTGCAGGGGGAATATCCTTACTTAAAATATCCTTACTTATAATATCCTTACAATATCCTTACTTATAGCATAGTGCAATTTAATTTAGCACCATATGAAAAACGCATAATAAAACTACAGAGCTGCCAACCTAATCCGGCAAATTGTTAATACCGCCCTTTTTTCTACACCAATTAATTTTTCGAGTTTTTTTTCTTAATACTTCGTAAATGTATTTGAAGAGAATTACGCTAAAAATTAAGTTGTGTAAAAAAAGGGGCGTTACTAACAATTTGCCAGATTAGGTTGGCAGCTTTGAAACTGGAATTGCACTTCCAGCGATTTTTGAATAGAACCCTAATGTATCCAAAGCAATTTTTTAAATAAAATATGAAGTGAATGTGAGTTTATCTCTAATACAGCGCAAATGCGGAGATATGAATTATTATGCATAATTCATGTAACGTGAAAAAATTTTGCTTCTTGCTTGAACGTATTTTAAACTTGAGGATAAATATAAATATATTTAAAAATATGTTTAATAAATCACTTCTTATTTGATAAGAATATAATATTTTTTTTTTCTTATTATCATTGTTATTCCTTATCTAGCATATTAATAAAGCATAAAAAATGACGTTATTTAACTAGCAAGATAAGTTGCCTAAACGATTTATAATGATCAGTGAAAGTAACCCATTAACTTCAAAATGAAGTTCTCATGCGTCCAATTATTTTGATAACCACGAGGCATTTATTTATTTATGTAATATACTAGCATAAAATTTCGAAGTAAATAATCAAATGTCGCTTCAAATTGAACCTTACAGTACAATTATCCCTTAAGACTAACTATGGGGTTTTTTAGCTTCTTTTCCCCTCTTTTTCTACATTCTAAAGTAGCGGTAGACACATATAAGCGAGACGTATTGATCCTGGACGATAGGACCAATGCCCCAGCCCGCCCGTTCCCGCTCTTCGATGTCTTTTTCTAGTCAATTTTGTCCCTTTATTACTTCTGGTGTGAGCCTGTTTCTTTTTTTTTTTTTAACACACTTGACATTGTGAGTTTTTTTTTTTTTTTTGGTTTTCTTCCCATGTTGTTTCTATGGGGTTTTTTAGCTTCTTTTCCCCTCTTTTTCTACATTCTAAAGTAGCGGTGGACCCTTAAGACAAATTATCTATGAATATGCATTTCGTTAAAACTATTTAAATGCAGCATTATTTATTTTACTGACAAAAAAAAAAGACGAAGAAGAAAACAATAAATAAATAAATAAAACCTTCTTGACATCTCTCTGTACTGTATTGACGGGTTGCTGTAAATAGTAGAATAGCTGCTTAAGTATATCGCTCTTTGCCCTTCAGAAATTTTCCAGCCAATCTCTAACACTTTTGACTCTTTGCTACAGTCACTGCGTCGAAAATCCGTTGTCAAAATTAGCAGAAACACAAATCAATGCTTTATACCGATTTTAATTAATTAATTGATTGATTTTTTAAATTTTAAATTAATAAGTGATATGGAATTTTGAGATTTGATTTAAATATAGTAAACAGCGATAACTAAAATTTCGCTTGTATATAACAGAATGAAGTTGCTGTTCCCATAGAAGGAAATTTAATTTAATACTTGTGCAATTCATTTCTTAAAAATAACTTGAAAATATTTATTAATAACTGGGGTAATAAAATGTATTGCTTAGGATTTTTAAACTAAAACAAATAAACTTTAATATTGTTCATGCAAAAGTTATAGTAACTGATTTGTGCTGATAATGTTATATAACATTTAGCAATGATTATTTAATTCTTTTAAATTTTATACATTAATTATAATATATATATATATATATTAAAATTTAAATTAAACGGATATTTCTATATGTGCGTGAGTATCCTAATTGTTTCTTATACATCAATTAAATAATAATAATAATAATAATAATAATAATAATAATACGATAGCTATTATACATTCAAAAACTTTAAGCTTTATTGCATGAATTTTGATGGTAACTCCATTACCTGAAAAATAAACTTTGTAAGATACTTTAATGCTTGTTAAATCTAGTATATATATATAAATGTGTGTATGTGTCTGACAGATTATATTCATCCGTATATAAATGTTTTATGTGGAATTGCATAATTTAAAATGCATAAAAATTTTTGGTGTTTCTGAAATTAAATAAATATAATTAATTTAAAGATATATAAATAAGAAATATATATAATTTCACCCAATTTCAGCTTCTTATCTCACTGTTATGTTTTAAATGGAAAAGAGATATCCAATGTAATTTGAAAACTTGAAATTTAAATTAAATAATTATTTTAAGTTTTATGCTTACATTTATTTAGACTTATTTTCCAAATACAATAAAAAGTAAATATATAACATTTTACTTTACAAATATAACTGTTTATTATTTTCCTAAGTAATTCATTTCAAATCGTAAAATTTTATTTCGTAGTAATATGAATGTGAAAATATTAAAATAAATATATACATTTTAGACATAAAACATAAAACAATATATACATTTTAGACAAAATTTGAAACCGGTATTTTAAAAATTCCAGTATAAACAAAATTTAAATATTTAAATGCATGTAGTTAAATTTGGTTTTTCATAAATACTTACTGTTACGAGTGTCAGAATTTTAAATAGACTAAAGATATTGTATGAATTCACCAAAGAACATGCGTTTAAAATTAATAAGTACAAATCTTTGAATAAACTCGATAAAATGAATGAAACCACAACAATTGTTTCCGATCAGAAGATGACACGACCCTTCATCGCGGAACTATGTAGTCACGAGTGTTACGCCACATTGTTTTGCAGCATTCTTGCCTACTTTGTTCGCCAGACGAAGGGTCGTGTGTCCTTTCGACCTGAAACAATTGTTGCTAGTTCTTTCATTTTATGGTGTTTATTTAAAGTTTTGTGCTTATAAAGCTGAAGACTTAGTAAGGAATTGTTGATATAATAGGGCAACTTTCTAGTTTATTTACAGTTGGTAACAAAAGTATCCGAACACTAGCAAAAATTCCTATATAAAAAAGGTAGAGTTAATACAGTTTTGTTAAATAAATCCTTGTCGAATCATGTTCTTAGACTGACTAACAACATGATTCGACAAGGATTGATAAAAAAAAAAAAAAAACAGTATTAACTCTACTTTTTTTACATAGGAATTTTTGCTAGTGTTCGGATACTTTTGTTACCGACTGTACTTAACAAGAGTACTTCTTTTTGATACATAAAACTGACTCCCATATGTCGCACCCATCAAATTTGAGGAGAGAACTAAAAACCGATTCACTAATTTTGTCTTATTTTTAAAATGTGAGTGACATTTAACATTATTCAATAAATTATAAATTATTATTTTCCTGTAACTTATCAATAAAAACCAACCCTTTAAAAATGAAAGTAACAAAATGAATAACTACGCAAAAATAGAAATATTGAAATTTTAATTATCGCCTATTAACTTTTAACTTAATTTTATTTTGATCTTCAAGTATTCATTAATTTCTAAATTAGTAAATAATACTTTAGGCGATTAAAATTGTTTTATACTGGAAGTGCTGACGTGATATGTATTATGAATTTTAATTTGGCCTGATTTATCACACCAAACGGAAATTTAATGAGTGCTTGATTTATAAATTCGCTAAGATTAAATCAATTGGAATAAAAAATAGATCTAGTAATTTCATAAAATTAATAATGCAATTTCACGTTTTCATTTGAGTAAAATAAAAATGTGATTTTTCTTTTAGTATTTGTGCACAAATTTAAATTTCCGAAAAATATTAAGAAAACTTTCACAGAGTTTTATAGAAAATAGTAAAAAATATAAAAATATATGTTACATATTGATTTCGCAAAAAGAATATTACAAAATTCGCATATATTAAATGAATTCTTTAAACGCTTAACTGAATAATATTTCATAAAAAAAAAAAAAAAACAGGAACTGAAGATAAAATATATAAAGAAAAGTGAGGCACGAAAAAAAAAAAAAAAAAAAAAAAAAAAAAAAAAAAAAAAATTGCACAATTACAGTTGTAAGAAAAAAAAAAAAAAAAAAAACATACACTCGGAACCCCACCCTCCTCTACGAAATCAATCAAGAACATAACACGATGTTCTTTGCCTACATTATCACACATCAAACACATAGAAGCACAAGAACACAGGCATATACTACAATAATTGAATTCATAATTGTAAGGTGCGGAACTCAAAAAATGAAGCTAAATTAGGGTAACATTATTTATTATTTACATTTTAAGTTACACACTAAATATACAACACATAAATTGACTATTTACAGGGGTAAGTTAAAGGGGTAAGTTGAAATTGTAGAAATAAGGAGTCCGAAACCCTACAATATCTGTTACTTTGTGGTCGTGGGCCATTTCGGCTAACAGCGACCACACGTTGCATACACTTCCTTCTCTGGAAACCTGGGGGTCTCTGGATGTTCCCTTCTTGGGTCTCTCAGCCAAACGGGTCGCTAGGGGGCGCTGAGGTTACGTAGCATAGGCGCGCTACATAATTACTTAAAACATTGTTGGAAATTGTTAAAAACGCTTAGCACAAACGTAAATACAGCACAAAATTTCCAATTGTAGTCATTATGTATCTAAATATTTTAGTGTAGCCCTGTGAATCTCAAAGGTAAGCACATCATATTCTATACAAAATATTATTTTAGCTTACGGACAAGACATGTGTTTTGTTTCTAGACATGTGTTCTTATGTTTTTTGCAATAGAAAGAAATTTAAAAGCGATTTTTAAAAATGTCTCTCCTAAATTGCAATTCATTGGCATTTTCTGGGGGGTGTCGCTGTGCACAAACCAATTGTACAGGGTTTAATATTGCTTTTTTACATAGGGAACATTCCACAGTAAATTTGAATAACATGTACCATTTTTGAAAAATTCGGAAAATATTCACGGACGGTAGAGACAGGACAGATAGGCAGACGAACAATCCGAAAGACAAATACACTAATTCAAATCACATTCTCAATAAAAATATGTTAGAATGTGTTAAAAACACTTAATGTAAAGGAAAATGCCTTTCAGCAATCTTCCAATAACAACCTTAAATGTAAATGATTATTTTTGTGTATCACTGTAAATTTTATTGCTAATCATACCATATTTTTAGATAACATTCTTTTGTGTATATGAATAACATATTTAAATTTCATTAATAATTGTGCAATATAAAGTTATTAAAATATGGTATATAGAAATATTTCTCTTAGAACGCAAAGCTTTGGGAGATTTTCGGGTGTCCCTGTATACAAATCATTTGTGGTTTTACTCTATTTTCAATAGAAGACATCTGATAATGAACTTGAGTAACATATTTCAATTTCGTTTAGATCTGTGTGAAGTTATTAAAATATTGTTTATAAAAATAACTCTCATTTAACGCAATGCTTTGGAAAACTTTCGGGTGTGCCTGTACACAAACCAATAGTGGTGTTTACTCCATTTTCAATAGGCAACATCTGATAGTGAACTTAAATAACATACATAAGTTTTAAGAACATCTAATGAATAAAAAAATTTCAAGAAATTCCATGAGCCGCACCCGGTCTTTGACATGAAATAAACTGCTCGCGCAAGGCTAGCTGTATAAAAGCAAGAAAATTTTGTGATTCGGATTTTTCCTATCGGGGATGCATTCATGATACAAACTTAACGCCTCGCTTTTTTTTTATAATATGTAGCCCCACACATAAAATGCACATCTTTGTACTCATACGTACAGAGACTATTAAAGACATATTAAATAGAGAAAATACTAAATTAAATGTAATAACCATACGTATATAATAGTAAGCATAATACAATATATAATAAGCATACAGTAAATATTCCATTCATGTTATTTCAAAATATTTTCTGTTTGAAAACAACTTTTGACTTTCTTAAAAAAGTTGAATGCTTCATCGCTGATGCTAAATCAAAGTTCTTCGAAGATACAGCATATAAATGCACAATCATTGTTTCTTACTTTCGTCAAGAAAAACAGAGTTTTTGTGAATGTGCAGTAAAAGTTGATTATAAATGTGAAATAGAGAAAACAAATCGCGTACAGAACTAACATTTTTGTTGGACCAACGAAATAATTAGTAACCTAGACAGGAGAAAAAATTAAAGGCTTACAAAAATGGATCATAGAAAAATATTAAAGTAATATAGAAAACAACAGTTTAATTTATTCTTCCAACGATTCACTTATAAATGGACATCTTAACATGCCATTTAAAAAAACAATATTAGAAGGTGACGGATTTGTTGCTCTGACATAAAAAACTCAAACTCAAATTAATTACGACTGTGATGAGTGGCAAGCTTAGAATTCCTAGCACGACATTAAATTCTATCGCGTCTAGTGGTTTAAAAGTTGTTAGACGGATTAGTGATGAACTACTCTGCTAACCCTGAGTACTTGTTATTGTCCATGGCAGTCGACGAAAAGAACCATAAATGGAGTTGTCTTACAGAAGAATACTCAAAGCAAGAGATCAACCATCACAATTAAGAGAATTTCTTCCACCAATATTAAATTTTGACTATGAAAAGTTGATTGGTTAGTGCACGTGCTCACTTCTTCCGCCACCAACAATGAAAAATGTGAGAAACAAATATGTTAAAGCAAGGAAAAGAATTGCCAAAGTTTGAATTCTTAAAATTCCCGTGTTAAACGAAGACTGTTGAAAGCTGGTTAATGTATCTGCAGAAAAAGTATATGGGGGAAGACGCAAGAGATCGAAGAGATGTATTTATAAGAACAACTTTATATTCGTGATCATCAATGTCAAAATTAAATAATAAATCCAACTTCAAACCTTAATCCAAATATAGAAACTTGCTTAAAATTATACATTAATTATAAATGCAATTATATTGTATATATTTAAATATTGTAAATAATTGCTTTCAGTAATATTCTCCTTCAGGATAAATAACTGGCTGGGTTGATGGAAAGGACAGGATAGATCTCGAAGTGCAGCCACCTACCCGTGGAGAGTTATTTTTAATGTAATAAATGATAAATTCATTACAAGTGAAAAGCTTCTTAGTGTATATTTATTCTGAAACCTGTAAGATCACAGTATAAAAGAATAAATACAGCAATATGAAATAAATAAATAAATAATTTAATTTTGATTGATTTCACGAAACTTTACGGCTTATGCGCAATCTAAGAACTGTAAAAGAATAAATATTTTTAAAGGTACTTGGAAAGAGTAAAAAAATAAAGCACGTGAGTGGTATTAGAACCGAAATTAATGTTATTATATATATATATATATATATATATATATATTAATTGACCCTTTTTTTACCCTTTTTTCGAATTTGACTGTCATGCGCTAACTAAAGGCATAAATATTCATTTTATTTATTATTTTCCTCAAACTGAGAATGGCAAAGTACACCTTTTTTTCCTCCTATTAGAGGACGCTTATCTAAAATATCCATTTTTCGGCCCACACTAATAAACAGGCTTAATCGAATAATAGCACAGTATAAAATATTACGACACACAAAATATTAATAATAATAATAATAATAGTAATAATAATAAAATCAATATTTACAAAGTAAAAAATCAGTAGGTAACAATAAACAATTAAGTTATAATAAATGTTCACAATATGAAAAACATACTCATCAACCACCTATATTTAATATAATTCGTACATTATAAGTAGCGAGAAGACAAAGACATAACACTACATTTACAGAGCTAGTTTAACACTCTTACAATACATTGAGTGCGTCGCCGAGGCTTGTGCTCTGTTATTAAATTTATCTATTACATCGCCTAACTAAATATATGCGCATTTATTCAAATAACTTTGCAAGCTGTCGTACAAATGGAGTGACATAGCGTTTCCATGTAAGCAGCTTTTTCTTGCAATTTCAATTCTATTATAAGACCTTGCAATTGTGAGAACTGTGCGAAAAAAACTGAAGTGTTTAAAGGAAAAAAATCACGTAAATTACTGTGTAACTTTAATTTTAATATTACAAAGTGTCTAATTGAAATTATTCGTCAGAATTGTAATTAAGAAAAACTTGCATTAAAACAAATATATACCTATATATTGTTTATAAGTTCCCATTTTATTTACTCAATTTTAGTTAAATTTGATGGACAAAACTAACCCTTTTATACCTCTTAGTTTGAGGAGTTAAAAAGATAAAAATTTACTACATTTTGATTTAAATCTAAATAGATGATTAAATTTAACAATATTCCGCTGATTATCAATTACCATTTTCAGTTATTTATCGTTCGAAACAGGTCCTTTACAAACGAAAATAACAAAAGGAATTTCTAAACTGATAGAGAATTATCGTAATTTTAATTATCGCCTAGAAAATTGAACTTCGTGTTGATTTTCAAGTATTAATTAGTTTCTAAATTCAATCAATAATACTTTAAATGGTTAAAATTGTTTTATGTTTGAAGTTTTAACATGATTTTAATTAAAAATTTTCATTTTTCCCTGATTTATATCATAAAGTGGATATTTAATGTGTGCTTGAATCACAAATTCATTTATTCTAAATGAATTGAAAAAAAAAAAAAAAAATCAGTAATTTATACAATTAATGATTATTTACTTTTACCTTAATAATGGTATTTTTTTTTCTATGAGGAATTCTCTCGTTTAAATTTCGGATGAAAATTTTCATAATGTTCAGTCAGCATATATAGTTACGCTCATCACTGACTGGCTGACTCTCTCACCAATAAAAATGGCTAAGAGATTTCTTTGGACTCTGTCTGTGTGTGAACACAAGTTGTCACCTATTTTTCGTACTTTAGTTAATTTTAAAAAATGTAATTGTCCGATCGATAAGCTGTTTAATACGAAGGATTCAGAAAACTTTCATTTGGTACCTTTTTTGTATCGAATTTTTAATTAGATTTTTTTTTAATTAATTAAAATATGAAAACAGAGCTAGCATTAAAGTAAACACTTAAATTTTTAGTTGTTGCCATTTTTTTCCAGCATGAAATGAAATATGCTTTCATGTGAAAAATAAATAAATAAATAAATAATAAAATATTAAATTTGCGTCTATATAATGCCATGATGATGTAAAAAATGACGTCTATAAAATAGTAATAATAATTTTAAATTTTAAAAGTAACGAAAAGATAAATAGAATGCAAAAATTTCTCACGCGCTTGCTAGCAAATGAATTATTTGAAGTGAGAAATAAATAAAAATTAATGATCATTTTTCAACGGGCGCCTTAGTTGTCTTACAAATAAATAGTAGAAAATAGTAACAAATATTAAAATATTTCTAGTTAACTCTTCACTGATTTTAGAACTAATATGTTTTGAAAATTTTATTTATTAAATGCATTCATTAAATCCATCACTGAATATCGTTGGTTAAAATTTATACACATTTTTGCATTTGTTTCACGTATTTTTTTTTTTTTTTTTTTTTTTTTTAAGTATTTAAATTTAATTTAAAATTACTTTGATATTAAAAAATACTACTGGAGATACTTAGAAGAAAGAGAAAGACCAAAAAAAAAAAAAAAAAAAAAAAAAAGCACGAAATGGGCTACACAAGGGTGAAACAAAGGAAATGAACGACACCTGTCAATAAAAACATTAATTTATAAGAAAAAAGTCAAACATGCTGAGGACTAAATAGCGTGGGTATAGTCATTTTCAGTCAAGTCTTGCAGCTTCGGCTTTATCATCAGACTTGTGAGTATATGTAAGATGCCTACAACTACATTTGGATTCGAAATCACATTGGATAATTATGAAATAGTAATAAAATATAATGAAATATCTTTCAGCATATCATATAATTTTAATAACTTTAATAAACTTTATATCCAACGTTTCGGTTAAATTTCATATTCAACCATCCTCAGGGAAAAATGATATTTAAAAACCATAAACACAGACAATTTAAGTCATTCTATGATACCACAAATTGTCTGTTGTATTGTCTGTGGTATTGACTTAAATTGTCTGTGTTTATGGTTTTTAAACATCATTTTTCCCTGAGGATGGTTAAAGATTAAATTTAACCGAAACGTTGGATATAAAGTTTATTAAAGTTATTAAAATTATATGATATGCTGAAAGATATTTCATTATATTTTATTACTATTTCATAGTTATTAAAACAGCATATATAAAAGTGGAATAAATATTTCTGAATTCACATTGGATATTTTCAACACAAGTTTCTCTTATCCTGCTTTTAAAAGCTATAAAGAAAGTCTACAGATTAAAATGAAATGTAATTAGCACTATACCAAAATGTATTGAAAAAGAGTTGAAAATAATTTAAAAAAAAGTTTTATTTGCATAATATCTGTGCGAAAAGTTCTCCAAACTTTTTATTATTATTAGTATTCAAATGATTGCAAAACGAATAAAACCGAGACTCAAAAAATTTAAATTTTCTTGTACTTGTAACTGCGATTCATTTTAGATTCAGTAAAAGAAGTGAAAAAAAAAAAAAAATTCTTTTTAACATATCTATAAATATAAAACAATTAAACAATTATTCAGAAAAATGTTAATTTTCAAAAAGATATATTTTTCCAGATTTAAAAAAATTATTAAACGTAGAAGCATATTTTTTATTTTTTATTTTTTATCTTTAACACTTTATTTTTCTAGTACTGTTTAAGTTTGTAATCTCAACATATACTGAAAAGATTAAAAAAAATATATATATATCCTTGATAAACATAAATTTATAGGAAATTTTCTACTTTTTACGTTAATCTTGCGATAGGCTTTCATATCTCATTAAAGAACTAACGAACCATTTACAAGAAAAAAAGAAAAGTAATGACATGCAGTTAATTGCATCGTTGACTTTAAAAACTAATGCATTATAAAACAAAATCTAAATAAATCCTAACGAAAGATAACGTAAAGATATTTTTTTATTGGCTCTTCGTTATATTTTTTTATTTTATTTTATTTTATTTTTATTTGCAGTAGACGGAAACGGTTTATAAAGAAAGGAAATTATTTCTCAGCATTGAATTAAGTTATACATTTCATTTTTTTTTTCTATAATTAAAGGTTTACTACATATCGTAGTATATATGTGAAACGGTTTGTATTATGTGACATTTTCATATTTATTTCTCACTCAATTTCCTCTTCTCTTTCTGTGTACACACATACAAACACACACACACACACACGCATATATATATGTATATATATACCTACACACACACACACACATATATATATACATAACGGGTGTACCGGAATAAAATAGACTGATATAAATTGATGTATAACTAAATTTATCTATGTGAAACCCAACTTTTACACATAAACAATATAGATAGAATAATAAACAAAATACAACATATTAATTTATGCAAATAATCCCCGTTGCTGTTTGCCATTCGATGTAAGCGTCTGCTCCAACTTAGACAATTTTCCACTATTACGTCCTTTCTTATTCTCTTTACACCTCGTTTTAGTTCTGAAATCA
The DNA here is from genome assembly GCA_963930645.1 of Salticus scenicus. Lineage (NCBI taxonomy): Eukaryota > Metazoa > Arthropoda > Arachnida > Araneae > Salticidae > Salticus > Salticus scenicus. The sequence continues at coordinate 145,898,012 of OZ005648.1, read as the reverse complement.
ATATTTTTTAGCATTTTATTTTATTCCAGCTCGTCTGCTGTACAAATTCATCTTAAATCGAGTAGTCCAGTGGATTTAAATCCTTTTTTGGAAGTACAGTCTGGAAGTTGAGATGTTTTAATATTGTAACACTTTCTAATCATATTACACCACTTAAAAACAGTGGCACAACTTAAAACACCTTTCAAATGACGAAATATTTTGCTTCTGGATTCTCTACTTTTGAACTTGGAGAGAATTTTTGTACTTCTTTGCTCTTCATACTATCCTGTAGTAACAAAGTAATTTTTGCTTTTGAGTTGTTGCACAGATTTTACCAATGTGATTGGGAATCTATAGAAAACGTATATGTTTATATATAATATAAAATTCCCGTGCATACATACGAATAGTAATAGTCTATTTTATTCTGGTACACCCGTTATATATATATATATATATATATATATATATATATATATATATATACAGGTTGATTATACACAGTTGATATATATACAGTTTTCAGAAAGCTATACAAAAAAAATAAAATCTACGAACATTGAGCTAATTGCAGAAATAATTCAAGTTTCATTACAGACATTATTGTTGCTCTGGGCGTGAATCCTTGTTCACACAGCATACATAAATACCATAATCCAATCTCCGCTATACTCTATTCAATGTGCTCCTATCAACATTTCTTACAGTTTGTTATTCTACAAAAACATATGAATTGTCTTGTCAGTAATTGCTGATATTTGATATTTTATAAGAATTCCTTTAGCATCGGCACCACTAGTTTCGATTTAGCATAATCTAACACACAGAAAATGGATGCCATTGACACCTGCGAATGCCTGAATGTTTTTTTATGTAACTTACTGCTTTCAGGACTGCTGATCTGAAACATTTAATTTGTTTCTATATTCCGTGCAAAATTCGTTTTTCACTGTATTCATCATTTTACCGTAGTGCAAAGGAATTATAAATCACTCTAAAATAATGGCATATATTGTAGATTTAGTTTATACAAAATCTGGTTTTTAAATATCAATAATTCTAAAATAATAATTTATTTTCGCCTAAAAGTAAATATATATATATATATATATATATATATGTGTGTGTGTGTGTGTGTGTGTGTTGATTTAATATAGTCTATTATCATGAATATTATTAAATATTTTTCACAATCCGTAAATTTCACAGTTATGTACATTGATTTTAATTAATTATTTTTTTTTAATTATAATTTAAATTAAATTTTTTGTTTTCGTATTTATTATCTTGAATTTAATTTATTTCTTTGTTATCCTCTTGTCTTGCAGAAGCTTTGGGAAGCGTTGGGAGCGCTAAAAACTGATTTAAACCGTTTCACCCGTGCTAAGATGATGTGGTCTCTGCTCCTTCTAGAATTGATTTATGTGCAGTTTACCTTTGTTTCACGGGTTTTTTAGTTTTTAAATGTAACACACATATTATATATTCTTATATATGTCTCTCACACACACATACATGAATGTATATATATATATATCTATATATATATATATATCACGCGCACTAGCTTGTATGTATATGCACATCTTTTTTAACTAAAACAAACACATTAAGTTTTTTTTTTTTTTTTTTTTTTTTTTTTTTTTTTTTTAATTTAATTATTTAATAATGTTTAGTATATCGCCATTCGAATATGACCTCCATTAATTTCCATTAAAAGTATTTAATTAATTAATAAACTATTTGTAATTTATTAAATTATTAAAAATTTATTTTTCACTTTAATATAATTTAACTGTATAAAACCACTATTTGCTTTATTGCAATCTCTTGTAATATATATATATATATATTCTGAATATTTGAGGTGAATCTCTATCAGTTTCTTTTAGACGATTTGTAATGCTTTACCTAAATTTATTTCATGTTCTCCTAATAAGTAAGATTCGTCCTCTCAAAACTGGAACTAACCGGAATTTTGGGCGACCGCCAGACTGCTTTTGCTCAAAATTCTTTTACGCGGACTTTCCGTTCTAAGATATAAATATCGAGGTATGGTTCATGAATGTATGTAGTGGTAAAAAATACTAATTAGTCATATTGGGCAAAAAATGACTAGTTTGGTAACCATATGTCATTGAAATTCGAGAACTCTCTTTATTTTCAAATCGTTATGAGAAATCGTAGAAAAGATATATTTTATACTAATTTTTTTCGTTGTAATTTACATAAAATAAAAAATGCTACCCTTTATATAATAAATGTAATATTTTTTACGTTTTTTTTATTAAAAAAATTTTCTAATATGGTCACAATACAATAGAGAATTTAGCAAACCAATACTAACATTTGCGCACATATTTCACTAATAAATAAATAATTACACGGATTGAAATGCAATTGGTACACGAATTGCAATATACGCAACGCTTCAAAATAAAGTTGTAGTACATTTAAAAATTCTATAAATGATTTATTACAAAAAAGTATGCACTAATATAAATTGATTGAATGTCACACATACAAACACAAATTTTTGAAAAAAAAAAAAAAAAAAACTTATAAATATTAACTATTTTTTAAAATGTAAATGCATTTTTTTTTCTGTTTTAGATGTATTTAAATTTTATTGAATGAATAGGAAACGTGCCTGCTCTTCTATTTAAAATAATTAGGAAGACGTTTTCTCCTAAGAATAACCTAGACATATTTAATAAAATTTTTTAATTTAAATGTACAACATTAAAAGGTTTGTCATACAAAACTGTACAGAACTATACGTACTTGTTTCTTAAACGTATTAACTACTATATTTCACTTAGAAATCAACATAAGAGAAAAACTGTATAGTATAAACTATATTTATATTTAATGCTCTAATTTATGAGATTACAATGAATTAGAGGAATGATACGTGAATTAGAGGAAAATTACAAATAATTAGTACTCGATAGTCAGTTTTATGAGTTTATTTCTTAATAAAAAAATATTCAGAGTGTATCGAGATACATAATAATAACAATAATAATAATAATAATAAAATGCATATGGAATCCATGTTTGTAGAATAATAATAAACACTTCAATTCAAAATATTTTATTTAATATCAGAAAACATGTTTTAAATTGATTTTTTGTATCTATTTAAATATATAAGAAAATTTCAGATTCTTACTTTTAATTAAATGAAGAAAATTGTCACAAATATGTTTCGTTAAATATATATATACTTTATTTGATCTTCTTTTCATAAAAGCTGAATTACATTTAAGATACGTCAGTATTCAGCTATCATCTATATGCGTTACGTAGTAATTTATAAATAAAGCAAAGTAACATACTCCAGAAACGAAAATCTGACAGTTCCGTAATTCTCCGTAATTCTCCGTAAATGTTTCTATCTTCTTTTTTTATTATGTTTTGCGCCAATCCATACTTATGCATTTCGCATTATTTATTTAATACATTATTTTTGCTTAAGTTACATTTTACACGAATATAAAGTTATAACAACAAAAATGAATTTACCGTAAGAAATGTTTCATAAATGTGAATTTAAATAAATATAAAATAACATATTTACCATTATGAAATGTTAAAGAATTTAGTTCATTAAAAGAGAGATTTTGTGTTTTGAAATATTTTAAAATGTATTTTTAAAGCGAACTAAATTACATTTTTTTAATTGTATTTATAAAATATCGTATTTCAGAAAAGTATTGATTTTTATCTCTGTTGTTTATTAAATACTATAATGAATATATTATTTAATTATACTGAAAGCTTGACTGTATAAAAAAATATAAATATATAATATTGCTTGAATTCATTACATAAGTAATTAAAAGTTACAAAACACATAATGCAAGCAATATCATACAGCATTAGACAGTGCAGCACTTGTGCAACGTAATATTCAGATAAAAAAACAAACATACAATTTTAGTTTTGTTTCTATAGAAGAGATATACTTTGCTTACATTTAACAAATGATTTGTTATACATAAATTGATCTAATGATTTTGAGGAAAGTTTGGAGTTAAGGGTGCTTCAAAGTTAAAAATCTATTGGGATTTTCCTCATATTCGAGAAAAATTCAGTTCGCTGCTTACCCTTCAACAGTCGTTTCCACAATATGGCAGAAATAGGGTTTACTCGCTATGCGCATAATTTGATGCAAGTTTATGGCTATGGATATTTTGGGCTGAAATATCGAATAGAATTATCCTCATATTCATTTTCAGGAATATTCGTGTTCTGTGTTAACCCTTTATCTGCCGGTTAAAAGTCTGGAAGAAATTTGGTTTTCTATGTAATGGATATAAATATTTTGATGAAGCAGATGTTTAAGTATTTTGGAGGTGCAAAATCGATTGGACTTATCATCATCTTTAGGAATATTCACGTTCACCATTAACCTTTTGTCCACCATTTGCAAAATATTGCAGAAAATATTATCTCTAACGATTTTGATAAAAACTTAAGTGTTGATTTTGATGACAAATTAATCTCACAAATCTCCATCTTCACGAAAATTAGTCTTAACAGTTAAATATTTCTTGTCAGCTTGTAACATATGTCAGTAATTAGGTTTACACGGAAATGGATCTAATGATTTTAATACAAATAATAGTGTTAAGGAATTTTCCGATGACAAAACTGTCTGATTTATCTTCAAGGAAATTGACGTTCATTGTCAACCCCGACATAGCCTGTTGCAAACTGTGGCAGAAACTTGTCTTTCTCGTATTGTCACATATGAGCCAACGGTGAAAACCGTGCATTTGTTTTGATAATCCCTAGATTTAGAATTTGCTGTAACTTGTGTATTGTTAAATATTTTTGACCAAACATTATTTCAAATTTTGTCTTTCTTCTTTTCAAAATTATCTTTCAGCGTTTGCAAGAACTATTTAATGACATATATTCCGTGACAGAATAATTTTATTTTGGTACAATCACACTTACCAAAATACGAGTTAATATTCTGTAGTCTAGCTGTCCCGCTTCCTTTTTCACACCAGTACCTTTTTAGAGTATTTTTCTTGTTATATAATCGTAATTGCATTTGGAGAATGTTACTCTAAAAATTTACTGGTGTGAAAAATAGGGCGGGACTAACAACACTACGGAATATTAATTAGGATGTTGGCAAGTATGGTACAATGTATTTTTCTTTAAAATTCTGCCACATATTTTATGAACATATCATGCAGAACACTTGTGATAAAATCTTATAATCAAAGATTTTCTATAATAGACTTACACCCTCCCAAAAATACATGTATGAATAAAAGTGGTTGATAAGAAAATAATCGATAAACGTAAAATCAATAACAATAATAATATTTCTTGTTACTATTGGTAGTAATAAATGTATAAAACTATATATACACTTTTTTTTAAATATAAACAAAAGAAAAACTGCGTGGTTTGCATGATTATTAATCTTTTCAACTGTATATTATCATATGATCATTGCTTCGTTCACCTTCAATGTATTTTCCGTATATGATCACACAAGAGACAGACAAAGAGTCAGATAGACAGATAAATTGATAGAGATAGTGTTTACAATTAAATATTTTTGGATAGTGTGCCTGAATTTTTTAATGTACAACTGTAAATCTTAACACTAAACAAACCATATTCTAAATAAAACGTTTTTTTTTTTCTAAATATTAATAATAAATACAAATTTCATTCACTATGATTTTTGCAGAAAAAAATTGTTATATGTTTGACAGAAATACCTTTCATAGAGCGCATTGGTTTGGAATACTGTTTGAGATCCCTATACACAAATCTTTCGTAGTAGTTACTCCATTTTTAAAAGAGTATATCACATGATATATATATATCGTATTATAGTTTTAAGAACAGACAAACAGATGGAGAGTTGAAAAGACAAACTACAGTTATATACAGTGTTCAACTTTATTGGTAAGGTTTAAAAATTATGCAAATTTTCTGGATAGTTGAAAAGAACCACGAGGAAAAAATATTAGAACATTTAAAATTATTAATATAATATTTTAATATAGCTTGTATATACGTGTATACATACATATATTAAATATATGTATGTATACATGTATATACAAGCTTATTTAAGATATTCAATAAATCAATTAATATATTTATATTTCATGGAAGATATTTAACATTTATGACAGGTCCGTATGATGCCTGCATATGTTTTCATTACCCAATAGTATATGCTTTCAGAATATTTACGCATCCAATGCCTAAGTTTTGATCGTTGATATTATCTAGAGAAATTCCGAATTTATCTTAATTTTCTTAGTGACATAAGTCCTGAATATTTTGGATAAAAAATTAACGTGCATTTTTATTATAAAATATTTAAAAGAAAAACGTTTCTTTGTTTAAATATTAATAATGAGACATTAGTATTTTTTTTTCAATGATTGCACTACTGTTTTAATAAGTAGCTTAATTTCGAATTTGGTTTATATTTTCGAAATATTTCCACATTCTGCTATTATTATTTATTCCTCTTAAGTCATTGAGTTCGATATCTGTCAAAATGTTTTAATAATTGTCAATGGAAAAACGCCAATATTGAAATTTTAAAATTGAATTTCATTTTTAATCCAAAATGTATCATCGCCAACATAATTCTTTGTGTGAATCAGTAATTTTACAAAGATTTGGTTAAAACAGCTAAGTTTTAAGTTCTTTTATTCTAAAAAGATTTAAATAAATTTTAAATATATATTTATAAATAATGATGTTTTTGTATTAACACAAGTATAGTACAAGACAAGTAACGTATTTGATTTAATATAATGTTGCTTTGCAGCTTTTGTTTTTATTTTTTATGTGCATTTGGGCTAGATGTATTGAAAACTTTTATGCAACAAACTTATGTATATATTGTTTTAACACACACACACACGTATATATATATATATATATATATATATATATATGTGTGTGTATATATATATATGTATTATATAAAAAAATTCATAATTTTTTTAATAGATTACTTCATAACTTTTTAACAGTATCGTCAAATGACATCCTATTTTCAATGATTATTTTTCGAAAATTGAAAAAGTAATATAATGTATTATATTTTTAAATTTATTGATAAAATTTTCGACTTATAATCAGTCAAAAAACTTTACATTTGTTAGATTTGCTTCGTTCATTTACCATACTATTTCAATCTGCATGAAACTGAATTGTTTTTCAGAATTTACATTTGTGATTTTTATCCCCCACCCTTTTTTTTTCAATTGTGGATTTTTGAAGCAATAAGCTCGATCCCACTGTCCTATGGTGAGAGGCTTAATTTTTAAGGTTCTGATTTTGTGATCGCTTTCTACACTGTTCTAGGCGCTGTAATATATATATATATATATATATATATATATATATATATATATATATATATAACGCAGTTATTCATACGGATACGACATTATTTCATTATTCACACACACACAAAATAATAATAATAATAATAATAATAATAATAATATATATATATATATATATATAAACAACATAAAAAATTGCCAGTAAGAAAATTGATTTTCTAAGTAGATAAAAAAAATTACTAATAGCAACATTGACATTTAATTAATTTCTTTTTTACAACTGTGGATCCGGGCCGTGATACCCCATTCGGTAGATGGTCGAGCTCGTAACTAGAAAACTGCGGGTTCGATACTCGAGCCGGTCAAAGACTGTCGTGTACACTAATGGTGGCTTCCCAGGTAACACATAACGTTGTTATATCGTTGCAAATAAGTCTGAACAGTGAAAAATTGGTTACGTTATTTTATGTCCGTTGAAAAATAGTTTTTATTTCGCAATATTCTCCCTGAACAATTTCGAATATTTATTCAGTAATAAAGAGAACCTATAACAAACGTTGTTTTATGGTTGTACTTTTCCTATTATTTTTTCGACGTTTTAAAATAGGTATTTTATTAGTTTTTGTTTTCCTTTTTGATTCTAATAAAAAATAGTTTCTTCAACGGATTAATAGGTACTTTTTATAAGTCATTATTTCCGTCAAATGACGTTGAATCTCTTTAACTTGATATCGATACACGATTGTGAATTAGGCAGGATGTATACGCATGCGTATTATAAATTTTCTTTAGAGTTTTAGAAGATGGTGTGCTGCGAAAGAACTTCTAACCTGATAAGAAGTGAAGCCTTCGGCAAAGTATATTAACTAGTGGAAGATGTTCTTTGGCTTTCGGAAACCGTAACTAACGAAGCGTACCATATTATACGCTTTCTCCCGTTCTACAATGCGAAATCTCCAAGTATATTGTGGCAAACCTTAAAAGCGTCTTACGAGTTACGGCGCGTGCCATTTTGAAAGTGAATGTAAACGACGCATGAAGTTATTGCTTTCCTGTTAAAGTGGTGTGGTAGTTTTATGTGAAACAATAATAGTGAAAGTTAAATTACATTACATTTTACGTAACTAACTGCAAAAAAAACTTGCAAGCAGGTATAATAGCCTTAAAAGCTCAAAGTTATATAATATTCTTTGGTTTTAGGCTTTTTACCTGCTAGCATAATATTAAACTTTACTTCTGATAAGTTCTCGTCTATTGGGATTGGCTGAAGTCTGTTTATCGTCTATTTATTTAAACAAGATTTTTCAAGTAATGAAGTGAGTGTTTCTTTTTTCCTTCTTTAATTTTATGTTTCAATTCTTGTCTTAAATTTTCAGGGTTCGGTCTAACTTTAAATATTATACTCTTTTTTTAAAACTGTACTTTTGTAAAATTTCACTTTTTTCATATTTACGGAAAAAATATATCTATATATAATGTAACACTATTATTGTTTTATCGAACGAAGTATATGCAGTAAATTTATATTATTAAAAACAGGTCTTATGTATACAAAAGTTATACTTTTGTAAAGCTTGTTTTCTACGAATTTAAATTTTGTGAAGGGAGCAAAACTGACATTCACAATTTCGGCTTAGATTTATTTTATTTTATTATTATTAATAAAATTATTGCATTTTTGATTTTCTTTTAATTACAGATTTTAATTTTTGTTTAATTAATTAACATTCCAAATTTCCATTAACATTCCAATTAATTAACATTCCAAATTTCCGCTTTTATTTATTTATTTTATTTTATTATTAATAAAATTATTAATTTTTTGATTTTCGTTTTATTGCAAACTGTAATTTTTGTTTACATTAATTAAGGTTCACATTTTCTGCTTTGATTTTGTTTATTCTATTATTATTAATAAAATTATTACATTTTTTTTGTCTTTAAACTGCAAATTTAAATTTTTGTTTACATTAATTAACACTGTCAATTTCCGCTTAGATTTATTTATTTTATTATTATAATCACTAATTATAATCATTTTGATTATCCTTTAATTTCAAATAAATACTCTTAGCTAATAAATAGACAATCACAGGGATCTAAATGTTGGTTTATGAAAATTTTAAATAGTCGATTTTTCTATCTTTATTATTATTAAATTGTATGAATTAAAACTAACTAAAATTTACATAAATAAAATATTTTAATACAATTTTAAAACATATATAATTAGTATAGTGTTTTTTATTATTATTGAAATCTGTGAATGTTATCTATGAACTGTTTTCCACATGGATACATCTCAGCATCTGTTGATTAAAATTACACCAAACTCCATAAATAATTGATTAAGAAAAATAGTATGTTCTATCTAAAGTCGCCACTTGCAGTTATTTAACATGCACTAAAGTTTTATACAGCTTCTCAGAATAAAGGTTTTATATACAGAATTTTAATTAACAGATGTTGAGATGTCATGTAAAAATCTCTGAAAGTGAGTAATGAGAGCATCGCCTGTCGGCACACTCTTAACTAATTCAGCATTCGTGTTTATATTCGATGTCTCACATATCAAATTTAGTGCAGTTGTATGTGCCTCGAAAAACGGAAGTTGAAATTTTTTACGAATCTAATATTTTCGTATATTGAGTATTAAAAAAGTAATAAAATTAGTAATAAAAAAAGTCTAAAAATTAAGTAAAAAAGTATATTCCTTTTTTTTTTTTTTTCTTTTTTTAACAAGGGAATTTTTTCTTTTTTAAATTATTAGCAATATTTTATAAACAAAAATTCAATGGATATATGCAGATAGCTATTTTTCTTGGATTTCAACGTTAATAAGACATAAGAAAAGCCGTTGAAAACTGATATAAAAAGCACGACAGTATTGCGATTCTGAACAATCATATTTTACAACTGTTTTTTTTAGGTTATAGAAAAACGACAGTATTGCGATTTCGTACAACCCTTTTACAACGGTTTTTTTTACGTTGTAAAATGTATTAAAACAACCGTTGAAAGATGAGGAAATCAACGAGACATATTTTCAGATTATTAACGTTACGGGAAAACGATAATTCAACGGAATGCATTGCCGTTTGTTCAACGTTGAAAATACCATACTGTGCTACCTGGGTTGTGCACGTAAAATCCGTCGTGAACGCAATGTCCTCCATGTTCTCATCAAAAGTATACCGTTGGGGGTCACCAAAGCTGGGGAGCTATCCCCTCTTTGAAGGATCAAAATTCTGATAACAAGTCTAACGCCCGTATTCACCGATAACCTTACCCTCCAGTAGAACTGGCGGTTCAGAAGCTGCCGGTCGCTCCCGAATAACCGGGAGTGACAAATCGGTATTCACCGTTTACTTGGGAAGTAAAGTTGTTGAACCGAGAGTATTTCAACCCGCTTGAAACTATGAACGCTTATTGGCCAAAAGATTCACGTGATAACCAGTGTTTTTAGCTTCTGTTTGTTTTCATTTTTATAGAAACGATCGAAAACAAGCTTTGAATTTTAACTTGCATTTTTGATTTGTTTGTTTTGAATTGCACATATCTTACATAAAAATGGATGGAAAAAGTTCGTTAGTTTATGAAAATAAATCACTGAATATTAAAAAAAAAAAAATGCATATTACTTCATAAAAGTTACTTAAAAAAAAAAGAAATAATAACGAAATTTTTTGCAGTCTCCAGTGTCAAAATGTTAATAATCTTTGTAATTGCTCTAATAATAATTATTTTTGTTGAGAACAAATAAATGATTTATATGTTTAGATTTTACTACAGCATGCGAAACATTTCAGACAGTGATTTGAAAAATAAATAAATAAATAAAATATTGAAATTTAAAATAGAATTAAAATGAAACATACAGTGTGCTAATAGTTCTCATATTTTAAAGTACATTACAGTAATTGCCGTTGCTTTTATTCTTATAAAAAATAATTACTTTTGACTATATATTAATAAATTTCACATTCTGTAATTTCACCACTATAATCCTGTACTTTTTGATGTTATTTTCTAAGAATAAAAATATTCTCCTCAAAATAATTACAGTATAAGAATCTTTTATATAAAGAAATAAAGTAATATCCAAGAGAATATTCTCTTTGATAAATTTATCTATACATGGAATGTAATTCATTTATTTTAAATTTGTATTTTTTATTTATTTTGTATGAACTTAACATATTACAGATAAATTTTTATATTGGGCATTAATGCTTATGACAATATTTTCCTTGATGAAAATACTCTCGCAGATTACTGATTTTACATTTCCGATAACGTTAAAAACAGTAAAAAAAAATCACCCATAATTTGTCTACTTACTGCAGAATAATGTATTTCACTTTTAACATATTCATTATTACAAAAAATTTCTTGTTTTCACTGTAATAAAATTTTATTAATTTTGATAAAATTTATCTTGTTTGCATAAAAAGCAAATTGTTTTCACATCTCGAAATACTTTTTATTTTTGTTAAAATAATTACAAGATAAAAGGAATTTTTTATATACCACGTTTTTAAATTTTCTGTTAAATCATATAAACTTGACAATTCTGTGTATTAATAAGTACTTTAAAATAATTTTTTTCATGAATTATCACACAAACTTGAAAGAAAATGATCAAATGCGTAACAAAGAAAGCAATTTTAAGAAATTTTCAAACATTTATTAATTGAATAAAAGTATGTCATCGTGTTCTGAGCTATTCGAAAAGTTTCAAATGTCTAGCTAGTCGAGATGTTAGTTAAAATTCGATTGCAAGATTTGTACTGGACAAACAAACAAGAAAGTGAGTTCATAAAAGCGTGGTAAAAAGGTTGTCAGTCTCCCTTAATTAGGGAACACATGAAATGTTGTACAATGATATTGATAGCTTTATCACAGAAATACTTGCAAATGGAATGATTATATTCATACATGGACAATTAAAATAATTTTATAAGTATAGTTTAACTTTAGAAATTTTTACTTTCTTCTATCTTCAATAGAAGAAAGTATTGGATTCGTAAAAATTTTCGATTTCGGGTTTTTGATGGATTTACACGTTTTAAGAGAATAGAACACGATTTTACCATTTTTAGAAAATGTCTGTCTGTCTGTCTGTCTGTCTGTGTGTGTTTGTGTGACAAAATTTTGTGGCAACTGTATCTCTGGAACTACTGCTCAGAATTTCATACAAATTGGTATGTAGTTGCACCTTGACATAAATTAGTGCCTATCAACTTTTGGTAAAAATCGTCTTACAGGTTGCGTTGCCATCCCGCTTTTTCTTAATTTTCAACAGGGTGACAAATGCAAAAATTTTCAAGATGGGTATCTTTCGAAAGGTCTCGTCAGTACCTTTAAAACGAATGGTTGAACTATAAATCTGTGATAATTTAAAACAAAGTTATCGATTTTTTTTACTTTTTACGAAAAAAAAACTTAGAAAAAAAATCTTTTTTTTTTTCCCCTCTCTCCCCTTAATTTTAACAAACTCCCACGGTTTCCGTGTTCTGACAAACTTGAACTAATTTTTGCATTTTTCCCCTAATTTTGTCAAAGTCCCACGGTTTCCGTGTTTTGACAAACTTTGGGTAAAATGTGAAAATTATTCTAAATTTGTCAAAACACGGAAACCGTGGGACTTTGACAAAATTGGGAGGGAAATGCAAAAATTTGTTTAAGTTTGTCAGAACACGGAAACCGTGGGAGTTTGATAGAATTAAGGGAAGAAGAAAAAAAAAATGTGGGACTTTGATAAAATTTTGGGTAAAATGTGAAAATTTGTTAAAGTCCCACTTTTTTTTTTTTTTTTTTTTAATTATTGTGCTGAGTGAATTTGTATAGGAAAAGATAGAGGAAAGTCATGTGGTGGCCACAACATACTAGTTTTATTCATGAATTCATCAACCGTGAATACTCATTTTAATTAGATTGGAGTGTAAAGGTTGATTAAATTTTTCATAAACCAACTATCAGAAAAATGCCTGAGCCGGGAATCGAATCCAGGCCCTTCTGCTTAACACGCGGATGCTCTTCCACTGATCCACCCTGGCAGATAACCAGCCTAGCATTTCTCACATAACAACCGTTGGCATGGTCACCTTGTCTGCAAACCCAGATGTAAGAAGTGAGACAATATAAATCGTAGCACAACTCCATAGACTAAGAAATTTCAATTTAGAAATTTTTTATTCATGAATTCATCAACCGGGAATATTCATTTTAAATAGGTTGTTGGTGTAAAGGTTCATTAAATTTTTCATAAACCAACTATGTGAAAAATGCCAGAGCCGGGAATCGAATCCAGGCCCTTCTGCTTTACACGCGGATGCTCTTTCACTGAGCCACCCTGGCTAATAACCAGCTTAGCATTTCATACATAACAAACATTGGCAAAGTCACCTTGTCTGTAAACGCAGATGTAACAGGTCAGACAATATTAATCGTAGCACAACTCCATAGACTACTAAATTTCAATTAAAAAATTTTTTATTCATGAATTCATCAACCGGGAATATTCATTTTAAATAGGTTGGGTGTAAAGGCTGATTCAAATTTTTCATAAACCAACTATGTGAAAAATGCCCGGGTTCAATTCCCGGCTCTGGCATTTTTCACATAGTCTCCTATTCAAAAATCTAAAAGAAAAAATCCACTTAAATTAACATTGAAACCTTCATTAAACATGTTTAACACATTGGCGGCTAATCTCGCGCCAGTGCATGATGGGGAGTGCTGTTTGAGATGTCAGTCATGTGAGATCGGCAACCTGTGTGTTAAAACTAAAAGGCCTTACTTCGAAGCTTGACAAAACACAAAATGAAAATAGAATAAAAGAACATAAATCTGATATTAAATTCGATAGAACAGCCACTGCACTAACTACTCTTTATAAAAATAAATTAAAATAGAGTTTGATAATACAAATGAATTAGAAAATCACAAAAATTGTGTTTATACCCTACATCACAAAACTTCCAAAAATTTTAAAAATAGATATAGTTGCAGCAGGAACAAACTATTACTGAGCATAGGCTGCAAGTGGTCCCATCTATTGCAATCACAGGACGAGGAAGAGGTTTATGTTTACTTTCATGATCTACATAGGCCCACCAGTGGCCAAGAGGTTCTATGTTCAAAGCTGCTGGACGTGAGGTGCCGGATTTGATCCCATGTCAAGCGTGTCGGCCTAGCCGTTCAGAGGTTTCTGTGGTTTTCTCCAAAACTTGCATAAATACGGGCTAGGACACCTTAGAAAGACCCCCCACGGAGGGCATTCCCCCTGAGGCCCAGGACCTACAGCAGTTAGTCTGCCTTATTCCCAAATCCAATCCATTCGTGATCTGCATATTATGTGAAGCTGCTCCTGATGAAGTCGTGGAACCGTGACAAAATCCTTGTGAAGCTTCAAAGTAAGAGCTTTTAGTTTTAAACATATCTGAAAAAGTCACCTAGGAAATAAGAGTTAATTTATATATTTTTTTTTTCTACTAGGGGCGTTTAAAAAGTATGTTACATTTTAACATTGAAGGTAAAAAAACACATTATTTGGAAGTGTGCTACAATACGGCTATTTATGTACATAATTGCTGAGTTGCTGCAGTTACTTGTGAAAACATCGAAGATTGTTAGACGCAATGATTAAAGGTCTGTACGGAGCTAGGCTGGGCTCAGCAGGCAATTTCTTTCCTTCTTTCCTTCTTCTTTTTTCTTTTTTCTTTTTTTTTTTTTAAAAGCTATAATTTTTTCAAAATACATGCATTTCTTTTAGTACGGCAGATTGTACTATTTCTTTCAACCATTTTGCCATCATTACCATTTTCGATCTGTCACCTTGAATGAACGTGCAAACATTTTTGTTTTTACCTAAATGTATAAAGCTGAAAGTTTGGCATTATATCTATCAAAATTATTAGATTTTAAAAAAAGTTGGTATACTAAATAATTACTGCAAAATCTAGCTAATGCCATATTCTTTTAGTTCAATCAGATAATTGGTTCAAAAGATATTAAAGAAAACTCCATTGTAACGTGAAAAATTTTAAAAGAGAAAACAAAATTCTGCCAAAAATAAATAAATAATTTCTTCTGATGTCAAAAAATATATTTTTTTTTTAATTAAGTAAAATTGAGAGAAATCGTGCCAAAGAAATGTAACAATTTTAGTATAGGACTCCTTCATATTTCGCACCAAATTAGCTCAGATGTTTGTTGCCATTGTCTTTACTTTTGTAATTGTGATAACTAATTTAATTAATTGCCAAAATGACAACAAAAGTTTAAAATCTGCCAAAGTGCTCTTATGCTAAAGCTAAAACATAGAAATTTTAAGAAATAAATTTAGTAACCGATGCTAGGAAATGATACAAAGTTGTTGCATGTCTTTATATGGAAGAATAGATTGAAATAAGTCCTGTCATACTAAATTAAATTCTGTTTTGTGCAGGGCATAGTGTTTTATATTTATCTTAAAAAAAAAAAAAAAAAAAAAAAAAAAAATAGGTCGGTCCTGATTTTATGGTTTTTTCGTCTAGGCCAAGCCTTACATTGCAAAATTAAAAATAAACGGGGTAGGCTGGATAAGCAAGTACGTGTCGGGCCTAGTCCTCAAAATTTCAGCCTGTGCATTTTCTAGTCCTTTTGACAGAAACTCGCTTCTTGATTTTCTGGAAGCAACTTAAAACTGGTGATGGACAATACAATGAACATCGCCAACGCCAACAGATATCCACAGTTCCTTGTGCAGTGTATTTAATACTCACTCTGTGATTGCTGATACATAATATCAAGGGTAAGGCATGGTTTAGAAAACTATGGAAGTGCCGAAGCAAAGCGCTTCCAAACGCAAAGGAAGAATCAATTCAGTCTTTTGACGAGGCGACATTACTTGATTATTTTTTTAAAAATCTTAAATAAGGGAAGCTCTGCTTCCATCACTTCCATGGACGCTTTGCCACTGCATAATATACCTTTCACCTGCTACACCGTGCTCAATTTTGTTGGCTTTCCTTGATTTTCAGCATCAGTTAAGTAAGTGTGACCTTCTTCAAACTGCAGACACTATAAAATGCAATAAACTCACAACAATTGTTTCGGTTCGAAAGAACACATGACCCTTTGTCAGGCAAAGAATGTAGGCTGCAGTTAAAGCGGCAACATGAGTGCAGCGCTCGTGCCTACTTTCTTCACCTAACGAAGGGTTGTGTGTTCTTTTGACTCGAAACGATTGTTGTGAGTTTATTGAATTTTATGGTGTTTATTCAAAGTTTTGTAATTATCACTTTAAAACGCCAGTTTTGTGGTGCTTTCTTGTATCCATTTCACAATGTCTGAATATGATTATTTCATGATGCTTATACACTACTGATATTTCACAAAAGCATTAGGGAACAGCTTTAGTATAGGACCCCCTTGGTAAAATTAAAAATTTGGCAATTAAGTAGCTCAAATGATTTTCGGTAAAGTCTATAATTATGCAACTGAGATAATTCACATTTAATCTGGCAAAAAACAAAAATTGCCAAGAGGGTCCTACACAAAAGATGTGTCCAAATTACTTTACAAACAAAATCGTGACAAAATAATAATAAATAAGATTATTCGATTAACTGAAATTAATATTTAAAAAATAAATCTAAATAAAAATTTTAAAACTTTTTATAACATCAGTTTTATAAGCTTTTTTTTTTTTTATGAAGCAGGTTTTATGTCATTTTAACTATGCATTAAAATGGTTGTTATCTTATAAAGCCACACATACCTTGGCAAAAAGTATCAAGCCTACATTGGTTTAAAATTTCAAATTTTGTATAAAGGGTCATATACTATAAAGCAGTTCCTTAATGAGTGCGCCTATTATTTATTTTAAATTAACTTTGTTTTTTATCAACATAATAAAATTCAAATAATTAATGCCATTTATATTTCATTAACAGCTGTATATTACAGTACTTGTCCACAGTTTTGATTTGTTGAATATAGTTAAAATGCTAATAAAAATATATTTATTTAAACATTTCTATTGTTTAATTAAAAAAGAAAAAAAGTTAAATATAGTGTCAAGCAAAGCTTGCTAAGTAAGTAATATAACTGATATGTAAATTGTTATTACAAAAAAAAATATATATATATATATAATGTAAACTTTAAGCAAGCATCTGCGAGCCACGAGTTTTTTTAAGAGAAATATTTCAATAAATTAATAATAGTTATTTATAATAACAGTAATGTACAAATTTCTTCAGTTAGCTTAAAACTGGGATAAATAATTTTATGCACTCACCTTATTCAACTTCAATTAACAGCTGTATTGCAACATTGCTTTGCACAAAATTACATACCATAACAATCACTATTATACATGTATGAATAATGTGTGTACATGAAAACCCAAAGCTCAAGTTATAATCATAGAAATAATAACAAGAACAAATGATAGTACAAGGAATAGTATCCCCCTCCCCCAATCTTATTCAAAAACAATGGTTATCAACTTTTTATAAATGAATATTGAGAAAAAAACAGCAATATAATAGCACTGCATTTAATAGGTAAAAAAAGAAAAAAAGAAAAAGAAAAAAAAAATGTAATCTAAAATTTTGTGTAACCCTCCATTTTCAAAAGGAAAAAGACTCCAAATATACGTAACATTCAAATGCATTTTTTTTTTTTTTACATCATTATTTTTTATTCAAATTATTCATTTAAAATTAGAATCATAGCATTAAAAAATAGAGCTGTTATACTTACCAATCAGATTAGTTAGGCAAGGATCCCCTAGAAAGGCCTTCATGAAGAGCATTCCACCATACGATTAGGTTCATACTGTAGACAATTTGCCTTTACTTAAACATCAACAAGACTAGCTAAGAAAGCTACCTCATTGAACATACCTTCTATTAAAACAGAAGGCGTCAACAGAACAACTCACTTGGCATTTGCCTTTAATTTACAATTAAATCACATATAAAATTTTAGTCAGTCCAGTGTACCGTTGTTTCTTTAACCACGAGCATTTCATTATTGTTCTGATCTTCATATCATGGATTGTTTTGATCTGCACATTTCATAGATAATGCGCTGAAATAACCTAAAAATGATGACTTAAAAAGAATAACATATTACTGTTAAATTAATAGTGCAATTTGAAAAATGCAGTTTCACTGAAATGTATATTGAAACAAATTGTGTGCCATATACTACTATGTATTACAGGGAAATATTCAGATTAATTATACCAAGATTGAGAACAAAGTATGTTACAAATGTTTTTATAGAAATATAGAAAGTTTAGCTAAATTAATATTATATTTGTATATTAAATTTTAAACTATTTTAAACTTTTTGCCATTTTGTTACTAAAGTCATTTTTGAAAGAGCCAATATTTACGTGCAATAAATGAAAAATTAAACTTCCTTTGATAAAAATAATTATTCCGATTAAAAATTTAAATTTTACGAAGGTAAATATACAGTCATATCCTAATATTTTAACTACATTCCTCCAATTTCATAAGCATGCATAGATTCTTAATATTAATCGTTAAGGTATTAATAACCCCTTTTTAAAAATTTGTGTGATTATATGGACTATAAAAACAATAAATCCGTGCAGCTGCACGTAGTTTGCTGTGACAATTAATAAAGCATTTGCTATACTTCTACCTGAGTATACAGTTTACCTAAGAGATTGCAGATTATTATTAATTTTAGTTATTTACTTATTCAACAAATTAAGATGTTGCAGTAGAATATAAGTAGATAACAATAAATAAAAGAGCAAGACATAAATTGAAATAATTTATATCGGATGGTATGTAGCACAGAAGAATCAAGTACGGAGATTAATAAGCTTCAATTTTTATCACAGCATTAGCACGGAACAGGTTCGCATGTGTACAGAGATGGTTATATTCCGTGGAAACTATACGATTTGTTTTTAACCATCGTTGTTTAAAATTTTGGTAAAATAACATTACTACTTTTAAAGCAGTATGAGCATTTTTTTAAAGTAAACAATTCAGAGCAATGAACGAATCTTACATAAATACCAATAAAGAAATTATCGTAAAAGATTGCATACTTCCTTTTTTTAAACAAAATAATTAACACTTAAAGGAAAGAAAAAAGTTTTTTCTCACTCGCAACAGAAGAGCCCCTAACATCAATAAGCCGCCATTATTATTTTTATATTTTGCTCGGCTTCATTTACGCTTTACACATGCCAACGCATGCTCAGTAACGAAAAATTACGGTTAACCTTCCTCTAGAGCTGGGTAGAGTTTCTGAGCTTGGAGTCGCTTTTCAGCCGCCGTAATAACAACTACGGTTATTGGTGAATACTATTTGAGCGTTCAAGTCGGGTTTTCGCGGTAAACCGCGGGTTGAGGTAAACGGTGAATACGGCCGTAAGAACCATAACTAGGGGTTAGTCCCAGACCGTCGACAATTACCCATAGCGCAGTACTGGTGCGACGTTAAACCCGACCTACCTACCTGCTTATGGATTATTTTCTAATTTTCTAGTGTAAAATGACTTCATGACAGAAAAACAACGTCATAAGAGAAACTTTTTTCAAGGGGGGGGGGGGGATAAAATACATTATAAACCTATGGGTTGTTTTGTTAAGAACTTCGTAAATTAAAATGATAGAAAATTGTAAGCAGTTGAAATATCTTCCTTGGAGTATTCGGAACACTTTGATACCTCATATATATATACATACATACATACATACACACACACACACACACACACACACACACACATATATATATATATATATATATATATATATATATATATACGAGATGTAAATACTTAATACAGACTATTACTATAATATTTATTGTCTTATGAAAAAAAAAATGTCCTTCAAATTCTAATATTGTGAATTAGTAGACCGTACATAAAAACCGTGTTCTAAACAAGTGTACATAACGTAAAAATCGCTATTCTTTTTTTGTTTTTTGTTTTTTGTTTATAGATTTTCATTAAAGCATTTTAAATGTAAATACTAAATATCTACATCTAACTAAATGCTTGTCTGGTGCCCCTCTATGCTGAATATTTAAGAATCGATTATAATACTTCATATATCATACAAAAAAAGTATCAGTAAATATGAAAACAAAATTAAAAGAAAAAAAAAAAACTTATTACGCACTAAAACAGCACTTAATATCAGCCTTGTCACTAACAGCTGTGGAACGACCATTTAAGAACGGAAATGAATCTCAGACTTCACTTCGTTTAAAGTGACATCTTGACGTTGTGAGAACACTGATATAAGTTTAAAGACAGAAAGTATTTTATCCTTTTGTGAGGGAATTTATTTTCAGTAAAAATTGCAATATTTCTTATTCTGCTGTATTTAATCAGCAAATTAGTGTAATTTATATCTGCTGTTTTACCTATATTCGTGCTACATTTTCAACTATTTTAAACAAGCTCAATTTTTTTTCTCATCTAAAATTAGTTATTTTATTTTTTAAGGTACAATTAATCAATAAATCTATTTATGAAAATTTGTTTAACGAAGGTGTTGTATCGGAAAATTTGAGAAATGAAGCGCACATTTTTCTCTATTAGTATATTATGTCTAAACATGTTCATAATATTGGTATAGAAAAAAGAGAAAAATTATTAGTACATTTATATATACACGTTGTATTTTAGTCTCGGATATTTATTTTCAATAATAGCAAAAAGTGAGTTTACTTTAATATATAAAAAAAAAAGTTGTTATTTTTATTATCATTATTATTATTAACTGTACTGTTTGAAATTTACATTAAATTCTGTATTATATAATAATACTTTACCATTTATTCTATACATTTCAATAATAATGTGTATATTGCTAATAAAATACACTTTATTTTGAGACTTACTCAATTCCTACTATTAGTTCACACTCTCCCTATATATATCTTGTACAAATCTTGCAATCTATTTTGAACTAACTTCCCGACTAGCTAGAAATTTGAAAATTTCATGATTGCTCAGATCACGGTGACAAAACAATACTTCAAAATCCGATTTTCGAACTTTTTATTAGTTTTCTTATAATTAATTAAAATATGAAAATAATAACATACTAATAGAGTTAAAATAGTCATTAAAATATTAGCTACAATTTAATTGTTGCCCCCCCCCTCCCCCCCCAAAAAAAGTGAGTTCATTTTTCTTTCGACATCAAATTAAATACATTTAATTAAACGTGAACATGAAATAATTATAAGATTGATATATATATATATATATATATATATATATATATATATATATATATATACTACTAATAATAATGATATACTAATAATACTAAACGTGAACATTAAATAATTATAAGATTAAAATATATATGTATTTATATATGTATATACTAATAATAATAATGAAAAAATAATTAATTTTTTAAGGTTCACGTTTAACTAAATGTATTTGTTTTTATGTCGAAAGAAAATGAAAGAATTATAGCTAATATTTTAATGGCTATTTTTATTGCTATTAGGAGCTTATTATTTTCACATTTTAATTAATAAAACAGAAAAAAAAAAAACATTCGAAAATATGACTTCGAAGTATTGTGTTGTCACTGGGTTCTGAGCTACTGTGAAAGTTTCAAACGTTTAACTAGTAAGGAATTAGTTAAAAATAGATTGCATGATTTGTACAGGAAAAAACAAACAAACAAACAAGAACAGAAGTTAAAGCAAACATGGGAAAAATTGTAAAAAGTTAAATTATGCATCTCACAAAAATTTACATCATTATCACTTTAAAAATTTTACGCACATTAATAAGAGCTCTATGATTCATCAGAAAATTTAAAACATGATATGTAAAAAGTTTTTTTTTTTTTTTTTTTTTTTTTTTTTTAATCTCATAATTATTTTTATTTTATTTTGCACACGCGCGCTTTTTATTTCCTAATTCAAAATTATTTAAAAAAAAATCGCTAGTGTTTGTAAGTAGGAATTGACTTTAAAATTTTTTCTTTTATATTACTTGTTTCTTTAAGTTTAACGACCAAAGGCATAATCTTTTTGTTTCATAAAGAGTTTGATACACTGAAAGAAATTCCCTAAAAGTGTTATCCATTAAATTATATGGTCAACCACTATCTTCAAGAAGAAAAAGTCCTATGCACATATATATAACAGATATCTGTAAAATACAGAAGAGTTTGTATATATATACTTCAACCATATATTTCTTGAAACAATGGATGCCAAGTGCTGATTCAACGAATCCATTGTTAAAATACTGTTATATCCGTGTGATGGAGACAAAACAAGTGATAAGAAAGTGGCGAATGACTGTATATTTTCCAAATTCCAACCTGTCTGTCAATTTGTCACCCCCTCCTCCTCCAAGACTTTGTACTCGTTAACCCTGTTATTCTTAGGAAACGTGATCACATACTATATATATATACTTCTTTTAAAATAATTCTTTCAGCTGAATTTACGTCTATTTTTGTGACACTGGATAAGACCCTACTATCTAGATTGCATTAATTACTAATAAAATGTATATTACTGTAGAATTATTATTATTATTATTTTAATTGTAAGGCTAAGTTCATATTTAAAAATATTATTTATTTATGCAAAATGTGGCAGACAAAATTTTATGTTTCATATTAGTTTTTTTTTTTTTTTTTTTTTTTTAATTAGTATAATCTTTATTTAAAACTATCTTTAATATAAGACTGATTAATGTTTCCCTTGTGAAATATTGCTGATTAAAATAAATGATTCTTATTAGTGACAATCATATAATCATAGCATATACATGTTTGGGGATAAGCTTTAACGTATGATAATATGCTATTAAACTTCCATCTACTGACTATTAACAGTTCAAAAAAACATCTGTAAGTGATGTCAATTACTGTCCTTGAAACATATTAAGTATTGCAGAAGAAAAAGGTGAATACCCAAAAGGTGAATTGTTCTAAATTCAATCATTGGTATTTCCAAATTTATGAAACACTCTCGTTAAGTGAAAGTTGTATGAATATTTTTAAGTGAACTTTTATATTTAATAACAGAATTAAATTCTGTATAAATGTAGGTGATTTAATGAAACGGCGGGTTAAGGTCGGCGGTAGTCTCCCTCATACATAAATAATTATCATACAAAACTCTTACGAAGCCAGATTTGAATTGCTTTAACATAGGTTTACATAACAGTACACGTTATGTTACCTTTTAATCTCTAACCTGTATTTATAGTACTAAATTTCAATGGAATAGAGAGTCGAGCGAGTGTAACACCAGATTATTGTAAATATTTTCCTTAGCGTTTACATACACACACACATATATATATATATATATATATATATATATATATATATATATATATATATATATATATATATATGTACCGAGTGGTCGCAAAGTCACCGAAAATATAAAGATATACACTCCTCATAATTATAAGGACACCAGTTTTTCTATTTTAACTAAACACTGAACACTATTATTTAAACAAATATATTTTTAATTAATTTGAATTTCATTAATAGACTATATTTAAAAAGTTGCATCGTTTTTCTATCTTAAAAAACTTTAAATATAGTAAAAAGATGATTTTTCAGGTGTTCACAATTATAAGGACAGCTCGAATTTTTGTAATTTTTTTCTGTTATTCTTTAAATTAATATTTTATGGGGTCTCTTTTTAGGGTTATACAGTCAGACATTCTCTCTGGTATCTATATATATATACATTTTTGTTTTTTAAATATTCAGTTTCAATACCATTTCATATAGCATATATGGTATTCTTAATACATTTAAACTATTTAAAATTGCTTTTTACTTGCATGCACTTTTCTAATATCATAAGTTAAGGTTTTTTCAACGTTTAGGCCATGGGAAAGGCAATAATACAGAAGTTTCTTTCTTCAAACTATTTCCTTTTGCTCTAAAAATAGAGCAAAAATGTAAATCTCGTAGAAAAAAATATTTTTACCCCCCAAAATCTAACAAAAATCTGACAATTCAACTTTTAAAATTTGCGGATATTCTCTTGATGTTCATAATAGAAAAAATTACTAATTTCATTCTGCCTTCAGTAGAAGCAGCTCCACAGAGCATCATAGATCCACCTTTAAAATGCCCGATTCATATCTGCCTTTAAAATATCTGCTCTGTTTTTCGCTATTTTCAGATCGTGCCAGTAACTGTTAAAACCATTTGGTTAATCAAGAATAAAATGTTTTTCATCCGAAAATGCAATATTTTACCATTTAATATTGTCTTTATTCAACTTTAACACAGATGTTCTTTCCCCCATTAAATGCTTATTGATTATTACAGGTTTTTTATTCATTTTAACATATTATTAATTGTTTTAAACATGCATAAATGTGGACCCTAACCTTTCGTAAAAACTTACGAGCAAATTCAGCAGCAGTCATTATGAGTAGAACAGTCAGAGGAATTATGAGTCTTCGATCTCTGTAAAACAACTCTGATTTTGCACCAGATCTCTCTCCTATCGAACCAGCAGTTCAAAGTTTGATCACATTTCCTTCAGCAATTTTAGACCTTCGAATTTCATTAGAAATTCGGCGGATTGAAATTATCCTTCCACTAAAAAAACACATTTATCATACTTTACTACTTGAACGTTCTTTTTTTCGAGGAATTATCAGTAATGTCCGTCCAAGAAAAATTGAAGGCTAATATTTAAATTAATCTAGCCCAGTAGTTAACAAATTCGCATGTCAACTGTAATTTATCCGTAGTAAGTTAAATAAAACGAAAAAATCTGGATTGTTCCTATAATTATGATCATCTATAAACGTGGAGAAAAACACATTTTGCATTATTTTTTATTAATTTTGTTTTATATTATAAAGTTATAACAGTTTTGGTTTTTAGAATACCAGATATATTAAGTGCACTTATTATAAACTTGTTTACAATTATTTCTACATTAGTTATTTCATAATAAAGTGGCCTTATAAATATGAGAAGGAGTGTATTACTAAAAATGTAATGACAAAGTCTCTATGCTATTTTCATTTAAATGCGCAGAATTTATTTATTTATTTTTATTTATTTTTAATTTTTTTTAAATATATATTTATATATATATATATATATATATATATATATATATATATATATATATATATATATATATATACATTATATAAGGAAAAAAAATATATTTACATTTTTTACAAATGATCGCGCTGTATTTGCAGCATAAAATATTAATTTTATGCTGATACACCTTCTCAAGTTACACCATACTAGGAATACTGTTTAATCGGACTTTGACGTGCTTAATACGATTTACGATGTTAGGAATATTTCAGTTAAACATTTATTGCTTATTATTTTTTTAATCGTTCTAAAAATGAAAATCTTGATCTTGCTAAGAAATGAAGCATTTTTAGTTAAGCTTTACTATGAGAATTCTCAATGCGGAACATCTAACGTCATCGTGATGAATGACGGTCGCAGATTAAACATTCACAGTCTTGATGCTTGTTTGAATGTTCTGTGCCACTGTAAAAAAGTAAATATACAATTAAAGCGCCAGTGTATTGAGAAAAGTTAAACTAATTTTTTTTACAATGTATCTTTTGTTACTGAAATAATCCCATGTCTTTATGTGCATTTCCCTTAAAAACCACATGCTGCTATTGTCAATACATATTTTACCCATTGCCGGCCGTAACGCTCTAAGGCGTTCTCAACAGTGCTGCCAAATTTAGAGTATATTTTCTTCAACTATCACTAAAAATTTTGAAGACTGATATTAGGCTCACGTTACAGCTAAAATTTAGTGGTAGTTATTGAATAATATATCCTAAACTTGACAAAACTGACCAAATGAGTCAAATAAAATAAGACCGGCAAAGGTTAATAATATATAATTTCCCTCTGCCTTTTAGATGTATATTAATTTATATTAGATAAAATGATATATACGAAATATTATCACTTTTATATGATATTTTATTGTCTGTTATATCAAATAAAAAAAATTCGAGAAGGTTTTTATCTGATAGTTATCTTGTGTTTGCAAATTTATGCACTTAATTAGTATCAGAATTCTTACCAAAGAGGCATTCTGAGTCACACATTGAACATTTTTAAAGATTGCATGATAAAATAAATAGTTTATAAAGATAAAATATATTTTATTTGCTATTACGTTCAATTTAACAATTCTTATATCTATTATCGTAATTACTCGGTAAACCATAAAAACTAGAATATGTTAAATTTATGGTATTACTTAGAATTTGTTTTATTTAATTCTTCATTATAAATATTTTTTTCCAAATTATTATTAAAAATATTTAACATATTTTAAATTAAAAATATTCTATTAGCAAAATTGTTACAATTAAATTGCTGTTATGAAAAAAAAAAAAAAAAAAAAAAAAAAAAGCTTAAATTTATAAAATAATAATAATAATAATTAAAATAAATATTATTCTTGTAATACTAAAACGCAAAAATTAAAATATAATAAGAAACGTACTTAATGTCTAAATAAAGGAGTTTCATAAAAACTTAATATTTAAAAACCTATAATAAATTTTTGTGAGAGGTTAAGGTAATATAAGTACATAATTAATTACAGAAAAAGGAATCTCATTAAATTTAAGTTTATTTTGCTTAAAATATATTTTTTTGCATAATTATTTAATAATCAAAAATGTTTTTTTTTTTTTCATTATAAATAAATTTATAAACAACCCCTATAAAAATTGTTAACATAATGGGGAAAATAAATATAATAATTATTTTTATCTGGCTGTATTTATCTTTAATACAGATTTTAATTTACCTTTATGTAGATTTTTTTTTTTAATCTTATAATTTTAGATCTCTCAAAATTTTTTAAAAATTCTCTATTGCATAATTTAATTAAAATATTATTTTCCAAACATTTTATTGAAAAATTAGATTTAAGCCATGTTTTTCAATACTGTATTTTTCAAAGCCGCATAGATTTATTTAAAAATATAAAATAAATTAAATTACGATTTAGATATATTTATTTTCATTTGATTTTAAAATAATGTTCGAATTTAAGTAACAAATTTACAAAAGTAAAACACACTCACATTAATAAAATCTGATTTATAATAAATTCCACATTTACTCTGTTAAAAGGGAAAAAAACGCAAAGAAACTGAACTTTTTCAAAAATAAAACAATCCGTATTAATTTGAAAATGTTTTTTAAAAATAAGATGATAAATAAAACTACACGACTCAAATTAGTTGCGCTGCATTTGGATTTTGTTACATTTGAGAAAGATACATATGCATGCTAAAGAATATGTCTACAGATGTAGTACTACTATTGAAATATAAAATCTAAGTTGACTAATTTGTTACAAGTTAAAGCATCCTTTGCTTAAAGAACTACTAGTGCCACTCTGTACAAATAATAGAAATTGGCGTTTTGTCAGTCTTTCTAGAGTTTATAGATTTTAGGAATAATTTCAAATTAATCCTTCGGAATCCAGAACATTTAAGCACGGAATGCGATGTGATATATTAGTTGCTGATGACCAATATTTGTGGTTAAATGCTGGAACGTGTAAAACTGTAATACCAACTCATTTTAGACCTTCACTCGCTGAAGAAATTATAATGTTGGCGTCAACTTCTACATTATGTATAGTCGGTAACAAAAGTGTCCGAACTCTAGCAAAAATTCCTACGTAAAAAAAGTACACTTCATACGGTTTTGTTAAATAAATTCTTGTCGAATCCTGTAAGAACATGATTCAATAAAGATTTATTTAACAAAACCGTATGAAGTGTACTTTCTACATAAGAATTTTCGCTAGTGTTCGGACACTTTTGTTACCGACTGTAAATTGCTTTATGAATGATTTCTTTATGTGGCTTCACAAGCCTCTTGTGTTTAGCTCAAATCACATCACATAAGGGAACATTTAAAATGATCACGTTAACATGTCCATTATTTTTTTTTTCTAAAGTGATTAATCTTCACGGATGACCTCTTGTTTACCACTAAAAAGCTATAGTAGTCGTTGTTTGATTTAAAGAGAATATAGAAAAAAATATTTGCCACTAACAGAAGTGTAAAATATTAAATATGTGACAGAATATTAACATTTTTGCTTAATGCATTTTAATTGCGCATGAGTAAGCGCTACAAAAATCTTTTTTACCTAACACACTAGACAAATGTATAAACTTACTCTGAAATAACCCAAGCAAATATTGTTAAAATTTAGAAAGATATCATCGATTTAAGATTTGAATCTAAGGTATTTCCATACAAAAGAAAAAGGGTATAGGACTTTCGTCCACATTTTCCATTGAATAAAAGTATATTGATGGACAACCAAAACGGAAGTAATCAAAACGGAAATATGTACAAATCCTCTTTAGCGGTATGCTTTTTTTCAAATGACTTCAAATTTATCTCTTTTATCGGAATATCTTTCTAAGATATAACGATTTTTTTTTTTTTTTTTTATTATTATTGTCTAAAAATCTGATAGTATATTTTGATACAGAAACTTTAGTTAGCACTTACGCATGAAAAAGAAATATATATATATATATATATATTTGTCAAAATTATTCATGCTTAATCCGATATTTATTATTTTCATATTTAGATTACAGTATGTTGAATCTGCCGTAATAATTTCAAGTTTTTTTAATTAATTAATTAATTTTTTTAATGACGTTGCATTAGTTAAAAAAACCTACATGTTATTAATAAATCATTCTCGTTTAAGGAATTTTTATATATAAATGCAACTCATACAAAAATGGAGATGCTTAATTATTAGAAGAGAAATAATAACACTCTACAGCGACAACGAATTTGAACATTTTAGTTTTTGTTTATTTTATTTGTTTATTTATTTTTACAGATATCAATTTTAGTTTTGGGAAAAAAACAATTGCTTATGTTCTTTATGTACAATATATTCTTTATCCCTACGATATTGGGGATTTAATTTGATTGGATTAATGTCGCACTGCAGATATTCATTGGGAAAATACTGGCGTGTACAATTCACTCTTCGATGTGATCAGGAGACATTTAATCACAATTTGGATTCTCTGACGAGGGGATGGCAGCCCCGTTTCGATTACCCCTCAGAGGTTCACAAGATTTAAAGCTAAAAAAATAAAAAAAAAAAAATTGCTGAATTTAAGAAAATGTATAATTCCATTTTTTGTCAAAGAATTTGCACCCAATATATTTACGTAATTAATTAAATAATTTGATGAATAAATTTTTAATCTGCATATTGCATATTTGAACCGAAGGTAAAAATTTCAACCCGTATAGCAGATCTTCTCTCTAAGTAATTATGAGCATGTTCTGGGGAAATAATCTGCAACGTGGAAATTGACGTTTTTTATCTCTCTCTCTCTCTCTCTCTCTATATATATATATATATATATATATATATATATATATATATATTTCAAAATATATTTTTATAAAAAGTGTTTGATATTCAATGAGTTCGAATATTTCTTTGTAGTCAGAGTATAATTTGTTTAAAAAAGAAAGTAATAACAGGGGAAGGGTGGCAAAATGGGGGTACTTAGGGTTATTCTCGCCAATAACTCTGTGGCAAATAGAAAGAAATGCAATAAGTAATACTTATTTCAATTTTACAATCTTACCGGTTATTCTGCAGCATTGGAATTTGAAATACACCGCATATTTTATGATATGCATATGAATATATTCAAAGCTGCAAACTTCCCCATTTTGCCCTACGGGATAAGCAAAATGCGGTACCTGTCAACTTAACAAACTTTACTGGCACAGTTCATATACGAACCTGTCATCGTCCGCATGAACACCGGCGCACAAGCCTTGAGCCCATTTGTTACATTCACTGCACTTCATCCATCCTTCTCCTTGTGCTGATATTGCATGTATTTCGTGACAGTACAAGTATGTAACATCTACATCGTCTGGATCACTGTCTGACCATATGTCGTCTATTGGTAGGATAGGACGCGACTTCTGTTGGCTTATGAACTGTTCGACACCTGAATTTTTTGCCATTTGACCTTTTGACTATTACCTTTTGATCCCACTTGGAGATACCCCGTTTTACTCTACAAGCAGCCATGCAAAACAACTAGGCCTATATGATAAATCACACTCAATGTAGCTCTACTCGTTCATACATATCACTTTAAAAAAATTCCTTTTAGCTAATACAAACTGTCACGTACCTGAAAGGTAACCTAACGATTAAAATATCCAAATATCACACTTACCTTATGTATGTCAGGGTAATAAAAAAGTACATAAATCTTGGGAGCGTATCAGTCTGTGACTCTGCAAGCAGCATCTCACGTGGAAATGAATATCATATACGGAGCGCACAACCTATAGCAATGACATATAGATGACAGCATTGTATAAGCGGGGATATCAAAAACCTCATTTTGCCATAACACCCCATTTTACCTACACTTCACTTACTGTTAAAGTTTACTTTTTAACTCTATTTACTGACAGCAGTATAATGTACCTTTACATTAAAAAGCGTACAAAATCAAATTTATGTAATAAAGGTGAAAGATATTTATAAGAATAGTACGTATATACCACATTTTAATCTAACTACAAGGCACTAGACATTACAAGCGGCCGTTTTTATTGGAGGAAAGTTTTTATAAAGTGCTCTTGCTCCCTTTTTTCGGTGTTTTCACAATCTTCGCCTGTTTAACGATCTTCACGTGTCTTCACTAACATTCAGAATTTTCTCTTCTCCGATAATAAGGGCTAAACAGGGTGAGCGAAGAATAAATCCGCTTAATAACGCAATCCATCATTTATGGATTTCTTTGTAAAAATATCCAGTTAGTTTAAGTTTATGACATAGTTGAGTAGCTTCATCCATGCGTGATGGAGATGGCTTTAACCTAAACCCTCTTTGAGCAGCAATTTAAATATGTAGGAGAGTAATTTTGTAAAATTCGATGAAAGGATTTGGCTCAGAAATATACAAAAGAAAGATACGATTAGCCAACCTAATGGACTTTAATGGACAGCTTTTCGAGACACCTGCCACCCATATTTTCAGAACATTGATCGGCAGAAACGTCCCGAGTTTTTTAGGAGTGATGTTTGTTAAAGACGTCAATCTCTAGTGGATGTAATAGCAGATACAGTCATATTCAAAAACTGTTAGTTCTTCAAAATACATTAGATAATTTTCGATCATACCAGAAATCATAGTGGTACAATTATCGGTCCATCTAAATGTTCTATGAGAAGTTTAAACGGAAGTTCTTTCCCTTATAAAAGGCAAATTAGACATTGCAATGTCTCCCCAAAGTCTCTTTCCACCATAGAGATGACATAACATGAAATAATAAGAAAGCAATACAGAACTGGCATTTTAAACTAATAATAACAAAACTTTGAATAAACACCATAAATGCAGTAAACTCATAACAATTATTTTGGGTCGAAAACACACACGACCCTTCGTCAATCAAAAAATTAGGCACGAGCGCTGCAGTCAATGCGGCGACGCACTTTAGCGTGCGTTGACACGCGAAACATATGAACGAAAGATACTATTAGCCAAAATAGTGCAATTTAATGTGACAAAAAATAATTGAGGTAGAAATCAAATTATAGAAAATTAGAAAATTAGAAAATTAATTCTCAAGACAGAAAACTTTTTCCATTATTTTCTGTTTTCGAAAAAATAAAATTATTATTTACGTCTACTTCTCCTTGGACATTTTAATGTATTTTTCGTCATTTCCACCTAATTTCACTTGCATTAATAACGTGTTTTTTGTTGCCTTCGTTTATTATACACACGTCATTTAATACAGCCAAAGAAATCATTACAGTTTACCTCTCAAACTGTCTATAGTAATTGCGGATATTGAAAAGAGGTGACAAGCTAATATGCACTTTTGAAATATTTTTCCTAATAAACAATATCAAGATAAGTTAGATTCTGAAAATTATCACTTATAATTCCTTCTTCATCAAAAATGTTCCCCATTGCTTATCAATGGTTTTCAGATGCTTTATAAATTTCATAGAATTTTTAGATTTTAGCGGAGAGTTATTATGTGATGTCGATATCATTGTTGAAGCAAAGGAGTTACACTGTTAAAACTTTCAGTTAAAACTTGGACCACTACATGGAGTAAAGTCATAAGCAATATCATAGTGTAGTTCAACCTCAGTTTTAAGTTTTCTATTCCTTGCGATTGAATTTAAAATGCACCAAAATTTAGAGCTACCATACATCCACTCACAAGGAAAGTATGAATCAGTAAAATTCTTATTGAAACCAAACCGAGTTTAAGTTAAAGATAGTGGTCGAAAACGTAAAGTAAAGTGCAAATTTTGTGCAAAAAATCGCCCATGGGCCAAGATGAGACCATATAAAATTTTGTCCCCTTTAACAAAATCAATGAAACACAGAATTAGCAGGCAAGAAAACGTGGCATAGTGCCAGTGTGTTTGACTTTCGAGAAGAAGCTCTTCTGTTCGATATCCGTCTCCATCATTTTTCTTTATTTTATGTAAAACATAATGCCAGTTTATAGTTCAACTTGAAATTACCAAATCATGGTACAAGGTTAAACCATCGTGCAGTTGCGGCTATTTCAGTACCAAGTTTTGGTTCAAACTAACACCAAATTTTTAACAGTGTATTTCAAAAGTAGCATTCAAAGAATACTGTGATTGACATATTTTTAATATATTGTATCAATACAAATATATATATATATATATATATATATACATATATATAGGACCTCTTCTTGTATAGGTATTGAATTTTATATTGGCTAAGATAAGACACTGTGATATTTAGCCCTTTTTATCAAAACCAACGAAACACGGAATTAGCGGGCAAGAAAGCTTGGCACAGTGCCAGTGCTTGACTTGAGACAAGAAGACTTTCAGTTCGATCTGCGTCTCGGTCGATATTTTATTTTTATTTTATGTTTATTTTATTTTTTTATTTAAAACACAATACTAATATTTGGTTCAACATGTAATTATCAAATTATGGCAAAATGTTAAACTTTCTGGTGGTTGAACTACTTCAGTACCAAGTTTTGGTTAAAACAAACACTAAATTTTTACTAATGTTGATTTAGTTCTGGAAGAACAGAAAAAAGTGTGGAATAGGTACCGTGAATGGGAAGAAATAGTTAGGTTGAATTCGCAATGTGTGGTCAAAAGTTTGGAATAGGTATTTCACTTGGTGATAAAATAAACTGGTTAGAAAAGATACTCAACGAAGTTTATTTGAGTATTGGATGTTTGGAAAGGTTTCGAGAAATTAATGATATGAAACGGATTTTGCATGGTGTACAAAGGTTTGGAAACTGAACCTTTAGTGATAGTGTTTACGAGAAAACAAATCTGAAATCGAAGTCAGTTTGAAATTGAGTGTTAAAAAACGGTATCATTCCTCTTCTAATCTAAAACGTATAACTGAGGTAGTATGAAAGTTTAATTTCGCTTGAATTCAATTGGTTTAACATCAATCTAATGACGTTCAACCAATCTTAGGACCAATATATATATATATATATATATATGTATATATATATATATATATATATATATATATATATATATATATATATATATATATATATTAGGTAGATTTTAAATTGAAGTTTCCTCTTCATTTAAACAATATATTCAGAGCAACAGAATGTCACGGAAGGGAGTTAGTTGTGAAGATTTTTCCTACCTTCTTATTTATGTATAATTTTTACACGAGGACTTACGTCAAAAGTATTTATTTAGCCAACATTTTACTTTTAGACAAAAAAAAAAAAAAAAAAAAAAAAAAAAAACTGATATATTTTTTCTGACTCCCCTGCTCTCTTTGCTATCGTTTGCATACTATATTTTAAGTTTTAATACGTTTTTTTTGTAAAATGTTATAATAATTTGCTAATTAATTAAAATTTAACACTCCTAAAAGTTTAAAATTTGCAATAAATCCTCATGTTAACGTATTAAAATATGTATAAAAACACTTTAAAACACATATAACAACCTTATTAAAATTGCACACGAAGCTTTTCGCTACAACTATGTAGCATCTTCAGGTTATGTTTTTAACATAAAAACAGAGAAGACAGCATTATATATACTACCATAAATTGATACGGTTAAAGTCAGGTTGCGGTTACGTGTTTTAACGTGGATTTATATATTTTTTAATTTGTGAATTTTTTACCTATAATCAATAGAGATCGAAGAGCGATTTCAAACTACATTTAATCTAACTTTCTATACAAGGTGATCAGAAATTATTTGACCAAAATTTTAAGGAAGTTGGAGAGGACGGATGTAAAAGGAATCGCAGTCCAATGCATGTCCGGAAACGCCGCGTGAAGTTGGTAGAAGGCGCTATGTAGGGCAGTTGAAAATTTCCGAGAATCTGGGAATTTTGTATGATGTCAGGCGGATATACGATAGCTCAGCATTCGTGAGGCACGGTATGCTACAAGATATACACAGTACATACTGGCTAATATATAAATCAAAATCTTATGTTTTACTTATGCATTATATAATAATTTGGACTGATGAAACTGAATATTATTTTTAAATTATTCTTGTTTGGTTTCTTTTTAATTTAATATATATTACAACATAAGATATCAAAGAAATGGCATAAGTAATAGACTTTATTTTCAAAGGATGGCAGCACTATCAATAAAACTATTTACTCCTACATTTCTATTGACATATTCCCCGTATTTAATTTTGTAAATTTTTATAGATTAAATATATATACACATATAGTTTAGACCAAACATTTTTGGTAACTTAATGAAATATTATTTGGTATCTTAAAATTAAATGTGAATTAAAATTTAATTTTCCTTCATTTGTTATGGAAAAAAAAAATCTTTCTGTGGTTAAAATATACACTAAACAACATGTAAAATACGAAATACAACAAAACTCTCATGAAATGTTGTATTTTAGAATCTCTTCTGTTGTAACTCATATCATTATATTTTTGTGTTAATTTCGCATTCTGTTCATCCTTTTTTTTTCTTCTGCGCGAAATTGTATGTTTAAATTGTCTTTAACTTATAAGTCTACCATGTAATAAAGTCTTGTGCATTTTAACCTTCTGCATTTTTTTTTCTTTTTTTGAGAATGTTCTGCCCTGAAATGGCGGTTTCCCGAATTTTGGGTATGTTCATTTTTTTCAATATTGGTCTTATTATTAATTCATATTTGTTCAATAACAATTAGTATGTATTGCATTTATTTAAATAAGCCAGTGTAAATATTAATATATATATAAACTAAAATAAAGAAATTTTCAAGTGACATTTAATAATAATAATAATAATAATAATAATAACAAAATTATACAGTTCTAAGAAATCGCTTGATTTAAAAACTCACTATATCCTATTTGACTGATTATTCAGATAAAAGTATGCGGAAATATTTTCTACGGAAAACACTGCGCTTAGTTATTTTCGCGTCATTAAATAAAGTAAACACTGAGTGAAATGAATCTGGAAGCAATTTATGTTTGAAGATAAATTATTATTCCGTAAATAACCAGAAAAATCTGCATCTGGTATAATAAAAGAATTAAAAAAAAAAAAAAAAAAAGCATTAGAAAAGGGCCTTCTTTGTATCAATCATTCAGTGGATCATTAAGCTGAAGCTTTCAAAATGCAAATACAACAGTCATTAAAATGATAAAAAAGGGAACGTTAACGTCGATTTCTAAAAATCACTTACTAACAAAAACTTTTTTTTTTTTACTTTTTTTTACGGGAAACTACATTTTCTCATGAAACAAGAAATAATTAGTAGGGAAGATTTAACATGATATATATTTTAAGTTGTTAAATATTCAAATTTAATGATGAACTCGAAAAAGGTTTATAAAAACAATTATTCTCAAATGTATTATACGCAGATTTATATATATATATATATATATATATATATATATATATACATATTTATATATATATTTCTTTTGTGCGTGTGTATGTCACTGAACTCCTCCTAAACGGCTGGACTGAGTTTAATGAAATTTTTTGTGTGTCTTCAGGTGGATTCGAGAATGGTTTAGATTTACAAATGAAAGTTGTAACTTAATTAGTTCTTTCTTAATTAATTTTTAACCAACTCTTTCAACAACTTTTCCACCTAGATGGCGTGAGTTGTCGTAAACACGATGTCAGAATTTATTTAATGTTGAAATGAAAAATGAATTTTTAACCGTATCTTAAGAAGTGTTTAAAATATTTTTTCAAAGTTAATATTTTTAGAATCGTAACCGTATCTTACGAAGTGTTTAAAATATTTTTTCAAAGTTAATATTTTAGAATCGTAAACACGATGTCAGAATTTATTTAATGTTGAAATGAAAAATGAATTTCGTAAGTGTTTAAAATATTTTTTCAACGTTAATATTGTTAAAATGTTAAAATTAGTTAAAATAGTATATTCTTTTAAAAAATTCGTCAATATCCGACGGAGTTATTTTATGTTAAAATGAAAAATGAATTTTTAGGCCATTATTATTTGTGCAGATGGAAAATGTACTAAAAGTTTTCCGAAAAATTTCACGATCACAAATGTTGACGGATATCCAATATATCGTCGAAGAAATCCCGATAATGGCGGACAATCTTATCATCTATAGCGGTCATCTATGTCAACAACATAGATATTGACATTGATAACTGTTGGATGGTCCCATATTCGCCTCTGCTGAGCAAAACATTCAATGCTCATATTAATGTTCAGTTCTGCAGTTCAGTGAAGAGCATCAAATACATTTGCAAGTATGTGAATAAAGGCAGTGATATGGCTGTATTTCGAGCTGAAAATACCAATGTGAATGCTCCTCCGGTGAATAACAACGATGAAATAACACTTTACCAAATTGGCCGGTACGTCAGCTCCAATGAAACTGTTTGGCGTATCTTTGGTTTCCCAATTCATGAACGGGATCCAGCAGTTCTTCATTTAGCCGTCCATCTTGAAAATGGCCAGCGCGTATATTTCACGAGCGAGACAGCGATTGATCGTGCTATAAATCCACCAAAAACTACACTCACCGAATTTTTTGAATTGTGTAATCGTGCGGATGCTTTTGGTGCTTTTGCACGGACATTACTTTATTCAGAAGTACCACGCTATTTCACATGGGCTCCAACAAAAAAAATGGATGCCCCGCAAGCAAGGCATGTCGATTGATGCATGTCCCGGTTTATTCAAATCAAACACCTTGGGACGAGTATTTACAGTCAATCCAAGGCAGACTGAGTGCTTTTATCTTCGACTGTTATTGGTTAATGTCATCGGCCCTTTGTCATTTCAAGATTTACGTGAAGTGAATGGACAACAGTATCCAACGTATAAAGATGCATGCCTTGCACTTGGCTTGCTGGAAGACGACAACCAGTGGGAGTGTATGCTTGCTGAAGTAGGACTGAACTGTACAGAAAAACAAATTCGTCTACTATTCGCTATAGTGTTGACTACATGTTTCCCGGCCCGAGCAGAGACATTATGGGATAATCACAAAGATTCAATGACTGATGATATATTGCATCAACATCGTTCACGGTGCAACGATCTAACGATAGTAT
Source organism: Salticus scenicus (assembly GCA_963930645.1). Lineage (NCBI taxonomy): Eukaryota > Metazoa > Arthropoda > Arachnida > Araneae > Salticidae > Salticus > Salticus scenicus. The sequence continues at coordinate 145,860,008 of OZ005648.1, read as the reverse complement.
TCAGTGACGCTATGTACAATGAAGCATTGATTGCTACTGAAGATCTTTGCATTATCATTGCCAACTTACCACTCAGTCATTTCGGTATGCATTCAACAAATCGAAATGCATCTGATTTAATAAGCAGTGAATTGAATCGTGAACTACAATACAATACGGTAGAAATGGCAGCGATTGTTGCTCGCAATGTCCCACTAATGAATGAAGAACAAAGAACCGTTTACAACCGCATCATGCTCGCAGTTTTGGTAGGACAAGGTAGATTCTTTTTTTTTTTTTTTTTTTTTTTTTTTTTTTTTTTGGGGGGGGGGGGGTTGCACCAGGTGGAACTGGCAAAACATTCCTTATTTCGCTAATTCTCGCCGAAATACGATCAAATAATGGCATCGCATTGGCTGTTGCATCATCTGGCATTGCGGCAACTTTATTGGATGGAGGCAGAACAGCTCATTCATTATTTAAACTGCCACTAAATATTCAAAATAACCCAGACGCAGTGTGTAACATAAAAAAACAATCGTCCATGGCCACAGTGCTGAAATAGTGTAAAATTCTTATCTGGGATGAATGCACTATGGCACACAAACATTCGATTGAGGCGTCGAACAGGACATTGAAAGATATAAAAACAACGACAAACTATTTGGCGGCACTCTGTTACTCTTTTCAGGTGATTTCAGACAAGCACTTACCGTTATTCCGCGTTCAACATACGCTGATGAGATTAACGCATGCTTAAAATCATCGTCATTGCGGCTTAATGTTGAAAAAGTACAACTGAAAATAAATTTGTGCGTTCAAAAGCTTCAAGATCCATCCGCTGAATCATTCTCAAAACAATTGTTAGATATCGGAGATGGAAAAGTTACTACAGATGAAACTGGATGCATAAAATTACCGACCGATTTCTGCACAATCATTGATTCTCAAGATGTTCTTATTGACCAGATATTTCCCGATATACACAGACGATACACAAATCATGAGTGGCTGGCAGAAAGAGCAATTTTAGCAGCAAAAAATGTGGACGTCAACGAATTGAATCTCAAGATACAGCATTTGTTACCAGGAGACTTGGTGTCATACAAATCTAATGATACAGTTTGCGATGCCACCGAAGCTGTAAATTATCCAACAAAGTTTTTAAACTCATTGGATTTACCAGGCATGCCACCGCATATTTTACAACTGAAGGTTGGATCTCCGGTTATTTTGCTTCGTAATTTGAACCCACCACGGTTGTGCAACGGCACGTGATTAGTCATAAAAAAATTAATGAAAAATGTTATCGAAGCCATCATTTTAAATGACAAATTCCGAGGGGAAAATACATTACTACTGCGAATCCCTATTATACCCACAGATGTGCCAATTCAATTTAAACGCCCTCAATTTCCAATTAGATTGGCATTTGCAATGACTATCAAGAAGTCTCAAGGCCAAACGATGTCTGTCTGTGGCTTAGATTTGAGCACATCATGTTTTTCACACGGACAATTATACGTGGCTCTCGAGTGGGCAAACCATCCAGTTTGTTTGTATTGGTGAAAGATGGGATAACAAAAAATATTGTACACTCTGTTGCATTAAGGGATTGATATTGTTTTCTAGTAATATTGTTATAAGTAGCGATATGTATATAATTTTAAAGAATCAATTTTAATAAATTAAAAAAATAAATGATTGGTGTTTTGTTATTTTTATATTCTTTCACCGTTCACAGCGCTCCATACATCTTCCACTTATATACCACATCCTTACACACTTACAATAAGTTAGTTATTTTTTTCTAGCAAAATATTCTCTAGAAATAATTTATATGACAAAACAACGTTTGTCGGGTCAGCTAGTATATATATATATATATATATATTATTTAAAAAACATTTTTCTACATAAAAATATTTTCTTTCATTTTCATTCTTTTTTATTTTTATTTTTTTAATTCTTTACTTATAATAATATAAAATTATATATATATATATATGTATATATATATGTGAGTTTGAAAATTTTACTGTTAAATTAGAAGATAACCTACATTAGTTATCATTATTAATTTCTTCTAAATACATTTTGAGAAAGTATAGAATTCATAAAAAAAATAAAATGAAAAAATAAAAAATATGTATTATTCGTTCAATTAATTGCATCGTGTTCTTTAGTGCATTGTAAAAAATATTCCCCGTTTGTTAAATTCAGTATGAATCAATCGTTGATTAGTTCAGTTTTGTTTGTATAGGTTATCATATAGCAAAAACCATGTTTCTAAGTATTCAAACAATTCAGTATATTTATTTATTTATATTTTTTGTTAAGTAACATTCTTACAAGTTTTTTGAACTTTTATATTAATTAAACCAATTGACATTTTCACACACTATTGATATCTTTCTTTGCAAAATTGAAATATATAAAATCATGCACAACAGGAATAAACGTATCTTCTTATTATTATTTTTTAATTAAGGCAGTCTAGTGTACTATGGTTGTTATCTTTATACATAAATCGTCTTTAAAATAATAAAAAATAATAATAAAATTTAGAAAATAAAACACTTACCAGCATGTGGAAAATAACCTTTTTTTTTTTAGATTTTTGTTTTGCTTTGGAAAAAAATAAATACATTTTATTAAAATAAGGTATAAAACCGGCTTATATAAAGTACCTTATTAATGTTATTATTTCAAATGCTTTGTTTGCGGTCATCAATTAGCAAGTATTGTATAAAAATGACTTACTAGGAAAGTATCTTAACCATCTGACTGCCGCTGACGGATATACCTCGTCAGTGGGATATGCTTCTTTTCCACAGTACGCTTGTAATACAAAATTATATAATTATGAATTTTTAGCTTATTTCAAGGTCTTATTAGTCATAAGGATAATAATCATGTGCATGGTTACATTTACAACCTTATGTTGAAACAAACATAATTTTTAACGCATTAAAAAAAAAAAAAAATTCAATGAATACAACATTACAATTATGCCCTTTTCAAAGGAGGCCAGAAGATTAATTGCATGATTTAATAAAAGTGTACCTTTATAAAAGCACATGTGTAAGGATACACAAATCATAAATAATCTCTAAAAAAAAAAAGAGTTAAATTGAACACGTGTCATTTGTATTAGATATATTTAAAACACTTTAAATACACGTAAATATAAATTTATTTAAAAGATGTTAAAAATTTTTTATCCAAAGCTTTTCGCTTTAATAATAAAGCATCATCAGGGATTTATGATTCGTTTCCATTGCGCAGTTTTAAATATGTTTTCTTTTTACAGTCAACAGTTAATTCTTTTATATATAACGTGATATATTTTAAATATCAGCAAAAAACAATATTAAAAGAAAAGTGAGAGAAGCTGGAACTATTGCATATCATACGAGGTTATTGTAGGAGAAAAAACATCATGAATAAGCAGAAATAAACTATTAACTATTAACTTTTCTTAACTCCTTGGTCCAACCTCTACCGGAATTCATATTGTTTTTTGCTGATATTTAAAATATATCACGTTATATATAAAAGAATTAACTGTTGACTGTAAAAAGAAAACGTATTTAAAACTGCGCAATGGAAACGAATCATAAATCCCTGATGATGCTTTATTATTAAAGCGAAAAGCTTTGGATAAAAAAAATTTAACATCTTTTAAATAAATTTATATTTACGTGTATTTAAAGTGTTTTAAATATATTTAATACACAAATCGACATGCAACATTTTGATTTTATAATTTTGGCTGATTTTATGTTTTTTTGATGTGCTGAAACCTAAAATGAAGCCAGTTATTCTGTATCACGTATAGATTTTTGTCAATACAGAGTGCCTACCTATACAATTTCTTTCATTACTCTTTCACTAATATAATTATATGATAAGTTTTATAGTTTGTTTCCATGATTACATAATCATGAATGCCTATTGTTGTAATTGCACAACATTCGTTCGACATAAAACCATACCAACCAACGTACTGTTATCATGTTATATTTAAGAAATTGTGTCGGTAAACACCCTGTATTGAAAAAAATCTGTACGTGATAGAGAAAAAGGGCTGCATTTTCGGTTTCAGCACATTAAAAAATAAATATATTAATTAATTAATTAATTAATTAAAATAAATATATGAAGAACAGCTAAAATCATCATATAAAATTTTGTCAGCTTCATTTTTGTCGACCTGGGATATCAAAGGTCAACAGAATAACACGTTCGAAATCAATATTTCTTGTAATATAGGCTGCTTTTCTCTGTTAACCCTCCTGTTGTGCTCATTTCGAATAGATAAAACGAGCATTCATTTCTAAATATACCAAATGGAGTCCTAACAGTCTCAGTATTTTTAATTTCAAAACATAACCTTACCTCCATTTTTTACAATGCTATTCTACAATTGACAAAATCCCTTTGCTAGAAACGATTACCTCGAATTTTATTTTTCGACGAAAACACCCAGTGTCGGTTTTTTTCTATATTGAAGACAGGTATATGACAAAACATAATGTTATATATATATACGGCGCTTTCAGGGACCTTTTTAATTTGGACTTAAGAGTAAGTACTTCTTATTTTCGTAGCAAATAAATTACATGCAAGATACTTCCACGTAGGAATTGGTTCAGTTCACCCTGATGTTTACTTTTAGAAGACAAGTGTATCTCAAGGCAGTGTTACACACTTCTTTTTGAAATTCAATGATATTTTAAAACAATTACCAAAACATATTCATGGTTGCGTCTATGCTGGTAACCAGCACATGTCATGACAGGGAAATAAATTTTTTTCTTTTATTTTACTTTATTTTTTTGAGCGCCGATTATAACTTGCTATTAACCACATCTCATATCCACAAATATATATATATATATATTTTCAACTGACAAAACTCAATGGATGCACTTTTTAACACTTTCAAACAAGGTTGAAAAGTGTTTATGACATGGGTTTGTCTGTCTGTCTGTCCGTCTGTTTGTGTGCGCTCTAACTCCCGTAAATATTTATGGAATTTCTTGAAACTGATATATGCAATTCACGTTCGCTATCGGATGTTCCCTATTAAAAATGGAGTTTATACCTCTACTGGTTTGTATACAGGGACCCCCGAAAATATTTCAAAACATTGTGTTCTATGAGAGGCATTTGTACAAACCATATTTTCATACCCTTACTCTACAAAAATTTTAATGAAATTGAAATATGTTATGCAAGTTCACTATCGGATGTTCCCTGTTGAAAATGGAGTTTATACCTCTACTGGTTTGTGTACAGGGACCCCCAAAATTATTTCACAGCATTGTGTTCTATGAGAGGCATTTCTATAAACCATATTTTCGTAACCTTACTGTACACAAATCTTAATGAAATTGAAATATGTTATTCAAGTTCACTATCGGATGTTTCCTGTATAAAATGGAGTAAATACAACTACTGATTTGTGTACAGGGACACACAAAAATATTTCAAAGCATTGTGTTCTCTGAGAGGCATTTCTATAAACCATATTTTCATATCCTTACTGTGCAATATCTTCATGAAATTGAAATATGTTTTTTAAGTTCACTATTGGATTATCTAAAAGAGTAAACTGACTTATTCACTGACTGATTCACTGATTCACTGACTCAACATGGTTGTGGCGATCCTATGGGAGATAGAGTCACAATTTTTGGTGAGCAGGTTGATTTTAGGACCCTGACGCTCATGAGACTAACTAAGCTCATGAGACGCTCTAAGACGGGGTTTTGCGAAATACCCCCGTTCCCCCCGCGGGGGGGGGCAGAAGGCAAAAACCACCTTTAAAAGCATAACTCGGCTCCAAATTGCTTCACGGTGAAGAAATTGCAAATGGGGAGACTAGACTTGAATACAAAAAAATCATTTTCTGCGATTTTGGAATTTTGGATTTTTAAGGGGGGTAGGGGGTAAAAATGAGATTTTCGGGGGCGCATAAGGCAAAAACACATTTATAAGTACAACTCGGCACCAAATTACTTCACATGGAAGAAATTGCAGATGGGGAGACTATTCTTGAATACGAAAAAATCTTTTTCTGCGATTTTGGAATTTTTGATTTTTAAGGGGGGAAGGGGGGGAAAATTATTTTCGGAGTTGCTGAAGACGAAAACACCTTTATAAGCATAACTCGGCTCCAAATTGTTTCACGAGGAAGATATTGCAGATGGGGAGACTAAACTTGAATACAAAAAAGTTATTTTCTGCGATTTTGGATTTTTGGATTTTTAAGGGGGAAAAGGGGTGAAAATGATTTTCGGAGGCGTAGGAGGCAAAAACACCTTTATAAGTATAACTCGGCTCCCAATTACTTCACGATGAGAAAATTGCAGATGGGGAGACTAGACTTAAGTACAAAAAAATCAATTTCTGCGATTTTCGAATTTTGGATTTTTAAGGGGGGAGAGGGGCTGAAAATGATTTTCGAAGGTGCAGAAGGCAAAAACCACCTTTATAAGCACAACTCGGCTCCAAATTGCTTCACGGTGAAGAAATTGCAGAGGGAGAGAAACCAAAAAATCACTTGAAAACAAAAAATCCATTTCTGCGATTTTGGAATTTTGGATTTTTAAGGGGGGAAGGGGGTATAAATGATTTTCGGAGGCGCATAAGGCAAAAACACATTTATAAGTATAACTCGGCTCCAAATAACTTCACAGTGAAGAAATTGCAGATGGGGAGACTAGACTTGAATATGAAAAAATCATTTCCTGCGATTTTGGAATTTTGGATTTTTAACGGGAGAAGGGGGTATAAATGATTTAGAAAAATACGGATTTTCGAGCAAAAGTAATAGCTCAAAGATGTAAAAAAAAAAAAAAAAAAAAAAAAAAAAAAACGCCAAGCGTCTTCTTGAAAATATTTCCAAAAACTCATTTTTTGATTTTTTCCGATTATTTTTTTTTTTTTTGGGGGGGGAGGGGGGTGAAAAAAATTAAAAATAGTGTCAAATCGTTCAAAATTGGTACATAGAGGTTTTCGATACTTACAAATCGATTGCGGATATTTTCGAATTTGTAAAATTATTAGAAGGGGTGCGAAGGGGGGGCAGCATGGGGGGGGCTATGGGCAAAAACAAATAGAAATACAGTTAGGCCGTTCAAAATTGGTACAGATAGGTTTTAAAGGCCTGCAAGTCGAATGGGGATATTTTCGAAAATGTAAAGTTATTAGGAGGGGCTAAAGGGGGGAGGGGAGAGGGGGGGGCAAAAAATTAAAAATAGAGTTAGATCGTTCAAAATTGGTATATAGAGGTTTTCGATACTTACAAATCGATTGCGGATATTTTCTAATTTTTAAAATTATTAGGAGGGTCGGGAAGGGGGGGGGGGCAAAAACAAATAGAAATACAGTTAGGCCGTTCAAAATTGGTACAGATAGGTTTTAGAGGCCAGCAAGTCGAATGGGGATATTTTCGAAAGTGTAAAATTATAAGGAGGGCCGGGAAGGGGGGGCGGAGGGGCAAAAAAAAATAGAATAGAGTTAGAGCATTCAAAATTGGTATATAGAGGTTTTCGATACCTACAAATCGTTTGCGGATATTTTCGAATTTTTAAAATTGATAGAATAGACGGGAGGGGGGGGGCGAAGGGGGAAAATAATAGAAATAAGAGATAGAGCATTTTGGGAATTTTTTCCGAAGGCAGTGAGAACCCGGTGCGACATTTTTCCTAATAAGATTTTTTTCTGTTTTTTTTTCACGTGATAAAAATTAATGCAATTTTGAGAATTCAGTAATTATAGCGATTCTTTTAAAAATAGGGACCAGCGAAGCGGGCGTTGCCTGCTAGTTCCTATATAAAATAGATAACATACCACCACTAGTTTAAGTACAGGGACACTCAAAAGTACTCTTAAGCTTTGCGTTCTTTGTGAGATATTTCTATAAATAAAATTTTCATACACTTACTGTATACAAATCTTAATGAAATTGATATATGTTATTCAAGTTCACTATCGGATGTTTTCTGTGTAAAATGGAGTAAATACCACCACTGATTTGTGTACAGGGACACACAAAAGTATTCCAAAGCATTGCGTTTTATGAGAGATATTTCTATAAACTAAATTTTAATAACTTTACTTTGCACGAATAGTTATGAAGGTGAAATATGTTATTTATAAGCACAAAAGAAAATGCTTTGCATAGAATATAGCATGATTAGCATTGGATTTACAAGGTGAAACAAAAATAATCAGTTATATAAAAAGCTAATAATAAATATTCGGTAAAATTATACTTTCGTTTACATTAAGCGTTTTTAACACTTTCTTACATTTTTAACGCTTCCCAACAAGGATAAAAGTGTTAATGACTTCGGTTTGTCTGTCTGTCTGTCCGTTTTTCCGTCTTTCTGTCCGCGCTCTAACGCTCGCAAATATTTGTGGAATTTCTTGAAACTGATATATGTTATTCACGTTCACTATCGGATGTTCCCTATTGAAAATGGAGTTTATACCTTTACTGGTTTGTATACAGGGACACCCGAAATTATTTCAAAGCATTGCGTTCTATGAGAGGTATTTCTATAAATCATATTTTCATACCTTTAGTTTACACATACCTTAATGAAATTGAAATATGTTATTTTAGATTACTATGGGATGTTTCTTGTATAAAATAGATTAAGTACCACCACTGATTTATATACAGGGGCACCCGAAAGTATTTTAAGGTATTGTGTTCTATGAGAGGTATTTTTATAAATAATATTTTCATACGTTTACTGTGCACATATCTTAAGGAAATTGAATTATGTTATTCAAGTTCACTATTGGATGTTTCCTGTATAAAATGGATTAAATACCATCACTGTTTTATATACAAGGACACTCAAAAGTATTCTAAAGCACTGCGTTCTATGACAGTTATTTCTATAAATCAAATTTTAATAACTTTATTTTCCATGAAGTTTTAGGAAATTGAAATATGTTATTTATATGGACAAAATAATGCTTTACATATAATATAGCATGATTAGCATTAGATTTACAGGGTGACACAAAAATATTCTGTTATATTAAGAGCTATTAATAAAAATTTGCTAGAATTGTACTTTCGCTTACATTAAGCGTTTTTAACACTTTCTAACATTTTTTTAAACGTGAATATGATACCAATTTGTGTATCTGTCCGTCTGTCCGTCTGTCTGTCTTCCAGCGCTCTAACTCCCGTAAATATTTATGGAATTTTTTGAAACTGATATATGTTATTCAAGTTCACTATCGGATGTTCCCTATTGAAAATGGAGTTTATACCTTTACTGGTTTGTGTACAGGGAAACCCGAAACTACTTTAAAGAATTGTGTTCTATGAGAGGTATTTCTATAAACTATATTTTCATACCTTTACTGTACAATATCTTCATGAAATTTAAATATGTTTTTTAAGTTCACTATTGGTTGTTTCCTATATAAAATAGATTACATACCACCACTAGTTTATGTACAGGGACACTCAAAAGTACTCCAAAGCATTGCGTTCTTTGTGAGATATTTCTATAAATCAAATGTTAATAACTTTACATTCCACGAAGTTTCAGGGAATTGGAATATGTTATTTATATGCACAAAAGAATGCTTTGCATAGAATATAGCATGGTTATCATTAGATTTACAGGGTGACACAAAAATATTCAGTTATATTAAGAGCTATTAATAAAAAATTCCTAGAATTGTACTTTCGTTTACATTAAGTGTTTTTGACACTTTCTATCATTTTTTTAGTGTCAATATAATTTCAATTTGTGTATCTGTCTGACTGTTCTTCTGTCCGTCTGTCTGTTTTTTCTGCTCTAATTCCCGTAAATATTTATGAAATTTTTTGAAACTGATATATGTTATTCAAGTTTACTATCGGATGTTCCCTATTGAAAATGGAGTTTATACCTTTACTGGTTTGTGTACAGGGGCACCCAAAATTATTCGAAAGCATTGCGTTGTATGAGAGTAGTTTCTATAAACCATATTTTAATACTTTTAATGTATAGAAACTTTAATGAAATTTTGATATATTATTCAATTCTGTATCGGATGTTTCCTATGTAAAATAGAGTGCATTTCTAACTGGTTTGTGTACAGGGGCACTTGAAAGTATTCCAAAGCATTGTGTTGTATGAGAGTTATTTTTATAAAACAAATTTTAATAATTTTATTTTCCACAAAGCTTAATGCAATTTAAATATATTATCCGTATGCACAAAAGAATGCCTTCTATGTAATATAGTATGCTTAGCATTAGATTTACAGGGCCACACAAAAATAATCATTTACATTAAGAGCTATTAATAAAAATTTGCTGGAATAGCACTTTTGTTTACATGAGCGTTTTAAGAATTTCTTATAATTTTAGTGGGAATATTATGCATCTGTCTGTCCGATTGTCTACCTTTTTATCTGTTTGTCTCCAGCTCCTATCATCCTTGAATATTTTGAAATTTTTAAAAAATAATACACTCAATTTCCCTATGGAATGTTCCCTCTTTAAAAAGTCATTAACAGGTCCTGTACAACTAGTTTGTTTACAGGGACAACAATAACAACAATAAAAAAAAGCCAATGTATTACGTTTTGGGACAGAATTTTTTAAAAGTTATATTTAAAAAATCTACTATAAAAATCATAAAATTATTGACATGTTTTATTAATATTCTAAAATATTATTTTGTATAGAATATGATATGTTTAACTTTCAGATTTACAGGGCTACTGTAAAATATTCAGAGAGATTAAAAGCTGTAATTATAATCTAACGGCTTCATTTTCTTTTTCTTTAAGCCTTTTTAACACTTTCCAAAATGCCTAAAAGGAATTTTAAAATCAATTATTCCATCTGTATAATTTTCAGTCCTTCTGTCTGTTGTGTGGTAAAGCAGACAAATAGCATTAAAATTTATTCGATACAACAATTGCGTATAGTTGGAAAGTGTTACTAATCAATGCGTGCTGCATGATTTTTCTTTCTTGTTTGTCATAAACAAGGTCTTCGTCCAGACCTAGAGATTGATTTAAACAATTATCTAAGTTTTGTAACTGGTACCACCTGCTTCAAGGGCGTTATTTTTGACAAAAATATAACCTTTAATCCACATATTTTAAAACTAAGGACACATTTTAACAAAAAATTAAATATATTAAAAGTACTTTATAACATTTCATGAGGTGCTGATCAGATTACTTTACTAAAAATGTTTTGAGCAATATTGTCACCAGGTATATGTCTAATTTATGGTTGGAGTGGTAATTCACACCTAAATAAAATGGATAGTGTGTAATGAGAACTTTTTACAGTTCTTTTCGCATTTCTGTCATACTGAGTTTATTTAGGGCCTGTGTGGAGTCGCCTTTAACCATTTATCTACCAACAGTACTTTAAAGTACCATTAGTTTAAGATGCTTATAAAATCGATTTTATGGAAGAAATGCTCATAAGATATTTTTAAGAATAGAGCGCATGTGCTTTAATTTTACTACAAGGCAGTAGACGATACAGGTGTCCGCTTTATTTCATAAAGAATTTATGGAGTGTTCTCGCAGTTTTTACTTGGCATTGTTCAAGATATTCATGTGTGTGATAATTAATTCCAATATTACTTCAGAAACTTCTGATTAATTTTAGAAAATATGCAAGTAAAATAATGCATATACATTACACTTTTTGTATGGTAGAAAGATCTCTTTCTACTTCTATAAACAAATGGCACACGAAGGTAAAACTTTAAAAAATTCTCATTAATTACTATAATGAACAGATATTCATACATTTTATTGTATATATATTTAAAATATACTCTTGACTAATTAAAAATATATGTTTCAATTACGATTTTTTATCTATTTAAAATAGTGGTAGATGAAGAGTTGAATTTTCTGAAACAACATTTCCCTTTCAGTTATATAATCACATTTTTCCACAACTCCTTCATCTACTTCACTCCTATTCCAAAAGCAATTACCTTAATCCTTCTTAAATCTCCCATGTTTTATCCCATATTTTGGTTTAAAAATTAATACTATTTTGATACGCATACCGTATATTGACATCAAATTCCTTCCTCTCTCTATTTTAAATATGACTCCTTGACATTCCCATGTTATCTCATACATTCATCCACAAGGACTATATTGATATCTACACTGATGGTTCCAAATTAAATAGTTTTATTGGTTGTGCTATTGTCTGAGCAATACCTCGCCCAGCTGCCTTTTACCTGGCTATTATTCAGTCTTTTCTGTAGAGTTATTTTGCTATTACGATTGCACTTAAGTTTATCTCATTTCACCATAATATAATTTTTTAAAATCTATACTGACTTGAAGTGTTTTTTTATAGGCTCTTTTCTCAAGTTTCTGTATACCATTCTTCTTGTCGGTTTTATAAATTTATAACTACCTTCTGAAAAACGGATTTCATATGTTATTTTGTTGGGTTACAGGATATGTAGTCATCAGAGATAAAAAAAGCTGCAGTCGAAACACCCAAGCACGTTCTAGTCTCTATGAATTCTTTAATCCCATATGAAGATTTGAAGTATACCTTAAGTAACATTCTTAGAGGCAAAAAGAGTGGGAATATCAGAGTATCAATAATTTAAGGGAAATTAAATCTTGTTTTTCATTCTGACCAACACTCGCTACAAGGTGACATGATTTTATTGTTAACTATCTTATAATTTGGCATTCCAGATTGGTTCACAGGCACCTACTTCTAGGGAACAAGAACCTTCTTGTCCAAAATATCACTTCAGTTCACTTACAATTTGATTATTTCGACAGGCTGCTTATGACTACGCCATAATCATGTTCACCACGTCTGACGAGCCTTTTAGATTTTTAAGATGCAGGTTTTTGCATTGAAATTTAATTTTCGTCATTTCCTTTTTATTTTGCTAGTCTTTTTATTAAGTGAATTTTAATTCTATAACATTCTAAATGGAAACACCCATCCGGGTACAGTTTTTATGGCAGATGTCTTATTTTGGACCGCGTGCCATTAAAAGCTAACCAAACAACCAACAACTAACTACTATATTATTTTAATTTTTAAGTGATAGATGTACCCTATTTACATTACATTTAATTATTTTTTTAAAATTTTGATAATACATGTGTCAAGAACTATAAAAAAAATATACATTAACCTATTCATAAATATATTTTTTATTAAACAAAGTGACCATTTACACGTAACAAAATAAGTATATAAATTAAAGACTCGCTATGTAACGTATTATATTATATGTTTTTTTTATATAAAAAAAATTGAAATAGCCATTTTTTGTAATGAATTAATATTGCCTAATATACATGTATTAAAAACCATTGTTTACTTTAAAAAATATATTTACATTCGTTGATAAAAAAAAAAAAAAAAAGTTTACAAAACTTCCTGCATTTTCCTTTTACTCGGAAGCAGAAAAAGAAATTTTATCTCAAAGGAAATTATCAATAAGAAAATTTATAATTTATTCCTTTTTAATAAAGTTTGCTCCTTCACAGTCTGGAATAAAAAAAAAAATAAATAAAATGAATGTCATGCATTGATGAGATCTACATATTTACTCATCGATCGAGAATAAGTTTTTAAGCAAAATTTCCGGAGTAATGGAATATTCTTTTCAACGTATATATTTTCTTCTTTTACGAAAACGACATATTAAATCTTTTCAGATCCATAAAATATGAGATTTTGTAAAAAAAAAAAAAAAAAAAAAAAAAAAAAAAAAAAGAAAGAAAGAAAGTAATTTTAATAAAAATATTAAACATAAAGAAATAAACGAATTTAAAACGTAAAGAAAATATGTATTTTTTAAACAATATTAGAAAACAATAACTAAAAAGAAAAAGAAAAAACTTTTTAATATGTATAAATTTATAATCCCATATTTATCTGAATAAATTTAAGTTATTTATCTAAATTAGAAATTATGTTATATTGTAATGTATATGCGTATATCCATATAAAATAACATAAAAAGTTTAACATTTAAAAAACGCATTTCTAAATATTAGACGAATAGGTATAGGAAATTAAAAGATTAAAAAACAATGCCTAATTATGTTTGCTAGAAATTGATTAATATTGTTTAATGTTTTTTTCTCTTTAATAATATTTTAATATGAAATACTGAATTTATATTAAACATTTCTAAATTTTGCAGGCTTTAATTTACGTTTTCTGTAAAAAATAAATAAATAAATAATAATAATAAAAATAATAATAACTTGAGTAATCAAGAATTATATTCATTCTCTGCAAAACAGTTTTCTATTTTGTTCTAAGGCATAATTTAAACTAACATATAAAATTCTAAATTAATTGGAATAAAGAAACATAAGCTTTATCATCGTATTAATATATTAATTAATAATATGTATGATTATATATTTAATACTATATAATTATATACTTAATAATATGTTTTGCAAATAATATTTTAAAGCTAAAT